>CM057816.1:13084250-14284250 GCA_030067965.1 Latrodectus elegans
AAGCATATTCAGTCATTAGCACACGGACTACAAAATCAGAAATATTGGAAGCCCAGCAAAACATGCATCTATAAGACTTTGTAACTCGCAATATTATTTTAGAAATGAGCATATTAGAGTCAACTTGGGTATGACAACTATCACCCTTTTACACAAAATTTAAGCCGTAGCAATTTTTATAATAACGTATGCAAAATAAATAACTCTGAAACTTGAAAAATGTAATGAAGTAGTGGAACAACTCCCATGAACAAACAAATTTTCATGGACTGAGGCCACAGCCCTTTAATTCAAAAACAATTACCAGTATCTGAACAATTTAATAACTTATTATAAGCATTTATAAGTTACAACTAGAATGTAGTAGCTTAAAAAATAAAAACTAATTATAACATTAAATAAATACATAATATGGTCCACACACACATAGTTGCTTTAATGAATTGTTTTTTATCTTAAATATCTAATTAATTTTGGACTTAACTCTCTTTGGAAAATCCATATTGCTTTTTTTTTTTTTTTTCCTATATATTGCTATGTATCAATAACTTGTGCACCTTATTTTCTTTGTAAATATTAAAGTGTGTGATTATAATTAATAAATGAGAAAAATGATAATTTAGTTATATTAGAATCATTGTATCTAATGGGATATCCTTAGTTAATATTTTTTTTTCTCTTGGTATTTATTTATGTATTATTGATTAAACATCAAATCATTAATTTATTAAAAATTTCCCTGATTAAACAATGAATATTGGTTTACTAAAATCTGCAAATTTTTTGAATTGCGTAAATATGTTTATAAATCTTATAAGTTGTATTTAAGTGCATATAGCATAAGCAAGTCACCAGTTGCCCACCATGTCTAGTGGTCAGTGTGCTCTTACAATGGTGTAAGGAGATCCCTGAGTTCGAATCCCGGTTTGGGCATTAATGTATTTTCTCTTCTCTCTCTCTCCTGTTTTTATTCTTTCCTTTGTATGAAAGGGCTTGTGAATGGTTACCTACTGTATAAACGGGTGCATATGGCATGTGTGTACTGAGGCAGTCGGACATTACACCAAATTACGGTTTAGTTGGAAAAATTGGAGCTGGCTGTGTGGCGCAAGACAACAGTAAAGTCACCATTGCTTCTAAGACGCTTGGGAGTACTTACTCTGTAATCGACTTGTGATTCAAAACACACTTATTTTCCATTCTGTCATTATGTGTGTTTATATAAAACGTTGGTGCTCCTGCATCAATAAGCTTCACGAAAAGAGGTAAAATGGCCTTTGGCATTAAACACCTCCATTAGCCATTAAATCATCTGGATTCACTGGATTGCATAATATATCTGATAATGCGTTCAATTAATTCTAAGGATAAGAAAATTTCTTTACACACTTCATATCACTATATCAAACAAAAGTTGTACAGGTGAAATATGTACACTACTGGCCATTAAAATTGCTACACGTTAGAAAGAAATGCAGATAACAAAATGATATTTATTGGACAAATATATTATACTAGAAATAAACAAGTGATTAAATTTTTCAAAAAATTTGGCTGGATATATATATATAGATCCTGAGAAATCAGTACCCCGAACAACCACCTCTGGCAGTAATAACAGCAGTTATACGCCTGGGCATTGAGTCAAACAGAGATTGACGATATGCATGTACAGGTACAGATGCCCATGCAGCTTCAACACGATGCCACAGTTCATCAACCGTAGTGACTGGCGTTTGGTGACGTGCCAGTCGCTCGGCAACCATTGACCAAAGACGTTTTCTTTATTGGTGAAAGATCTGGAGAACGTGCTGGCCAGGGCAACGGCCAGCCGAACATGTTCTGTATCAAAAGGAAAGGTCCGTACAATATCGGCAACATGCGGTCGGGCATTATCCTGCTGAAACGTAGGGTTTCGCAGGACTCGAATAAAGGGTAGAGCCACGGGTCGTAACACACCAGAAATGTAACGTGCACTGTTCAAAAGCACCGTCAGTGCGAACAAAGAGGTGACCGAGACATGTATCCAATGGTAACCCATACCATCACGCCAGAGTGATGGGCCAGTATGACGATGACGAATGCACGCTGCCAGTGTGCGTTCACCACGATGCTGCCAAACACGGATGCGACCATCATGATGCTGTACACAGAACTCTGGATTCATCTGAAAAAGATGACGTCTCGCCATTCATGCGCCCAATTTCGTCGTTGATCCACACCATTGAGATGCCCTCTTGTACCCATGTAGCCCGCAGCGTCAAGGGAAGCCCGCAAGCCATTGTCTTCCGAGCTGAGAGTCCATGCTGCTGCAAACACGTCGTCGAATTGTTCGATGCAGACACCCATGTTGCCTTCCAAAGCGATCCCGTTTCTGGACTCCACGGCTCGTAACGTTGGTTGCATCGATCCATTACGGCCATGCGGATAATATGCGCTGTCTTCTCGGCTGCTAGTGATAGATGTGGCCGTTGAGATCCCGCATGGCGTTCGGGAGTACCGTCCTGAACCCATCGATTCCATATTCTGCTACAACAGTCATTGGATCTCCGACCGACACGAGCAGCAATACAGCGATAAGATAAACCTCGCAATCCCGGTACGCTACAATTCGACCTTTATCTAAGTCAAAAACGATGCTGGTACGCATTTCTCCTTCTTACACGAGGCGTCACCAACAACTTTTTCACTAGGCAACAACATTCAAATGGAATTCGTGTATGAGGAACCGGCTGGAACAATTTCCCCCATTTAAACACAATGTGAGTGTCGCTACTGGCGCCTGCTTAGTCTGAATGCGCTGAAAAAGCTAATCATTTGCAATATCACACCACCTTCTTCCTTTCCGTATAAATTTCACGTCTGTAGCATGTCGCCTTCTCTTGGTGTAGCAATTTTAATGGCCAGTATAGTTGTAGATTACAATATAGCTTTGTCAAAAATCAAAATCGTTCAAATATGTTTTGATTCAGTTCGTAATTTTTTTGTTAAAAATTTTATTTTTATAATCTGTAAAAAGAAACAAAAATAATTGTAAATGATGTCCTATTTTAATTACAATTCCAAAATAATTGATATATAATTACATAAACAACGCGCGATTTACATTCGGGAAAACAATTTTTTGTGGCTGTCTCTTGAAAAATAGAGAACAAATTTCGGAAATGTGTCTTATAAAATTCATAGCCTTGAGTCTTTTTAAAGTAAAGAAACTAGTTTCTAAGATATTCATTTCTAAAGAAATATTATAATTTTGAAAATCGTATATTTCAGAAGTAAATCAAGAAATCAAAACAGATTTGAATAAATAAAATCAGAAATTTAAATTTGAAATGTTTAACTCTGAAATAGGACTACCAATTTCTGATTTGCATGAGGAAATGGAAACTCGCATAAAATTAAACTTTTTTACTTATAAATACTATGGCGAGAAACAAATATTAATTTAAGTATCTTTGATAATAGTTAGGGAAAATCACGAAGATGTACGTTAAATTTATATATGGCATGATATATTTTATTTAACTGAGAGTACCAATTTGGTTAGTGTGCCTGTCTACGGATAGGGAGAGTACTGGGTTCGAATCCCGGTTCATGCATGGATGTACATCTCTCCTCTTTTTCTATCTATCCTGTCTTTGTCCTTTCCTTGTGTGAATGAGGTGAGAATGGTTGCCTACCCTTTAAACGGGTTCTCTATGGCATGTGTGAGTGAATGAAGAAGTCGACTCTCACACTAAATACGGTTCCGTTGGAAAAGCGAAGCGCGCACCCCCAATTTGCCTGCCTCAGCTGGCACTCAGAAACAACAAGAACTGAGGTAATTAAAAATTTAAGATTATGAATGAGCACCAACATTTAAAATTTTGTATTGTAATGATGAGGAAAATGAGCTGTAAAACAAATAATAAAATAAATGTGACATTCTGTAATATTTAGTCTAACGTATAGTTAGCGACACATCCCGCTTTTCGTTTTCTGCATCTGAAAATAAAGAAATTTATATTGTATAATATATATATATATATATATATATATATATATATATATATATATAGCTAAATATTCAGCTGGTGGATTTCATTAATATTGATTAAAATAAAAATGTAAAAGTTATAAATTTACTAAGGCAAATATGTTAAAAAATCCCTACCTACAAAAATATATTGACAAATTAAGCTTTTAATATTCATGATTTAAGTTGACCACCGATGGCTAAATGGTTGGCGCTCCTGAGCTGTAGGTCCCGAGTTCTAATCACGATTCGGGCATGGATGTTATTTTCTTTCTCTCTTCTTTCTGTGTTTCTCTGTTTGTTCTTCTGGAATGATGTACGAATGTGGCCCACCCTATAAATATGTTTCTGGTGGTATAGCGCGGGTAACGCTACAGACCTCCATGACTCGGTTCAAAGGTGCCTGCTGAGTAACGACAAATGAGAAGCAGTTTCTGGCCTTGTGGTAAAAGAGATTTTCACCCAAGAGACAACAGTTGGGAAAAAAATCATGATTTAATATGAAAAAGAAAACACAGAGAAGTTGAAAAAAAAAGGAATCTACAAAAAAAAAAAAAAAAAAACAATAAAGTATTTTGCGTTTGTTTGTCAAGTGGATGACCTTTTTATTTACTTTTCATCCCTGCGTGTTTTAAAACGGCTTCATTTCCAGAGAAAGGCAAAAAGAGAGATTTAATGAACTACTGAACTGGGAGAAACTGTTTCCCAAAATTATAAAATAATATAATTAAAGAGTATCATTAATTCTAAGAATCATGACGAGAAGATTTCGTTAAAGTTTTATTTGAAGGTATTATTTAGATGATTGAGTGCTTGGTTACCTGAAAATGTAAAAGCATATCGTATGTTAACGATAGAAAAATTAGCTTTTAAGAAGAAAGTGCAGCTAGCGAATTTGAGCTAAAAAATTACGTTTGTAGAATAGAAGTATATTAGGAAATGCTAGTAATGCGAATAATTTTAATTTAGAAAGGCGCGATTCGTGCAATTTGCAACAGCTGTAAATGGAGACGATCTATGTTTTTATTTTATATTATTTGAAAGACAAAGGGGCGGCGAATAGATTTTGAAGACGCTCATCGGGTATCTCATCAAGGAACTTTTATTAAAATATTTAAAAACGCCAAAATGATTTCGTCATAAATTTCGTGAGCATTTACGTCTAATTAATAAAAATGCAGAAGGATATTACTTCTGAATTACAAAATTGCTTTATATTGAGTGGTTAGATGGTCTTAAAATTACAAACTTTGAAGAAGTTAAAGACTTAGTTATTAAGGAACAATTAACGAAAAGTGTTGCCTGACTCCGGATAGGGAAGTCCTGGGTTTGAATCCCGGTTCGGGCATAGATGTACTTTCTCCCTGTATCTATCCTGTCTTTGTCCTTTCCTTGTATGAATGGGTTGTGAATGGTTGCCTACCCCTAAACGGGTTCCTATAGCATGTGTGAGTACTGAAGAAGTCGGATTCCACACCAAAATATGGTTCAGCTGAGAACGTGGAGCAGCGCATCCCATATTGCAAGCCAAGCTGGCACACGACAACAACAACAACGAAAAGTGTTCCTCCCACTGTTCATAATCATTTCATTGATGAATGGACTAATTTAACTAATGCGGAAAAATAACAGAGAAATTAAATTCCTAGGAGAATGCTCTTCAGAATAAAATCTTGAGTTATTCGGTTCGAATAAATCTTGAATAGCCGTCTTTGAATTAAAATCTTGAGTTGGAAACAAATTTATTATCTTAATTTTTAATTATGTAAGCAAAGTTAATGATCGCTGTAAAAAAATTTAAAAAATGAAGAGAAAACCGCGAATTTATAAAGTTTTCCCAGTATGAGTATTTTTATTCGAAAGAAAAACGAAACTCGTGCCGACCGCCCTGTCTAGTGTTCAGAGTACCTGACTGTGGATAGGGAGGTCCTGGATTCGAATCCCGATTCGGGCATATATGTGCTTTCTCCCTCTATATATACTTTCTTTGTCCTTTCTGTGTATGAATGAGGTGTAAATGGTTGCCTACCCTATAAACGGGTCCCTATGGCATGTGAGTACTGAAGCTGTCGGACTCCACACAAAATATGGTTCAGTATGAAAAAGTGAAGCAGCGCCCCCCTAATTTTCAGCCTAGCTGGCACAAAAAAAAAAAAAAAAAAAAAAAAAAAAAAAAAACTTGAATTTTAATCTAGCAGTGATAAAAAATTGCATTAAATATTTTAATTGTAGTAAATATGGTCATATTTCTAAATACTGTCCAAAAGAAAGAAAAATCTTAATTTGTAGAGAATGTGTTGACAATAGACATCCCAATGGCATTGTTCGAAAAAAAAGAAAAAAAATATGACGGTGATCGTTGAAAACCCTTCCCCTTTAAAAACTATTATGAGAAAGCAAAAACAAATAATTCTAAGTTTGTTAGTCGGTCAACATTCATCTTTTGCAGACGGCCGAGGCAAACGATTGAAAGTCCATTCCGAACCAATTAAAAAATGTGATTCCGTTAATGAGAAAATCGCTTGTGGATTAGACTCTGCTGCAGCATTTGTTTCTAACTACTAGAATAAATCATCTGGAATTAAATGTTAATTACTTAATTATTTATCCTTTCTAAATGACAACATTATGGCAGTTGACCAAAGTGTAGAAAGGAAGTTTCGAGGCAAAACATAAATCGCTCTCTTCAGCAGCTGGTATTGGAATAGTATACCGTTTTCTGAAACGGAAGTCGAATTGAAAGCACAACAAATAAAGCTCGTAAGAGAAGAACAACTTATAATAGGAAAAAAAAATTAATTAATTAAAGGTATTCAGACAAAAGCAGAAGATAAAAACGATTTTACATTAATTGAGGAAAAATAAAAATAAATCTCGATTCTGTGTGTTTGAAATTAAAAATGGTAGAAAGATAACTTCTATTATGAATAATACTTCAAGTGAAATTAAACGAAAATCTATATGTCTAAGTAAAGTAACCGAATTATCGCAGGATGGGGATTTAAACTCTGAATATATTCTTACATTTGATAAAAGAAAATTTTTTGCAAGACAACAGAAGATACAATCAGTATACTTCTGTAAATAAACAAGATGATATTAAAATTGATGAAACTATTTTTTATTATAAAAAAACTGGAAATTGTAACATTAATTAATGATTAAGGAAATCATTTTGTATTGAATATAAGTGTTTGTGTGTGAGTTTGGATGTACTTCATTAACTAAGATGGAAATTAATGAAGTTCCAGGAAGGAAATCAGTTCGCTTACCTCCACATGAAGCAAATGCAGCTGAGATGAATGCCAATAAGAATATTGGGAAAGAATGGAAAGGAAACTAATTAGCTCTGAAACAGGATCACTTTATGCCTAGGTTTGCCAGATTTCTGAAATTTTTAACCAGAACACCAGAATACACCACCCCTCCCCGCCGAGCTGGCAGCGGTCTTGCCTTCGGTTCAACAGTTCGCGGGTTTGAATCCCACCTTGGGCATGGATGTTTGTAGTGGTTCGAAATCCACTTTAAACCGTAGGTCCCGGTCTGATTAGTCCTCGTGTGCAAAAAATGATCGTTGAGCGACAAACAAACCAAACCAAACCCCCCAGTGTCAAGGGTACACATCCTTGGCAAGTTTGTAGAGTGTTATATATATATATATATATATATATATATATATATAAAACACTCTATATATATATGTATATTTATATATATATATATATATATTTATATATTTTCGACAAACAAACCAAACCAAACTAACCCCCCAGTGTCAAGGGCACACATCCTTGGCAAGTTTGTAGAGTGTTATATATATATATGTATATAATGTGGGTGTGCTATTATGAATAAATAATTATTGATTAGAAACCTAAACAAGGGGTAATATAATAAATAACTATCATATAAATTCTAGCAAAAATATAAATTTAAATATTTTATTTTCGCACGCGCGTGCGACACACACACGTTATTATTTATGATTTAATTAAGTGAAAAAGGAGAAACACTGTGAGTTAGGAATAAGATTTTGAGCAATATTTTATATGCATTATTTCTCATTGGCCAGGAGTATTTTAGAAAGGAATTTTTGGTTTCAGTCTTCTTGAAATCTTGACAAGCTAATAAGTTAACCGTAGATTCCATCTTCAAATATCATCATAAGTCCATACCATAAACCTTTATCATAAGTTCATGGCTTTTTCCTCAAATAAAATATTCTCTGCTGGTGCAAATGCTCCAAGAAAGCAGAAGTCATATTTAACAATTTTCATTAAATGCTATCGGATTACAATTGAATTAATCAAACAGCGTGGGCCATTTTCCATCAATTGAAATAATCCTATTTTTGCTTGTCTCTTCTGTTAATGTTCAAAATTTAACCTCAAGCACAGCTTCGAGCATGCCCACGAGACAGGACAATGCGATGAGAAAGTTACTTATTAGAAGACCATTACTTTTCTTTATGGTTTCCTTTTTACACCATACATACAGATATAAATAACTTTATTCTATAAGCAATACATCACAGTTAATAATTTTTACATTTTTCCCGTCAGCTATAAATTTTTTAAAATTTTTGACATGAGGTAAACTGGTCGGGACACCAGGGTATTGTTTGTAAACGGTGACATCTGGCAAGCATACTTATGCCTGTCCTATAGAGATAGTTCATAAAATTGGTGACGATAGATTTCTTGTAGATTACACAAAACCAAATAATTAGACAATTGAAGATAAAGTCCCTTTACTCAGAATTGATGATTTATTAGAATGTGTCTTAGTGAAAGTAATGTTTTCACAGCTCATGGTTATCTTCTAATTCTTCCTAATTAAGCAGAGGAAGCTAAGCTGAAGACTTTTAACAGATCAGTTTGAACGTAGGATTTTTGGTTTGTTAAGTACTCCTTTAGAACATCAGAGATTTATGTATCAAATATTGGGACTATTGTTGAATAAGAAAGTTTTGTATTATTTTGATGGTATTTTGATATTAGCTAATAACTACACTGATATGGTTGAACGAATAAAAAAAGTATTTGTAAAACTTAGATCTTCTAATTTGACTTTAAAATCGTCAACAATTTTTTAATAACGGCGAGCACAACGGGGGGGGATTAGGCCTTCTCCTGAACAACGCCGGAAAATGCCACGCATTTATTGTTATCCGTGGACACCTGTGAACCATGTCACGGAAGAGAGTAGCATTACCCAAGATGCTTCACCACAAATCCGCTTATAGCGTGCACCACATTCATTCATTATTTCAAAAGAAAGGACGAAGAAACACAGAAACATCCATGCCCGAACCGGGATTCGAACCTGGAACCAACAATCTAATAGTCAGGAATGCTAACCATACCACCATAGGCTGGCTTTGCCGGTATGGAAGTTCAAAATCATCGGCTTTAAAAGTTTTAATGAATTCTTAATTTATAGACAGAATTTTAACGTTTCCCCTTTTAAACTACATTTCGATATTTATTTTGTACTAGAAAAATGTCCCTTTGTTACGTTAGTCCTAAGCGTTTTACAAGTTAAACAGCAAAGTTCTTTCAGCTTTTTATGATCCAAAAGAGCATGGCCTACAGAAAGTGTAGCCTATTGCTAGTCCTCTAAGTAATCGCCATCTAGTGAAGGTTTTTCCACGAGATGATAGTTCAAAGGGTGGAAGAAGTGGTAATCTGATGGTGCAAGACTGTGTGTAACGAGGATGGGACAAAGTCTCCCAACCAAATCGCTGTATGGCATTCCTGACCACCTGCGCGACATGTAACCTAGCATTATAGGCCAAGAAGTGTATACCCGTGCTATTAACCAGTGATGGGTCCTTCTGTAGCGATGTCTGTTCACGTAGACACGTTCCAATTGATGCAAGTACGGCTCCGCAGTGACCGTTTGGTCCGCTGACAACTCATAGTGAACCACTTGATGATTAATCCTCTAGACACCAGCTTCATCCCGGAGGTACAAATCTACCGACCTGAATTTGTGATAAACCAATGCCTTGCCATACGTTCATTCGTTCATTCACAGCACTATACTCAAACGCTTGTCATATTTGGTGGCTTGATGCAGCAGCTGATAAGTTCAGTTTGAAGTCGTAAAGTAAACAACATCGAAAAAGCTGTTTCAATACGTTCATTTCTCTTTGCTACTGTATAAGTTACGATTGATAAATGCGCGCAGTGAACTTGGTTTTATAACGACTGATATTTCTACTCTCGATTGACCGGCATCTCAACCACACCATACATTAATTTGCATACTTAATTTGACTTCATTCAATGCCAACGCACGAAAACGGCTAGAACTTCCTTGTTTACCTTATACTTAAATAAATAAATTTTTAGATTATCCAAATAAGTTTATTGTTTTTGCTCCTTGAGTGTTTCCATCTGAACAAGTGTAAAACCCAAGCATTCATTCGAAATGCCATCTTAAGAAAGAGTATAGTCATTTTTGCCAATCCTTGGTTATTAACATTTAAATTAGATTAAACCATTAAACTTTTAAGAAGCTGGCCAACTTGTCTAGCGGTCAGCGTGCCTGACTACGGATAGGGAGGTCCTGGGTTCGAATACCGGTTCAGGCATGGATGTACTTTCTCTCTATGTCTATCCTGTCTTCGTCCTTTCCTTGTGTGAATGAGGTGTGAATGGTTGCGTACCCTACAAACGGGTCCCTATGGCATGTGTATGTACTAAGTAGTCGGACTCCACACAAAATACGGTTTAGTTGAAAAAGTGAAGCAGCACACCCAAGTTTGCCAGACTAGCTGACACACGAGAACAACAAATTTTAAAAAGAGTTAATTTGTGTGCCACGTGATCAGATTTAAGGATTAGTTTTTCTGCAGTTTAAATCGTGAAATGTCCAGCTGCTCCAATGAATTGTGATCACACACACACACAAAATGAATGTCTATATGTGAAAACTTACATTTCAACTATTGGGTTGCGGAGGCCTGGTTGGTTATCGTATCGCTCTCCTTAGCGGAAGGTAATGAGCTCGAATCTCGGCTTAACGAAAGACCCGTCGTTTTCGTTAACGGTGAATGGGACACGTTAAATAGATCGGGGTCGCAAAAGGAGAAATTGGGATGATGGAATAGAATAAGTTAATAATTTGAGGTAGATAATGTTCAATGATGCTCACTAAAATATTTTCGCTCAGTTCTTCAGAATTCTTTTTTGTAAATCTTTGTAAGCTTAATATCGTTAAGCCATTCTGCGCAATTTCTTCAGCAATAAGATATAAAGGTAGATCAAAATTTATTTCTTTTATAAGAAATCTGGAAATCGGGTTGAAACATGGAGTTAACAGATACTCCAAGAATGTTGTTTATCTTGCTTATTTCTACAGCAGTATCTGGGCAATTAGCTTCGAATAGAAGTTTACATTGACGGGTGTTTTAAATTTGTATTTTTTTTTTTTTTTTTTTTTTTTTTTTTTTTTTTTTTGATTTTTTACAAGTTGAATTTTTTCTAGCTATAAATTGTAAGATTATTTTTGAAATAGATGCAGTACCATTAGTGGGAGACAGGAAAATTAAGAACATTGTAGTGCCATTTTCCACTGCTAACTACATTAGTCACGGAACAGAATCTTCGAAAGTCAATAATATTGAAGTGTTTATGTTTGGAATTCCACGAAACGCAATCCGTGTAAATCACATAGTCTCTGCTTCAGTCATTTTGAATCCATAATAATCAAAAATCAAAATTTTAAAAAAAAGAGAGCAAAAATTTAAATAATAAAAATAAAAGAACAAAATTTCTCAAGCTTAGACAATCAAACACTAAAACAAAGTCAGACGATAATTTCAACATTTCGTAATTTAGAACAATCCTCCATTAGGTGTAAATCAATAAACGAAGTTATTATGCTGCTTAAACGTGTCTGAAGTTTTTCCTTAGATGCAATCAGCTTTCATACAGACTTGGTCTTCCAGAGTACGTGGTGGTAAGTTTTTCTCTGATTTAGTTACTACCTCAGTGTATTGTCCTTGGTGGGGATTATTAAACTGGCTCGAACACTCAAAGAGTCATTAAATTTGCGAATGCCTTTCTTGTAAATAATTATAAATCTCCATTGAGATAAAAACCCTGGTGGATTTTCGTGAATGATTCAGAACTCCGTTTCTTATTTAGCTTCCAAATGGTACTCGAAGTGTCAATTCTTTCTTGAACGCTTATACGTACAAATATTTATCACTGGCAATCTTATTAATATTTTTGTGTTTATATTAAAATGTTTCTTAACTCATGTATTGAGCTTAATAACTTTTAATCATAATTTGCGTTATTGATTAACTTAATTATGTACAAAGTTAAATTTGAGTTTTGAATTTCGCTTAGAAAATGTTTAAATACTTTAAATACGTGAATAAAAAAGATGATTTCCAAGTTATGGCTACAGAGTTCGGAGATATCGTTATTGATAAAATGACAATTGTAAAACTAACAAACATAATAAAGAATAATGTCACATTTAAAAATGAGCACGAATGTGTAGCTGATCTCCTAAAATCTATAAAAGAGAACCGATTATTAGAGTTAAAGACACTTGTGAAAAATAAGCAAATAGAGCTACAATTACGACAAATAAAATTAGAGAGAATGAAAACTGAATTAGTATTAACACGCCTGTTAGAAGGTACAAAAATAGTAGAAACTAATTCAGAAAACAAAACTGATGACTGCAACTCCTTAGATTCCTTAATAGAAAGTATTAAAACATTAACGATTAAAATACTAAATACACCAGAAGGTTGGAATCTATTTTCTACAGCGTTGGAGAGGGCATTTGTTACAAAAGATGCTACAAATGAATTCTAAGTAGAAATTCTTTTAAACATTTTTGGTGAGGAAGCATGAAATATAATTTTTTACATACGCGATGATGAGTTAAATGATTATGAAGTTAAATAAATATTATTCTCAGAGAATTTGAGCACACACTACAATCATTTTCAGAACAATTCAGAAAGTCTATTAGACAGTCTAATGAAACTAATGTTTATCTCACTTCTCGCTTAATAAGTCTTGATTATTACTAAATTGTGAAAAGTATCTGATATTGCGAAATTGAAGCAATTAGTTGTATCTGATAAATTATTTCAAATATTAGATAGAGAAATCACAGTTTCATATCAGTATCACACATAGTCAGATTCTTGGAATGAACCCATAAAATTACTAAAAGAAATTGATTTATTTTATTTATCCCGAGGAAAATCGCTAATTGTAGAGTATAAACAAGTGAATCCGAAAACACACACCCCACCAAATAGAAGAAATATTTCTAGATTATTTTTATCCGATTTTAGAAATTAAATGCTTCCTTTGTTCGGAAAATCCTCCCTTTTATAAATGCAAAAATTATAGGACTTAGGCTGTTTCTGACAAAGTATAAATAGTTAATAAAAATAATTATTGCTTTAACCCCCCCCCTCTCCATGGTAAACACCTAATAAATAACTACAAATCGCGGTTTTAACTTTATTCAAAGAGAAGGAATCAAGAGTCAGCATCATTGCTCTTCGCATTTTTCGAGAGCTGATTTTTTTGGAGGAAATGACAAGTGCAATATCTTATTAATTTGCAACAGAAGTAAAAATAGAGAATTGAGTAAGAAAATGTTAAAATCAATGAGATAGCACTTATCAAAGATGAAAATCTACCTCTTCAAAAATAGTCATTAGGTTGAATAGAACAACTGTATCTAGGCTATGACAAATGGGTCAGAGTTGTTAAAATAAAAACTTCTTCAGGAATCATCAAGACACCTATTTCAAAAATTTGTATTCTACGTATTAGCGTTTGATGTTTGTTAGTATATTTTATGCATTGCTTATATTAATTTGTGTTTGTTTTAATTTTTGAGTACAAGTTTTTTTAATCGTTTATATGTTCATTGATTGAATGTACCATTTCAATGTTGGGCGGTATGTTCCGTACCAAGGAAGCGCTGTTACAGCAATTCCATCTTTGTATGTCAGAAAAACAAAACAAAAAAACTGTGAGAGTGGAGAGAGTCGAGTTACTGCTGTTGAGATTAGCAGATATAAATTGAGTGAGGTGAATCAGCTACAAAAAGTAAAGAGTTTTTTAATTCTAGAGTCCTACACAGTCCATTAATATATATTCAGTTATTGACCAGGTATCATAACAGCAATTAGTAAAGTTTGAAATAATCACTATAATCTTGAACTTATCACCTCAAGAGGGAAAGACACCCTGAGGGTGGATTTTCATATTGTGAAATTTTCCTTCGTCGTAACGTAAATAATACAAATATGGAAACAGAAGTTTTGTTTAACGACTTCTGTTTCCATATTTGTATTATTGACAAATATGCAAACAGAAGCTGTTAAACAATTTTTTTTCCAATGATCGGGATATATCGGGATGTATTGTCCCCTTATACCCAAGGAACCGGCCAGAAATAGCGACCTCTTTGCCGCCCAAGCGTTGCCCCAGGTGCACCACAGAGGATGGGCCACCATCGCACATGCTATAGGGACCCGTTTATAGGGCAGACATCATTCATACTTCATTCACACACACAAGGAAAGGATAAAGACGGGATGGAGAGAGAGAAAGTACATCCATGCCTGAACCGGGATTTGAACCCAGGACCTTCCTATCCATAACTTGTCTAGTGGCACGCTGATCACTAGACAAGTTGGCCGACTCTGTGCATACATATATGCATGCCTAAGTTTAAAAAATAGAGCATGGTATGTATACATCATATATTGCTTAAGTAACATATTTAAATAAGTAGTCCCAATTATATATGTTTATCAAAATGTTAGTTGGAATTCTAAAACATTTTAATATCTGAAATCTCATTAAAAACAAACTCTTTCTATCTCATAATGAGAACAATAAACAAATTTTCTAAACAATATACGCAAATTATTGGGAAAATGTATATACCGCTTAAAGAAATATAACTAAATTATTAAATATATGTAAGTTTAAGAATACATGATAATACATGATTTTGGTAAGAAATGTAAATATTTAGGCTTCTTAAAGAATTAACGTTTTATAGTTTTTAAACTAATTTATTATTTATTCATATGTTATAAAGTAATTTGAGAAATTGGGTACAGGTGTCGTATAATCCAGCGTATCAAATTCTGAATTTTTTTACAAAGAAGAAATGTTGCCAAGATGACGTATTGTGACTTTTCGTGCTGACGTAATTTCTTATGGGTCACCATCTGTATGACGTAATAAAACAAAGCTGCTTTATAAACAACAAAATTTGTCAAAAAATACCAAACTGAGAATTTGGTATACTGGATTATACAACAACTAAGCCAGAAATTCTTTTATTGAAAGTTTTTTATTTAGTTGGAAAAACTATTGGCACTTAATCGAAATATATTACGAAGATGAGAATTATATTATTATCTGGAACTGTTACTGTGCATATCAAGCAAGTTCTGAAATATACACTTTAATGTTTCTCATGAATTCAATGTTCAATAAGCAACTTATACACAAAAAAAGCAAACATAAATATTAACTCTAAATTCAATTGAATATATGTTGCAATAACTGTAAATTCGTAAATAATGATTTTTTACACAATGAACAATTACTCCTTATTTTGATTTTAGAAATTAATCTTATTGTGTCTGAAATTATACTTTGATATCACTAAGTAAACGCCTAGTGGCTAAAAATATTTTAATATTCAATCACAAAATACATTTTAAGAAAAGCTTCATAAATGGAAAGCAGTATTCACCTGTAGCAAATAAAGCAACATGAAGATTTGCCACTCCGCCCGACACAGATGAATTTAAAAGTCTGGCACATTTTCTATTGCTCACAACAGTGACCTATATCTAAAATTAACTTACTTAAACCTAAATTTTATATGGATTATAGATTTTCATCAAAAAAAAAAAGATATTCAATAAATTTTTATTCAAAAAAATAATTTTAAATAAAATTTTGTCACCCAAAATTGTTTTAAATTGTTGTGGTAAATAAATTTTGGTTTTTTTTTTTTTTTTTTTTTTTTTTTTTTTTAATTTTACTCTTTGGTACTCAATGCATGAAAAACTCCCTAGGCGTGGAAGTCCATTTTCAGGCATTTTGTTATCCACCGCTGATAGTGCCTGCTTGGAGGATATTTCCTAGATAATAGGGCACACTCTTGTGTCACAATGGATGGAATTCTAAAAACTGTCCAGAAACTTCCGCAAAGGAAAGGAGACCGAGAATGGAGCTTGGAATGTACCTAAGGCCTATGATTATCCTCCTCAACTGACTGTGGAAACAAAGTTTTCTGTTTGATAATTTTTTGTTGGCACCAATACCTTATTTTTTATTCATTTCTCCCATTTATCTCAGGTACCAGTCTAAAATGCCCTTGCGTATAAAAAATGACAGTTGAGAAACAAACAAATTAAATCAAATCTTTCTTCTATTTTCTCTTTATGCATTCGATGATCTCTGGTGGACTTACAATTGCTTTTAACTTAATAGAATATATCTGCTATATTCTGTAGAGACTGTTATATTTAACTATGAATGTCTGTTAAGGGATTTTTCCTATTATGTTCAGTGAGGGTTGTCAGTATTTTTTGGTGGTGTTTGCATGCACTGTGGCAAAAGAAAACAATAAACCTATAGAAATAAAGATTTTTAGAAATTTGGAGAGTTCAATCTATTTACGGTTTGTGACTAATACAAAATATTAAGTGTTGGCTAAATGGCAATTTTGTAGAGAATCTAATATATTAGACTTTATCGCGCGTAATAGTCGTTTCGCGTAATTGAAGATTTTGTTAAATAATATATCAGTGTTTCTTACTTGCCACAAGATCATAGAGGTGTGCCAATTTTTTCCAAATGTGTTATAGTATGTGACGACTCGCCCATGGCTTTCAATGAATTAATTTGAAAAAGCATTTGTAAAGCACTGATTTGTGGAGACTTTTGTTAATCGGAAATATGCTCATCTTCTTTTTTCAAATGAGTCCCAAAATCCTTATCAACAGACCATGGAATATTGGTTAAGGATAGCATTTAGAGTGGATATGAATCATTACGTATCAATAATTTTTAGATTACCAACTGTTTGTTTTACAGAGTTGCAGTCAATCGATATTGTAAAGATATTTGTATTATGTTCATGTGAAAGGTTTAACGCTGAATGAATTACTACAGCTTCTGCCTGAAAGACTAAGTAAAGGGGGTGAAGCTTGATTTTTTGATACCCTTTTTCTCTTTTCTGTAGAACAAAGTAAATGCTGCTCCTACGCCGTGATCTATTTTTGAAACATCAGAGTAATTATTAGACATTGTAGAGGTACAGATTACTGTTTGGAATCTTTTCTTGGATGCTTTTCTTAGCATTTATTATGTATATAGAGATAAAAAAGACTACAGTAGATGTTTTGAAGGATTTAGTGAGAATTAAGAAGTGTCTTTGTATTCTTAACAGAATTTTTTCCTTTCTAAATTCATAGGTTGTGCCCAAATACAAGCAAAATGTATGTAATACTTTTTTATTAACTGTTAAGTAGATTGTCTTTAAAATTTTGATGTCTAGAGTGATGGGTAGATTATGATTGCTACTCCATAATCTACCCGCTATTTTAATGAAACTCTATATGATTGGAATTATAGCTGCTTAAATGCAGTAGAAAGGAAAGTTATTTGTCAAAAACAATATCCAAATACTTGAGGTTATTGGTAAATTTAATGCTACTATTGTTCAGTTTAATCTTTTTGTTCGATTTCAGTTGTCTTCAGGCTCTCCGAGAATGACTAGTGTTTTCCCTTTGAGGAGAACGAGTTTGGTTTGAAAGCATAGTGTGCTACATATCTGCAGTGAGTCATTACTGTTCTTTTTCAACAAGCTGTTTTCAACTTTCAAGTTGAACTGTTGATTTCGAGTCACTCTTTATCACAAATAAGGCATTGTCTGCAAAGGCAAAGAGTTTAGTTTAATGTGGTTTGAGCACTCTTAACATATTTTCAATATCCAGTTTGTTCGATATACCAAAATTTTCATCAGATATATGATTTGTGTATTATCAATTTCAGTTATATATTTATAATTGATTACTTATGCAATAAATTGCTTAACTCTAGGAAAATAGGTATATATATATATATATATATATATATATATATATATATATATATATATATATATATATAATAATTTTTATTTATAAGTGAAATATCTTTCTTCACTTAATGAATTTTGGAAAAACGAAGTGCTGCTCGCGAATCGTCTTCGTCACAAATGCTGATTCAAAATCAAGAATTCATTACGTATTTAGTTGCCTCAATTAGAAAGCCTTCACCAGTGTCAATTTCTAAATTGTATACATGTAAAAAGTGTATGGTAAAGAAGATATTTTTATGATTAACATAGCGAAAGCTCAGTACTCGACTGTGTCATTTGAAATATAATGTAGGTTGGGTATATTAAGGGGCGGGAGATAGATGTGGAAAACTTTGAATGATATACAAAAAAGTATACTCAATGCAACTTGGAAGGACGTATGGGGAAGGTGGCGGATTTAATATTAGTCACTTTTCCATGACTTAATATTAAAATCAGATTGTTTGGAAGGAATAGATTTTACTTTAAATGTTAGCCATGGAAACAATTACATATTAGTTGGACCATACCAGGTATAAGACAAGTGAGTTTAATTAAGGAATTTAATTGACTATAATTTTATAAATTTCATTACAAACTTTTGACTTTTAATGTAGGTTGATTATATTGGGGATGGGATATGGATGTCGAAAACTTTGAATGAAATGTAAAACACTATACTATCGACGCATTGGGAAGATGGTGAGTTTAACAATAGGTACTTTTCCATAATTTAATATTAAAAACAGATTGTTTGGAAGGAAATTATTTTACTTTAAATGTGTTAGCAATAGAAGCAATTACAGATTAGTTGGACCATACCAGGTATAATGCAAGCGAGTTTAAGTAAGGAATTTAATCGACGATAATAATAAACTATAATATAGTTTAAAAATTTCATTACAAAATTTTGACATTTAATGTAGGTTGGATATATTTTAGGTGGGCGATGGATGTGGAAAACTTTGAATGAATTATAAAATACTATATTAGATGATAAAAAATTGGATTAACGTATGAAGAAGTTGATGAGTTTAATATTAGTCACTCTTCCAAATTTAATAATTAAATCAGAGAGAATATTTGGAAGGAAATTATTTTACTTTAAATTCTAGCCATAGAAACATTTTCATATTAGTTGGATTATACCAGGTATAAGACAAGTGAATTTTAGTAAGGAATTTAATAGACTATAAATTTAAAAATTTCCTTACAAAATTTTGACATTTAATGTAAGTTGGGTAAATGAGGGTTGGGTTATCAATGTAGAAAACTTTGATTGATATGTAAAACACTATACTCAATAGTACTTAGATGGACGTATGGGGAAGGTGGCGGGTTTAATATTAGTTACTTTTTCATAATATATTATTAAAATCAGATTATTTGGAAGAAATAGATTTTACTTTAAATTTAACCTATAGAAATAATTACAAATTAGTTTGACCATACCAGGTATAAGACAAGCGAGTTCAAGTAAGGAATTTAATAGACTATAATTTTAAATATATATATATATATATATATATATATATATATATATATATATATATATATATATATATATATATATATATATATATATATAAGCTTATACTATTTGCAAAAATTTGCAACGCTATTATAAGCAAAAAGCTCCTCTTCTGAGAAAAGTTTTGAATTGGGATTTTTCGCAGTTCCAGAAGCTAATTTGAAGGTCCTTTCCTCTTATCTCCAACAAACAAGGATGGGTGAGTTCTCTGTTTTCGAATCCTGTACCACCTTCCCATCTAAAAGCGCGTTGTTTCATCACAAAATCGCAGCAACTTATCTCATTTTTTTTCATTACTTATAGTTTCATTAGTTTCTATTGTGAAAATATGTGAATTACATATATTTGTTCTAAACTTCCAATAGCAATATCAGAAAGTTTGTGCTGGTCATGAAAATGCGTACTTGAGCTTCATTAGAGAGTCATTAAATACTTTAAATGAAAATAAACAACCAAAACAAATAAAAAGGAAGTAACATTGGGTGTATAGTGGTTTTTACGCACAAAAATTGCTGTCAAAACAGACACGTTGAATTTTCAAAACAACTACCGATTCAAATCACTCAAACAATATTATATTTGTTTCTATTAAATTAAAAGTATGACAGATAATAGGGTACATGAATTTATTAAGATAAAATAAAGAAATTATGCTTCGTATTTTAGTTAAGGCTGCTTTCTCAACATTGTAAAGTTCTGAGCAACAATTAAAAGTCAATTTATAGGTAAAAATAAAATTGCAACGATAATAGTAAAAATATTGACTAACAAAAATGCAGTTCATTCTACTTTATCAATTATTTCATAAATAAATACATTTCAAGGTATTTCATTTTATAAAATTAAGTAACCTATGTAGTATGCATAAATTAATCAAATTGATATTTAATTTCGTATATAATACACATGATAGATCAAATTAAAGTAATAATAAATAATTATTCAATTCTTTTTTTCTGAATTTCTTATTCGAAATTTTTGTGGCATTGATTGAGAAGTTAATTATCTAACTGAAATTTGTCAAAAACTCTCAACTTTAAAAAGATCTGAAGTCGAGATTAAAGTTTTTAAACTATGCACATCAACTAAATTTTTTACTGTATAAAAACCAAGACAGTCAATTTCACGGGTTTTTTATATTTATCATATGTATGTATATTTATTTATATATACATTATTCTGAATTCAGTTAAAATGTTTTTACAGCAAAATTTTTACTTGTAATTTTTTATTTTTATTTTTATTATTTTTTATTTATTTATTTTTTTTTTTGCGACTGAATGCAAAATTATACAATATATTAAGTAATAGCCAAATAAAATTGAATTCGATAGAAATGCAGATGGTTATAAAAATATATATTAATTTTTTTTTCGAAGAAACTTAAACATTATAAACAGTGTTTTTTGTATAAAATCTTTTTTGTGAATTATCTTTAGCATTTTAAAACATGAATTAATGAATATTCTAATACATGGTGTGCATATGGTGATATAATGAATTTAAAAAATAGTTTTTATAAGGAAAATTTCATTTATAAGGTATTTTCTATTATCTTTCAGAATATAAAGAAATAAAAAACATTTGGTAAGTTTAAATGCAATAAATTTAAAACATTACTGAATTGGTTTTGAAGTAAAAGACATTTTTTTTGGAAGTATGAAATCAGAGTTCCTCAACCCCGCAAGAAGTATCCTCAACCACATGAGAGTTCTCTCCAAACAGCATGAAATCAAGAATTACAGGATCTGAAGAAATTGCTGAATTTACTTAATTTAGTGGAAAAATTTAAGATTTTCAGAGATGTTTAAAGAATATCCTGAAAAACAGATTAGAGGAGGGGTTCTATCTTATTTAGTCATTAATCTGATTTTAAACAAATTTTGAAGATGTAGTTTAATTATATTTTATTCTTTAAATACGGAAATTCAACATTGAGAAATTAATTCTTTGCAATTTTAATCCTTGTTATTTAATTCTTAAACTAAAAATAGAAACAGATATTTAAAAATTATTAAATAAAGTTTAATTTTAAGTAAGAATAACAAATATTCAAAAATATGTAAGAAAATAGCTAAGTACCAAATATACAAAATGTAAATCAAAAAATGCAAAGTAAAATTTATAGGGATAACTGCTTTTCGAATGTAAAACTCTTAATTACTCAGGCACTTTACTCAGTGCAGTTCAGCAATAGCTTTACATGAGCTCACAGGTTTGATTGCACGTCAGGGACCCCTTGGAGTGAAGCTCAAGTGTCGTTGCATGAGCTCACGGGTTTGACCGGAAGTCAGGGACCCCTTGGAGTGAAGCTCAAGTGTCGTTGCATAAGCTCACGGGTTTGACTGCATGTCAGGGACCCCATGGAGTGAAGCTCAAGTGTCGTTGCATGAGCTCACGGGTTTGACTGCACGTCAGGGACCCTTGGAGTGAAGCTCAAGTGTCGTTGCATGAGCTCACGGGTTTGACCGGAAGTCAGGGACCCCTTGGAGTGAAGCTCAAGTGTCGTTGCATGAGCTCACGGGTTTGACCGGAAGTCAGGGACCTCTTGGAGTGAAGCTCAAGTGTCGTTGCATGAGCTCACGGGTTTGACTGCACGTCAGGGACCCCTTGGAGTGAAGCTCAAGTGTCGTTGCATGAGCTCACGGGTTTGACCGCACGTCAGGGACCCCTTGGAGTGAAGCTCAAGTGTCGTTGCATGAGCTCACGGGTTTGACCGGAAGTCAGGGACCCCTTGGAGTGAAGCTCAAGTGTCGTTGCATGAGCTCACGGGTTTGACTGCACGTCAGGGACCCCTTGGAGTGAAGCTCAAGTGTCGTTGCATGAGCTCACGGGTTTGACCGGAAGTCAGGGACCCCTTGGAGTGAAGCTCAAGTGTCGTTGCATGAGCTCACGGGTTTGACTGCATGTCAGGGACCCCTTGGAGTGAAGCTCAAGTGTCGTTGCATGAGCTCACGGGTTTGACCGGAAGTCAGGGACCCCTTGGAGTGAAGCTCAAGTGTCGTTGCATGAGCTCACGGGTTTGACCGGAAGTCAGGGACCCCTTGGAGTGAAGCTCAAGTGTCGTTGCATGAGCTCACGGGTTTGACTGCACGTCAGGGACCCCTTGGAGTGAAGCTCAAGTGTCGTTGCATGAGCTCACGGGTTTGACAGGACGTCAGGGACCCCTTGGAGTGAAGCTCAAGTGTCGTTGCATGAGCTCACGGGTTTGACTGCACGTCAGGGACCCCTTGGAGTGAAGCTCAAGTGTCGTTGCATGAGCTCACGGGTTTGACTGCACGTGCGGGTCCCGTTGGTGTGAAGCTCAAGTGTCGTTGCATGAGCTCACGGGTTTGACAGGACGTCAGGGACCCCTTGGAGTGAAGCTCAAGTGTCCTTGCATAAGCTCACGGGTTTGACTGCATGTCAGGGACCCCATGGAGTGAAGCTCAAGTGTCGTTACATGAGCTCACGGGTTTGACTGCACGTCAGGGACCCCTTGGAGTGAAGCTCAAGTGTCGTTGCATGAGCTCACGGGTTTGACAGGACGTCAGGGACCCCTTGGAGTGAAGCTCAAGTGTCGTTGCATGAGCTCACGGGTTTGACTGCACGTCAGGGACCCCTTGGAGTGAAGCTCAAGTGTCGTTGCATGAGCTCACGGGTTTGACCGGACGTCAGGGACCCCTTGGAGTGAAGCTCAAGTGTCGTTGCATGAGCTCACGGGTTTGACTGCACGTCAGGGACCCCTTGGAGTGAAGCTCAAGTGTCGTTGCATGAGCTCACGGGTTTGACCGGAAGTCAGGGACCCCTTGGAGTGAAGCTCAAGTGTCGTTGCATGAGCTCACGGGTTTGACTGCATGTCAGGGACCCCATGGAGTGAAGCTCAATTGTCGTTGCATGAGCTCACGGGTTTGACTGCACGTCAGGGACCCGTGGAGTGAAGCTCAAGTGTCGTTGCATGAGCTCACGGGTTTTACTGCGCGTCAGGGGCCTCGTGGAGTGAAGCTCAAGTGTCGTTGCATGAGCTCATGGGTTTGACTGCACGTCAGGGACCCCTTGGAGTGAAGCTCAAGTGTCGTTGCATAAGCTCACGGGTTTGATTGCATGTCAGGGACCCCTTGGAGTGAAGCTCAACTCTCGTTGCATGAGCTCATGGGTTTGACCGCACGTCAGGGACCCCTTGGAGTAAAGCTCAAGTTTCGTTGCATGATCTCACGGGTTTGACTGCACGTCAGGGACCTCTTGGAGTGAAGCTCAAGTGTCGTTGCATGAGCTTACGGGTTTGACTGCATGTCAGGTACCCCTTGGAGTGAAGCTCAAGTGTCGTTGCATGAGCTCACGGGTTTGACCGCACGTCAGGGACCCTTTGGAGTAAAGCTCAAGTGTCGTTGCATGAGCTCGCGGGTTTGATTCCACATCAGGGACCCTGTGGAGTGAAGCTGAACTGTCGTTGCATGAGCTCATGGGATTGATTAAAATATAAGAAAATATATTATTAATGAAATGAACTCTAAAACCCTGCTTATAAACAATAAGACAAAATTTAAATGCGTATTCAATTTAATAAATTGTTCAAATATATTTTAGTCAGATATTAAGTAGGAGAAAAATATCTGCAAGAAGGATAACAAAATCATTTTGAAAAAAAAAAGGCGAAAATAATTGATCTTTGAATAAATTATTAACCACTTATTACAGCTAAATTTAAATAAAATAAATAATTAATAAATTATCTTTGAATAGTAGAAAATTCCCATTAAAGCAAATGAATTGCTTTACTCATCAAAATACGTCTCCCAAATAAAAATTCAGTTCTAAAAAAATTCTAACTGTCAATTAGCAATCTTGCTTCTCTGGCTCTCTCTCTCTGTGAAAAAGTGAACCCATTACATTTTCCGAAGATGAAAAGTAACATATTTTGTAAGCGAGTTCAAAAAGTCAACATATATTACTTATAATTTACAAATATTAATATAAATATTAATGTTTACTTTATATTAATATTAATAATATTCGTAATTAAATATTAATTTCCAATCAAAATTAAATACAAGTATATTTTTCTCTCAATAAATTCCTCTTATGTTATATTTAATAGTTATCCAGAAAAGTGTTTATTTACTGCATATGAATGATTATGTAGAACAATGCATATACACACACGTCATTTCAAAACATGAATTTAAAATAAATAAGCTAAATTTTTAAAATATTAGATGTTTAACCTATAAATGGTAATGCAAATCTAAATATTAAAGATATTTTTAATACAAATAGAAATACGATATAAAAAAAGATCTGGATATTTACTCCATCAGATACTATCAATAAGACACAAAATTGTAACGCAAATTACTTTTAAGTGAATTTTCACAGAAAAATCTAAAATATGGCAAACTTCTAACTTCTAGATAATAGAAAAGTAACTTTTTTAATAAAAAAGTCTTTATACAGTATGTACTTTATTGCTGTTGTTGGAACAATTAGGGGATTTTCCTTAGTTGTGTTTTGTTGTGTCCCCAGCGTCCAAACATCGTAGATTTTTCTTTTTTATAATTTCTTTTACATTATTTATTAGATATATCTTTTTATTTAGTTTATTTATTAAATATATATATATTTATTATAAAAGAAAATATATAAATAAATAAATATATTTTTATTTATTTATATATTTTCTTTTATAATTGGAAATCGTAAACTGTTCTTTTTTCCCAATTTCGTTTTGTTAATTTATTATCATCTTAACATTTTTGTTAATTTATTGTCATATTTCCATAATGTCTCATGCTCAAAGTGTTGTTGAGAAATTTCAACAGATTATTTTAGCTAAAATTAAAGAAACAAATGATGGGTATTTTACTTTTTCAAGCTCTAGGCCAAAAGTTGGAAAACCCGGAATTTTTAACAGAATTTTTTTAATTCAATTAGCTCAGGATTTGCAATTATTAATTAATTTTTTTACGGAAATAGGATTATTAAAAGGCGCAAATTGCAGAAAACGTGGATTAAATATAAGATTAGCCCAAAGAAAGGCTATTCCGATGGTTTTTCTTTTGTATGTAAGAAAAGTATTGCTGGAAACAATGCAATACTGAAAAATCTATTAGGCATGGTTCGTGGTTTAAACATTATAAATTAAAATTGATTGAAATTTTATTTATTACTTACGAAATTTTGAGGAGATCTAAAACGGAACAGATTGTTGAAGAGTATTCCTTCTCAAAAGCTACTTTGGCCGATTGGAGGCAATTTATTAATGAAACTCTTTTAGATTACATTGAACTTTCTTCAGACAAAATAGGGGGGTGGGTAAACTTGTTGAAATATAGGAGTACAAATTTGGCAAGCGAATATCATAAGGGGCATAAGGTTGACGGTCAATGGGGCTTTTTTGGGAGGGGGGTTAAGAGGGATTCCGGAAGAGTTTTTATAGTTGCCGTTCACGATAGAACACAGGAAACATTAATATAAATTATTAAAGATTGGATTTTGCCAGGCACTTCCGTGTATTCCGACTATTGGAAAAGCTATGATTGTTTAACTGAGAAGGGATTTGAACATTTTAAAGTCAACCAACCATAAGTTGAGATTTGTATTTGATCCAGAAACTGGATGTCACACGAATACAATTGAAAGTACGTGGATGTATGTAAAAGAGTCTTTACCTACGTATAATTAATTGTAAGTCAAGTTTTAAATTTTACCTTGCAATGTATATGTTTCATAAAGCTTGTATAGCTGCAAATGATTATTTTAATAAATTTGTTGAAATAGTTTCGGGAATTAATTGGGATGACTACCAAATTTTGGAGAAGGTGTAGTTATTTTATTTAAATTCTATTGTTTAAAAGTATTTTTTTCATTGTATTCATGTTTCATTTTTATTTACTTAAAAAGAGTATAGATTTAAAAAAATATTTTTTCATGTTTTTTTAATTTTAAAAAATATATATATTTGAAAAAATATTTTTTGCATGCTTTTGTAAGTTTTATGAAATGTACATATTTAGAAAACAAAATTTTTTTAATTGAAATATGGCACTGGTGACAAACGAACATAATGTCGAAATAAATATACCAATTGGCATATCAGCCAATTGGTATATTTATCACTACAAATCAAGTAAGTCCATTATTTATATTTATTTCCCTTCATAAATTTTCTAAAATGCTAATTTTTTGATTAGAACTTAGGGAAATTCCACGTGTTAATAAACGTGTGCTTAGCTTGGCGACGAAAAAAATTCGCCGCGTTCACCAATAGATGGGGATAATGAACTAGCTCTAAAATTCATTATTAACTAATGGGTATATTTCCCTAATGATACAAAGAATGACGATTACAATATTTATTTTAACTTAAGCGGTTATGAGATAAAATTTAAAACTAAAATGGTGATTGTTTATTCAATAAAAAATTTCAAAATATTTTTCACCAACTCATATTGAACTCTTAAAAATTGAAATCTTCAGAAAGTTATTAAAAGAATGCTGTAACGCAATATAAGAATCATCATTTCATTAAAACTAATTATCATTCATACCTTAATCAGAAACTTCCGGTGATAACTTCTAACTTTTTACATTAAAAATTTAAATTAGCTTTGCATTAATGACTATTTTTTTATAAAGGTATGGTTTTCAATTGAAATAAATGAGCTTCTCAAATATAAAAAAAATTTCACAGTAAGTTTTTGCAGCAAGAATTTGGTTCAGTTTATTACTCCATGGTCATTTCACTCACCCAATGGCTAATTAATCTGTGTCAATTTCAAGTGCATTCTAAATCAATACAAATATCCAAGACCAGGTGTAATTCAAAACCATGATCAGTTGAACGAAAGGTAAGAGCGCTAACCATTGGGTTACCATCTTGGCTTTTACATCAAAAGACTTTTTCTTCAAAATAATCTAACAAACGGATATAATTAGTGATTGAAATTGCTTTCGAAAACTAAGTAGAAAAGGATATACACGTTGCTTTAATTCATACTTCTTTTTTTTTTTTTTTTTTGCAAAATATATATACAACAATTTAAACATATTTCATACTGTTCAGAATAAATATTTAGAATAGAAGACTTTTGGACATACTTAATAAGTTTGAACTTTTTGCTTCATATTTCTCATTATTATGATAAAATGGAACAATGAATTAACTAAATTACTACTGCACAATGAAAAAATACATTGGAGTGCACTTTTACATTCACTTGGGGTAATTGACATAAGAAAAAATGAAGTTATATTAAAATTGCCTATTTCCTACTAATTTTAAAATTAAGTAAAATTTTTAAAATATATTTATTTTGGATTTTAAATAATTGTAAATTTTTAATGCGTTATACTTAAGCAAACAATAAAAATAAAAAAATATATATTCGCATTAATAATAAAATTATATATATATATATATATATATATATATATATATATATATATATATATATATATATATATATATATATATATACATTATTAAAACATTATCAATTTATCAATTTTCGAATCATTTTTACATTAAAAAGAATGATATCTAAACCAAATAATTAATTCCTAACAACACAGATTCTTATATTTAATACAATTAATGATTAAAATTTATCGCTTTATATATATATATATATATATATATATATATATATATATATATATATATATATATATATATATATATATACATATAAACCACGTCTATAAATTTAACCTAATTTTTATTTAATTCAACACTAATAATTTGAATTGTGATCACTCAGATGCATTCCGATTATAAAAATCAAGCCATTCCATGCTGATAATAATAAAAAAAAATTAGAATTAATTTTAAAAAAAAATAATTTAATAAAAAAAAGCAAAATAATTTAAAACGTACTTTTTTGTAGCAAAAATAGTACTAATTTCATTGTAAATTGTACAGTAAAATTTTCCCTAACTTTTAAATTTTAACTTAAAATTAGTTCTATTACATTTTAAGCAGATTATACTCAAGATGAAATATTTGCAAAGAAATTAGCCTTATTGATAGGTGCAAACAGCTAAAAAATTATTTCATTTTTCAATCAGTTTTATTAGAATTTCAATATTTTGCATTTGTACAAGCCATTTGATAAATAACTGATTTAGTATTTAATGATTAGTAAAAACAGTAAAATAAAATTAATGGACAGCTAATTTCTTAGTCCACATCAAACATCTATTTTAAATGTGTCAATGACATATTCTTTATTTTTCTTTTATAGCTCCATGCCGATTATTAATGAAATAAGATTGATGGGCAAAAAAATCTTTATTTAAAAAAATGTTTGATAATTGAAATTATAAAAAAAATTTGCATTCGTGGACTATTCGTAAAATCAATTCGTAATAAGACATTTTTAATTCGATTTTCTAATTAAATTATTATGAGAATTAAAACGCTGAACTAATATCATAATTTTAACTATCAACTTAATAAATTATTCTCAGAATTTTAATTTAACTTACTTAGAATGAAACATGCAATAAAATTCTTTATTATAATAAAGGAATAATTAAGTTGCAAATTAGATAACAGTGTTTCAAATTAATTATAGATTCATTTACTTAATCTTATGTATATTATTTATTTCCTTTATGTGCGAATTCTATCAACTAAAAAATTGTGCGAATGTAGTTAATGTGTTAATGAAATGTAGTTAATGTGTTAATGTAGTTAATGAAAAATGTAGTTAATGTGCGAATTCTATCAACTAAAAAAAAAGAATGATAACAAAATAAAAAAATCTATATCGCAACGTAAACTGGACTCCATCATATAGTGTGAGAGAAATGTAAAAAGCTTTAAAAACTATTCACACCGTACATACTTTATTATCAATGATTATCATTAAAATAAAAAGGATTATCTTTTCTAAAAGTAACAAAATGAATTTTAGTAGAGGGCTGTAAATTATAAAGTATGTTACTATAATTAACAATTCAGCATTATCAGAAAATATGACTCAATTATTATTATTATTGAACTGTATAACTATTAGTAAAAAAAGCAATACACCACAAATTTTGTAATTAATTTTAAAAGATTAAGAACAAAAATTATCTACCTTCAAAGTAGAACAGTGTGCTAACTTACGAAGTTCAGTCTGGCGGAAGACCATTGTCTGGAGAAGCTTGCTCGTCTGACATCCAGGGAAGAAAGGCAGAGAACTTTCCAGACGACAATTTCAGCGCATTCATGCAAATCCGCTCTTCACAGCAGCCAATGAAAAGCAGTAAAAAAAAGTGCTGATTTCGTCATTAGCTTTATATTCAATGTTTTGAGGAGAAAACGTTCTCGTCTTTAGGCACAACAATTGTTCTATACTAACTGAAAACAAAGAAGAAACGCGTTCCAAGTTAAAATATTAAATCGGGCAATAAATGAAAAAAATAAATAATAGATTTCGTTATAAATAGTACAACATAGGATATTTTACAATAATGTATAATCATAGCATTGAAATATATAATGGAAAAAATATTAAGTATTTTACTTTAAAATTTAAATTTCTTCATTATTATGCTAAGTACTGCATTAAAAATTGCCGGACGGTATTGATACAAATATTTTGTTGCTTTAATCATATTTTAAGAATAAAAGGGTATTTTACATTTAATAGCTTTCACTGCAACAATTATAGAGAAAATTCTTAAGAATAAAAAGTTACTTTACTCTTAAGACAGAATAGTAAAATTATTTTCTCATTTTTGAGGTGCTTCGATTTTTAAATTAAATAGCTTTTTACAGTGAATTTCAACCTTTTATTTTTGTTGCGGACCACTTTTAATAATTTCAAAATTTGGTGGAAAACAAAGAAAAGGTAATTTTAATAGCGTGTAAAATAGTTTAGGATGATAATTTTGAACGTAAAATAATATGTACTACAAAAACAGCAGCATGTTTCTTATTTAAATCGTAATTAAAAAAAAAAACATTATATTTTTACTATAAACATTTCAAATATTCCGTGACACACAAAAATGCTGTAGCACGGTGTCGAAAATCATTGTTCAACAATAGTCAAACACAATATCGAAGATAATATTGTTTACTACAACCTGCTTGTGTACATTTTTTAAAGATAATATTTACTGAATTAAAATAACACTCGTTTTCTCGCACTTGATGCTGTTTCTAAATCATAATCCGATAGCAATGTAGATTCAAAAGATTTAGAATCACCATTTGCAAATAAAACGTTTTTCTCTTCAGATCTTCTTAAAAAAAACTACAAATTCTTTCAAATTAAAGAAGCGTCTTCATTAAAAGGTGTCATGTGATTAACAAATATATACATATTAATATTTAATGTAGAAAGAGACGATCCAAAAAAAAAAAGAAGCCGTATTTTTGAACATGTCTGTTAGAACTGCAAATCAAAGACGTAATTAATATTCATCAGCGATCGACACCGCTGATGTCTTTTGCAGTGGTAGTATGCATCCTAGGTAGTATGTATAGTGGAATGTATCCCCACTTGTCATGCGGAAATTGGGGTTCGATTCCCCATCACTGAGATTTGGAAAACAGAATCTATGGTTCTGCTATTCTTGGTAAAAGTGTGTATTTAATAACTTATCACATTGATGCTCAATGTAGGTGATCATTAGTTTTACTATGAAACCTTGATTTAAATATTCATTAAAGATAATATTCGCTTTAGTATAATTAATTTAATACTGAGCTAATGCTGCTTGGCGCAATAAATTAGCACGTTTGGCTATCTAAAGAAAATTTGTTGGTTCGAGCCCTTTTTTTCAAAATCCATATAACCGAATTTCCGATTTTCCGAAAGACCCGTTCCAATTTATTTCGATAGTTGGAATTCTACTGTGTTTTGCTTTATTAACAATTTCTGTATTTCAGATATCTATTCTGATTCTCATTCCTTATTTATAATCCCTTTCCTCATGGTGACTGTTTGATTTATCAATTATTTTATCATCGTTTTTCCAAAATATTATCATTTTCCCCCCGCATACATTTTTGATGCATTGTTATTTTCCTACCCAGGATAAACTATATCTGCGTTTATAAATTTTCTCACTTAGATTCTTCTTTTTTTTCCCCGGGATATTTTTCTTAGCTCAGCTATTTTCAGGGTTTTAAATCTGATTTTGGAAAAAGTACTCGAATATCAAAACTGTGAAGTATGTACAAAAGAAAAATAATGCTATAAAAATAAATGAATAAATCCTAACGTTAAGTATTGAGAACGTAAATTGTACTGGAAAAATCTCTCGAATTACAGAGGAGAAAACTGTGACGTTGATGAGGACCGTTATTAAAATTACAGGAAAAATGAAAAGCTCTCGAGAAATCCGAAAAGAACATTTAAGATAATATTTTCTGCCTATTAAAGATTATCATTATATTTAATTGAATTTGCTTCAGTTAATTTTGACACAAATTTGAACAAATATGAAATCAAAAGCAACAAAAATCCAATTTGAACATTATAAATTTTTTTAACTGTTTTGTTAGAGTTTAAGTAAATATGCTGCATTTTGGAGTTAAACATGTAAATATATATTTAAATTGAGAATACAGAAGTTTTAAAACAATGAATAGACACTTGTATTTGCTATTTTTTTATTTCTAATATTTAGATGTGTGTGGATTTATGGCTTCTATTTATATTATATAAAATATGATTCGAAACAAAAGAAAATGGCTTAAACAATATTTCAACTTTAATCGTACAATTTATTCCAATTTATATAATGTGATATTACTGTTCCGATTATAAGAATTTTCTAATTTAAAATAAGGTATGAAAGATAAATATTAATACTGTTATCCCATCTTTCATGAAAATTATTAAACTCTTCTTCAGGTGATTCTAGAATTTAATAATTAGTTTTTATAAGAAAATTGAAAGACAGAGAGTCATGAGTAAAATAAGTGGAAATATTTCAATGAACGAGAGAAAAAGAAATATTGAATAATTGTTCGTAATGGTAAAAGATGGATGTGGCTATTAATAAACAACAGCTGTCTTTAATATTATTTATTCCAGACAGTTCAAATCTCGGTAGTTAGTTACCTTTAAAAATCACAACTCTTTAATTGTGATAACAGAAAATTAAAATGGAAATATAAACTTCATATCAAAATTTTTATTTATTAATTATTTAAAACACATTTATCGTCAAATGTTAACATGTTTATATTATATTGCAATTTATATCTTTTGCTTTCCTACTTTTTGACGCTGTGCAGCAAACAACCTTTCATTCAGGACAGCTTTTTTATTGATAGTCAGCCGGTGTTCATAATTCCCAAGGAAAATCTTCTACTTACCATAAATATGCAAGGAGAAAGAAGTACAGCATCTATTTCCGGTTGTACAATAATACCTGAAATCGAACTCGCAACCTTCTATTCCAAAGAGCAGGTAACAATGCATATATTTTCTATATCATTTTGTGTGTGTGAAACCATGCAGACTGTCGTAGGGCTTTCTAAATACGGCAGTTTAAATTGCATCCTTAGAGAACTTTTCACAGACAGAGGGCCGTACTCACTTGTCACAGGGGTAGAAAACTCCCAAGCACTCATCCCGAGGCAGTGCATGCAGAAAGGCGATATCTAACATTTCCCAGCAGTGGCTGTGATCGATCATGGGACTTCGCTCGTGAGAGAGTAGTTTGACCACTGGACAGCGGTATGTCAAACACTATTTATTGAAATTATTTGAATTTGCTTATGTTTCATTAAAGCTACACATTGTGAGTTTGGTATTAATTTAAATTAAATCCTGAGATTGGCTAGTTGATAAATGAATACAGATTTCAATGGTTGTTAAATAGGGCAACTACGTGAATTACGAGGGTCACTCTGAATTTTTTGAGATACAACTAGGTTTTTAAAATTACACTTACAAAATTTTAGGTGTGTTCAAACTAATCTCTTCCAGCATCAAATCACTTTTGCAGCCGAATTTTCCACAGATTAAATACCTTAAGCCATTCATTTCTTAGAATAAATGAAAAATGCATTTATAGTCACACCAATCTCTTCTTCTGAATGAAAACGACGCCCACGTATGTTCTTTTTTAGAGTAAAGAATAACCAAAACTCGCACATAGCTAGATCAGGTGAATACGGCGGATGTTCGATCACTTTAATTTGTTTTTGTTTAGGATACTCAACTGTTAATCCGGCTGTATGTGAAGATGCATTGTCATTGTGAACCATTAGTCCCCTAACATTCAGTTCTTGTAGAATTTCTGGAAGACAATTAGTGGTATACCAGTTTGCTGTTATTGTCTTCTGTCCTTCCAACTTGATGGCTTTGACCAATCCCGTACTTCTGAAGAAAATGGCATATATCACTTTTTTCAGTGCGCGTTGTTTTTTCACCATTGTCGGAGTGGGATCATCTTCAAAGACCCATACTTTGCTTTCTTGACGTGTTGGAACGTCAAAAAAGGTATGTACTTTTCATCACCGGTTACAATTTTAGAAATGATGCGGTGGCCACCACCATTTAAAATTTAAGAGTTTCTTTACTGATTCTGACACGCTCCTCTTTTTGGTGCTCAGTTAGATTATGGGAAACCAAACGCCAAACTACTTTTTTCATACATAATTCTTCATGAATGATTTTGTGTATGGCTGCGAATCCAATGTTAAGTTCCTTCTGTATCATTTGATAGGTACAGTGATTATTATCCATTAAAATTTTTCGTATGACAGACACATTATCTGGGATTACTGCCGACGGCGGCCTTCCTGTGTGTTCTTCATCCTGAAGAAAATTGCGACCTCTTCTAAATTCTCTAAACCATCTGAATACAGTAGAACGAGATGGAGATTCATCACCAAATGCCAATTGCAACCGTGGAAAGCATTGTTCTTGATTTAATCTTGCTTTAAAGTCGTAGAAAATCATAGCGTGAAAATGTTCTCGCGTCAACTCCATTTTCTCTTCTGTTAAAAATTTATTCTATGCTAAACAAGTTGAAGTAAGCTAGTAAAAAATCGTCTTTTGTGTTAAAATACTTTGTATTTTAAAATTAAACCGTTATTTTTATTTCGTAAATTTTCGTCTGCGCGTATCTCAAAAATTTCAGAGTATCCCTCGTATCACCTTATTCTCCTATTTTCATTCAATAATAACACAGAAGCGTTATCTACTTTCGATTAATTCAATGCTATCCTACAAAAGTGATATACTGTTGATAATTAAATTTCACTCAAGGGCTATGTCTGCTCTTGAATTAAATTTAGCTTCTGATTACTTTTACAAAAGCTATATGTAATTTATGCATCACTGTAACACAACAATGTTACAATAACACATTGTATAATTACACCTTGTATTATTACATCATATCCTCACAACTTGCTTAAGAAAAGATAGTGATGCGTTATCAAAATGAAAATATAAGAAATTTTTAAAATTTAATATATTACAAAAACTTTTCAATTTGATCTAAAACTGCTCTTTTTTATTACGGAAGATTACATAGGCATTTAGCAAAATAGAAATGCCGAGGGTTTGATTTGTTTGTCGCTCTAAACAACAGCTAATTAGCCCAGTACTTACGACTAAAAGTTGATTCCAAGCTAATACAACAATCTGCAATTCATAAGGGATTCGAACCTACGAACTATTAAACAGAACATAAGAACGCTAAACATTCGGATGTCACTTTGTTAAGACTTTTTGTTTGTTTGTCGCTCAATGATCATATTATTCCCTCGAAAGCTAATTAGACAAGAAAATTTAAAGTGAAATTGCTATTTCTATACACGTTTAAATCCAATGTGGGATTCGAACCTACAAACGGTTGAAGCCAACGGCCAGAGCGATAATCATGCGGCTGCCAATTCATCAAACAGGACGTGATAGGGAGAGAACACACGTCGCAGTCGGGTGGAGTCTATGCGATTTCGAAGCAGGGATCAAGCAAAAGACCCCCAATACTTCGCCTGCTATCCCCAGAGGTATCATTTCACTTGGAGGACATTGCTACCACACCTAGCTTTAACGTGCCCTAACTGCCTTTAACGCAAACGATGGAGCTTTGTTTAAGCAGGGACTCGAACTCACTACCTTCCGATAGCGAGAACAACACCCTAATCAATTAAGCTACCGATAGTCTCAGCCAAACGGCTTGTCGCATGTCAGTAGTAAAAGTTATTAAGTTTAAATCTCAAAAAATATCAAAAATTTCTTGATACAGATTTGGACCAACAGGCAAACAATTATTCAAGGAAAAAGAATTACAAGACTTCACTGAAGCATGAAAGACAAAACGTGCTTTATTGGTACATTTACTTATTTTGTAATTTATTGGTCGCACTATTTTCCCGAATGTATTTTCTAAACGGTATATAAAATGTAACGTTTTCAGTTTTATTTGGATTGAGGACTAACTGAATAATATTCTTTGTTTTATATGTATATATATATAATACTTTCTGTATTCTAATTCTTCTCTGTATTCTTCAAATAGTTTGGGATCACTAAACAATTTTCTCTATTGTTTTGCAAATTTTGTTTATCTAGTTTCCAGGGCAATCGAACTGCTTATCATACGAGAGGTTTTCATGTTAGTATGAAGTTATTTACTAAATTATTTATGTTAATTCTATATGGTAAATTTTGGATTTATTAACCCAGGGAAATGACAGAAGTATAAATTCACATGAAATACACTTTAAGTTTGTACACCAAAATTCACAGATCACTTTATGAGTCCCAATTGTTATACAGGTTGTCTAAGTCAAATTATACATTGAAAAGTGATAACAATAATATTAATAAAGCGAATAAGTTTGTCTTACTCAAAATATTTAAAAAAAAAAAAAAAGTTTACTGAATAATATTTCCATTGGGTCCTTCTAACTGTGATAAATATTAAAAAAAAAAAAAAAAAAAAAAAAAACGTAAAATTTTTTGTCGAAATTTTAGTCTTTTGAAATATTAGTTGACGTACTATTTAATTTATCATAACAGATTAAATCCTTTTATTTAAACATGCAGTATTTCGTTAATATTTTTGAATTCACTTTATTATTAAAATGAGAATATTTAGTCTCATTTTGACTATAATAATGTAATAAAAATTATTTGCAAAAAAGGAAATTTCGTATGTATATAACTGAAGTATTATTAATGAAAACTTGTAAAAAATTTAAATATACTAATGGTAACAAAAAAAAAAAAAAAAAAATCAGATATTACTTAAGTTATCACGAATTGATATAGAAAGATTAGTTTAAATTGTTATTAAGATTTGATGAAATTACATTATCTGTTGTTCCAAAATGTAAAAAAATAACTGTATTTTTATCTGTCTTTAGTGTAGCCTTTTGGTCTAGTGTCGCGTTATACTCGTGAGAAAATGCCTGTTGAAACGGGTTTTCTAACAGCGGTTCCCTTTGTACATAATTCTGTCCGGCACCAACTGACCTTCAAAGAAAGCGGAAAAACTTTCATAATGTAGAAGTACAGTATACCGCGTAGAGAATTGTCTTCTAGGAATCGAAATGGAGGGGTTCGAGAACTAATAACCTCCAAATTCTAGGAAAACACATAAACTTTCTATTCTTTTTATTGTTCATACGGTTAGTATTTCATTTCTTTCCAAACATCCCTTCATCGGAAACAAATATGTAAACTTTTGAAAACCTGGAATTTTGACATGTAAAATGTTATTGACTTGTAAAATATACAGAATTTGTATTTTCTATCAGCTATGTATTCTTTCGATTTGAATATTTATTTCATATGTTGACTGGTATAAATGTTTACTAATATGTGCTTAATAATAATTTTTGTAGAATTTTGAAAATTAAATATTTAATTACTTATTACTTAAAACTGTTAATTTAAAAGTAATTTATTTAATTTTTAAATGTTTTTATTCGGAGAATTATTATTTATTTAATTCGAAATTTTGTTGGCACTTTATAGTGAAAAATTCTTTTTTCAAATGGTGAAAGTTAAAAATCCGTAAATGTTTTTCGTTCTCTTTTTAAATGTTTATATATATATATATATATATATATATATATATATATATATATATATATATATATATATATATATATAAATATATATATATATATATATATATATATATATATATATATATATATATATATATATATATATATTTAATTATTTTTTTCTTTTTTTATGCTTAAATATACAGAATATATTTTTTAATCAATTACTTCAATTTATATAAAAATAAATCATTTAACTTGAAAAAAATCCTTCAAGAATTTTATAAAGAAATCGTACATATTGTGTATTCTACATTGTGAAATTTTAAAAATTAAGATTGTCTTTAAAATAATATAAATTTATTAAAATAAACAAATTTATTCCATTGCATGGACAATGGTGAAATGAAGAATGATTCTCAATCGATATAAATTTTGATTTTAATAAAAATTAACCCTTATTTTAATAATCAAATATATTTCAATATCTTAAAAAAAGTAGTTTTACAAAATGCCTTAAAAATAAAAGAAAATTTTCATTGCTATGATAATCAACTGAGAAAACTTCGTTAAATAAAATTAGATGATATAACAGTTAAAATATATTTTTTTAACTCAGTACTTTTTTGTAATTCTTGATAATAATTTGAATCAATGAAAAACTTTAAAGAACAACATAAATGTATCAATTTTATAAAAAAAAAATTATTTTTAATAATATAATATATAATGTTTTTGGATGAAAATTTCTGATTTTATTAAATATACATAATTTTATTTGAATTCATGTGTGTTTTGAAAGACATTTATTTTAATTTTTGATTTAAAAAATTTTCAAAATATTTTATCTGTATTAGCGTTTTATTGCTTATCTGAAATTGCATTGATAATGCTATGGTGTAATTTAGTTATCTAAACTGAAATCAGATGAAGATTTATTTAAAAAGGTCTTCTACTAAAGGTTTAAAAAGGAATCAGAAAAATTAGTTTTATGGTTGAAAAATGAAATATTCTTAAATTATTAATATAATATTTTGTGATTTAAATTTTTACAATGAAAATAGTTTTGGTTTACATTAATGGTGTGTGTGTGTGTGTGTATGTGTGTGTGTGTGTGTATGTGTGTGTGTGTGTGTGTGTGTGTGTGTATGTGTGTGTGTGTGTATGTGTGTGTGTGTATGTGTGTGTGTGTATGTGTATGTGTGTGTGTGTATGTGTGTGTGTATGTGTGTGTGTATGTGTGTGTGTATGTGTGTGTGTGTGTTTGTGTGTGTGTGTGTGTGTGCGTGTGAGAGAGACAGAGAAAAGTTAACAAGCTATGGTAAAGGAAATGTTTAAGAAGATATTATTTTGAAAATTCAGATGAATTGATCCTAAATTAGGAGTGTAGTCTTACCTAATTAATTTTTCTGCAATAAATAGCTAAATTTGTAATGTTAGTAAAATTATAGAATTTTTGAGAACTTGTTAAGATAAGATACAACATATATTGTGCACCTAATGATCAATAATATGTAGTCTTTCATAAATCATATAATGCACAATTAATAAGCAATAAAAAATGTTTATTTCATCAATTGCTTAACTAGCTATAAAAATACGTGTAAAAAATTTTAAGACATTGTTATGAAAACGTTAAATTGTTAAAATCATTTTTATTAAAAGTTAAATATTAATAGATAAATAAATATCCCACATTCAAAATTGTGATATCAGGGCCTACAGTACCTATATCTGTTTTCCTAACCGAGGTCGGCGAAACATATGTCACGGTTAGGTGGTCAGCCCAAAAAGAAATCTCCTGTGTTTAGATCCCAAGCATGATTTGTACTCAGTTTATCTACCCAATAAAAGGTTAAGTCGATCTTGCCCGAGTATCGAACCTCGGACCTGTGCCTTGGAAGCGCCAAGTCACTGTGCTTAACAAATGTAAAAGTTGGATGAATTTTATCATACTGATTTCCATGGAACAAAACTCTATAGAGAAATGTGTGACTGAAATATGTTACTCTGTGGTAGAAAACAAATTATATAAACCTAAAACCCATTAGAACTTTTAACCTGCCTAATCTCATACGGTGAAGATAGAGAGAAGAAAAGGTTACCATTAAAATATTTGTAACTATTTCTATATCAATTGCAAGTTGTGAACGTTTATTCTGCAAATTAAAATTAATTTTGACATATTAATGATCCACCATGAGTCAAAACCGTGTAAGTGATTTAACATTTTAAAGTATAAAAAAATAACATTTGAAATGATCAATTTTAATGAAGTAATTGATTAATTCGCTGCTACAAAAGCCAGAAAAATGTGTATTTTATTAGGTTGCAAATAATTACATCAATCAACCTTTATATATATAACGAATTGCTTCATATTTAAAAATTGTATGTTTTGTATGCATTTTATGTTTTTTTAAATAAGTGTATAAAATAAATCATATCTCGTTTTAATTCAAAATTAAACCGAAGTCCGATTATTCTTTTGGCACTTTTCCGAATTATACATAAGTTTTTTTTTTTTTTTTTTAATTAGAATTGAATTTTGTTTAAATTTAAAGCTTAGCCAGAGACTTTAAATAAATATAATTTGGATTATTTTATAGGAGTACAATATTCTGTTATTATTTTTATTGTATTTTTATTACACACACAAGTATACACTTCATTTATTATATAGGTTATAGTAAACTCTTGTTACTGAATACATTTTATTCCTGTATTTATACGGTATTGCTATTTTTTTTATCAATGGAGCTCCAAAAATGTATTGTACCCGGTCGCCAACTATGCTCACTACGCCATTGTTCATTTTATTCCTTTCATTATGTGAAACCGCAAAAATTATTGATCCTTAAACTTCTGATTTCACGAATCTCATTATTTATATCTTTTGACAATTTTAAAACAAATTCTGGTTGTGTTTCGTACGCACGTGCTAGAAAACAGTCTGCACCTTTGTTATCTTTAATTTTATGCTTCATATCAACGCATAAAAAAACATCTGCCAAAAGCTTTTAGTTTATTTTTTCTTTGTTGCTCAAAGTGTCATTCTCTGTCGAGCAGATTTTTCTTCAAAACAAGTTTGAGTAAAGCCTTTTTATTTGAGTTCAATAGAATTTGTGCATGTCGGGCGCAGACGATTCTTTTACATTTTGTCTGTTATGTTCCAAAGTTAAATATTTTGTCTGTTATGTTCCATAGTTGAATAGCTTGCTAATTTTTTTTATTACCAAACGACTTGGAGTTGGATTGATTAACGTTGGTTTATTATTAACTATATTTTGTCAAAACTAAATTTATTTAGAGATCATACAGCGTTCTTTACCGTATGAATTAATTACAAACGCTGTTGCCAAAATTTTGTGCCAAGTTTTTATTCTGGATGAACAAGATGGAAATTGTAATATATTTTAATTCCATTCTGCAGTTAAAACTCGAGAAAATATTTAGGGGACAATCAAAAAAACATTTGATATTATGTGACAATGTCATATAAATTTTCCTGTTTCGAATATTCCTCGTAAGAAATTTATTTCGTTTCAGCAGAAACTCTATTCAGAAACGACACTTTGTATATAGAAAGGATACATTGTGTTAGGTATAGATTGAGATGGCATTTCATTTTCGTTCATTTCCAAAATTTTCGAAACCAATTCCACGATTGGCTTTGAGACTAAAAACCATAGGCACAATCGGAAACTTAGAATTTTTAGTATTTTGAAAAAATATTCATCATTTTTGTAATGAAAATCTTATTTTGTGTTTGGAATTTTTTTTAACAATCTTTTTAGCTACCAAAATTTAAAATATTCTCATATCAAATTTTACAGTATATTTTAGAATCAATAATAAATGTCAGCTTACGAGCTTAAAAGAAAATTTTATATAATATTCTCATTCCAAAATTTATAGTATTGTTTTAGTATCAATTATAAATGTCAGTATATGAGTTTAAAAATAAAAATAAAAGTGTTTGAGATTCACTTTTTATATTGTGAGCTTTCTTTCTCTCTGTCAAGTCCTGCCAGACGAACTGTCAGCCGTACAATTATGGCCTCTGGCTTCAACCGCTCGTGGGTTCGAATACCATATTGGGTTTGAATGCGTATAAAGATTCCACTTTAAACTGTATGACCCAGTCTAATTATAGCTTTCGAATAAATAAAATGATCATTGGACGACAAAATGGCAGATGAATACTTAGCGTTCCTGTCTTCTATTCAATGTTTCGTATCACATATAAATTGCGGTTGCTTGAAGTGACTCGGAATTAGCTTTAAGTCATTCTTCCTGGTCTAATTAGCTGCTGCTTTGAACGACAAACAAATCAAAATCTCATCATTTTGCACAATTGATATGTAGTCTGCAACAACAGAAAAGATCAATTTTATATTCAAATTTACCCGAGATTTGGCTATATATTTAACATGAAACATTATTTTTAATTTATGCTTTCTTTTTATTTTCCTTTTGATAACATATCAAAGCAATGTGTATTAAGATTATGCGTGAGGATGTGATGTGATGTGATGTAATGTAGGAATGGATGTGATGTTCGTACAATGCGTGATAACAGCATGGTGTTATAACAGTGATACATTAACTACACACAGCCATTGAAACTTCAATTAGAAGCTAAATTTCATTCAAGGGCAGCCATAGCGCTTGAGTGAAATTTTGTTATTAATAGCATATCGCTTGCGAAAGGCAGCAACAGTAGATAACGTTTTTGTTATTATTGAATGAAAATATGAGAATGAGGTTATAATTAACTTAGTTGCGGCCAATTTTAGCAGCACTTAAGATCTGCATTTATTTATCAACTAGCCAATCACAGGATTTAGTTAAGATTGTTACCAAGCTATCAATGTGTAGCTACAGTGAAACATAACAAATTAAATGAATAATGTTGTTAACTGTGACCGTTGTCCATTAGGGAAGCAGATTTCTCCTGACCGAAAAGCCCCATGATCGGTCTCAACCGCTGCTGGGAAACGGTAGATATCGCCTTTCTGCGTGCACGCCTTCGGGGTGGGTGCTTGGGAATTTCCTACCCTTGTGACAAGTGAGTATTATGTGCCTCCTGTGTAAAATTGATATTTGAATCAGAATAAAATTTAAATTTTCTGTAAAACTTTGTTTTAGTATATCGCGCCCCTTACCGAACGGCGCCCGGGGCATGAGAGTCTTTCCTCTAGGCACTCCCTCCCCTCTTAAGTGATTCCTGATCTCAAAGGGTGGTCACTCTCTGGTGCTGAGTTGCAAAGGGGCTTGCGACTCAACAGTGGAGTAAGCAATGGATAGTCACCTCGTAAACAAGATTGCTTCTACTCTACTGTCAAGCTGGAGATGGTGCGGTATGCAGTAAGGGAAACTAAACGCAGGAAGACTTGTAGGTGGGCAATAATTTACATCTTTATTTGAAAACGGAAGTTCCAGTAGGGAAATACTGGGATCGGTGTCGAGTTTCATGGCGCTTCTCTTTGTTCGAGTAGGGGATTGCATGTTGGAGGAGCAAACGAAAACATCTTTCCTCCGCCAGGGTTGTTAATTTTACTTTCTACCCCCTTCAACAAATCCAAGCGAAAAATCCTATCGTGTGTGGCGGGCTTTATAAGCCTGATTTCAGAGATAAGTTGCGAAAAATGTAACTGAATGTTGTAGAGCGTTTAATCGCAAGAATTTACGCCTTTTTCTCAAGGTAAGAGAGAGTGGAGCACTGCAGGTGAGAAATAACTCACATCTGTTTTTGAGAAAACAACAGATTCCCTGAAATGTGGGAAAGGGATTGATGTAGATTTTCAAAGCTGTCTTCGTAAAAATGATGGATGACCCAAAGATAGCGTTGTCAACAATTCTCCCAAGGGTTGCTGGTTATCGGAGGAGCAACATTTCAGGGAAACGTTTCATTACTCAGAAATCCCAGAATGCTATAAAGCAATTAAGCGCAGGAAGTGTGTCGGTTCTTTCTTTCGGTTAAGATGTAGTGTGTAAAACTAGAGTTAGGTGCATCTATTAAATAAATGACATGCTCCCATCTCAAATGGTGTCAGGTGGTTGGAAAAGAGATATTTGTAGAAACTTTGACATGCTTGGAATTTTTGAAAGAAAGTGAAAGGTGTTAACAGTAGAGTGTGTTAATGTTTAATTTTGCTGTATAACGCTACTTTAAAGTTTATATATATATATATATATATATATATATATATATATATATATATATATATATATATATATATATATATATATAATAAAAAAAAAACTTGAAACATTTTTGCCTCTGTAATTACATTAAGAAAAGATGCCTAAAAATGAAAGAATTATAAAAAATTGAATCATTTAAAAGAAAAAAATATAAAAAGTTATGTATATATATATATATATAATTTTATGTTATGATAGGTGACAACTCTGAAAGACAAACAGGGCTCAATCTTGAAGTGAAAAGATTCCGAAAAAAAATGAAAGGAATGTTACTTTACTTAAATTAATTATATTTTGTCATAAGCTAATTTACCGAGAGACCATACAGCGTTCATTAACCGTGTAAACTAATTACAAACGCTGTAGCCAAAGTTTTGTGTGTGTAAAGTGAAACAGTTGTTATTCTCAATTTGCCATAGATGGTCATCGTAATATAATTTGATTCCATTCCGTGCATCGCATTCCGTAATTTAAACTCAAGTAAAATTTTAGGGAACAAAAAATATTCGATAATATGTGACAATGTCATATAAATTTTCCTGTTTCGAATTTTCCGCATAATAAATTTATTTCGTTTCAGCAGAAACTATATTCGGATACGACACTTGGTATCTAGAGAGTATACATTGTGTTAAGAGTAGATTGAAGATAGGATTTATTTTCGTTCATTTCATAAATTTTAAGTCTCAAAATCAATCCCTCGATTGCTTTTGAGGCTTAAAAACCATCAGTATCATGACAAGAAATTAGAGTTTTCAGTATTTTATAGAATATTCATCATTTTTGTAATGAAAATCATATTTTGTGTTTCGAATATTTTTAACCTGGTTTTAATTATCAAATTTTATAGTATTTTTTAGTATTCATCTTCGCCCATTGTAAGAGCTGACATATCTAAACAATGTTTATTAAAAATTTTTGAGGATGTGATGTCATTCGAAGGTCAGCCTTTCATTGGAAAAAAAACCAAGGTATACGAGTTTAAAAATAAAAGCGTTTGAAATTAAGTTTTTATTTATATAATGAGAATTTTTTTCTTCCTTCAAGTCCTACCTGACAAACTGGCATTCGCATGGTTATCACTCTGGTCTTTGGCTTCAACCGCTCATAGGTTTGAATCCCACATTGGATTTGAATGTGACCTGAGGTTACGATTGTTTTAACTGTATAACCTAGTTTATTTAACTTTTGAGTGAATAAAATGATCATTAAGCGACAAACAAAAAGTCTTAAAAAGAGGGCAGCGTTCTTATCTTCTTCTCAGTAATACCTAGGTTCGTTTCCCATATAAATTGCGAATGCTTATAGAGAGAGGCTCGGAATCTGTTTTAAGTAAAAGTTCTTGGTCTAGTTAGCTGTTGTTTTGAGCGACAAACAAATCAAACCCTCATCGTTTCTGTTTTGTTCAATGACTATGTAGTACGCCACAGCAGGAAAAAAGGTCAGAAATTTAAGAGATTTGGTAATATACTTAACTACGACAATTTCTTTTAATTTCAGTTTTCCTTTTATTTTCATTTTGATAACATATCAAAAGAATGTTTATTTAATAAGATTGTGAGGATGTAATTACACAATAATATGGTGCAATTATAGTGATGCATTAACTACACACAACTATTGTAACAGTAATGAAAGGTTAAATTTCATTCATGGACAGCCATAGCGCTTGAGCGAAATTTAATTATTAAGGGCATATCGCTTGTGAAAGGAAGCATTGAATGAATCAAAAGTAGACAACATTTCTCTTATTATTGCATTAAAGTATGAGAATTAGTTCCACCATTTAACAGCAGTTAAAATCTGCATTCATTTATCAACTAGCCAATCTCAGGATTTAAAAGAAATTGTTACCAAGCTATCAACGTGTAGCTGCAGTGAAACATAAGCAAATTAAATAAATAATGTTGCTAACTGTGACCAATTGCCCAGTGGGGAAACAGCTTTCTCCTGACCGAAAAATTTCATGATCGATCACAACCACTGCTTGGAAACGGTAGATATCGCCTTTCTGCGTGCATGTCTCTTCGACGTGAGTGCTTGGGAGTTTTCTACTCTTGTGATAAGTGAGTACGGCCCTCTGTCTACGAAAAGATCCCTATGAATTCAATTTACGTGATCGTTATTAAAATGCCTTAAAACAGCCTTACTCTGTCTTCTTCGTGGTTTCAAATTGATATAGAAAATATGTGCAATGTGATCTGCTCTTCGGAATGGAAGGTTGCGAGTTCGATTTCAGGTATTGTTGAACAACCGGAAATGAATGCGGCATCTCCTCGCACTTTTATCGGAACGAGTGTATGGGAGCCTTTTTTTTTTTTCTGAATATGCCTAAATACTGTCCATTGTCAATGAAAAAGACAAAGGGTATGAGAGCATTTGCTACGTGATGTCAAAAATATAGGAAAACAAAAGTAATTGCAGCACATTAAAATGTAAACATTTAATTATAAATGTCTTAAATAATTAATAAATAAAAATTTAGGCATGAAATTTTTATTTCCATTAAATTTCATGTTATCACAAATAAAAAATTGTGAATTTTGAGAGTAACTTTCCATTGCAATTTCTATTAGACAGCATCAAAATAAAAGACTGAAATTTTAATAGCGTGGATTTCGACATATCTCAGGATTTCACCACTCGAGAAAGATTTAAATTATTAGCTTCTTAAACTACCATAATATATCATGATAGAAAAAAAAAATTAATATATAAAGTTACCAGTAGTTATTTAAATATAGAAATACAAATTGGTAAGAAATTCAGATTGGTAAGGCTTCAACAATCTAAATGTGGATTATCATACGTCAAAGTTTTGAAAAAAACCCTTCATTTTAAAGAAAAAAGTAACTTTGCATAAAAAAATTCTAATGATTTCGACTGTAAAATTTTTTTTATTTGCTGGATAAGTAAATTATATTCAGGCTCCTTTTTTACCATGTAAAGAAAAAAACCCGAAAAATGACGAGTCTTTTTAGCAAACAAAAAGGCCAAAACTAACCAAATAATTTAAAAATATCAATCTTATTGTCAGTTTTACTTTTAAAACGATTTAACCTTTTAACTGGATATCCCGTGTTAACAAGAGCAAAAATTTCTATGCGTTAACCGACAACCCCGAGGCCCTCGGAAGGGGCAACTAACTTCTCTGCGAAGCTTCCAGTTCAAACCCCAGATTTGATAGATTTAATGTCCAATTGGGGCTTGGGAATTCGCTCTGGCTAGATTCATTTAACTAATGTGAGCATTTACTTGAAAATGGTGTGAAACCTGCTTCAAAGGAAGGGACAATTATTTATTTTTTTTAAATGCATTGCATTTTCTATTTAAATTGCAAAATTCATAATGAATAATATATTTTCACTCTGAATCTCCCTGGTTTATAACATTTAAGCAATCTCAGTCAATTCATAATATTTTATACCTGCATAACTTAAATTAGTCAAAATATTTCATTTTAAAACTGGCTATATTTCCAATTTTGTGCATCTCTTATTTCTTATATTTTAAATCAGTCATGATGTCGTATATTTCCAATTTTGTGCATCTCTTATTTCTTATATTTTAAATCAGTCACGATGTCGTATATTTCCAGACAATCAAATTCACAATTCAGGTATAAATACAGGTAACTTATGTTAGTGAAAAAGTATAGTATAGTAGCCATGTATAATTCGAATAAATTCTATAAATATATTCAGATTGAGAGAATGCAATATAATATGACCTTCAATAATAAGTGTTGTCATATATATTTTTTATATATTCAAGCATATGATAAAATTATTTGGAATTCAATTACATTTTTAGGACAAAAATAATGAAAGTATTTAAAAAATAATTTCATACTAAGTGTGGTAAAAAAAATTGCAAAACAAATATTAATAAAAATTTCTGAGTTGAAAGAATGTCCACAAAGTGAATTACAAATATGTGTTGTTTCCTTCAAGTGTATGGGGCGATGGCATCCCCGCTGTAATTCAATCATCGAGATGACAATTTGCTGAGGTGGTAAGAGAAAAAGCGGATGTACGTCTCATTAAGAATTAGAGTCTTCACCTCTCTTGACAAGTGTTAGGGGGGGGGGTGAACTAGCTTTGCAGTGAGAACACAAACTATGTTGCTGCCACACGTAAATTTTAAACAAGATTCTCAGACAGTTATGGGGTTAAATGTGTTGGTATCATCAGCAAAATGCTAGATTTATTTTTAATATCAAGCAGCGTAATCGAAACATTAGTTATCAAATTAAGAAAACTGAAAGTAAAAGCCGAGTTTTTAAAATTATCTATATTTTAGATTATTTTAAAGCAGGCACTTAGTTAATTTGTTATTTTCACTGTATAGTGTTATGACGTTTTTCTTATAATATGCTACTTCTTGTGGGGGGCGCCAAAAAAGGTATTATACCCGGGCATTAGTTATCAGGGCTAGGGAAAAAAGAAGGGCTGGCTCATCGCTTTGAGGTGTCGAATGCCGCCTTGACCCTAGAGAGGGAAAGAGCGTGATTGGTATTATTACTTCTGACTAATAAAGGAAACGAAAATCAAAAAATTACACCTGCAAAGACTTTATTTTTAGAAACTACTCTGCTAAGTCTAAAACGCATTTCACTGGAAACACTAAAACAGCTGCATTTTTTTCATTGGATAGATAATTTGAAATTATGAACAGTTCATTACCAATACCCTCCCCTCCCCCAATAAGAAGCCTTTAAAAATTGCTTTGAGAGTGCAAAAATATTTTAATGCTGCTTTAAAAAAAAAAAAAAAAAAAAAAACTTTAAAAGCAATTAAGGAGGAAGTCTTCAGTTTACCTGTATTTGGATAAAAATGGTTTTACTTTTTAAGAAAGGAGAATTATTGTTTCAATCCATTCACTTTGTGGATTATATAAAGACTTGAAATCTATAAATGCAACTTATATTTTAACAATTGACTTAATGCAAGATATACGCGATGCATATTTTCCCAGCTGAAGTAAAAAACACCTAGTTCGAAAAAAGTTACCTAATTTGTCACAGAAAGTAAACTCTTCGGAAAAAGGACATGGCGTTTATTTAACGAATGAAATGTTAGATTCTACATTCAATGTAAAAGAGCGTCCAGAATTTACCCATTTTTTTTACTCTCACGATGTTGAATTAAATCTTGAATTCTTAATTAATCCTTTGCCATTATATTGGAAACATGAACTTGCTTCTTGCAATCCAAATTGTGATATATCTCCATTTGAAGAAGAAGCTATGGTTTCTATGGCAGGTTATATTGCTTATAAAATTAACGAAAACTTGGAAATATATTTTAAAATGCATTAGAGATGTTTAATAATTCCTAGTGGATTATTTTCGTTTCTGCTGAAGGACTTACTATTTCAACAAAACCATAAAAAATTAAACAAATGAACATAATTTTTCGCAAATGTCATGGCGACCTTTTTTAAAGTGAAAATGGCATTGCAATATTTAATAAATGAAATTAAAACTTCTTTTCTTACTGTAAATCTAAAGGCAATTAAACATTTTTATCGCTTGAGAACATATATACCAATGCGGATTTGAATAGAAATGCAGCTATATTATCCTATAATAAAGCTTAAAAAAAGGCCAATACTAAAAATAATCAAGACAAACTGAAGCTAATTGATAAATATATTTTTGTATATTGGTTACTTAATTCTAATTTGAAAATTAATAATAATTTTTAAGGGCTTATTATTAACAATTGCAGATGTACTTAATATTTCAGAGGCATCTGTATTTTTACACTCTGATTAAAAAAAATTAACTTAAAAGTAAAAAATAAATATTTTGCTTAGAAACTCCATGCAGCTGTTTCTTCTCAATGCCTGACCGCATCATCAACGACTATTTCCGGTGTCAGTTTTGAGGAGCATTTGAGTCAGCATTTCTCTCTCACTAGCCCTACTCTCTGCTTACAGATGTTTCCTAGGGAAAATACATAGCTGGAAATACAAGAGCGTTGTGGAGCTATGAAAAACAACGATTGTCCCAAGGAAAATCTTTAAAAAATATCTAAAAAAGTGAAGTGAAAATGAGGGAAAAATTGCCAAATGGGGAGAATCTTTTTTTCCATCTCCCACGCTTCAGTATTCTTCAGGGACAGAAAAAAGAATGCTAATTACAATTTCAGAGAGAGATTTTCTCTAATTCTGAATTTTTCTTCCGCTGGAACTACTTCCCCTCTAGAAATTCTCAAATTTTATAACTCTTTTTCACATTTCCCCATAGATTGTCTTATCTAATACAAATGTAACATATATATAAAAAAAAGAAAAACAGCATTTTTATTCTTGAAAGCAAAATAATTACAGCGGTGATTAAAGTGACAAAGTTTAGTTAATAATTGAATCATTGCCTAACAATGTTAATTATAAAGCACAAAATATAAATTTTTACACAATTTTCTTAAATAAAAAAAAATAAAAAAGGACTTTGAGGCATATTTTTAAAATTATAAACTACACTTTTATTTATGAAATAACTCATTCAGTATAATATTGATAAATCTTTTTTCAGTAGAATTTATACCGTTTATATATATAATTATATAACTGATTTTATAACAATGGTTTAATAAAACAAATTTATAAAATTAATGGACAAAATTTAAAATTCTATTTACTTATTCTATTTATTGTATTAAATGAATTCCGTAGCCACAAAATAAAATATATCTATGAAACCTCAATAATAGTTCCCTTATCATAAATATTGCATACTGTTAACAAAATGCGGAAATATTAGTCCATTTTCTGTCCATTTTGCATTTGAAAGCTACATTGCACAAATACAAATAGTAATTACAGATAAGTAAATCAAGCCAAATACTAGCATTTATTTAAATTAAAGAGTAAGTATTTTATCCGCGTTTCATAATCTGAGATTCGTTTAGAGCTTACATATCTAAACTTCAGCTGCCGTATCTTAATATCCATCAAATATATCGATAAACATACATTCCCACGCACACAATTCCACACAAGATGCATGCTAACATTAGTGCTACAAATCGCACTTTAGTAACTATTTTGTAATGAAGTATAAAAAACAATTATTTCCTAATATTTCAATACAATATTTTTTAAAAGCCAACCAAATTTTTAATCTAATATTAACATAAATGATAGTAAAAATATCACACACATACACATAACATTTATATTTTACAGATAAAAACAGATATTAGAATGTTATTTTATAAATTTCTATATTATCTGTATTTATTAAAGTACTTAACAATACCAGTCACATAATTAAATTCTTTTTAAGTTTTTGATTAATATTATGAGATAAATATTTGTGAAAAATCAAAGTGAGAAAAATCGTATATTGTATTATGCTACTGAAATAGCACTTTTAACATTTTCATGAGATGAAACAAGTTTTCAGTAACAATTTTACTTCTAAGACCTTTTCATAACAATAATAAACTATATTGATACTTAATATTCTTGAATAAAAAGTCATTTGATACTATAACTTTCCAGTTGAATAGATTGACGGTAACGTTTTGGTAACACACATTTTAAAGAAACTGAAAGTTTCATTGAAGTTTGTTAAATTGAAAGTTATAATTAAATAAATTTTTGCTTCATGTTAAACCTTTAGTATTATATTTATGATGCCGAGTAAAACAATTTTCTTATACATTGTTGCCAAAGGAAATTGTATGAAATCTTATTTACACATATTTCAATTTCTAAGGGAATCGGGAAACAAAAAGTGCCAAAAAAGAGATTCTGTCTACTGTGTAGAAACCCTTAAAACTTACTCCCGTAGGGTAAAGGGCAACCGCGAAGCTCCTCCTTTGAATTCCCTATCACCAATACAGAGTATTTATTCAATAAGGTCATTATTCTAAGCCAATCAAATGCTTGGTTTAACAAGATGTAACTGAAATATCGTTTCGTAAAGTCATAGTTTCTTCTTTGTGTCTTTCCACAACAGACGGTTTTTTCAGCTCTTGTATAATAACTTTAATTTGTAAGCTGCTCTAAATTTCTCTATTTGTAAGCTGCTACTTATATGCTTCTTTCTTCTAATTTGTAAATTGTCTTATTACAGTGTTATTCAAGGTAAGTTTTATGTATTTCATTCGCAATTTTTAGTTATTTTTAAAGCATTAAGTTATATATAAACTTCAAAATTCTCATTTGTCAATTTAATATTTTCAATTAGTAAACTTGAATGTTTCGTCTAAGCTCTACCATGACGCATTCAAAGTAGCGACAGGTGTCCTAGATTTTATCACTTAATATCGTTGTACATAAAAGTTTTTTATGAAGAAACCTGGTATATATATATATATAATTTCATATGCTCTCTATAATTAATTTCTCCATTAATCAGTAAAAAAATGAACGTTTCTTCTAATTAATACCTTATTCGATTCTTAAGTACCTTCAGGTATCCTCTTCCTCAATATCTCTTTGTCCTCCGATAACTGTACGCAAAAATAATTTATTGAAGAATCTGTTACATTTCAAATGTTTATTATCGTTAATAATTAACATAGTATCCATGCTTGAATAGTAAAACCACGTAAATTGAAGATGCGTTAAAAACGAATTATCAGTTATGTAATTTGTTCACTTATGTACTTATAATCGAGTTAACAATTTAAATTATGTGCATAGTTATATTTTAAAGTATGGGACTTTTTTTTTATGATTGTTGCTTAAATAAATATAGAATATCTAAAAATATTTTAATACGCATATTTTCAATTAAGTGACGATTTCATAAAATTTAGAACCCAAAAATAATACAATGATCTTAACAATTAAAGTTATTCATTTTTTTAATGAACATACTGCACTTTCCTTCTGAACATATGAATTCCTAAAGAACTAAACTATGTCTTACAAAATGTCTCAAACAATGAAGTAATGTAGAAATGATATCAATTCATTAACTAGTGTAAGTATGCATACTCTACAGCTTGAAGTGAGTTTTTGGTGAATCTTGATTATTTATATTTTATCACTGAACATTTTTATATTATCCTATGTATTTTTGTCAAATTATTAATTCAGGATTTTTCTAAATCAAGCTAATACTAATAATTAATTCTTAACGTATGTTTTTATCTCTTGCTTTTATTAATTATTGATTTGCTGGTGATGACTTATCCCATGTTTTATTTAATTTTTCTTACAAAACACTTTTTTTTAAAGTGAAAAACTAATAATACAGAAATGAAATTTCATTCTAAGTAAATTTAAATCATTGCAGGAAAGTTGTAAATAAATGTAAAATATTTATTAATTTTAATATTTTTCAGGTCTTTTTTGTCATAAAAAATGGTGTATAGACTTGGAGGTGAGTAATATTTCTAAACTTACAAATGCTATTTTTTTTTTTTTTTTTTTTTTTTTTTTTTTCCCTGTGAAATTTTACACTAGATTTTAAATTTTTTGATTTTTTTTATCTGTTTGTATTAATGTATTTCATTGATCAGTTAAAAATGTGTTTCATTAATCAAACAGTTCAACCTTTTACAATAAGCTGGAAAGTAAATATTTTTTATAAATTTTAATATGTAAAAACCTCAAGTACTTATTAAAAAATCAATGAAAAAGGAAACATTTTAGAAGGTTAATTCTTTTGACAGTAATATATATTTATTGCCTCACAAAACCTTTGTATGCATTGGATCCATTTCAACCTCTTCATATTAAATCTGCGTCAAAGAGTAAATATTTTAGGTATCGTTTACAGGTGAAGAGCATTGTTTGGCACATATGATCTAAAATGGATAGGATGCTGTGTAGCACAGTGTTAGAGCTTTGCACTCCCAAGGCACAATTCTGAGGCTTGATCCTTGTACTAGCATAAGTGGACCCAGTCTTTCACTCCTTCAGAGGGACCATAAAATGATTAGGAACTAAACATAGGCTAATCACCTAACCACATTACATAATGCTTCACACACTAGGGCTCTTATTAAAAACTTTTATGGCCCACTGTAATCTTAGACACCTCCTAAGCTGTGTTTAGTTTGGGAGAATTGATAATTTCTGCGCTTTCTGATTCATGGATTGAATTTCATTAACTGTTAATATGTATCATATACATAAATGCAAGTTATTCTTAAAAAAATATTAAATTTTTTAAAGTTTTTATTAATATTTCTTATCAATACACAATGTATTTGAAGTTATTAAATGCATGATTTATTAATATTTATTTATAAATACTTATATCAAATTCATATTCTAAGTAAATACAAGTACAATTGTTACGGCATTAAGGTTTTTAATGCTGTAATAAGTGTTTGTTTTATCTGTAGCTTCTACTAAATTTATAAATATATGGTTGTTGATCTTTAATATTTATTTCAGCACAAATACGATTTTGAAGACTTTCTATCACTTTTCAATTTCTTTGTAATTTAACTTGATTATTACCATTTTAAAGTAGTTGATTGTATCTGCATTATAGAATGAAAAAATTTCCATATCCTCTGCAAATATTTCAAACTTATAGAAAGAAATAATTCATAATCAAGTTTTTAATAATTTTAGTTAAATTAGTGTTTTATATTGCCAAAAAAATAAAATCCCAAAATTATCAAATGTTTATATAAGTTTACTAATTGTTTAAATTTGGATTATGCATTAAATGTGTTTATCGGTAAAGGAGAAATAAATTATACTTTTATATTCAAATTTATTTTAGTTGCATCTTGATATATAAATTTTATAAGCATATGGTGAATAAAAAAATTTATAAAAATTAAATATTGTTTAGAAGTTAAAATCTTAAATAAAAATTTATGAGAAGTTTAATAAATATCCCTTATTGTAAAATTTATTTTGTCATATTTTTAACATATGAATGTATTTATCCAGCCCCAATTCGCTGTGCCTATTGTTTATACAGGGAGAATTGGAACAAAATAGATATCAACAAAAGCCTTGGTAAGTACACATTAAATTTTTGATTTTGTGTAATATCATTGAAGTTTCTAAATGTTATTTTGGTAACTATAACTAATGGATAATCAAGAACTAATATAATTTCTTCCTTGCTTTTTTAGTTTTCGATTGAACTTTAAACTAAAGATTTTTGATAATTAGCTGTAACTATTATTCTCTAGTAGAATATCTGAGTCATGATGTGGTTGTATTTTAATTTAAGTATAATGGTTACATAAACATACATTGCTGAAAATTTTCTGAAGGAAATTGAAATTCTATGTTTCAATTTTGAAGTGGTTCTGTTCAAAAGAACATTTGTTAAACTGAATAATGCATAATTTAGTACTAGAAAAAAACAAGTGTTTCAGAATCATATGTACCCAATTTGCTGAGCTCTCCATAATTAGTTTAAAAGCTTAAAACTATAAGATTAGAAACAATATTTTTATAAAAGAAAAATATATACACTTCCACACAAGCTTCCTTAGTTGACCCAAGAATATCCAGACAGTAATGTAATTCTAACTAGTGTTTCAAGAAGAGTCCTGAGCATTGGCTCCAGATAAGAATTCTAGCGCATGCGCCCTTGAAAAGGAAGCTGTTACAATTTTGGGATATAAATTGTGAATATTGTTCGGCTTTAATTTTAGCAACCCTATAATCTTCGATTTGTTTATTTCCTTTCCTTTTATTTGTTTTTATCCAAGCAAAAAATGATTAAAAAAGTGAGTATTTTATGTACTACCCTGTTGACATTTAAGATTAAATCGTACAATTTTGCAAATTTTGTAGTTATTTTTTGAAAGAAAAAGAAAAAATTGAATAGTTTGCTTACATTTTAGCACCTTTAGCAAATAGGTAAAAACTTTATTTGTATTTTGTATGGTGCTAAATAGCAGTATTAATGATATTTATTTTTATACAGATATAGTCAACTGAATAATTCGAACATACAAAAGAAAGACAGACAGCAATTATCACATTTTCTTCTGATTTCAGCATTTTAATAAAGATGGGAATAAACATAAATGGAAACAATTGAAAATTAAGGATAAATCCAAATTTTCAGTGATATTTAAGAATGTAGCTTTGCAAAGGAAACTAAACAAGAATATTTTCAAAAGAATTTTTACTAAAATATTTTATTAAAACAATAATTCTTAGTGCAGCAAATTAATTGTATTGTAAAACCATATAATAAATATCTTAATTTTTAATCTTGTTTATTTCTTAAAGTAGCACTAATCTGTAGAGTTACATTGGTATTCAATATTTTATGAAGAATGAATTAAAATTTTTTATTTCTTCTCTTGATTGAATATTAAATACAAATAAAAGTGCAAAGGAAATTCAAAATAGTTAATTGAAGTTATTAAAAAGTTATGAATATTTTTTTAGAATTATTTTGAATTTAATAATTTATCAAATAAGATGGATTTGATATTTCTAATGAGCATATAAAATTGTCTTCATATTTCTTCATGTGTTTTCCAATTAATGTTTTTACAATTCTGCCATCCATGTATTAAATGAAGTTTAATGCTCGAGACATTATATAATGTATGTGCATATAAATCCTATATTTTCAAACTTGTCAAATCTAGACAATTGTATATCAACAAAATATAAATTATTAAGAAACAATTTTTTTTATTTCATAACAGAAACAAAATTCAACTAAAAAACAATGACAAAGGTAAATTTAACATTTAAATCTAAGAATAAAGAATATACATTTAATGTGAAATTTTCCGAAATCATAAACAAAATTAAGGAGTATTATCATTCATTTTCATCTTTTACTTTAAGAACTAAGCTACAATCTTTTCTGACTTCTTGAATTCAGTTTAATTTATATGTAAGAAATCCTTAGAAAATATTAAGCTACTCATTTTCTCACACTACAGCTTAATTTTTAAGAATTGTCAATTAAAGCATGAATGATGAACTGAATAAATGAATTTTTATTTCGTAGAATAGAGAACCCGCTTTTTATTTTTTAAATGTGTAAAAATTGTAAAGAAATATTGCTTGTTATTGAAATCTTTATGCAAAACTGGTGTACATATATTAGTTTTTAGAAATAATACTTAATTTTCTACAAGTTATTTTACGAATGTAATAAAAGAATATGGTCTAAGATAAAATTTCAAGAGAATATTAAAAAAAATTATTAATTGTTAATAGTGAATGTCTTAGTTCCAATACAAAGCCATTAAAGATTCTGAATTTCTCGAATAGTTTTGAATATGGCATTGAATATTGTTTCATATTGATTAATGGAATTCAATATTCTGACAGAAATTTCCTTTATTTGCAGCATCTTGGAAAGAAAATTGGTTTGTTTTTGCAAAAATAATTCTGTGTCATTAAATTTCAATAGTGCAGCCTATAAGATAATTTATGTAACAAAGATTCATATATATATATATATATTAAAATTTATTGATTATTTTGAGCATTCTAAAGTGTTACATAAAATTACTGACTTGTAACTGATTGTTTTAACTGGTATATTTGAAATGAAAAGTTATACAAAGTCTTTTTTACATGGTAAGTGTATATTTACCTTCCATTAAAATTCTAATTATATTTAATTTTTATGAAGTTTTAGTGTAAAAGTGATTTTTTAAGAATTATAAAAATATTTGTTGCACTCGGTTAACCTTTTGAGTTTGGCGTCATCGTTTAAAAAAACTGCTCCTAGGACGGCGCAGGAAGATGACATTTCCTACCCCCTTGACCGAAAGGAGAGGGTCATTTTCCTCCCATTTAAGTACCCCAGATTTCACCGTGACGAATCTTTAACTTTTGAGGGAGATACGCCGCGCTAGGTCTGCCGTAATTCTAATGAAAATGTAAATGCGTTTACCATAAATACTGTACTTATCAACAAGCTATCGATTTTTTTTCTAATCGTTGTTTTATACACCACATTAAGAAATGTTATAAGAATTTGAAGATTATATACAAGCATTTGTTAAACAAACATAGTCTGTTTTAAAAACAATATGGCGTATATTAATTTATTACAGAGAATTTTCTGAAATAATTATTTAAAATAATTACAAACTTCTTTAATGAATTTGCAATTAGTTATAATAAAAATTGATAAGCAATAAACTAACTGAATATTTCAAAAACATTCCTAAAAACAGCCTGCCTAATATTAAAATATGTAAATAAATAAAAATATTTTTAACAAATATTTCCTTTTATGAGTAAGTACAAGCAAATTGCTAGAGTTGCATTTTGCAATTTTCTTTTGATTTAAGTATTTCTATTTATAACAAATTTCTATATTTAATGGATTAAAATATATGCTTTTATATCCTTCATTTTAAGGAAAAAGCTTAAAAATGGAATTTTTCATTCTGCATGTTTCTGCAGCTAAGTATAAAACGTTTTGCACAATGAAGGTAGCCAGACGAATCTTGAGTTTCTCCTTTATATGTAGAATTTAGGTTGATTGTTTAATAAAATTACATTTGTCATACAATAAATAGTAATACTCGGTTCATTTCTCAATAACTGAGAATTTGAAAACAATCATTCAAAAATAATACATTCCAAAATATACTCGTATTTCTACTCAGAAAATATTTTTATAAAATTCCTATTAGAATCTTAGCAAAAAAGCATTAGCTTTATATTGGGAATAAATTATTTTCAGTATTTTTAGCTTTTATAAAACTATGCTTAAATTATTTTTAAAAACCAAAACCGTAATTAGTTTAATTTTATACAGAAATTAAAATTACGTAGAAGAAAGATCACAACTAAAAGGCAACTTTTTTAAATATATACCGCATCTCAATTTATGATTGAAAGTATTTTCATTTTTATATTTATTTTATTTCTACCTACATGTTTTCTTTTGCGAGATTAAGAAATACAATGTGCTCCTGGGATATTTTCCATAAACAGTACGTCGAAAGGAAGAAACCAAGAAACATGTCTAGCATCTATTCTGATATTTGTGTACATAAAAAAAAAGTGACGTATAGTACTCTTTATTCAATAGTGCATTGGACTAATGAATGAAATATATTTCACCTTGAAGAGCGTATTTCTAACACTAAATCAAAACTATTTCTTTGTAAAAAATGTATTTCATTAGTCCATCTAAAAATCTAGAATGTGAAAATAGCTCTTATATTACATGAAAACCGTTTCTTAATGAAAATGTTTCGAAGACTATTAAATTTTTGAATTGGGATTTTCCTAACACATACATTCTCATGTGTAAATTATTATGAGAAACTTTTAACATTACCTTATAATATTTTCTTATTTTGACTTTTAAAATATCAATCTCAAAACCAGTAATTTTGATCAGGGTTAGACCAAAAATAGTCCTATTTACAGGTATTATAATTATCAAAAATGTAAGGACACTGATTTTAATTTTCCAGGTTTTATTATGTAATTCATAAATAGTTTAACCAATGCAGAAGCCAGCATACCAATTTACTGATAGTTAAAAATCATAAAATAAAATATATAGAATCTCAGACTCTCATAAATATGAAGTTGGTAATTAAAGAAAACCATTAATACAATAAAAAATAAAAATATTCTTTATATGTGTAGTTCTGTATAGTGTGTATGTGTAGTAGGAATATATTGCTTGAATATCACTCTTCCTTTGAATTTTATAATGACTTCATCAATTGCAAGTTTTTCAGACGGATGATAGTGCTCCTTAAAAGATTTATTTAAAAAAAATCAAAAATATTTCGTAATTTCTATAATCTGTCGTATTCTTCATCTAGTTTTGGTTTTTTCTTATTGTTTGTAAAATGTAAAAATATCAATGCATTAAAAAATCTATATCGTGGGACATATTTTTCTAAAAACAGGAGTTTCAATCAATTCATCTGTCGACCAATAATCTTTGATGTTATCTTTATCGATATGGCCCATTAAAAGAATAAGTCCCAAGATTTTTTTAATTCTTCTACATCAATATCAGTCCACTTTGTCCCATGTTTTCTTTTATTACTTTCTGGATGTAACTCTAATATTTAGGAAGCATATCTATTTGTTTCATCTGCAATAAAGTTTACAATTTTTTCTGAAAAAAATAAATAAAAAAATTCATGCTCCTCAACTAAATCCTTTATTCGCTCAGAAATACCGTAATTCCCGTAAATTTAAAAATGATAGGATTATCATCTGCTTTTGCCTTACGTCAATCAAAATTAAATGATACAGAGGAATTTGCATCATTATTGCCATCAAAAAAACTAATATCCTTGCATTCAGATTCATCACAGAAATCAGAATCACTGTCTGCAAAATTGTCTTCTAATTCTTCAAATAAAATTTTAATTTCTTCATCAGTCAATCCTTTACGACGTGAAGCCATCAAAATATTTTTTCTAGTGACGAAGAAAGTAACTGGTTGTAATGAAAAAATTTTTTAAGGTGAGGATGAAAATGCTTCCCTTTTAAAAAGAGGAGCCAATAATATCGTTTTTCGCCAAAATTCTCCACTCAAACAAGTCCCCAAATTTTACGACTTTCACACAGAAAAGAGCAGCAATTAAATCGCACTCAATTGCTCCGTGAAACTTGAGCGGGAAAAAGTCAGGCGCTTGAAAGGGGGAAAAAATCCATGGTACAACTGTTGTACCACAGCCGTCCTCTGAGACACTCGTTTTCGTGGTACAACAGTTGTACCGCCGGGACAAAAAGGTTAATAGTAGTATATACGTATGTACTTTTAGTAGTATATATGTGTTTATATTTATGTATGTATGTGTGTGTATGTATGTATATATATATATATATGCATATGTGAAAATAAAAGAAATTGATTTTTGAAGTATTTTGCGTTTTTACTTATTTGTATCCAAAATGATGTCATTGTTATTTTAGACAGAACAGCACCAGCTGATTGCCATCTTTATTGCAAGAAATGCCCCAACTGCCAGCGATACAAATCGCGACATGATTTTAAAGATCATCTTAGTAAGTACATAAATTATTTTAAAATTCTCTCAATGTGCATTATTTTCAATATATATTTTAAAAGTTTCTAAATTAAAATATTATAAACTGTCATGAATAGAATGAATTTGGACACTTCATATGTTTACAATTGATTTAAAAATTCTTTAACTGTTATTAAATAGATATTGTTTTCTCCTTTTATCATCTTACCAATCAACTTTTAAAATATAGAAAATTTTATAGAATTTTCATTTTTTTAAAAAAATTTTATTTGATATAAGAAAGATCTGTCTAAATAAATGGAGTGCATGGAATTTTGATTACAATATGTCATAAACATATATAAAAAATTTTTAAGTAATTAGTTTAAAGTTTTAACAAAAGTAATATTTTGTAAAATAAATTTTGTTGATCAATGTCCAATTTTTTCCAGTTCATATATGACTCTTACTTTTACAGAGCTGTGCAAGCGGGGTATCAAGCACAGATTCATGTGCCCAATCTGCTTGCAAAGTAAGTAATGCTTTAACTTGAAGTTGCTGAAAAAAATATTTTTGCACATTATCATAACTATTTCAGTGGGGTGGAAGTAAAACCTTTTATCTCGTGATATAAAGGCTTTATTTCATTCATGGAAGGTGGAATGGGTTGAGGAAAAATGCTCTGTACCATACTAGTAAAATCTACAAATTGTTAGAAATGAAGTATAAAGTGCTGATCATACTGTGAACTATGTATCAATGCAATATAAATATATAGTCCTTAAGCATAAATCAAATATAATAGAAGTCTTGTTCGAAAATTAAATTTCTGTTATTTCAGTAAGATTTCTTGCTGATAATTCTTAATTTTCATTAAAATGATTTTGCAAATTACAAAGTTAAAGTTTTAAATTGATTAAGTTAAAAATAAATTTGTCTGCTACTTGTCTTTGTAGCAGATGTGTTTGATGTTCCAATAGACCAATGTCTTATTTGACAAGTCTGACCAACAGGTGACAATTGGTATATCTTGTGATTGTTTGTCATTAACTGATGAAAATAGTTCTTTTCTCGTGTATTTTTTAATTGATTCTAAATTTAAGCGTATTTGAAATAAAATTGCAGTATGGTAATACTATTGAGAATATCCTAGAACTTGTAATAAAAATAATAGTTTAATATTTCCGTAATACATTTGAATATGTGCCATAAAAAATTGTATATAATTGTTAATGTTAAAAATTGCATATAATTTCAGTAAAAAATGATTTTTTTTAACATTGAAGTAGACTGAAATAAATAACTTAATATCTTCTGGAAAGGATCTTTTCAATTACCAGTGAACCCAAGAAAATCATTAGTCTTCTGTGTTGTTCAGAAATAGGATTTTGTACTTTAGTTGAGGTTTTAAAATCTTAGTTGGTTGCAATAATTTTAAAAATTGTTTTGATAAATTTGATCCTATTAAAGGTAGAGTACTTTTTGTTTTAACTTGTTCTTAAATAGATTAAATTATTGTCCCTAATGGAAAGTAGTTAACTTGCTTTACAGACTTTGTAGTTCACGCTTTGTCAGTGGTCACCTAAAGTACCTCAATTATGTGCAGGGTCAAATGACTTTTTGTCTGTGCACAAAATGTAAAGCTGAACAGGTCTGAGCATTTCTTGAGCTGTTTGAATTCTAACTTGGAAGATGCTTTTTCATGGCCCCTTGAGTTCCTGGCTGTTTATGGACTTGTGGAGTTAAATAGTATTAAAATTTGACCATCTGCAATTAATAACAGCATCAGCTACAGTTAATCAGCTTTTACTTTTCTTATAGTTATTTTATAGTGTTTCTGAGAACAAGAAATTTGATTACAATAAATTGTGACTCTGCATCATTGATTATCATGTCTGAACCGAGGCAAAAGTATAAATTACATTTAAAACAAAAAGCACTTGAAAAAATAAAACTGAAAATAAAAATGAAACATTTGGGAAATGATTTATACAAATATTACTTAATAGTCTACTACAGTGATTAGAGCTGAAAGAACTGGTAAATTAACATTAATTGCAAAAAAGAGGTTATTATACACATCTTCAAATATTTATAAATTAATAGATTGAAATCTAATTAAGATGATTAAAAACTATAAAATTACCCATTATTTTATGCAATGTATAATTTTGTATTGTTGAGAAGTTTGTTATTTAAATAAAATTTTCTCTATTTTGGGAGTAAATTCATTGAAGACTTATGATGTAATGTTTAAATAACTATAAATTGAATTAAAGGTATTTTTCTTTACAAATATAATTGAAAAATGTTGCATATTAATTTTATGCATATTTATTGAAGAGCAAATTTTAAAATGAAAGGGCATTTAATACTTGGAAATATGTGTGAATCTTGTGAGAGAAGTTATCTATTTCTAATTTTTCAGGCAAGGAATGTCACTATTTTGCTAGAGGATTTGTTACTTATGTTATTTTGACAAGTTATAGTATTTAATTATTTTGCTATATTGTGTTATAATACACAGAGTGATATAAATGCAAGGAATTTTCGTAGATTGTAGAATGTTCCTACTCATGGCATATTAAACCCAGAATTTCCTCCCCAACTAATGTGGATATTCATAGACAATAAGGATTGCGGTGTGTGTGAAAGAGATGGTGCTTTTACTATCTTATGGGAGTGTATAAGGGTTTCTCTGAAATTTTTGAGATATGCACAGACCAGAATGTACAAAATAAAAATAATGATTTAATTTTAAAATACAAAGTATTTTAACACCGAAGGCGACTCTTTAGACTTAGTTCAACTTGTTTAGCAAAAATAAATTTTAAACAGAAGACAAAATGGAGATGACGCAAGAACATTTTCGCGCTATGATTTTTTACGATTTTAAAGCAGTATTAAATCAAGAAGAATGCATTCAACAGATACACTTAGCATTTGGTGATGAATCTCCAGCTCCTGCTACTGTATTGAGATGGTTTAGAGAATTTAGAAGAGGTCGCAATTTTCTTCATTATGAACACACAGGAAGGCCACCGTCAGCAGTAATCCCGGATAATGTGTCTGCCATACAAAAAATGTTAATGGATGATAATCACTGTACCTATCAAATGATACAGAAGGAGCTTAACATTGGAACCACAGCCATATGTAAAATCATTCATGAATTGCATATGAAAAGAGTAATTTGATGTTGGGCTCCCCATAATCTGAGCACCAAAAAGAGGAGCGTATCAGAATCTGTAAAGAAACTCTTAAATTGCTAAATGATGGTGGTCACCGCCTCATTTAAAAAATTGTAACAGGTGATGAAACGTACATACTGTATTTAGACATACCGTTCCAACATGTCAAGAAAGCAAAATATGGGTCTTTGAAGATGATCCCACACTGACAATGGTGAAAAAAATCACGCGCACTGAAAAAAGTGATGTATGCCAATTTCTTCAGAAGTACGGGATTGGTCAAAGCCATCAAATTAGAAGGACAGAAGACATTAACAGCAAATTGGTATGCCACTAAATGTCTTCCAGAAATTCTACAAGAACTGAATGTTAGGGGACTAATGGTTCACAATGACAATACATCTTCACATACAGCTGGATTAATAGTTGAGTTTCTTAAACAAAAACAAATTAAAATGATTGAACATCCGCCGTATTCACCTGATCTAGCTATGTGCGACGTTTGGTTATTCTTTAATCTATAAAAGAACTTCCGTGGACGTAGTTTTCGTTCAGAAGAAGAGATTAATGTGGCTATAAATGTATTTTTTCATCTATTCCAAGAAATGAATGGCTTGAGGCATATAATCTGTGGAAAATTTGTCTACAAAAGTGCATTGATGCTGGAGGAGGCTACTTTGAACACACCTCTAAAATTTTGGAGTGACCCCTATAATAAACTTATAATCTTTGATTCTAAAGAGTGGTTCTATTGGTTTGTGGGTGCACCACATTTACGAATCTTCATGTAAAATATATGAAAGACAAAATTACACACACACTCACAGTTTAAGTGTTACTTAACTGTGATGTGGAATTCTTGTTGAAACATTTTGTGACCTGGATTACAAGTTTTCTTCATCTATAGTATTTGTAAAGATCATCATTCTGTATTAAGCATCTTTGTGTTCTACATTTTATTTGTTTCCTGTGATTAGAGCTAATTACTGATTGGGAACTGGAATCCTTAACCCCTTGACTGACGAATTAAATGGAATTTGATGCGACAAAAAAAAAAAACTATTTAATTTCGCTTAATTGAACTACACCATCAATTTACACCATCATCCCCACTTTCATATAATGCATCCGGCTTATACATGTTACGGGGATTATTTATAATCTTTACTAAACTCAAATATTGGCTAGTATAACATTCACCGTGCGAGACTTCTGCTAAACTGAACTCTTACTTTCAGTGTGCTTTTTTAAATGAGAATCGTCGAACGAGTGAAGCAACTATGTAATCTAATTGTAACTTGCACGGCGTCCGCCGAAAGAAGCGCTTGACGAGTCTGACTCGTCAAAGTCTGTGATGGCCCAGGAAATCAATGACGAGTCAGACTCGTCAAAGTCAGTCAAGGGGTTAATAAATGTGTTCATTAACACTGGATGACTTGTTAAAATATATTGCATTTGTCTGCATAATTATTATTTTATTTTTAAAATAATCAAATTATCATTAAACTTTTGTAGTTGATAATCCTTTCATTTAATTCAAAGAATATCTTTTATAGGAGGTGTTCCAAACACTGGAGATGCCACCACAGAATACACCCTAGCCAAGCTGCACATGGGTGGCATTGGTAAGTAAGCAATAAAGAAATTTATTTTGAAAACAATATAATTTAGATTGAGAATTATTATTCTAGTATTAGAAGTATTTCATGATAAATAGATGTTAAATGCAACAAAACATATCTGCTTATTAAATTAAACCTTGCTTTAGACTATCAACACAAAGTGTTTGTATTCATTATATTATTTATATGCTTCATCTTATATTCATTGTTATTAGTTTAAAGAAAAATTTTTTTGCTGGAGAAATTATTTCCTCTAAATTTTAGTTAAATATTTTAACTTCTGAGATCTTTTATCCTTACATTTTGTAAACAGAATTTCAAAATGTAATCTCCTGGAATTTTAGATTCCGTTTTTCTATTTTTTCAAGTAGTATTTTGTAGTTGTATTGAAATACCACTGCTAAAATGATCAGTAGAAGCTGACTGATGATAAAATGACTCGTGAGAACAGTCTAATCTGCAGTATTCTGTTCATATACGTTCAGTGATTATCCAAATTTAGAAAAAACAGGATATTTAAATTCTTTTGCTGTTGGAACCACTTATTTATGTGAAGATGGATTTTCAAAACATGCATGAACAAAAATTGAATATTCTAACAAGCTTGATGCTGTACCGTATGAGAGTTCAATTGTCAAACTTATGTTCATTTTTAAAAGAATCATAGAATTAAAAAAGTAGGTGCATTCATACTTTTTTGTATTTATGTAAATTAATTCTTTGAAGTTTTTTTATATATTCACTTAATTTTAATATAGGATGTTAAATTTTGAAAAGTTAGAGCACTTAGAGCAACGATTCCAAGATAGTTTAGGAATCACTGCTCTAACAATGGTGACACAAAGTTATGAAGACTGATTTATTGGGGCACAATATTTCTGCTGGAGCTGCAATTTAATCAATATTGTTTCATCACTTTTAACCTCATAAAATGCTTTTTGTATATGCTGGTTACTGGTTTTTGCATACGAAATTCAACTTTTAACTCTGAGTTTTTCTATTTTTAAAGCTTGTGCTAATAAGCTGTCATAAAGTCTTTAAACCTGATGGAATATTAAATCTGGCATTATGTGAAGTTAAAATATTTTATGTATATATTCTTCCAATTATTTCTTAAAATATTGTTCTAAATTGTGTGTGTATGCATATATATAAATTTTCATAAAACTGATCTAATTTTGTTAAGGAAAATTTTTTTGTTTTATTGTTATTTGGATGATGAATTTTCATTAAAATTACTATGTATATATAGTAATCTTAAGTTCATTTTGGTAGATGATGCAAGCAGCGAAGATGGTGATCAGGGGGAGATCTATGACTTCCCAAGTGAGACAAGTGCTGGTGATGAGGGTAAGATATAAATTTTATTTCCAAATTAATGAGAGACTGTTAGTGTCTTAATATACTAAGTTTTTAATATAAATCCAGTTTGTTTATATTGTTGAACGAGGCTTACATTCATAGAAAAAGTGATCTCATAATACCAAATATGTTATAGGCAGATTTAAATATTGTTTTAACAAACGCTTTAATCGAATTTAGTAAAATATTCATTCTTCCAAAATTATCTTGGTAAATATTCTTCTAAAAAATGTAAAATATTTTTCATGCAAGTGAAAAATTCAGTTTGCGATATTGTTATTAAATTAGTCAGTATTTTTTAAATTCATTATGTTAAATATATCATTTGTTTTATGTATGCTACACGTATGATTTTATACTTATTTTTTATTTTTTTTCAGAGAGTTCTACAACTGAGGAAGGCAGTATAACTCTGTCTAGTGAACAGAGTTTTTCTGCACAGAGTGACCAAAGTATTGGTGAGATTTCAATTCATAGTTTCTCAGCTACTGTTTTATTGTGTGTCAAATTAAAAATTTTTTGAACAAAATGAAGTAAATTTTTTAAGAAACAAGAATTTTTTATTATGTTCTGGTTATGGAGATATTTTAAATCAGCAATTTCATTTCAAATGTCTCAGAAATGAAATAACAGAAGTTTAATAAATGTTATCTTTTACAATAACTTTGAGAAAAAGATAAGATGTATTTTTTCAACATTGCAGTATTATTTTTATAACTTTTTAAAAAATGTCAATGTTATGAAATAATTACTGTAATCAGAATTTATTATCATTGTGCAATTGAAATTATATTTTGTAATAAATACCAATAAAACATTACTAATTTTTGTACTTTAAATACAGATCTGATCTTAAACACAAAATAAAATTTGCTTAAATTTTAAAAATATTCTGTTAATATTAAAATGTTCCCTTTTTTCCCATAGATTCTTTGGTCCAAGAAATTACCTCAGTTGTAAGGAAACCAAAGTTAGCATGTAACACCGATGCTAACAGAGATATCAAGCCAAAATCATTTGGCAGAAGTAAGTTTTGTTACTGTGTAATAAAAAGTTTTGTATGTTTTCTATAATTTTTTGAAATATTCTTAATTTTTTACAAAAATAGACAAATTACATCATTGGATAAACCATTACTTAATAATCTAAAGATTTTTATTTTAAATTTAAATAATTGTCTCTATGGATCGAAATATAAATAAGAATACATGGAAGAAGTTTTATGCAAGATTAAATATTTAATATATATCATAAATTTAATATAACTAAATTAAATACTATAATAAGGATTTATACAATATTGCCACGAGAATATAAAATGAGGAATGCTGTGGAGGCAGATTTGTCTTTGTCAATACCAATTTGTTATTTATGACACTTGAGCAAGCCTAGCTTGCAAATTGATAGCTGTGCAAAATTAAGTCTGAAGGTTTGCATCATTCATTTAACCAGTGAAAGTGTGAATTTGCTCCAAGACTCCTAATAGATGGTACCACCACAACATCCACTGCCTCAATTTTTACTTCTGGAGGGAGACGAAATTTTCCATAGACCAATACACCCATAGTAACTGCTCAATGTCCGACCACTGGACTTTCTATTCCACAGATTTAACGAGAACTTGAAACCCATGTATTCTTGTGGGTCATGGGTAGCATTAGAAATTTAACCTATCCCTTCCATATTGAAGTCTGATGCCCTGGGTGGTCTCAAGTGGTTACACTGGGGTACCATGGTGCATCTATTCTGTTTAATAATGCAATGTATGTGGTAAATAGCATGGGAAAGTTACAGTTAAAATTACCTAAAAATGGCTGTCAAGTGCTATGCAAAATTTTTTTAAAAATATTACTTAAAAAAATGTAGTAAGTAAATTTTTTTTCTGTAATCTGTTACTACTGATTATGGCAGCTAAGAATAACTTGAAGAGAATTTGGGAATGCTGAATGGTCTGTTTGCTAGTTGAGTTCTGCTAATAAAATAAGTTGCGATTTCATTTGCGTCATCACTTATCAAGGATATTTTTAACTTAATGTATATTTTCATTAAGTTAAAAATATCCTTGATAAGTAATGACAAACACACATATATATATATATATATATATATATATATATAGGTAACAATATATTTATAGGTAATATTTGATATGAGAAATAGAACTTTGGTACCAATTCACATGTAACAGTTTCTTACAAAATGTCTTGTGAATCTTGAGGTTCAAACAACATGTTAAACTTATTGTTCTCGCTATCTGTGAATATCGTACAACTCCCATTCTAGAAGAAAGTTTTCTTACTTAGGCCTTTTTTTACACTAGACAACTTTTATCATATTATAAAAAATCGTCCGAAATTTTACGTTAGAAGTTATTAAAAGCCACACAATATGGTCACACAATATCATTTTCTGTTCAGTGTGAAAGAGAGCAGTCTATTATGTGGTAGCAGTCTTCTCATAATAAAATATTGGATTAATTTTTATCGTACGATATGAGTCATCAAGTGTGAAAGAGGCCTTAGGATTTAATAATTTGGAGTTAGAAGAAGATTGGTTACTATTATATCTACTAAAGATAATTTTCAGTGATTTTAATCAAGTGCTGAAGAAAAAGGTAAAGCTGTTATTGATGTGCATGAAATGATTATCAGAAAATGCACTGTGTAAAAATAAATCATACAGAAAATGATTGCGCACACTCTTTTAATAAAATAATAACATAAAATAGTTTTAAAAATTTTTATTTTTGAACATGTGTTTATTTTTGAACACTTTAATAATAAGTTTATATACACAAGAGCTTAACTTGATTTAATTATAAGACCAAAATCCTCACATTGGGAAGGTAATAGTTTATCAAATGATTTAGAGTAGTATTTTAACTGTTATGTGATGTGCTATGAAGCTAATATCATACTTAAATACATAATGACACTGAGCTGCTGATAGGATGATTATATAAGATGCAGAAACTTGTTTCATGAGAAAGTCTGAAGCAGCATTTTATACTTATGTTAATCTTTGATTCACTTATAAAATATGTTTTATTTTAATAATTTTTTTACTTATTTTTACTTTTATTAGTACTTTATTATTAAGTATATTATTAATTGGTTATAATTAATAGATAAAAGTAATAAAGATTCATTTTTGATCTAATATTAATGCAGGAATTAAATAAGGAAATTGACCATTTTAATACCTCTTTATTCACCAGGATCTTCTGGAAGAAAAAGGAAAAGCTCAGAAGTATCATTAAATGACGAAGAGCCTACACGCAAAAAAAGCTGTAGGATTGAAACCAGTAAGTTTTTTTGGAAACTTTCTTATTTTGACTCAGCTTTCTTAAATTAATAGAACTTATTATTTTTATTTTCCATATAATTTGAAATAACTTTAAAAACTTCGCTAATAGCTGAGTAGTTTTTGCTTATTAAAATTTAGATTTTCTTTAAATTTAGGTAGTAAAAAAAACCTGTATGTTAAATAACTCACTGTAATTACTTTTATTAAAAGTTCAACATGTACTCAGACTTATTGTTACAGGTGATTATCATAATAATAGAAACACACACACACACACACGTGTGAATAAATATACATTTTTAAATTCGCTTCACAAACATTAGAATATAATAGCTACCAAAATTTTTTATAAACAAATGTTTATTCTAGTACATTAAAAAATGGACCTCAAACTTTCAAAATCCAAATTGTAAGCTAGTTGAAGCAAATTCTAATTGGAGCCATCTAACTGGAGCAATTTATAGAGGTATGTTTAGAGAAGCTAAGCAAAATGAATTGGTGGAATCGAAGAGAAACCAGTGTCTGTAGAAGAGGGCTAGAATTTTTGAAAAGTAAACAACTACAGCAAAATTGACTGCAATGCTCATTAAGCATCTTTTCTTCTGTATTCAGTGGCTTAGTTGCTACACGCCTCTTCACGTTAAAGTCAGCAAAGTGAAGCATTGTTTGCCAATGGCAGTGATTGAGAGTGTGACAACGTATGCTTCCTCATGAGCTGGGGATGTGTCCACGTTAATATGTGACATCTGTTCTCCTTCAGCTGGTGTGGATGTGGAGAGGAGGGTGCTGCTCATATGCATGAGCAGCAGCCTCCTCTCCACATCTCATCACCTGACCATGGTTCAAAATTATGAGACATTGGATGATGGATGAATATTTCAAACCCATTAACTTAAAGGTACAATCTGTGCCCTACCTACACTGCATATTTATATGTATATTTATATTATATGTATCTACTGTATATTTATATGTATGTATTAATGATTATAGTTAGAAGAACTTTCATGAACAGAATATTATCAGAACTTTTCCCGATTTATTTGTCACAGATATTAATTCAGTCAGCCACCTACAGTGTATCACTTAAAAATTATTAGTAGATTAATGAGTGGAAGAAAGTGAGATATATTTACGGGATTAGTTTTTCCAATAACATGGGTGCTTGTTGGAGGATACTTGTGAAAGCATATGATCATGATTGTCTCCTGACTATATAGATGAAGTAGATTTGTCATGATGTGGATAGCTGTCACTTGTTTTCTGATGACCCATTTGGGTTTTTAAAAAAGGATTACAAATGAAAAGCATAGAGAAAATTCATTCTACAAGTTTTTCTAGCATTTCCAGTATAAAATAATCTAGTATAAAGTCTAATCAAAGTAGTCACTTTGATATACACAATTTATACAGATCAATTAATATAGATCATGATGAATTTAATGTAAAAGTAATTTATAGTATTGAAGTATATATTTTTTAATATCTATTATATAATATTGTTGTCTATATTGTAATCAAAACAACCTTTTCTTAGAGTTTTTATTACTATACAATGTTTAACTTTCTCAATGATTTTCTATTACTTGTTTGTAAATTGATAAAGTTAGCTTCTGATTTTATTTGTTACAATTAAGTAACTTTTAATTACAGGTGTTAATGATCCATGGATTGTTGAAGATATTGATGAAGATCTTAATGATCTAAAATCTTGTAAGTTTAAAAGTATTTCCACTTGTATTTTTAAGAATGTTGGAGCATTTGGTATAATGTAAAGATCATAATATTTTACTTAACTTTGAAATATAGTGAAGCATTTTGTTATAGAAAGCACATGTTTTATAACTCAAAATTGATAAATCTTATGTTTACTTAACTAATTTTTTAATGAGACTAATTTTAACTAATTTTTTTTAACTTAGCTTGAATTAACAATTTTCAAAAATGACTGAAATAACATCAGATCTAGATGGTGTCTGACAAATTCTAGTTTTATTTGCTTGAATTTTATTGGCAAATTAAAACCTCTTCATTCCCTTCAATGTTAGACTGAGTATAATACAAACTGACATTAAAACATTCGGTAAATTGTGAAAGAGCTTTTGATAATAATAAAAAAAAAAAGTATTTGGTGATTCTGAGATTTTATACTTTTATATGTATTAGTATACACTTCTCCTTAACTTGTTAGCTATGTTTTTATTAGTTCTTCTGTGCAGAGATGCAGGACAAAACAGCTAAATTTAGTCTATATTTCATTTGATAAATTTTGAGTTAATGATGCCAGCTGCAAAATAGTTTTTATATAAACAGTAAATATTACTAAGAATATTATTTTTCTTAAATCAAAATTTTACTACTAACTAAACTATTAAAAACTGAGAACATTTTTTAAAATTAAAAACTTAGCATAAAAATATTTCACCCGAATGCTTGTTACCAGATCTCCATGTGTATCTCATTATTCCCATCAAGGGATATGCTTAATTATTTTTAGACATCAAATGTTTAAGACAACAATGAATGTACTATAAAAAATTCTTTCTGTAGACTCATAACTTTTACTAAAAATTTTAGAATTGACAAATAATATACCAATTTATGAATTTATTTTACAGTTAATATCAATGACAGTTCATGGATTGTTACAGATATTGAGGATTCCACTGAAATATCTGCTCATGGTAAGTCAGATTTATGTCTTGTGAAAATATTGACATCATTAAACTGTGTTTTCTTTATTATCTCAAAAGTTTCTAAAAAATTACTCTTTTTGCTTTGTTTTACAAAAGAATTTTACTGAATATCTGCCAAGACTGAATCAACTAAAACTATGGATAAAATCAATGTAGATTTTTCATTGTGTTTTGAATCCATAATAGATTTTAATTCTAACAGTGGCTTGTGAAAGCCATTGAGGGAGTCCTGTTTGTACTGAAATTTAGGATTAAAATTCATATTCATTATTTAATTTGATTCACAAAGCCTTAAATTCAAGAAAATTTTCCTTATTGAATTAAATTTACAATTAAAGAAATGTATAATATGCTATAAACATATGTATTCATAGAATTTTTTAATATTTTTATATATCATGAGTAACCTAAGGTTTATTATTAGGCTTCAAAATGAAAAGAAAGAAGGTTTAAAATCTTTAATATTTGAGTTTTGAACCTTAAAGTTTAATTCTTACTAATCCAATTGAATTGATCATTTAATGTATATTAAGTATAAAAACTATATCCTAAGACTTATAATTTTTATTTTATATTCAAACAATTTTAAAGTTAATTCATGTTTCCAATTTTTGATTACTTTAAGGTCCTCCAAAATGAGTCTTTAAGGACCTCCAAAATGAGTCTTTAAGGAATTGTATAAGATAAAGACAGAAGCAGTGCATAAGTTCATTTTTCTTCTAAAGGAGTTATCTTTTATTCACATTTCAAAGTAAATTCAATAAAACATACCTTAATTTATTACATTCAATAACTATTTTGTAGCTAATAACAGTTAAGGTTTTTATCTGATTAATTGTCAAACACCAGAGTTTAATTACTCGAGCATTTGTGATCTTAAGTTTAACTATTTATAAAATCTGTAGTATCTTAATTATTTATAAAATTAAACTGTTTCAGTCTTCAAAATATACATCAGAATAGGTGCTTAAGAATTTGCCATATTTTCCTCTTAAGATTTGTGTGTTCCACTATTTTATGAAAAGTCCTTGCAAAAGATAATTTACATGGTGTACGCTGAGAGAGAAATTGTTTAGTTTCCTTTGGTCACCATTCTTTAACCTTGTAAATCTTATAGTTTTAAAATTAGTTCGAAATTCAAAAACATTAACATTCATTGTTAACATTAGTGTTAACATTCATTGTTAACATTTAGTGACTAGCTTTTGATTAACTTGTCATTGAATCACATTAAATAAAGGTAAGGAATAAACAAAAATAGTTAAGTTTCCAGAAGTAAGAATTAATTGCTGTGAAATTGCATAACAGGTGCAGTTGTTAATCATGTCCAGGACAATGTAGGAAAAGTTGCTCAATGTGTGGCAACCCTCATTTATCTTAAAAATTTCAAGTCAAGGGATAGTGTTCAACAGATTGCAACTGACCAACTGTGAGTCTTTGTACATGAAGTTTTATAGAGTTCTAACAAATTCAACATTGTAACACTTTCAAGTACCAGACTTCAAATAGCTCATATCTGTAAATGGTATTTAGGTAGATCAGCAATGATTATGGATTAAAAAAGGAACAACTAGTAGTTTGTTGTTCTGTAAAGTTTTAGAACAAATATTGCCTTCACAATTCCAAGAATATGTGGAGGCAAACCATCCCTCATGAAAGTCCCCTTTGCTGTAATTTTTGCACAACAAATGTCTGCAGCATGTCACTGTATCGATGGTTTATAGTTGAACATGGGCTTACGATCACATATTTTCTCAATGGCTTACTATTGAATGTCAACATGATTTTACCCCAGAAAATGACCGTTGGAGACTTGGGGGATTTGAATTTGTATCCATGTCTTTCTTAAGCCCAAAATGTGTCAGTTTACTGAGGTAAAAAGAGCCTCATCGCTCCACAGTATATTCAAAGACCATGACATTAACAGTCATTTTATTGAGAAAACTGGCTGAATAAGATTTTGTGGCTTGTTCCTATCAATCAATTCCTGGGTAAGGTGATCTTCTTTGGAGTATTGTTTTTGAGTACTTTTTAAATGGTTCTGGAAGAATATCTTGTCTTGCGAACTACAGATGTTATATTGCTACTGAATTCTAAGTTTGTGACTGCATTAGCAGCTGTCTTGACTGAATCAACTATTACTGATAACTCATTTTTCAGCATTTTCTATGTTGAAATCATTGCCATAGGTTTTGTTTTTATGATGAAATTCTCAAACTGCCGCAGCATTTCCCTTGTTTTCATAAAGCATCTTCATCAATAATGCATGTTCAATTAAAGAGACCACCATTACTATAAATGGAAAGGTAGACATTAAACTTACTATGTAAATGTTATACACTTTGAACTGTTTTACATAAATCTTTCCTTTTCCAAGCAAGCAAATCACATTTTCCCTCTACAACTGACGGCTTTTCCGGAATTTGCCTTTGATTCATAATTTTTGTTCTAGGTTTTTGATATTGCTTGTATTTCATTTTGATATGTTTGTCCCAAAAAGGCAGTTTGGAAATGAAATTAATTTTTATTTTTAACTTTTAAAGCTATGAAAGGGAAAAATATTTTAAAAATAACATAAATTTTTGACAATGAAAATGAAAAATCCCTTTTTAGAAAGTTATTAATATTTCTGTTCATTACATGCATTTTTCATTTGAATTTTCATAATTTATAACAACAAAAAATTCATAAGTCTAGAACAGAACATTGCATATTCAAGACAAACTGTATTCACATTTTCTTTGTCTTATTAACAAGGATATGAATAACATTCAAGACACTTGAGAAAAGGTAGGGCTTGTCAACTACAATAAGTACAATAATAAGGAAACAATGATGGCAGTCTTACAGTCATGTTTCTTGAACACTAAATGATTTTTCCATAAGTAAACCTTCATTGTTTCCAACATTTAAGGCCCAGACATGTTTGGAAATAACCAAATTCTTCTAGAGGACTTTCTTATGAAAATTATGATAAAATAGTTGTACAAAATTTCATTGCATTATACTTGCCGTTTTCAAGGATGCTGTTTATATAAGAAATTTAACTGTTGGAATAACTTTAAAATAAGTAGAATGTATTGGCATTGCACTTAAAATTTTATTCCTAATATTTTTAAGGACCTGTGGAGGAAGATGTAAGCATTAAAAAGATGGTTACCAAGAGAAGGCACACCGGTGATTCGTCTTCAAGTAAGTTCTTTTATTAAAAATAAGTTATTTTATTCATTACATATGAAATTTTTGCTTTTATTAACGCTAACTATTAATATAAATAATTTTTAATGGAATTTTTCAAAATTTTTAAAATACTTTCAAGTATTTTAAAAATTTTGAAAAATTCCAATTTACTTGACTTTTTTAAATTCAAAATGAGTGTTTTAATTAAGTGATGAACTAAACGAATACAGAAAAATAACACAAAATGAATAATCTGTTTCTAACATTCTGACATTGAATGTTATACATGTTGCAGATATATCATAAGCTGCAATTATGATTAATAGTGAACGCATTCCTGTCCATTTTTGTTTCCTTTATTTCCTTTCCATATCGAATACTTCTCTAAATTACGAATTATTCCTTACATGAATAAGAATATTAGGTAATGAATATCTATTTTGTCTTGTAACAATGATAAAGCTTATTGGCCATAAATAAAGCATATTTTTAAATTATCTGTAATTTAAATTTGATTAAGTTTATCTATTTAATATTTGAGTTAACAATTTCTATTATGTTAATATAATGCTTTGCTTTGTTTATTACAAAAAATCTGTTTTTACAAGTTTATTATTCTTGATTAATTGAAGAATGTTTTAACCCATTGTGTACTATTAAGTATACAAGAAGTATGTTTACCTTCATATGAAATTTATTAAAGCTATACTCAAATTAATCAAATAATTTTTGAAAACTTAGAAATCTAATTTCAGATGTTAAATTTTTCATCTTTTACCTTATTGAAAAAGTGTGTCTCTAGTTCCAGTGCATTTAGAAAAAAATATTCAAGTAGATTTTAGTTTGTATTTCGTACTTTATTCATTTTGTGCTATTTCAATTGAGCTTGCAATGTATATTAATTTAAATGTTAAATTAGATCTTGTGTATATAAAGCTAGATTTAAAATGCATAAATTTTAAACTATCTTTATTGAATATGCTATCTTTATTGAATATGATATCTTCATTTTCATATTTATATCTATGAAAAAAATTTTAATTCGTGATTTTTTTCTATTAAGGTGAAGAAGAAATTAAACCAGTATTAAAGAAGAGACGAGTAATTGTTTCTTCTGATGGTAAGTTTTTCGATAAATATATAATTTTTTGATTGAAATAAAACTTAACAAGCTACTATTTTTAACTGAATGTTTTGACTGAATAGTGTTTTCTAACTGTAAAAAACTTTATACTTAGTTACAATGCTTTGAACATGCTTTTATTACATAAAATAGACAATTTTTTCTAACTTAATACTGCAATCACTTAGGCATTATAAATATAAGTGATTTCTGAATTTTGAGCTCTCAATTTACTGTTAAAGCTTCATACTTGCATATCAATGAATTTATTGCAAATTGAAATATTAATTTTCAATTAGTCCTGTTTTAGCTTTTTGTTTGCTTTAAACTTAATGGTTTAACATTTTGCTAGTCGTCTGGGATACAAGAATTTGCTTGCTGATCTTACTTCTTGATTGTAGAGAATCAGTGTGATAGTTAATAATAAAATATTAAGCAATAAATGTGCGAGTGCTAGATTTTTTCAAGTAATCATCGCCAAATAACACTAGCTTGATCTGTTAAAATGAAGTAGTAATGAATTTATGTAGTTATTAATTTATAGAGTATTAAGATAAAAAAAAATGGTTAATGTAAATTATTATTTTTAAGCAAATTTTACATTTATGATAAAATATTGTGCATTTTAATAACTTCTATGTTTATAGTAATTGACAATAAGTATTCAAAAATATTCATATTTAATATACAATGGATGTTGGGTGATGTTAAGATTCTGGTTGTGTGATGAAATTAAAATATGATTCAAATTGAAAAATAAAATTTAGTTCAATTTATAAAATTAAGGCTTTAATTAAGGTACTGAAGAAGATTCAATAAGACTTATATATAGAAATGGAAGGCATAGGCAGTGTCTTACCCCAAAGTAATAGTTTAGTGTACATAAATTTCGATACTGCTTTGGCTGATTCTGTTAAAATTCTATCCTAAAGTTGGTGGCAAGACAGCCCGTATGCAACCCAAGCCCAACAGTTCCTGTATCGGTTTTCACGACAGAGAGCCCTCATGTGCGAAGCATGTTTCCTGGTGCCAACCTAATATGAATTCATATGTGTAGAGAGAGAGAGAAAAAAAAACAACAGTAAAATACTAATTTTAGGAATCATTACATTTTAAATACAGCACAATTTCAGAAAGTAACCTTAGTTAATACCTAACTGATAAAAATACACTTTGAATTGTTCTCAATCAAATTGTGCTTATGAGTCCTTTTATCACTTTAAAGATCTACCAGTTAAAATGAACCTTTTAAATGAGAATCTTCATAAATTAGATTTAATTACTAGGCAGAAAACCTTACAGTATTTTACCTGCAAACCTGAAAATTATTTTTTCTCAGTAAATTTTCATGAAAAATGATGGATTGATTGTTAGATTAAGATTTAAATCTTAAGAAGACAAGAATGATGTCCTAACCAGTCAATAACAATCACTTCCACCATCAAACTATCAGCATAACTATTAGGCATTACTCTATTGGACTGTTAGGCTTTAAATAATGTAATTCTTATTTACAAATAGTTGAGAAATTTTATTGAGAACTGTATTCAAAAGAATTATAAATGTGAATTGAAAGTTTACAATTGTAAAATATTCATTATTTTTTAGTAATATTTATTGTATACTGACTGAAATTATAATCACTGAATGTAATAAACCTCACGCATTTTAATGGAGAAGTAATTCATTTACAATTTCTGATTTGCAAATATAGAAGCTTCTGACTTATTGATTTTCTATTAAGTGCATATGATCAGCACAATTTCTCAAATTCAGCTGTTGAACAGCCTTATTTTAAAGATTTATAGGCCAATATAATTCAATTACAGTATAGTATTTTGTAATTTACATTGATATTTCTTTAAATATATTCTTTTTGCTTTATTGAATAATTTATTAAATTTACTGATCTAAAATCTGAATGTTTATAGCTCGGCTCTTTGATTAAAAAATTCATAGATTCATTTCCACCATCTGGCTTGTATTCTTACCATTTTGAATCCACTTTGAATTATGAGCATGGTTCAATTAGTTCTCTAGTAAAAAGGTCAACAAACTAAATTCTTTTAAAATTCAATTTACTTAACTTTATTTATTTATTTATTTTTTACAACACTTTGTTAGGAAAATTTAATATCTGGTCTAAAATGTCATTTATAATATTTATATATGTTTTGAAACAATCTGTTTTGAATATGTAAGTTTTGAATCATTATCAAGGCTAGTATATTGCAATATTTTATAAAGACACGTTAGAATGCAGCAGTACACTCTTGATAAGGATTTTCATTCCAGTATTGCAATTTATTAATAAAATGCAAGTTTTGATTGGTAAACGTTTCAGGACGATATCTTAAGCATACATGTAGATTTGATTCTGCTCCTATATTTTTCAAGAATTATAAGATTTCACAAAACTATATAAATATAGTGTACATTTAATATTTTCTACTTTTTGAAAAAACAATTGTATTGAAGCCCTTTCCTTAATCAAAACAGAAATTTATATCATGATTTTAGCTCCTGCTGAACTCCTAGGAATATTTTAATTGTTTTATTTGTTCTTTGTAAGTGTATTTATAAAAAGGTTTTTAATTTTTAATCTAGTAATGTAAAGAATATTGATTATTAAATAAAACCTTTTTCTCTTTAAGTTGTAAATTCATTGAAGGCTTTTGAAGTAGAATAATATTTAATGGTTAATTCTAAGTATTCACGATTTCTTTTATTTACAAATATGTTTCGTATTTAGGAGTGAGAATTGATTCTGTACTCTACCTATTGGTTATTGTATTGGTGCCCCTCAATCACAAAATTAGATTTTTGAAAACTATCTTTCAATATTTTTTTTCAACAAGACATCAATCAAAGATAACCTGCAACTCTGGTGCATTAATTCACACTTGAAAATTTTAAGAAAGCAATACTTGGTTATAATACTTATATATAGACGATATGAAACAAGTGAAATACTATTAAATTAATGTATGTGCCATTGGTATAGAATAAGGAGTAAAAAGATATGGGAAAAATGAATTATCTATAGCTTTATTATCTATCTTCTTTCAACCTTTTTATCATTTTTTAGATTATTTTGATTCATTAAATTTAATTGTATTTAAACATGCCTTGAAAATAAAATATAGTTACACCAAAAAATGTATATACAATTTTAATTTACTAGAATGTTAAATCAGTGATAACCCTGAGCATTTTTCTTAGCAGTGAAGGGTTCAATCTAGGGGTAATTAATGACACCCAAAATGGGCTGCTTATGTCCAGTTTATTCTGTTGCTTTGTTTTGATTGCTCTTACTGCAGGAAACACAACTTCTTGCTGATAGGTTTTCAGAAAAATTTAGAAATAGAGATTTAAGTGCTGTGGTGGCAACTTCAGGCGAGTCTGCAGCAACTTTAATCGAGAACACGGCAGAGTTGGTGTCTTGAACGTAGTTTTAAGGTTGCAGTCTCGAGCAGTTGATTTTGTACAGACTAGATTTTCCTGGTTTGTTGACAAATAGCTCGCAAACCCATTCCTCACCAATTCGTAGGTCTTTTGTGGTGGATAACTAGCATTTTTTTAAAACCAGAGACAGGTAATGCTGTCCCAACTGAGGAAATTGTTATTCAAGCTCAGTCATGCCCAAAATCACCTCTAATGTCTGAAATGTGTCCAAATATCCCCTGTTCATGCTTTGTGAATACAAATCCAGGTTGTCTTTACATATAGCTACTTTGTCGACCAACTTGAAAATAGATGTCATTTTCTCATGATGGCACAGATTGAGATCATTCAGCAGCTTGAATATGTTTCACAGGTAAGCAAGTTTGTCAATAAAATGAGCTCCCAATGTTTACTTCTTTTTAAGAGAAATCTTTACAAAGGCTCTCACATTTCAAGTACTTAAGATTAGCAAGTTTTCTCTGGATAACCATCTTATTTTTGTGTATAACAGAAGACATCTGTACTTAACATCTACCTCCCCACAAATGCTGCTCAAACAGGTACAAGTTATATGGCACGTGCTTTGACATTATTAATAGATTAAATGACATTAATCAATACACTGTTAAATTCTGATGACACTTTTGTTTTTTAATTGCACTTTCTGGTGAATAAAAGTGTGTAAATTCACTCTGGGCTACTATTTCCTTAATCCAAGCAGTTAAATAAGAGTGATTTTCTGTAAAAAAAATTAATAAAAATTAAAACTTAACTATATATATGAAAGTTAATATATTTAATTCATGAAGCAGAACAAGAAATGAATCTTATTTTTACCTAATAAAAATTAAATTTTCTATTAATATATTAATTATTTACCATTTGCAAGTTTAAAACATTACTTCTTTTACATGATTTTTAAAATTACTAGGAACATTTACACAAAATGTTTTAAGTAAACTTCTCTACACAATACCTAATCTTTGCTGAGACCTGCTTCATTTCCTTTGCTGTGATGCGTGTAAACATAGCAATCGCATCTTTCTCCCATTTCTCGATTTCAATGCCGTTGACAGTCCTAAATTTTGCTCCTCTTGCGACATTGTACACTAATTTTGATTTTAATGCACAGTTTATCTGAAACTACCACTGAGCATAATTTTTCCATCAAATTTTATTCATAGATAAAATATCAAGTGTAGCAATGATGACCTTTTGGATTTTTGATGACCAAGTTAGGATAAGCAAATGGCTTGGGTTGTGTTGCACGTAATAGCAACACACACAAATTCAATAAAAATTAATTTTATTTAGACTTAAAAATATTGTTTTAAAAAGAATTGAAATTAAAGATGGGCATAATCCTTTGCCCATAACCTCTTTAAAATTACTAGTAACATTTACACAAAATGTGCACAAGAGATAAGTCACAGCAAGTCCAACACAATGAATATTTATTTATAACAAATAGAACAACAATAAAGATAAGGTTGAGCTTTATAGTTGATGTAGAAGTAACAATCATTACATGCTATCTTGATTGATACATATTAATCAGGATGTATGTTTTCTTAAAATATTTTACAGAATTTGTATAAGTGACACAGCTAGTAACATTTAATACATATAAGTATAATGCTGAAGTATATTTCAGTAGCTTTTACAAAATATCTAAAAATTACTCATTCTGAGTACCCAATTATTTTTTATGCAGATAAAAAAATATTTTTACATAGTGAACTTAGTTTCTTTTATCAAGTTTAAAATTATATATATATTTAATAATTTTTAAGTAATCAAATCAAAATAATTTTAAGTACACAAGATATCAGTTTGTATTTTTTTATGTATGGATGGTAATAACTTTTATCAAAGGGTTGCTTATTGATATGCTAGAATTTCATTTATTTTATACTGCATAATTAATAAAGTTTTATTAGTAATAAAATGGTAAGATAAATGGAAGTATATTATTTCTTAAGTACCTTAAAATATATCCAACTTAAATGAAGACACTGTTGCCTAATCCAAATTATATTAGATATTACAAAATATTCCACTCTATTTAATTCTTATTGTCTTTCAGATTCATCAGAATCATCGACTCATGGCTCACCTCCCTTTCATGCTGCAGAATCCAGCTCATCTGTTGATACTCCAGTCTCATCCCCAAGGCATTCTCCCTTGCCTCCTGCTGCTGTTATGCCTCAAAATCAGGGTCAGTGCAGAGGACGGCCCCCCAAAAGGAAGTGCATGAGATTGCGAGATAGTGCGGGTCGATTCCTATCAGGTAAATTTTCAGTTTACTTTCCAATAAGTGAGTTTAGTTGCCTTTTGTAATTGTGCAGGTGTATCTATGTATATATGCATGTGTACACACATATGTATGTATTCAATTATGTACATATTTTCAGTTTTATGCCTTGTTTAATAATATGATTTTTTCAGACCCTAATTTGATTAGAGTCGTGCAGCAACCTAAACGAAAAAGGCGAACTGAGCTGGAACTCCTTTTATCTTATTCCTACTCCTGTAAGTTTTCGTATTCTTTACCAATCAGTGAAATGCCTCGTGCATTTTTATGTGTGACAAAGCTTTATAAATATGAATTTTTTTTATTTGAATAGATAAATCAGATTGTAATATGAAATTTTTATTTCTCATAATTTATTTAACTTAATTTTAATGTATATCAAATGTAAAAATAGTAATTTTAAGGATGCATATTAAATTAAGTGCCTCTATATTATTCTATACTAAATAATTACCTATAATTTAAATAATATATTTAATATAGATATGGTATTTAGTCATAGCCAACTGTCTGAATTTCGCAGTAACACAAATTTCAAAATACAATGCTTAGATGCTTATGAAAGGGGGGAAGAAGTAATTGAGCCATTTCCAAAATTCTGTCTTTGAAAAGTATTGTTTAGAATTAGTGTTTGCATGTTTTAATAAATATTGTATACAAAGTTAAAATTGTTTTTTATTTTTGATACTGAAACTATTGTCTCACACACAAGGTAGTTAAAAAGAAATCGTATGAGAAGTAAAATGATTTAAAATATTACTATATATTGACACTTTTACAGATTGTATGGAAAATGTGAATTCCTGGCGGTAGAAAAACTTTTTTTTCAAAAATTGTTAAAACCCTCTTTTAAAAGTGACACAAAGGAATGCAGGAAGAATGGACTAATGCATCCACCACTGATGTAGTAGTAAATTGACATTTGTGTCGAGGAAAATTTAAAAAAAAAACTCATGCTTATGAAATTAGTCTTCCTTTGCTTATGAAATTCTTGCTAATAGCTTCATGATTATGAAATTAGGGATGATATGAAATATTCCATATCTTTCTTGGTAAAAATTACATATATTTAAAAGAAAAGGGATAAATTTATCAATGAAATATAAAGGCTGAAAGGATTTAATGTTTAATGGAAAGTGTCTTCCCAATGATCAGATCCTCAAAAATGCTTTTTCCTTGTTTTAGTAGGGGGTGGGGGAGAGAAAAATTTTAATTTTTTGAGGATATTATTGCAACCACTAAAATTTCATGATTGTATTGATGAGAAATTTGATCCTATAGAAGATAGCTTATACTCTCATGGCAAAATTGTTTATATCTGTTGAATAGAAATTTAAATAATAAATTAGTTGTGACTGTGTATCATTGATCATGTCTGAAACATAGGGTATTTCAACAATGTAATTATTAACAGAGACCTACTTATAACTTTGCTGCTGGTACTAGCTTAAGTATAAATTGTTTTTAGCTGAATTAAAAGAGTGTTAGAATGTCAAAGCACAATTAATGACAGAAAGAAAGTAAAGAGCACTGATCAACAGAAAATGAAATGTATTGTGGATTACAATATGAATTGTTGAGAAAGCTGAAAGAACTGGTAAATTAAAATTAATTACAAAATCAAGCAGGTATAACTGGTTTTTTAGAGAAAAAAGTTATATTACTCACTATAAATCATGAATTAAAAGCAAAAGCTTTACAGGTGAAAAGTTATCATTTTTTTAATAACAGTATTGCATATGCTTAAATAATCAAGAATTGTAAAAATCTATTGAATGAGTAAAGAAAAAGAAAAATCCAGAATATGTATGTGAAATGAATAGTTTTAAAAGAGTTGGAAAGTAAACTAAAAAGAGCCCATTATAAATATAATATATTGTGTAATTTAGTAAAGAATATTGATTTTGCTAATTATCCAATCATTCCAATCGCTTAAGCATAGACTGAATTAGCTTGGCGTTTTCTGGTAATGAAATATTCCATTCCATCATAATTACTCTTTTTAGCATATTTTGATATTATGTTGTGTTACAACAAGTCCCATAAATGTTCAAAGCCTGGCGATTATGGAAGAGTATGTGACTGATATTTGATATTGTACAACAGCCAGAGCTTTAGTTTGTGGGCAGTGTGTTCTGGATTATTTTCTTGTTGAAAACGAAAGTCATCATCAAGGTTTAACTCCTGTGCACTCTGCTTCAAATTTTCTTTTAATATATTTAAATATCCCATGTGATCTAACATTGAGTCTTTAAAAGTTGATCAATCAACTCTGTTTGCTGCCATGCACCCCAAAATTATTATGCCACCATCATCTTTAACTGCAGACACAAATTTTCGCTTCTCAAAAGCAGTATCTCTTGTTTTCTCCACACCACTTTATACTCTTTGATGCAAAAGATACAAAATTTGCTTTCCTCAGAGAGTATTACTTTGGCAAAAAACTAAGAAGGTTTATTAACATACTTCAGGCAAAATTAAGTTTTTGCTTACTGGCAATTTAAATACATGACTTTCAATGAATTACATGGCCATGAAAGCCACTTTTTTTCAGGATTTTTAGTATATTATCTTTATGAAGATAATTTTTTTATGTTTCTCTAAAATATCAAGTGTTATTTGAGATACAGTAATTTTTGAATTTAAATGTAAGGATTTTAGAATGCCTATCATTTCTCGCAAAGTCAGCTTAGATGGTCTGTTACTCAGAGGCTTTAATATAACAGATTTCGATGACTTACTGACAGAATTATTATTTACCCTTTGCCTAGAAAAACTAGTTTTTCCAACTGTATTTTCAATTGCTTGAAGAGCTTTATCTTTATTCCTTTGTCTAAAGATAATTTTCTTTTCATCAGGAACAGTCTCTTTTCCTTTAGAATCAATTTTAAGTACTTGTTTGCAATTTTTGTTGTATCATACAAACACAAAACAATGTTTTTTTTTATTCTATTTGTTGCATTATCACCGGAGTTAAAATAAATAAGTAGAAAACTTGTTTGCCTTTATTTTTTATATTTCATACAAGCTCATAAAGGTAAAAAAAAAAAAAGAGATTAATTTCCAAATATATTTTTAATTTGTACTGGGTCACAAACTTTCCTGATAACTTTTTACAAAACTTTAATTTATTATTTTTAAACAGTGTGTGTTACCTTTCTGAAATTGTTACTGATATTTAAGGCAATTTTAAGAAAAAGCTTTATTTAAAATAAAATTGATCTTGACATTATAATGTACTTTTATTCTCTGTAATTTACCGTGTGTTTGTACGCAGAATTTTTCTGGCAAGTGTGTATTTATAATTAGTTATGAACAATTTTTGAAATTAAAAAATATATATTTATCAGAAATGTTGTTACTTAAAATTTTTGATTTCACTTCTGGGAAACTAGAATTTGATTCTTCAAAATCTGTACAAACTCTGATGCTAGAATATCGTATTTATCGAAGCCCTTGAATGAATGACAGAAAATTTCAATTTTGACCTTATAATACTTATTATTTTTCAGGTAAATTTTGAAGCAAAATGATTTTATGCTGACAAGATCAAGTAGACTTTTTTTTTTAAAAAAAGTAAGCGCAACATCTAATTGGTTATTCCTACATTTGCATTAATCCCATTAATTGGGCAAAAAAGTGGTAACACAATTTTTTATTATTTTTCAGCTGAATTTTGAAATATATTATAATATGTTCACAAGGAAAATTCTAATTCAGCGCACCTAAGTAAAGAGGAAAAAAAAGTTATGGTAAAATCAAATCAGAAAATAAGTAGGTAAGTGTAATATCAAGTGAGCTAGTCTCTGTATATACATCTTTTATTAAATGTGTAAAATCCCTTTGATCAAAAAAAGGTGTTAAAATTTTTGCATTTCATTTTCAAACAAGAATTTATTGCTAATATATCTTTCTCTACTTTACAATATAAATAATAAAATTTCTGGAGTTTTTATTTTAAATGTTTTTGTTGTAACTGTCACAAAAAGATATTTAAAATTATTGTTATATAGTTTTTTGAAAAATAGAAGACTTTGAAATTAAATATGATTTTGAAAATTTAACTATGTCACAAATTATATTTAAAACCAAGAAAATATTGAAAAAATTGTCCCCATGGTTTAATTCAAACTTAGTATGTTCTGGAGAAGTATATGTCTTATTAATACTTAGAAGGTTCAGTTTACCAACTTAAATTCAGCTACAAAACTACATGGTGAATGCCTGGGAATAAAATCTGTACTTGTAATCCAATGTAGTTTTAACTAAAACTCTTTAAACAATTTAAATTAAGGATGTTGAAATGTTACTACCGTAAACTTTATTTACAAACTCTATTATAATTATGTTTCCATCTAATGTTAGATCAACTTTGTATTGCCAGATCTCAATTATCAAAATGTTGATATGCCCCCGATTGTATTTTTAAACACCTCCATTGTAATAAACTTTGCAAGAAACTAATGTTTAAATATTTTACGTTGGCAAGAATATGAAATCACTTGGGTGACCATTTGGGGAATTTTCGTCAATATTTTAAGTCAAAGGGATTTTGTGCGTGAATAAATTTTTTACATTTAATACCAAGTTGTCATTTTTGTAACAGTCTCAAATTTTTTTCAGTTGATAATTTATAAAATGAGCTGCCTACTATCCAAACATAGCTAGACAACCAGACCACAAATACTGGAAAGAATAATGAAAACATTTTATTTCATAAGCAGAAGTTATGAAGCAACAAGAAATCAATCGAAGAATGCTGTTGCTAATTTCAGTTCTGCATTTGTATTTGAATCTCTTACGAGTTGAAGGTAATGTTTAATAATTTTAGAGCTTTTAAGCTTCAGTTATTCACAGATTATAAATTATATCTTAATATAATATATATTTAATATATGGTTTTATACACACACACACACAGAGACGCAGTTTGAGTTTGGAAGAAATATACTGCAAAATTGAATCCAAGTTGAAGAAATTTATAACTTTAATGGAGCAAAGTAACAAAAAGAGGTTTTACTAATTCTAAATGCATAATCATTCACTCAATGTTTGAATGGTAAACTAATCAGAACTTTCAATTTATTTTCTATTGTGAGTTTTCAATTATTTAGGACTTATTATCTAATATAATTCCTTCTTCATCATCGAACTACTTTTGTCTTAGTAATTGATGGATACTTAGAAATATGGGTGAAAATAGAATTTTCCTGAAGTGAATGAAAGAGAAATGGAAACTATAAAATAAATTCTTTTTTTTAAAAAAAAAATATTTAATAGCATTTAAGACTTTTAATCCTTATTTTTGAATATGAGGGTGATAATTTTAAGTAATAATTCTTTTAATGTTAGGGTATTATTTTAATAATTGATACAGTTATTTCATTATATGCAAAACAAAATGAGAACTATTAAGTTAACATTAAACATTTCTTTTAAGCAAATGTATATTTCTATATATTTCTTGTTCTTATTCATTTCTTCCTTATCCATGCAGTGTATTATAATTTCAACAAACACTCAAAATGATCAATAAAGGCTGTATATTTTTGGTTAATATTTTATGATTTCAACTGTAATTTTTAAAGAGTTGTTAGCTAGAATTATATTTGTTTAACTTTTCCAGGTATTAAGACTTCAAGATTCAAAAAGATATAGAACGACCTGAAAATTTGAAACAAGATGATTTCAAGAAGATAAAGATTTCTTTATCTCTAAAATTAGTATTTCTGTGTTAAAAGATAAAGTGATCAGAAACAATCTGTCCAAAAGGATTTCAACGATTGAGCTGCTGGTTACTACTTCAGGAACTGGGAAATCTAGAGGTATGATTCTGAAAGCCAAAACAAGAAAACTTATTGTAATACTTCACCAAACATGTATTTCTCCTAAGACTCAAGGATGTAGGTTGGCCTTATAAAGCACAATATCATTTGGGCAAGAATTGCGAAGACCAGTAATAATCCTTGCAGCACTAAGTTGTACACGTTCAAGACCCTGCAGGTTTGAACGAGAGGCATAATGGTAGATGAGGAAGCCATACTCTAAGATGGGGCAATTAAGAGAAACATAGGTGTCTCTCAGGGTATTAGCAATGGCACCCCAATCACGCCCTGAGATGTATTTAAAAATTTTAAGACGTTTTATAGCTCTTAAAGCGAGGTGCTCCAAGTGACAGTTACTCAGGGTCCAGTATGAAGCCCAGATACTTTGGATGTTCCTCAACCTCAAGGGGTTGATTGTTCAACAAGACTTTCTGTCGAAAATTATATAATTTTCTATTAGTTGTAAAGAAACTTGCAATAGACTTTGAAGGATTAAAACTTAATTTGTGGCCCACAGCAAAGCTCCACGTGTCAAACCTTGGTTCACATGTTCCTTCACCTTTTCAATATCAGAGCAAGAACTCCAAAGAACAATATCATTAGTGAAAAGTCCCTCACTGTTCTCAGGAATGACCTTTTCAATTTCCGCAAAGAAAAGTGTGAACTGCAGGGGAGCTCAAGACAAAGCCTTGAGGAACACGCCTTGGCTTATTTTAAAACTATCTGAGGTTGAATTGTTGAATTTTACCTTAATGTGTCGATTTCTCAGAAAATCAAAAGTCCAAGGTTGTACTCTACCACAAATACTGAATTTAACATGCAATGTGGTAATGAGCTTCTGAGTCCAAACTGTTGCATGCCCTAGAAAAGTCAAAGAAGGCAGTAACAGTGTGATTGGTAGGCCTTTTGTTAGTTTAGTAATGTAATTTTTCGCTATTATAGTTGAAAGAGATTAAACAACCCTATTAAAATTCCAAACCAAAGTCTTCAGATGGTATAAACATTAGTAGTGATCAAAAGCGTTTCATATGTTAAAGAAATTTGTATGATATTTTAGTCTTTTTTTTTTTATAGTGCAATCAATACATTTTTGTTTTTATTTAAAGTAAAATACTTTAATACTATAATGTAATGTACAAAAATAAATCTTTATACAAAAACTTTGAAAGGAACACATATAAAATTTAAATACAGAAGTATTATCTTATGACTTAAAATTTTATACTTTTTTATTTACCTAAGAGAGCCTGATTAAACTTGAATAAAATATATTTCTTGGAATAATTGATAAACCTTTTCAACTGAAAATATTTCCTTGTATGATTAGTTTCTTTTTACAGTATATGCACAGAATAATATAATTATTAGAGAATTGTAACCAAATGGTGAATAATGACTAAAAATTTTTGAAATAATATGAATTTTAAATACAAAGGAATTTTTTCTTAATAAAAAAATTCTTTTTAATTTAAAATTACTATCTTTATATCAGTATTCATTGCCAGTTGTTAATTTCTAATTTCATTGATTTTTTTTATGTGCAACCTACTATAACTAAAAAAGTCAAAAATACTTTTAAAATTAAGCCCAAAACTTTTAAAAATAAAATACAACTAATTTTGAAAATGCTTCATTTATTATCTACAACTGTCTAATCAGAAAGTTAAAATCTCGGTAGAAAAATAAGAATCTAGCAATAAAAATTGTAATGATTTGATCATATATCTTGAGCCTACATATGCAAGTACCAAAATGTATTAATAAATTACTGTTGAGTTGATGGTAAAAAAAAATTTCTTTAAATGTTTTTTGAATTAAACGTATTTTTGATGAATTTCTAGGATTAAATGAAAACAGAAAAGCTTTATTAAAATATACACTGCCCACTACTGTAAATAATACACCTTTGGTCAGAAAAAAATTTCAGAGTTCACTTTTTAGACGTTTTTGGAAAAAATGATAAGTTTGTGATTGTTGACTCATTTGGCATTAGGTCAATAAATTAAAGCACGTAACTCATATACTGCACAGAGAAATAAAATTTCCTTTTACAAACCTTGAAATGAATATGAGGAAGATCAAAATGTATCACAGAATTGTTGATGTGAAGAATAGAAAATTTTGGTTTAAATTTTGTGATAGTAAAACACTTTTTTTTAAAACTAGGATTTATTTTTTGATGGAGATAAATTAGTTGCATTAATTTTTTTAAATTTTCCAATATACTATTGATAGGAGCAAATTTAAATGTGAATGATAGTAATTTTGCCTTTAATAATGGGAAATAATTCATTTGAAAGAAGTTGTTAGTAACGGTCGGGTCATTCTGATCATATACATTTAAAATCAATCATTTCAGCATGAATTCAATCATGGGGCATAATTCATTTAATTTTATAAATGTACATGTGACAAAAATCAGCAGATGATAAATAGATAAGCTTATTATTTTACTGTCATTTTTAAGGCAAGGAGCCATTCAACAGTGACAGTTTGAATTGAATTCCGAACAAGTGTTAAACCTGCTTCCCAATAAAGCTCTTACAACTTGTAGCAATAATAAATATGAAGGTTTTTGAAGATCGATTCTTTTCTTCACAACGGTAGACTTCCAGTTTCCTTATGGCTGCTAGCAAAAAAAAGTAGGTTCATGCAGTTATACAATAGACTGCAACTGTTTCTCCGTCATGGAGGAAAGATCGGTCTTCTATGATTTAATTTTAAAAAATATCTTTTTGTGTATAGTTTTTGATTTCATACCTGCAAGAGCTAAGCCTCTAGAAAAAATATATTCAAAACATCTGCAAGAAAGGAATATTTTAATAAATGTTGGTGTAATTTTCATATCATTTAATTTATAAAGTCAAATTTTAAACTGAATTCACGATAATGTTAGCTAGCTTTTCCTGTTTATTAGTTGCAACTTAATACTTGAAAAAAAGCTTAAATATTGTGCACTTTTTTCAATATATCTACTTGCCTTTCTTACACGACTTTGCGTAATTTAATCTTCCGATTACACTTTAAAGTTGTGGAAATCAATGTCCTTCATAATTGCACATGAGAAAAAACGCTGCAAATTTGGCGACAATCTTTTTAAAAATTTGCTGAAGTAATTTTTATATATGTGCTCGAAAAATAGCAACACTTGTCAAATTTTATCTTACATTTAAAGTTTGTTATTTATGATTTCATCCTTTATGTATAACACTCACATATATGTGTTGAGTGAAATAATTTATGAATATAAACTTTTTATATACATCAGATGCTTGTAAATGCTGAAAAAATATAAACTATTTGCGTACCGTTAATTTAATCTTTGTCTTAATTACATTGATCTAATATTTAAAGATTAATTTTCCCAGCTCTCAATAAAATTAACAGTGAAAGAAATAGGGTTTGCATAATATTGCAAGTTATTAAATAAGATAGGTTATAATAGATTTAAATTTAGGCTTAGTATAGGTTATAATAGATTTAAATTTAGGCTTAGTATAGGTTAGAATAGATTTAAATTTAGGCTTAGTATAGTTTAGAATAGATTTTAGGTTTATTATTAGGATAGCATAGGTTAATAGTTAGTATCATAATTTAGCTGTATTAGGATAATACAAACCCTATTTCTTCTAAATGTTAATTTATTCACAAATGTAATTTCATAATAAACTTTGTTATTTTATATGTGTGTGAAACGATATTTCAAAATATTGCAGATCACACACCATTTTAAATACAGGTTTAGATTTTTTTCTATGCTAACAAACATTTCTAAGAAAATTCTTCATTATAAAATGTTAAATAAAAAGACTTATTTCAAAAATAAAAGTTTATACATAAAATTTATGTTTGAAATGATTATAAAAGAAACATTTTAAATTCGTTTGGTACTAGATCTTAAATTTTTTAAAGCTTTCCGAGCTAAATTAAAACTTATTTCATTGTAAAGGTACGTTTAATTAGGAAATTATGTACTGGAAGGAGCTTAAATTGTCATAAAAATGTAATACATATTACATAAAACATTAAAAAATTATATGGTAATATAAGAGAAAGAGTAAATTTGAAAATAACTTTGTCTTGTCAATTTTTTTAAAATTGATGCATTACATAATGAGGTTTGGGTTGGTGTTAATAAAAGGAAAATGAAGTAAATTCACATTAATCAGAAATGGTTTTCTCTGGTATTTAAAAATACTATAGGGTGGCATCTTAAGCAGACTAAGCTTATCATTCATGTCCATCCAATATCTTAAATAAATGGAAACAAATGTTTTATTGGAACAAATAATTGCCTTTCCATCTTTGCTTTTAATATTTTTTTTTATTTTCAGAAAATGTTTTAATTGCCAACCTATTAAAGAATTATTATAATATCTTGATTGTGCCTAATGTTATTAATGTATTTTTAATACACTCCTGTGTCTCATAATTTTGAAACTTGCACCCAACATCCACACATTTTGAAAATCTTACAGCTATCTGCTTGAAGCTACTCTTAGTTACTAAGCTATAAAATCGCAACACAAGTAAAATTTCTACTGAGAGACAAGAAGAGAGAGAGAGAGGAAAAAAACTGAAATGACGTAAAACAAGAAAAATAATTAAAATGTCCTGTTTAGAAATGTAACCAAATATTCATAAAACGAACAATTTTATAGGAAAGGAAAATCTGCTGAAACTCAATTTTTTGTTTTCCCCAGAAACTCTAATGAATGAAGAAGTTTCAGTTGTGTAAACTAAATTTTCATATGAGAATCATTCAATACATAAATCTTTTTTACTGCACAAATTAAATATTTAAAAAAAAGTGATCTGAACAAAGTATCAATGTACTAGCTATGGATGCATAGAACGATGTAATTTTTTCGTGAAGTATTTTATAGTTTAGACTGAACACTTAACGTTACGGCATATTAAACTTAAATGTTTTACAAAAAAAGGAATTCTTAAGAAATAGTATTATATTTATCCATTTCGGCCTAAAATTGCTCAAGCAGCAACAAGTGAATTGAAAGAAAATGGAAAAATTTATAAATCTACGCTGAATTTTTTTTAATTATGTAAATTAATAAATATTTTAGTATTCAAATAACCTTTGGTAATGATACTGATATAAAATGCATTTATCTGATATTAATTAAAGTCTAAGAGCATATGTTTCTGAAGAATGATGTTTTATATTTAAATGTTTTATTCAGTTTAATGGTCTTTGAATCTTGATAATGGACAGACAATCATCTATTGTTTGTTTTCATGAAGACAAATGGTAAAAATTTTTAAAGTGCTCAACTATAGTAAATAATTTACATTTTTTTAAAAAAAATTTCTATTCATTCTTAAACTTTTTAAGTATTTTATAACTATTAAATAAAGTTGAAAATGTAACTAAATAGGATGAATTTTATTATATTTGGCGATGAGGATGAATTTGTATTTGATCACTACTAATGGTGGCAGAAAATATAAGAAAATAGGTTTTTCCTGGAAAGAATTTGAAAATTTTATCTTATGTTTAAAAATGTAATGTTTAGTACTGACATTTTAAAATAGTCAATACTAATAGTATTTACCATGAAAATGTTTTGGAACAAAAGTTTTAATTTTATGATTTTGTAATTTTCTTTGTAAGCATACAAATCTATACAACAAATAATCTTGTTTATTTTAAAGGATTCAGTATTTCTATGGATGTTATAAGCTTTTTTATTTATATTATTTTACTTTATTTTAAATATTTTTGGTTGAAATATATTAGATTGATTTAAAATGTGTTGTCTTAAATTCAACAAGATTCATTACTTTATTATATTTGAAACTAAATATTTGCTGTTTTGTTATATATCAAATGTTTTGTACCTATCCTGTTATAGATTCTTTTAATTTAAAAATTTTAAATGTGACATTATTTGCATTTAAAAGAACTTTGATAATAAATTTTACTTTATTGTAAAAATTAACAATATTAAATTGAAACCATAAATTTGTATAAAATTATATTGTAAAATTTAATTGCATATCATGGTTGCTTTTTAAAACTATATCAACATTTTAATAAAAAAAAATCAGCTATAGCTAAATAATTAAATGAAAATTTATTTAAAATTTTTTCATCATGCTAAATGCATGGGCATATAGTTTTCCCCCTTTTTTTTATTTATTTTAAAATTTACATATAAGATAATCTTGTGAGAAGAATGTCTATTTTTTAGCAATGTTTCAATAAAAATTTAACTTTTTGGAAGAACAATAATTTTATAAAGATTTTCTGATTTTGTTCTAATTATATACGTTTTTAAAGGATTTGTTAATAAATAGAAGTATGGCTTTGAAATCTTTACTTTACACTAACACTCTGTTTCTATCTTTCCTATTTCTTCTGTTTCCACTTCAAAGCTATATTTCATTATTTATAGGCCAAAAACATTTTTAGCAATATTTTATAATGGTAATTAATAATGTAACACAATAAGCAAAATAAAATGCCATTACAGGAGTTAGGCAATTAGTGATACTGTTTGTTAATAGAGTGGTATAAAGTCAATATCAAACTTAAAATGGTTTTATTTTCGATATAAAATTAATTTCAATGGAACATTGCTCTCTAAGTTTCAAATTAAATAAAAACTATTAATTTAAAAGCTTTTTTTTTATTATTTACTATAACCTCATTGGAATGAATTATTTTTAATATTGTATTGTATATATCATTTTATTATTTTCTTGTGTCTTTGTTATATAATTTACTTTGTTTCATCATTATTTAAAAATGCATTGTATGAAAAATTGTGTCATTGTTACCATCACATTGAAAAATTATTCCATATATATGAAATCTACGTGTAGAATATATTTTTAGTAAAAATTATTATTGCTAAGTTACAAATTACTTTAAAGATTAGCTTTATAATAATTTTTATTAAAAATATAATTTTTATTGTTTACCAAAACTTCCATGGAATGTTGAATTATTTTAATAATATATGATTGTATATTTAATTGTAATGTATGTTTCATTGTATTATATTCTTGTATTTTTGTCTTGTAATTTTTTTTAAATTTAAAAATTAATTGTATAGAAAATGTGCAATCTGTATAAATTTAATGTTTCTTTATTTATCATTTTAAACTTTTTCATGTCACTTAATTTTTCACGATAGATTTATGCTTTCAATGCTTCACATTAATTCTGAAAAAAGCAAATTTAAAATGCATCGTGTTAAACTATGACCGTAGATTTTATTTCGTTTATATTTTCGCTTTTAAAGATAAGTCACAGTTAGATATTATATTGTGTTTAAATGAAAACTTTAAAACTATAAAAGAAAATTCTAAAACTAACAGGCGTAATATTTAAATTCATGCATAATATTTCAATGATGAGGTTTGAGGTTATTCATGTTCCTATTCACATAAGGTTTTTGCAACTATCATTTATCTCTGTCGTCATTTCTCCCAAAATGAAATTTGCAAAAAAGTTCCGAGAATTGAGTATTAATTTTTGTTGTTTTAAACTGAGGATTATTTTTCCTTTACTAATTTTAATATTTTAAGTCATTGCATTCATGCTTCTAAATCACTTAAGGAAAAATAAATGGAAAATAGAATTTTAAAATAAAATAAATGCAAAACCTTGAGAAATATAAATTATACTCATTTTTCAACAAATAATCAAATGCAAATAAAAAATTATAAAAGCAAAATCTGATTTTATATATTTATAATCATCCAAAATTAAAAATATAATTCTACAAATAAGATTTCTTAATTTAATTCAAGAACATATGTGATATACAGTCAATAGCTTTTGTCAGAATTGTATATGATGTAAAGCGGTTATTTTAAACTTATCTGTGAATAATGTATAGAAATGTTAAAGCAATTTATTTTGTGAAGAAAAGAATATAAACGAAATATATAGAAATATACACTCACACATATAAATTTTATATATGGATATATACAAATTTACAATTGTGTTCAGTTTTTTATTTATTAATGTTCTCCCGATTGCAAAATCTGATGCTAAATTATTTTCATTTCCGAAATTAATGTTCTGTTCTATCAGTCCATGCGATTTTTGTGCCAAAATTTTTCCTTGCGCTTATCAATAACTGAAATTTGCAGCTATGTTCGGCAGAAAACTCTGAAAAAAAATTTAAGATGTCCAGAAAAAGTAGAAGTTTTTTAATCGTTTTAGGTTGCAGGTAGGGTGTGGTCAGGAAGAGGCTTAAGTGTTTCATTCTGTGAAACTAAATGCCCTAAAAAGGAAATTTCAGGTACTCCGAAATTGCATTTTGAGATGTTAACTGTTGAGCCACATTCACTGAATTTCTGAAGTTTGATCCGTACATTACATGAGTTTTATGTTCATTTTTACTAAAAATTAATATATCATCTAATTGAACAAAAGCAAATTCAATCAGCATTTTATTCATGAATCCTTGAAAAATTTAAATACGGAAACTCGGAAAGGCCAAAAGGAGTGTTCGATATACAATGGTATAGGAAAATATGCCCATACAATATCAATTTTTGAAAAGTATTAAAACCTTCGGGCGTTGGAAAAATCCTGTATATATGGTATGGGAAACCGGTCTGACATTACGCACGCATCGAGTTGGCGATAGTCACCTACTGGACTAATGCAACCAGAAGTTTTTGTTACTAGATGCTGAGGGGAAGTCGGGGGTGATATCGACGATCTACATAGGCCGTGCTCCATGATAAATTGTAATTCTCTTTTAATGGAATCAAATAGTTTTGGATTTAAACGTCTTTGTCTGCTGTGCACAAGATGGCTGGTTGTCTCTGTGTAATGAACTGTATTGTGCTTCACAAATGTAATCTTTGGAGAAATATTTCATTAATCGTGGAAACTCTGCCAACATTTTATGGTAAGGGGAGCCTCTAGAAATACACTTAACATGGTCGGTTGAGTTCGATAAAGTTCTAGTCTGCGCAGGAGTTTAGTGATATTATCTAATACGTGGCGTTTTAAATCTATTAGTAGACCAAAATTCTTTAAAAAATCATCTCCAAGTATTGGCAAAGGGACATGCAATAAGAAATTTCCAGCTAAACCTGCATCTTAATCCTAAATCGAAATTTAAAATTTTGTTCCATAAATGTTATTGGCCGCATATAATTCTAGACCAAATCTCGGATGATAAAATTCGCTGTTATTTACTGTCGGGCGTCGATGTGGTGCTTTATATTGCCTCCCACGTAAAGGTTTCTCTTAGTGTTGCCTTTCAGCGGCAAGCTAGGAACATTTGCTGCAATTTGGGATTGGCCGGCGCCAGCCGTATAGCACACTGTTCGTTAGATCTTACTTCGGTGATTCTATTTGCCACATATTTTTTGCGAGATTTTCGAATGGTTCTGAGCTCACATAGAGAGACTATTCGGAATATCCGCTGGCAGGTGCTGAAAACAGAATCATCCGATAAAACCGTATCAGCTAATTCAGGCATTTTTCGTAGCGTGTGGGATTTTTTGGCGCCTCCCAACTGAAGCTCTAAGAGTAACTTTAGGATCTGTTGATCTTTAACGTCACCAGTGAGGTGGCGTGTATGTTACTTAAACCAGTTAGTTAAAATTCTTGGAATAATTAGTTTTTTTATTTATGATTATTAATTTTGTGCTTCAACTGTGGTTGATTTCCACTGTAATTGCTTCATTTTAAATTCATTTGGTAAATATTGTGATTTTGTTTTCAATCCTTAAACTTATAAATGCTTATTTAGCAATGAATTAAAAATTTTTTTTAGAGAAATCAACACTTGTTTACTAATTTTTATATATTCTTATCCCTACCTGTTTCTTTCTCCCCATCCATTTCTTTGCCACTAATCTCATTTTTGATTCAATAATCAAGATTTCTTTTCTATTTTGTGCAGTGTTATTATTGCCTAAATTGTTAAAATTCGCTTTAAATGCTATTTCTTCACTCTGTAAATTTTATATTTTATCATTTTCCTTATTCCTTGATCAACTGTAATTGAATTTAACAATAAACAATGTGTCCCTTCCACTTCAATATAAAAGAAACACTCATTTGGCCATGTTGGACCAGGAATAAATTGAGAATTGCCCAAATAAGAGTTTTAATTTATGTTATGATCTGGGATCCGAATAATTGAGATCATTTTATCTCTCAACTTTGTTAATGCGCTCATAATTTATTTAAACCATAATGTATATCGATATTTGAATTTACTGTAAAATCTGACTGTCTGATATTTTAAAAATTATAAAGCGATGTACACATTTCCGGAAATCTTGACACTTCAATAATATGGGACTGGGGTTCATTTCGGCTTTTAAAATCGTCACGAAGCATAGTAAAATATATACTGCATCACATTTCACTTTCTGTCTGCATATCCATATAATTGTTTCCGGAAAAATTATTTTCTAAAAAATTTTTTCGAATAATAGTTTTTGACAACTGCAAGTGACCTTATTTACAGATTTACCATTTCTTCGTTTATCTTCCAAATACGCGCAAATGAAAATGTTTTAATTTGGTAATTGATGAAAATCATTAGTTTGGTTTGGTTTGTCTCTCCAAGGTCATTTTTTGCACACGAGGGCTAATTAGACCGGGACCTACAGTTTAAAGCGGATTCCGAACCACTACAAATATCCATCCCCAAGGTGGGATTCGAACCCACGAACTGAAGGGAAAATCAATAGACTGATCAAAATCAATTGCTCCAGTGTGGCAATGCAAACCCAATAAAAACGCTCACCTTTACTAATCCCATGGGAAACAAAAGGCCACTAATTAGGTCGCTTGACTTGGTGGAAAAGGACTTTAATCTGATGAATAAAGGGGTCACGCTATGGGTAGAATGGCAACGACCATGACGGGCGGCCTTGGCTTAATCAGGCTGTAGTCCCTTAGAAGAGAAGAATTGATGAAAATATTAGCTTCTTAGTTTTATTAAATTATTGGGTCAGTACGTGTTCAATACCATAAAAAAAAATTTATAAAAGTACACAAACACACACACAAACATATATATATATATATATATATATATATATACATACATTCTATAGTTAAAGCTTCAATCTATAAGCCATAATTTTAAAACTCTTAATTTTTAAAGAAAAATTAAACAATGTTATAAAAATTTTGATGATTTTGATTAAATATCTTTTCATTTGCTGGTGAAATTAACTTTACTTGGATCCCTTCCTTACAAAGAAAAGAATGAATAAGACAAAGATGAAGAAAGTAAGGATGTGAATGTACTTATTAAATTTCTTAATATAAATTTTTGTCAATTTCATTTCCTAAAAATCCCTTAAATGTGTTAATATCTTTAGAAAGATCATAGATTCTAATAAGAAACAGCGTATGAGGAAGGAGTTATTGAGACTTTGGAAAAATAATATACGGTGTATCACTTTTGAAAAACTGAATATATTATGTCTCTATTACTTCCCTGAAAAAAGTTTATATATATATATATATATATATATATATATATATATATAGATATATATATAAATTGTTTTAAAGAAGTTAAATTTTATTGAAGTTTTTTACCTTCATAATGCCATATAATGTGTGATGATTTTCTAAAAAGATAATAGTACTTCAAATTACCCTTATTGTTTCAATGTGAATTGCTAGTTTGTGAATATTCGTTCAGTAGATTAAAATTATTCCTGACAATTCAACCATGGGATAAGATCATCTAAATGATTTAGCATTTTTAAGCGTTAGAACGAAAAAAAAAAAAAATGATTGACACTGATGAAGTCATTGATCAATTCGCTTCTTCAAAAGTAAAAAAATGTAAGCAGTATAATTAAAATATCAGATTTTATTGTTGTTAAAATATAAGAATATTTACTCTTATATCTGTAATATGTATATATTAACAACACCCCTTGCTTAAAAATTGTGTTTTTTCAATATGTATTTAGGATCATTTTTTTTTTAATTAATTATAAATTACCACACACTAATCCGATCGCTTATTCTATTGAAACGTATCGAAATCAAAGTTTTAGTTTTGATTTTTTTTAACTAAATTTTTTTCTCCCTAATTTTAGTATACCTTGATGCTTTAAAATAATCTACAAATTTTAATGTGGGTACTTCATTATTTTGTTATTTGTATTACATTCATTCGTATTACGAGTTTTTCCTGCATATGCAACTGCTTATTTTGAAAAATGGGAATTTTATCCGCACCCCAGACATGTTATCACCCTCTATAGCTAAGAAAGCCAGACCACTATTGTGACGTCATCAGGCGGTGGCTGATATCAACCGCGTTCGTTTACGAACAAAATATTGCGAAAAAACTGATTTTATGTTGTTTAAAAGATCCTAGCAATAAATTTTAGACTTTAAAATTAATTCTGATATTATTTCTACGAAAAATATTAAAAAATTAACAGCATCTATACGAAAAATTTACTCAAGTATAGCTTTAATTGTAAATAACAAACTTTCTACTCCTATTACGATCAAGTCTATGAAATTTAATGCAAAATTTTTAATTATATATATATATACATACATACATACATACATATATATATATATATATATATATATATATATATATATATATATATAAACACATAACTAATAATTCTTGTAATTTTTTTAAAATCCAGGTGTTATGTTTTATTCTAAAATAATTATTAGCAGCATAATCTATTATGAATTAAAATTATTTCTTTAAAATCTTTTAAATGCACTACATATGATTAATTCATTTGCAAAACATATTTCATATGCATTGATAGATTTAGAGCATTTAATAGGTGATAAATATTTTGTATAATTGAAATGGAAATGATAAATAGCAAAGTAGAAAATTATTTATTATAATCATACTTTTTTATATTTCTTCTAAAACAATACAGAAATTTAATTTGAAAAACAAACAGTAACAGTTTCTTTAAAAAGATGGTGTAAATTTGGCATTTTGAAATGTTAAACATACATTAACTAAGGAATAAACAAAATTTCACCCAATAATTTTGCACATTAAAACACTGATACATTATTAATATATATTAGAACAAAATTAAATTCTATACATAATTATTACGTTTATATTTAATTTGTTTTTTGATGTATTGCTAACAATGGATAAAAATAAACTATTTGAATATACTTAAACTTATTTCTATGTAAAATTATTTTAGTTTTAAAAGGAAATAAATATATTGCATACAATTTTTGATACAAATTACATTAAAATATAGTTTTTTTCTGAATTAAGAAACATTTGAAATTTTTTTTTTTAGACTGAGAATTAATCACTATAAAGTTATTGTTTTTTTTTTTCGTAATAATTTTTAAGAAATATATTTATACATGAATTTGACTATGAAGAGTTTTACTTCTTCAGCTGCATGTCCATTTTCAAATGTTTCATAAGTTAGGTAAATTTTAAATTCATTCAGAATCTTAACTACTGAAAATGCATGTGCTCTATGATTAGAACAAAAGACAACCAGTATAAACCTTTTAGAAAGAAATCTGCTCTTTTACAAAACACAAAACATCTCTCTGCATTTATTTACAGTATTTTCTGACAAACAAAAAAATCATACAAATCTGTTTCATAATCCTCGTAATTTTCATTTAATTGAATTTGCTTTTTTTTTTTTTTTTTTTTTTAAATATTCTAAATCATTTTTTTTTATTTTGAACAATTGCTTCATACAGTTGAGTATTTTCACATTTTGGTGATTAATTTAGGGATCCTCTTCATGACATCTTTATTTGTTAAATATTTTAGGCATATAATAAAGATACAAGGTACAGCATTAGAATGTAATTTTTGGATATTGTAGGATCACGATTATTTTATTACCATTGTCTTTCATGGAAAGCTTCACTAATTCTTAAAATATCACTTGGTTTGAAATGCAGTTTTCACACCTAGAAGTAAAATTTAAATTAAGAAAGCTGATATACATGCAACAAAATAATATCAGTTTTTCTTTATTAACAATAGAATTTTTATTTCATATAATTTTTAAGATGCAGTCTGAAATTGATTTCGAAATAGCTTAAGAGTTAATCTATTATAACAGTTTTTTTTTTATCTCAAATATTTTATTATTAATAAATCGAAAAATAAATAATTATTTTTCTATGAAAACTTAAATTTGAAGTATATGATTTTAAGCGTAACAAATTTAAAAAAGATTCCATAGGAATTTAATTTGAAATTTTTATTACCATTAATGTTATTATAAAGTTCAAAAATAAAATACGATAAAACCACATGCAAATGAATAAGTAAATAAAATTAATTTATTTACCCTAGAATGTTTGGTTACTTTCATGTTTTCTCTCGGAAGTGCGAGCATCCATTAGCCTTTTAAATCATCTTCATGTGGGAGTCGAAAGCAAAAACCTTTAGGTCCAGAATCATCATTGCCTTTACGGGGAGTTATGCAACATTTAAAATGCATATCTTTGATTAATACACAAAATGAAAATATAATAAAATATTTTGAAAAACATCTTTGAAACCGCTAAAGTGTAAACGATATAGCATCACCTCCGAACGCGACGTCACAGTCATTTGGTCACGCGGTAGTCAGGCTTTCTGCTATCTGAAGGTCTGCACATGCTCGTTACGCCACAGATGTGTACACTACGAGATTTGGCTAGATTACAAAATGTTAACAAAACGAGTATCTATTCGGGAATAAAACTTTAGGATGTTAAGGATATTTTCAAAGTAACTAAATAAAAAATAAACATTGGAAACCATAAATTTGGGTGGTAATACTTTATTTATTTATCTTTATATTCACTCCCCATTTTCCAAATGTTCTGAAATACGCCAAGCAATTTTAATTTCATAAATTAATTTCAAGAAACATTGCTATTTCTTTAAATTATTCAACAATCCACTCCTTGAAGACTTAGTACGGCAGAAAGAATAGCAGCAAATTCAGAGAAACTGTTAGCGATTATATAAAAATTTAACTATAAAAGTTACTCCAAAGTGGTTATGTTAGTATATAATAATTTCAAAACTTGTGTGTGTTTTATATACTTACAATTTACAAAAAGTTATCCTTGTTAGATAACATTAGTTTTCTGAGAAATAAATGTGATTACAAAAGTTAAATAAATAAAAGAAAGCACTTGCATTTTTGCTTATATTTTTGAAAGTTGAAATTATATACCTTGAAAGTTCGGCCAACGTTTGTGTTTCTGAAAATATTAATTGTGTTAATAAATCGTGTAAAATTTATCAAAAGTTTGAATTCAAATATGGAATTATATATATATAAATTCATTATTAATTAAAATATTAAATAATTTTTAAATGCTTGGGCAATAGAACTCCCGAATTGGAACCGGAATAATTGGAACCGGAATTATCTGAAATAATTGGAACCGGACACCAATCGGATAATCAAAATTCGGGATTTTGTCGAAAAAAGGTTCTATTTTAAATAATTATTGTATGTTGAAAAATAGGAGAAAAAATACATGTTTTTAAAGGAAAAAAAAAGAACTTTTATCAATTAAATAAAAAGCAATACTTTTACATGCCTGCAATCTTCTATGATTTTATAAGCAAAATTTGCTGTGTATCATTTTGTTTCTATCATATTGATGCTACTATGATTTTGTTTTGACGCAGTAGTTATAAATAGCTCCTATAGTATTCAAACAGTTTTCACTTAATTATTTCCTTTTATTAAAACCTTGCGTTTTTTTTATCACAGATAGTTGAATAGGATGAGGTATTAAATTTGTTTTCTCTTCAATTTCTACAAGTATTCGATTATTAACAGTACTGTTTCAAACAGCTTCCCATATATCCCCTGTATATACATCGACACTTCGTTTCAATGAAGATAATTCATTGCACATGTGGTTTCCTGTGTGTACATATTACAAGTAGTGTACATTAATACGATTTGTATGTTTAGTGCTGTAAATGGAGTGGTTGCCGGCTGGCTGGTTTCTAAGGATCGTCGATCCTCTACCCTCTTTTCTATCAGGAGTATGCTGGAACTAAAACTTGATTCCGATTGGCTTAAAGTATTGCAGTGTATTTTAGGGGAGGGGCTTATTAGTAGTAAGAAATTTTTTCAAGTGATTTTTCAGAGATATAATTAAGTATAAGATACACTACTGGCCATTAAAATTGCTACACCAAGAAGGCGACATGCTACAGACGTGGAATTTATACGAAAGGAAGAAGATGCTGTGATATGCAAATAATTAGCTTTTCAGCGCATTCAGAGAAAGCAGGCGCCAGTAGCGACACCTACATTGTGTTTAAATGAGGAAATTGTTCAGCCGGTTCCTCATACACAAATTGCATTTGAACGTTGTTGCCTGGTGAAAAGTTGTTGTGATGCCTCGTGTAAGAAGGAGAAATGTGTACCAGCACGTTTCTGATTTTGATAAAGGTCGAATTGTAGCGTACCGGGATTGCGGTTTATCTTATCGCAGTATTGCTGCTCGCGTCGGTCGAGATCCAATGACTGTTAGCAGAATATGGAATGCCATGCGGGATCTCAACGGCCACCTATCACTAGCAGCCGAGAAGAAAGGCATATTATCCGCATGGCCGTAATGGATCGTGCAACCACGTCACGAGCCGTGAGTCAAGGAACGGGGTCGTTTGGAAGACAACAAGTGTCTGCACGAACAGTTCGACGACGTTTGCAGCAGCATGGACTCTCAGCTCGAAGACCATGGCTGCGTCAAGAGAAGCTCCCTTGACGCTGCGTCATAGACAAGAGCGCCTTCAATGGTGTGATAAACGACGAACCTGGGCGCATGAATGGCGAGACGTCATCTTTTCAGATAAATCCAGGTTCTGTGTACAGCATCATGATGGCGCATCCGTGTTTGGCGGCATCGTGGTGAACGCACACTGGCAGCGTGCATTCATCATCGTCATACTGGCCCATGACCTAGCATGATGGTATGGGGTGCCATTATATACATGTCTCGGTCACCTCTTGTTCGCATTGACGGTGCTTTGAACAGTGCACGTTACATTTCTAGTGTGTTACGACCAGTGGCTCTACCCTTTATTCGTGCCCTGCGAAACCCTACGTTTCAGCAGGATAATGCCCGACCGCATGTTGCCGGTATTGTACGGACCTTCCTTGATACTGAATATGTTCGGCTGTTGCCCTGGCCAGCACGTTTTCCAGATCTTTCACCAATAGAAAACGTCTGGGCAATGGTTGCCGAGTGACTGGCTAGTCACCAAACGCCAGTCACTACGGTTGATGAACTGTGGCATCGTGTTGAAGCTGCATGGGCATCTGTACATGCAATACAATCTCTGTTTGACTCAATTCCCATGCGTATAACTGCTGTTACTGCCGCCTAACTGATGCTGAGATTTTACTTTTGGAGAAGTATAATGGTCTCGCTATCCGTCGCAATGCTGAAACCTCTGCAGATGAAATAGCAAAAGCTGTATAGGCTATATATTTTCATAAACTCTCGAGAGACAGAAATCCTCAGCATGCTCTATGTCATATTGGGGAAGGAAGTTGGTGTAAATATAATAAAAGTGTGGCTCAAGGAGGAAATTATATGTCCATGAGCATTCATTGCCAGAAGCAGTGCTGTTGGCTATTAAAAAAATCTTCCGCGACCTGTCATCAAAAGAGCTGTTGAAGAAATGCCTCCACGGAGGCACTCACAGTCCCAATGAGTCCTTCAACAACTGTGTGTGAGAAAATATTCCCAAGAACACTTTAGTTGAGAAAGAAACCTTAGAACTTGGAGTCATGGATGCAGTCATCTGTTTTAATGAAGGGGTTCTCAGTCGAACTTTGGTGCCGAAGGAGCTGGATGTTATTCCTGGCAAAAATATGTGTGATGCACTGCGAGAAATCGATCGCATGCGTGTTTAAAAAACTGAATATCTCATTCAAAAAATGAATAAAGATGCAAGATCACTGAAAAGGCAAGAAAAAAGAAAGAGGAAGGCATTAGAGGCCAATATAGATACAGTTTATGGTCCCGAAAGTTTTAACTTCTGTTTAAGATAAGAATTTAGCGCGTTTTCTTTTCCTTTTTTTTTTTTTTTTTGAGATTTTTTTAAATTGCATATTTTTGTACATAGGTACTATCGTACAAAAATCTAATGCATCAAATCTTCTAAAATTTTTTCTCTTTATGTGTGAACCTTATGTGCATGTAATAAAGTGGTTAAAATTTGCTTTTTGCCAAAATAAATTTTTTATGGAGAAAATTTGTGCATTTTTCGCATTTTTGAAAAATTTTCGAAAAGTTTAACATAGTTTGCTCTTGTATAAATCATTATGTATATATTGCAAAATAAATTACTTTGTTTAATTTCATAAACATTTTTTAATAAATGTATGCAAATTTTGTGTGAAATATGCATCAAGAATTTATTTTAAGCGTACCTAAAGGTAATCTGTTTTTAAAAACACTGTAATGACTGCAATATTCTCAAAAATTCATAAAAATTAAATTTATGCATGTTTCTTTTAAATTTAATTTTACTAGAAAGCTTATAATTAGTACTTTCCCTAAATGAAAGTAAGTGTGTATTAAGGTTAGCATACTTTAAATGTCAAATATGCTAACCTTAATACACACTTCCGTCAGGTACAAAATATCCAAATTTCTCAACGTCGACAACGTCTTACTTCCTTTAAGGCATTTCACTTGTTTTGAAGTTCTTTCCTTCCGTGGAACTTAATTTAAATGCTTCACTATGGCCTTCGTAAGCCAGGCGATATCATACAATGATATATGTACGATATCAGAAACTCTTTCATTTAGGCTCACCGTGGACTAGTGGTGGCACACCTCTCTTCAGAGCAAAAAACTCCTTGGTTCGATCCCACCCATTACTGGTTAACGGTAGATGTTCTACAGTAGATGAACTTTTTTCCTTTCTATATGTTTATCCATCCAGGTGAGCGCTTGAGAATTTTCCGGTTTTTCTACTTTGCGATTCGTCTATTCGATTGTAAAATGTCTTCACGTGAGAAAGTTACGCAGTGGACATTAACAGCAGTCTCAAGCCGTTAGGCCATATGTTCCCAAAGTGGTCCACGTGGACCCCCAGGGGTCCATAGGAGACCACACGGGTGCCACATGCATGTGAAAAGAAAATAGGGGTTTACAAGTTGTAAGTGGGCTCCCACAAAAAGTTTTTTCTGGTTTTCATAATGAAGAACAAACATTTTGGCTTGGATTTACCTATCAACATAGACAGGTAGCATCATTCACTAGGTAGGTACTCAAAAATATTCGAGATTCAGTTCAAATACAGAATTGAATAGAACAGTATATAATAATACAAGTGTACACCATATGTCGAGACTTGAAAAGTGCCGCCCGTGCGCCGTCTCATTAAAAAGTATAACTTTTTTTTTTCCCGCTGTTGTTGATTTACATTTCAGAATTCATTGTTGATTTTTTGTGAATCGCTGATTGTTTGTAAGAATAAATGTTTGTAATTATGAATAACCACAAATAGAGCACAAGAAAATGTGCTACATTTTTTCTTTTCTTAACACCCCCAAATTAGGGTGATATTTTTTAGGAGTTTTGGGGATACAGTAAGGGAATGCAGCAGCAGGGGGTCTACCGAAAATAGTAAAACATTGAAAGTGGTCCACGAGAAAAAAAAGTTTGGGAACCCATGCATTACGCAGTTTACAACGTACTGTCAGAAATTTCTTTTCAATATTTCTTTTCATATATTTTTGAACTTTTACACTGCTGCTTGAATTAATATCATACAATGATATATGAAGAATACATAATTACGCGAAAGGAGTTTCATAATTTAAATCACAACCTATATTGTATGGGATATGCAAAAATGATTATTTAAATTTTATTAATTTCCTAAAAATTTGAACGAATGTAATATTGAGTCAGATTATCGACAGAAAAGAGATGAGAAATTAGCGTCAATAAAATATTAAATATCTTACAATCGCTCTGTCAAATCTCATTAATCACACAAATCATAAGCAAAAGAGTTTTATAAAGAAATAAAAATAATCCATTCTTAAGTAGATTTCTGAGATAAAACTGTGCTTGAGGAACATCAAGCACAAAATTCAAAATTTAGCTATACAAATGAACGAATGTTATTTGCCGCTTTATGATCCTTTTTTGCATTGGAAGGCTAATCAAGATCCATACATGCAGTTTAAAGTTGATTCTAAACCACCGCAGATATAGACAAACGTGGCATTAATTAAACATTAGAATCGTTGAACTGAAGTCTCGAGTCCGCCTCCTCCTCATCATTAAAAGAAGAGAGGTAGAAATAAATGCAATTAAAAAATTCTTTTTTTTTTTTTTTTTCCAATAGTTGACTTTTTTTTTTTCTTTGAAAAGTTCTGATATTTATTCAAACAATTGGCCCTGTGGAATTTTCCCTCTCGATATTCTAGTAGAGAATTATTGCAATTTATAATTAAATATGTACTTTTTCAAAATCTCCCATAGCACCTCCTTTTCACAAATCAGTGGCACTTTGATTTTTGTCATGTTTTTTCTCCCATTTCCGTCTACTTCTACAAAAATGGGATTATTTTCAATTGTTTAAACTGATTGCAGTTTTAGAATCTTTTAATTTGGAATTATATTTAAATAAATAAAACCAAAAAATTAAATTTTCTGTATTATTATGAATGTTAATATAATTTTTTTAAGGAAAGCGAACAGGTTTAATTACTTTAAAAATTAATTTTTTTGTCTGATTTTCCTTAGGTTTTTATAAGTGTGTTTAAAAATTTAATATTTATTTTTTCGTACATTACTGTAAAATTGAAAAGTAAAACTGCTCAAAAGATCTTCAAAAACTAACTGCAAATATACGAAAAAATGCACCATTTATAAATAATTTTCTTATAGTTGTCGTAAATAACTTATTAGCCAAATAACTTAGACACTAGAAAATACCTCCCATTACTCTTAGGTATAAACATTACAGGACGTAAACCATATTTATCGTTTGTGGGAATAAAAATTTCCCAAAATTCTCAGTCTGAAAGATATACAAGCAGATGACTTTAACACATACCTTCCGCTGGGCAACTAGTTGGTGACGCTTGGCAACACATACCTTCCGCTGGGCAACTAGTTGGTGACGCTGGGCAACACATACCTTCCGCTGGGCAACTAGTTCTGGGGCAACAGCTGAACCAACGCAAGTAACTGAAAATTTTCAAATGTAAGAATAACATTTGTTATGATTAAGAGACACCAATTCCGATTTTCCTACAAAATGTAATTTTTATTTCAGTTTAATTAGGAGGAGAGCAAAAATTATTTTAAAACCTATACACATTATATATGGAAATATATTTTTTGTTGTGTTGTAGTTTGAAGTGAAATACACTGTTTTTGATATAGAGCTCACTTTTGACTGTGATTTCAAGCAATAAGGTAAATATCTTGAAATATGTGTTAAGAGGTTTGTTAAACTGTCAAAAACAGCATATATTGCATTTCGTGGGGAAAAAAAATTAAATTGAAATAAATAACTGTTAGAATAATTAGTTTAGTTCCTGGCTCTTTTTCCTGTAGAAATTCAGAGCCATACTTGCAGACATTTTTGTAAGGCTGTTTGGTATGAAATTTCATTGAAAAAAGAGGCATTCAATGGTCGAATTTGACTACGGTTGAAAACGTGAGCTTCATTTAGCAAATACAAGAACATACGTATTGATTTACCCTAACATTTGCGCTGTTAATACTTAAAATAGTTCCACCAATCAAACTTCTCAGTGCCTCTACACAGTGGACTGACAAGTTTATATAAACTAAATGAATAATCAGTGAAGTATACAGTGATACATGAAAGTCAGCATACACCTTTCAAAATTAACAGGAACTTATTTATTTCAAATATTTACATAAGAATTGAATTCAATTTAGCTTAAATTGATTAGAAACAAAAAATTGATGAACAAACACAGCAGTTTTTTATCGTTAGACACATAATAATATAAAATATTGGAGAATCAGTCATTTCGCAAGTCACTAAAGTGAACATACAAGAAAGTCTACGTTTGAAATTTCCATTATTTTAATATTTAGTTGATCCACCTTTTGAATTTAAAACAGCTCTAAAACGATTAGATATTGACTAGACCAGTCCTTTGGTTACAGTACGGGGAAATTTTTGCTATTCTTCAATCAACGTCCTTTTATGATCGTCTTTGCTTTTAATTTGCCTTTTTCTTATACTTCTGTCCAGTTCATCCCATAAATTTTCGATAGGATTAAGGTCAGGGTTTTGAGGAGGGGTGTGCAGTTGTCTTGGAGTGTTCTACAACAGCCGTTCCTTGGCAACATCAGCTGTGTGCCTTGGATCATGATCTTGTTGAAATATCCAGTCATTTCCCATGCCTAATTTTCGCACTGATTGCTTCAAACTGTTTTTCAATACTTTCAGATAGACAAAACGATCCATAGTGGTTTCTATAAAGACTAAATTACCAACACCTGAAGCTGAAAACCAGACCCAAACCATCACTGAACCTCCGCCATGTTTTACTGAAGGAATCAGATTCTTCAATTCTAACTCTGTTCTGGGTTTTCGCCAAATTTTTTACCATCCCAGTCAAAAATGTTTCATTTAGATTTGTCTGTAAAAATAACTTTGCTCCAGAAATCGAAATTATCGTTTTCATGAAGATGTGCAAATGCAAATCTTTTATCTCTTTTGACTTTACTAATGAGAGTTTTGTTTACGCAGAATTCTGCTAACATATCATTCTTCTCTCAAGGCTCTTCTAACACATTCTGGATTTGCTCCAGTTTCTTTAATCTTTTCAAGATGTTTGGCTATGTCTACTGCAGTAGTTTTCGGATTATTACAAATTATTCGAATGATTTCTCTTTTATCTCTACCGGTCAATTTTGGTGATCTACCTGTACAAGGGAAGTTTTCCGTAGCTTTTTTCAAATTATATTTTTTTATTATTCCTTGCACTGTAGCTCTACTTCTACCTATAATTTGACTTATTTGGTTGAGTGATTTTGTCTCATTTTTCAATTTAACAACCAGCTCTCTGATTTCTAATGATATTTCAGTTCTTTTAGTTGTCATTTTAAAATTAATAAAATAAATTTCAAAAATGTACTCTAATGCTTATATAAAACAAGGCACAATTCTTGCAAATATGTTAAGGCAATAAAAAGCTGGCCAAATACCTGCAAAAATCTATTTAAATGCAACTGTATGCTCACTTTTGTGAGTTTGAAAAACGCATTATTTTTAACTTAATCTGAAAATGATTATGATAATCTTAAAATGTTTGATGTCTATTAGACACATAATGATTCAAATGCATATTGGTAGCTACACGAATGAGAGAAAGAAATTTATTTGCTTTTTATTTAAAAAAATGGGAGAATTTGTAAGTGTATGCTGACTTTCGTGTATCACTGTAGATTAGATTGTTGTCTCGTATGAGTTTTTGATATGATACTTTTATGCAAGATAAAAATTATAAAATAATAAAAAAGGCAAAATTGTTTATTTCCCAAGTCGTGAATATATTTTAAACATTATCTTAATATATATTCACAAGTAGTGAAAGAAATTTTTTATTTTCCTGTAAAGATTAGTTTTTTTTTTCTTCCAAAGATTGGAATTGTTTATGAAAAGTTTTCAGATTTGATTTGGATTAAACTGCATTTAATTTGGGATAAGTTATTTTTTAGTTGCATTTTTAGAAGTTAATAATTATATTAAAATTTTAATATAAGAAATCAAATAACGCCTTTAATAGATTATGTTTTTCAAATTCTTAAACCAAAACACATACGTGGTTGTAGGCTGAAATTATAGACTTCATGTCATTATGATGTAAACACAAACCATGGCAGTTCCAAGAAACAAATGAAGTTAATCTTTAATTTGAAAAGCTCTTATCCTAGAGTTGAAAGGAGTGTCATCTGACATCTCCTCGAGCGATCAGTCCTCGTCTGAGGGATGTAAAGAAACAGCGTCAACCTGCATGGACAAGGCTTTACGGGCGGATATGGAGGGTCGATTTGAGCCTTCCTTTGAGTATTTTAATTTATAAGTTTTCAATACTTTCGATTTAGTCAAAGAAGCTTTTCTTTTGCTCAATAAAGTTGAGACAGATTTGGGTCTTGATGCTGAAGTTTGGGGTAATCTAATAAGGGGAAGTTAAACTGATTCGGTTTGTGTACCTGCCGATCTAGTGACTCTTTTTGCAGCGGCCGTATAACGCACACAGTGCTGTGGTGTACAAAAGGTAACTTATTTTCTAGTCTCAGGGTAAGAACATTTATTTTTCACCTTATACGTAGTAATTTCTTTTTCAAGAATCTATTAAGGACAACTTCGAGAATAGGAGGGATGGTCCCCATGATAGTTGACACATCTCTCCTTTGCGGAGGAGTTAGAGCTATCATAGCCAACTGCTGCGCAACGTGCGCAAGTCAATTTGCTTCTGGAAGCATTTCTCGAGTGCCCAAAACGTTGGCACTGAAAACAACGCAAGGGATTTGGTATATAAGGCCGGACGGGCAGATTCATATAGGCAGTTTTAACACTGCCTGGAAGGTCTGGAGTCGCAAATGAAAGAAAGAGAAGTCTTCTAAGATCTTATCATTTTTTCTGACATTAATATGTTTAACTACACAGACATTCTGATTCTGCAAGTTTTCGAGTATTTCATCGTCGTCGGAGAGTTCAACAAATCTCTTGCAGAAACTAATCCTTGTGAAAAATTCAAATTGCCGTAAGGCGAGACAGTTACCTCAAATTTAGCATGCTATTAAGCATAAGTGCTTGTATAGAGTTAGCAGCCTTAACCAATAAATCAAGTATTTTAACTTACGTATGCTCTTCACTTCCACAATTAATCCAGATATTCCCTTATGTATAAGAAAGGGGGATACTTGTTCAAAGAGACCCTCCTTTATTTTAATTACAAAAAAATTTTGTTTCACTATTTTCCAGAAGATGCTCGCGTGGGAGAGTAGAATTTTTATTCTCCATGTGTATTTTTATTCTCCATAGATAAAATTTCGATACCTGATCGCACCACACACCACCGAGTTCACTGAGAGGATGCAGATAAGCTGCATCAGTGCTAGCCAGGTCCTATACGCTCACAGTACATCCCTGAGATGACCTCTACACTTAACCAGTCACCCAGTAGATGTACTTATTGCTTGATCCATAAAGCCGATTGATGTGCTGAGGACCACAGCATATCTCCCGTTTATCTGAAGCAGAGGCCAAAGCAATGTGTTGGTCTCTGGGGGCCTCAATTACCAAGAACCTCCTTTTCGGGGACACGGGTCTCCACGCACGGCAAACACGTGGGTGACTTAGTTCCCAAGAGGAGCTAACAGCAACAGAGAGCCCTCAACCTCTTACATCACAACGAAAAAGGACAGGAAGAAAAAGAGCAGAAGTCTAATGGAGAGGAAAAACGAAAGAAGAGATCAGATCACTAGGGTATCTCGGGATTGTGACACCCGTGATTACCTAAAGAGAGTAAGAGAGAGCTTTCACTTGTAGAATTTGAACGATGTGTATATGAACAAGAATAAATTATACCATTTTAACAATAATTTTAACCATATTTTTTGAAAAGTTTCCACTAGTCAATTGATTATATATATATATATATATATATATATATATATATATATATATATATATATATATATATATATATATATATATATATATATATATATATATATATATATATATATATATATATAAACAATTTTGAAATTCTTCATTTTTCACTTTAATGATCTATTATTAGTCATTTCATACAATAACTAGGTAAAGTATGAAATGTATCCTCTCCATTAAACACACTTTAATTGATTTGTCAAGTTATTTTGTGAAATACCCATTCTATGAAATAATTGAATTATACAATTTAATGCTAATATATATATAAACTTAATTTCCTTTCATAAACATATAATAAATTAATTGAAATATATAAATGAATTCATGAAAAAAATTGTTTTTTTAGATTTGTTTTTATTTACACATGTGTTTAAAAGTTTAGTAGGAAAATGCACCATTTCTATGGTTGAAAGTTAGTGAGTTCGATACTTAACTCAACTCAGGACCGTCGTGTTCAGAGATTCGGTAGACATAAATTTAATTTCAACATATTTAAAGTTATGACGTAAAATGGGCCTCTACATTTCATTGTTTCGCCCCGATAAATTGATCATTAAAATGCTCTATTGCTTTAATTTATATAATATATTTAAACGAAGTTTTGGTATACGAGGAATTCTAGATATTTATTGTATGAAAATAGAAGATTTGTAATTTTTTTTGCCAAATTAATGTTGAAAAACCTTTAGTATTGCTGTGTGGGTTCCAATATCCTTCTGTTGGTGTGGTGTGGAGAATAGAATGCTAGCTCAAGTATCAACCTCGTCATCGCGGTTGATAATTAAAAAACGGTTGGCTACATTTAATATCTTCCATCGTTAGAAATATGCGGTCGAAAATTGTTACACAAACTTAAATTAACCTGTAACTACGACTCCGATTGCTTAACACTCTAATTCAAATGTTTGTGGGTTCGATTTCCTTTTTAGTGTATGAAAGTTTTTTGGAGTTTAATATATGCTATGCTATTGATCTTGGTTTGAATTAGCTATTCCCAGACATAATTATTTGTTTGTAGCCTGAGATGTGTGATACATGATTATTTTTTGAATTTGTTAAAAATTGCACTAAATAGAATATATATTATGGTTAAAGCTTTTTTTTAATTAGGAAAGTTCTTACAAATCCAAAAGAGTGTATATACATATATAAATTTTGTGATTTTATAGTAATAGGTTTTTATTTTTTAAATAAGCTATAGTTCATAATTAATATAGAAAAATTATATATAAGATTATCTTTAAAATATTATAAATGATCAAGGTGATCATTCAATAGTTTAGAGAGATTATTTTGTAAGCAAGGTTTATTATCAATAATCTGTAAAAAAAAAAAGGGCACATTTTATGTTTTCTGAATCTGTATTTTAATATGAGAGCTATCATTTGACTATTCTCTATAGATCTAAAAGGAATCAGAATGTACTCTTTATATAACTCGATTATCTTCTCAATGTTGGCAAATGATCAACTGGATTCGTCTTTCTATAATTTAAAGCATCAAGATTAAAATCATTATTTTAAAATGTGGATGAACTAGAATTTACAGAATTTTATATCATTTTAAATTCGAATGAAAAATTTCAAGATTTTAGCTTTTTAAAAGCTTAATTTCTTCGATTTAGTGTAAAAAAATGTGTGTGTGTGTGTGTGTATACCTCACTTAATTCACATAATGTATCAATTGTTCGATTTCCTAAAATCACAATTTTGTTTGCTTGTCACTATTCGGTCGATTTTTGATGCAATGATTGATTTAAATGTGCCTATAGTTTATTGTAGATTTCAATTTTGATTAATTAGCTGTTTCTTGTTATGCATGAGAAAAAAAGCTCGATGTTTATGTTAAGCATCCAATTTTTATTCCCATTTATAAAAAATAAAACAAGTTTAAAAAAAAACGATTTTAAAACAAAAATAAGAAGAAAAACATCATCAACACTATATTTTTGTTGTTGTTACAGTAGCAAATTTAGAATGATTTACATAAATGCATCTGCCGTAATATACACTACTGGCCATTAAAGTTGCTACACCAAGAAGGCGACATGCTACAGACGTGAAATTTATAAGAAAAGAAGAATGTGCTGTAATATGCAAATGATTTGCTTTTCAGGGCATTCAGATAAAGCAGGCGCAAGTAGCGACACCTACATTGTGTTTAAATGAGGAAATTGTTCAGCGGGTTCCTCATACACAAATTGCATTTGAACGTTGTTGCCTGGTGAACAGTTGTTGTGATGCCTCGTGTAAGAAGGAGAAATGCATACCAGCACGTTTCTGACTTTGATAAAGGTCGCATTGTAGCGTACCGGGATTGCGGTTTATCTTATCGTAGAATTGCTGCTCGAGTCGATCGAGATCCAATGACTGTTAGCAGAATATGGAATCGATGGTTTCAGGACGGTAATACGGAACGCCATGCGGGATCTCAACGGCCACCTATCACTAGCAGCCGAGAAGACAGGCATATTATCCGCATGGCCGTAATGGATCGTTCAACCACATCACGAGCCTGAGTCAAGAAACGGGGTCGTTTGGAAGACAACAAGTGTCTGCACGAAAAGTTCGACGACGTTTACAGCAGCATGGACTCTCAGTTTGGAGACCATGGTTGCGGCTTCCGTTGACGCTGCGTCATAGACAAGAGCGCCTTCAATGGTGTGATCAACGACGAACCTGGGCGCACGAATGGTGAGACGTCATCTTTTCAGATGAATCCAGGTTCTGTGTACAGCATCATGATGGTTGCATCTGTGTTTGGCGGCATCGTGGTGAACGCACACTGGCAGCGTGCATTCGTCATCGTCATACTGATCCCATAACCTGGCGTGATGGTATAGTGTGCCATTATATACACGTCTCGGTCACTTCTTATTCGCATTGACGGTTTGAACAGTCCACGTTACATTTCTGGTGTGTTGCGACCCGTGTCTCTACCCTTTATTCGAGCCCTGCGAAACCCTACGTTTCAGCAGGATAATGCCCTGCCGCATGTTGCCGGTATTGTACGGACTTTCCTTGATACGGAATATGTTCGGCTGTTACCCTGGCCAGCAAGTTCTCCAGATCTTTCACCAATAGGAAACGTCTGGTCAATGGTTGCCCAGCGACTGGCTCGTCACCAAACGCCAGTCACTACAGTTGATGAATTGTGGCATCATGTTGAAGTTGCATGGGCATCTGTACTGCTTCACGCTGTACAGCTTCATGCTGTACAGATCCATGCATAATGACATGCAATCCAATCTCTGTTTGACTCAATGCCCAGGCGTATAACTGCTGTTATTACTGCCAGAGGTTTGTTGTTCTGGGTACTGATTTCTCAGGATCTATATATATATCCAGCCAAATGTTTTGAAAATTTAATCACTTGTTATTTCTAGTATAATATATTTGTCCAATAAATATCATTTTGTTATCTGCATTTCTTCTTGGTGTAGCAATTTTAATGGCCAGTAGTGTATTAATTTTTGTTAAAAAAAAAAAAAAAAGCACAAACTTTTAAATTACTGACATAATTTGTGTGAACAATGAAATATCTGGACGAATATAAGAATATCTTCAATTTCTGCTGCAATTTATTTTCTAATATATAAATGGATTTTCCTGTTATTGCTCTTTATATATTAATTCTACGGTAAAAAAAAATGTTAAAAATTACGTTTGAAATTCAACGGTTAAAAATTACTTTGAAATTGACCTACGGCCATTAATCATTCTAATAAATATGTTTATTATTTGAAAATATTAAACAAATAATAATTTTTGTGCTTACATTTACAAATGAACAAATGAAAAATAAAACACTGCGTTTACGTAGTTAATATAGTCTTGCATTTTTAAAATCAAGTTGGATTATATAGCTGATCTACGGTGAGGCATTGTTTTTGGAAGTGGATAAATTCATCCCCCTCTTAATAGTTAGACATTTATGGATCGATTGCACTAAAATTATTAAGGTGCACTTCACAGGAGGCTTATTTCCATTGAGTTATAAAAATTGTCACCAACTATCACACTTGCTTTACATTCCTTCGCTTCGCGCCAAAATATAATTTATGGCGTAATAATACCGTCGCCAATAAAATGTCATATTTTTTCTTGAGAAAATGAGTATGGACAGCATGGATTATTAAACAATTGTTTGCTGTTAGTAAAACATGGATTAATTGGCAGTTTCAGGCTTTTCCAAAATTTCTGTAATTAAACACTTTGTTTTGAGTGCCAAACTTTTAACCAAATGACGAAATTCCAAAGCGAAAATCAGTGTTGGCGACTGTTTATTGATGACTCATTTTTCCGAAAATATCCATTTTCATATGGGTTGTGATGTATATGAAATGTTTCAATCTTTTGTCTTATTATTTGAGAAATGTAGCTTGTCAATATAATTTGTAGTTTTCAAAATGATGACAAATATGCAAATAATCATAGATTACGAAAACAATTCTGTAAACAATCGATTATAAGATGTTGATATCAACTGTCTTTCGTGAATTATAAGACATGATACTTGAAAGGGATGAACAAGTAACAATTTGATATCATGAGTTGCATAGCTTTGTGCATACGTGATACTAAAAGCATTTTAATGAAATGCACGATTTCTTCTACGAGGAATATGAATGAAGTGTTCATGAATTTTAAGACGTCACATTTTTCTTGTAGAATTTGAAAAACTGTTAAAACTTTCTTATAATATGTAAGCAGAGGATTGTTTTACTATTATTATGAAAGAAACGTATTAGAATATTCACAACCAAGTGTATTGGAATTAAATGTATCATTTCTTCCATAGTGAATGTTCTCAGTACATATATTGGTGAATTTTGCTTGGAAAGACTTGATTTTATAATTTTAATAACTTTGTTTAAAAAAACTTCATAGATCATGACAATCCCAAATTTTTTAGGGTAGCTTTAATAATGGTAAAACATGTCCTGGAAGTTAATACTACTCAAGAGGGTGGTTTGGTTCTAGCAGGGGTTGTTGAAGCGAAACTCTTGAAAACGTTATCGGAACTCATGAACTTCAGTTACTAGTTGATGATTCCAGAGGATAATGAGTGGGGTCACTTTACTAAAGAGGGTCATTGGATTAGTATAATTGGAATGTTACATCGTAATGAAGCTGAAATCGGTCTAGGACTCTTAACTGTAACTGAAATATGGCAAAAAGTAGTAGATTTCATAACTTATATTTCCCAAAAACTGTTCCGAAAACATTGTCTTGCTTGGGAACAGAAATTTTTGCACTACTTTTTTCAAGCTAACCATTAAGAGAAAAATTCCTACTGAAAGATTGCTATTTGAAATTCTTGGTTGTTACCGGAACCAATCATTGAGTTTTCGTATAAGAAATTGTCCAGACTGATTGTTGATGGGCAGTTGGCTCATCTTCACGATGATTTTGACCTCCAGTTACACAGCTGTGTTATTGCTCTCACTAAACACACCACTGTTTGACGATGGAATTCGAACCATCGAGGAACTTGCTGCAGTAGTTGAGAAAGGCGAATACAAAGTGATAATCAACCGAGGATCAGATGACAAAGATCTGATGTTGGAAATAAATCATTTTGTCAACATTTCATTCTCATTTTCATTTTGTCAACAGTGAACCAAGAATTTAAAATAGTTTTTCATTAATATTTATTTGTTTGTTTATAATATATATATACATATATATCATTATCCAATAAAAATTACTTTCTATTTAAATGGTTTAAAAAAATATATAATAGTAGGTGTTTTCAGAATTCTTAGGAAAACTTGGCTGACCCTTCTGTAGTTTTAAAAACTACGCATTACTTCAATCTTATAAGTGATTCCCTACTTCCTTTATAGTTTAAAATAAATTTAAGCGGAATACTTTTGTTTTTAAGCATTAAAATTAAAAGTTTTATCTTATTTCTAATATTTTTAATATTACTACATATGCTATAAATGCGGTTTATTTCCCTAATGACAACATTGATGCAATTTATGAAATTCGTAGATTAATATGGACATGTCCTCAATCCTCGGATCTCCAGAGGGAGGATGTGAGGGAGAATGGGGTCACCCTCCCAATTACTGCCCTCGACAAATACTACTTCACTTACTGATCTTAACTCGGGAAAACGGCGCGAAGCTACTGGTCCTCTCGTTATTTTCATAATGATTCTGAAGAGTATCGATGCTCTGGCGAAGAATGGAATTCTAAATTGGAGACATTTGGCAATTCTTTTGTACTGATGTTAACTGTTTCATCAGTTATCGTATCATGAGATTTAGCACATGATAAGGAGCAGTGAGAAGAGAAAATTTAAGAATAAAGCCTTAATAAAAACAGTACATTCATACGCTTTCGTCAAAATTAAAAAAAAATTGCTTTATTTCAGTGACCTGATATAATAAAATATTTTTTCTGCTGCATACATTAATACCAAATTGGTTATTTTTGGCTGTTTTTCCAATTATTTTTATATTCTTGGATCAATACTCTAATAATAGTTCATAAAGTGTTAAAAAAACATGTGTTATATATAAAAAATGCCTAGGAGAATTTATCTTATTAATAAAAATCTTTTAAATTAATTCAATTGAAAGTGAACATTATCATTTATTTTTTTTTTATCTTAACGCTTTAAAAATTTGTTTAAATTAAAATGATAGATGAATGCTAATTATCTCACTTTCATGTAAAAATGTAATGGGTTCAATTCCTATCCCAGATATAGATGTTTATAGTAGTCCAGAATTCATCTTGAATTTGGATTGAGAGCAAATTAGTTCTTGTGAATAAATATTAATTATAGAATGTTAAATTAAAAACACACACAAATATTGAATACATTTTATTTAAAATTCGAAATTTAAATTCATTCACTTATTACTTTTTTCACCATTTAACTGTAAAATTGTATATGCAATCTTTTTGAAATAAAAACAGTATTTACTTTATTTAAAAAATAATATATATATTTGCTCTTTTGGTTTTCTTCAATGGATGAAAGTATAGTTATATATGAAGGCATAAATGAATCAATAAAATACAGTGAGTGTATAAAGTATTCGTACAGTACGACAATTGATTGATTTAAAAGTGATCCGTTCATAAAAGTTATAAACATTAATTACATTTTAGTTAATTATAAATATATAATAGGACATATTTTCATAGTTTCATGTGAAATTTACACAAAAATAATTTTATGCATGAATAAATATTTTCAAAACTGCAGCAATTCAACATCTTGTAGTATAAAAAGTATTCGTACACCAGGCACATATTGGCCAATACAATCATAATATTTCAGCTAATATCTTGTAAGATATCCTTTAGCTCGAATAATTGCCTTGAGTCTCTTGGGCATCGATTCCACCAATTTTGCTGTTATTGGGCTAGATATGGCGCCCCATTCTTGATTAAGAGTTGATTCGAAATCATTTTTATTAGAAATATGTCTGGATCTAATATTTTTATCAAGAACGTCCCATAAATTCTCGATGGAGTTGAGCTCCGGCGATTGAAGAAGAAATTTCTTGAACTTTGGGGTATTATATATAGTACCCAGAGCCTTGTGTTTAGGGCAATGTGTTTGAGGTCATTATCATGCATGAAAACGTAATAGCCATTCAGGCTAATTTTTGTTACACTAAGTCCTAAATTATTGTTTAAAATGTCAACATAAAGTTGATGATTTATAATTTATTTAATAAAGACGAATTTGCCCACTCCAGGACTCATACACCCCCAAACAAGCAGACTTCCATCTCCATATTTTACTGTTGGCATTAAATTTTTAGGATGCATTTCTGTATTGCGCTTTCTCCATACCATTCGTCTTCCGTCCGATCCAAATATATTGTGTTTACTTTCGTCTGTAAAGATAATCTTTTTCCAGAAATCTGGACTTTCATTAACGTATTGCTTAGCGAAAGACAATCGCAGCTTCCGATTCTTCTCACTAACAAAGAATTTTCATCTCACAGCTCGGCCATGGAAATCTTCATGTCTGCATGTATTTCGAACAGTACTTACGGAGACTGGTGTTCCCATGTTCTCCAGTTCTGATGGTAATGTAGGAGAACTTATTTTGGGATCCTCCTTTAATGCACATACCAGAAACCGTCTGTCAGATGATTTAAATAGACATGGTCGTCAGTACGAGAGCTGCTTTGAACCACGTTCCAGTGGCAGCAAACTTTTTTATGATTGACTGCACAGTTGAACGGGGTCTACCAACCAGATCAGAAATGTTGTAGTACGATTTACCATTTTTACGGAACTTTAAAATCAATTCTTTTTCGGAAGTACTTGTCGCTTTACTTTTACAACCCATTACAGAATTTCTAGTTTCTCACTACATTAAAGTTTCCACTGAAGAACCTTTTATGTAACTTACAAGATGAAGTCAATTAACTACATCTTAATGGCTAAACCAATCACAAACTATAATTTAAAAAAATGCATTTCGTTTAGTGTACGAATATTTTTTACACCACAAGATGTTGGATTGTTACAATTTTGTAAATATTTATTCATGTATAAAATTATTTTTGTGTAAATTTCACATGAAACTAGTGAAAATATATTCTATAATGCATTTATAATTAAATAAAATGAAATTTATGTTTATAATTTTTATGAATAGATCTCTTTTAAATCAACTATTGTAGTGTACGAATATTTTTTACACTCACTGTATATAGAGAAATGAAATCAAATTAAAAAGAATAAAAGATATGAATTGAGGATAATTTATGTAGAGATTTTTTGTGACGTTAATAATATATAAAAATAATTTTATTGAATTTATTCCCAATTAGTTTAAACTAACTTAATTGAGAAATTATAAAAGAAACAACGCAAACTAACATTAATTTAGTAATTACAATTGCATCTAATTTAGTAATTACTTATATCTTTAATGGAGGGTGTTTAAAAATATATCAAAAGTCTTTCATCTAATACATTTGTGTGTGAATATTAAAATTTTAATTGCATCAAGTTCTCTGACTTGTTAGCGCCAAACTTTTAGGAAATGAAAGACAAATCTTTTTAATTTTTTATGCAAAAAGTAAATAATATTGAAGGTAGTGGTATTGCTCAGAAATTCATAGTGATGCCAAAACACTTTCATTAATAAAACAGAACAATTACGAAGTAGAAACTTTTGAACTCGCGGAATTTCTGATGTTACTCTAAGCGAATATAAACGTGAATAAACAGCTCAGTGTTTTTTGATATATATAGAATTCTGTGTGTGGTGTGTGTACATGTATATAGATTTAATTACTGAAGGTAAGTGATAAAAATTATTATTTTATTAGACGTAGCATTGAAATTTATATTATTTTACAAATGTGTATTTTTTTAGAGATATATTTTTAAAAAATTGTATTTACTATGGGGAAATTATTAGAAGAGAGAAATGTTTTCAGAATCAATAGTCTAAATATGTAAAAATGAATCAATTGTACTTGTTATCAATTGTAAAATTACTATCTGTTTTTTGTTTCGAAACAAAATTATCTTGTTATTTTGTTAGGTAGAATTTAAAATAATTTGTTAATTATTTAAAAGAATAATAAGTAATGCTGCAATTAATCTGTTGGATTTGAATGATAAAACTGTTTTAAAATTATTAATCTCAAATATTCATAAAAATGAAATCAATTAGTTATTATTAATTTTTAAAGTTAAGTTTCTTTTTCTTATGCAGAATTTTAATAAAATTATTCGACACACATTACGCATTCTCTGTAAGAAGGAAATAATATTCTTTCACTAATTTACTTTAGGTATAATTTTGTTTTTAAACTTTTTTATATTTTATATTTCACTCTTAAAATTGATTCCATTTGCAATCTATATATTCTCCTTATAAAGTTAGCATTGCAATTTAGTAATCTGATAAATGTAGTATGATATTACTTTTCTGAGCTTTCCATATTAACTTTTTTCTTTTCCTACTCGCATTTCACATGTATTGTTATTTTAAAAAGTTATACACGCAAACATTTGGAGTTTATAATCTAATCAAATAATATGTTTGCATAAAATCATATGCTTTATATTATATATATATATATATATATATATATATACACAACAACAACACAAACATATATATATATATATATATATATATATATATATATATATATACATATATATATACACCCTCAAATATTATAAAAACTCAAAAGAGACATCTAAATTTTAATTTTTTTATTTTTATTTTATTTTATTATTATTATTTTTTTTTTTTTGAGGAAATTAATATGAAAACACGAAAATATGATATTCCATAAATGCTAAAAGAGAAGTGTCTAACAATGGGAATACCAATAACCAGCATATGTTTCTCTAAAATTTTATATTCAGTGTCTTTATCAAAGAAAATATTGTTCACTTGAATTTTTTTATTTTTTATTACGCAAATGCTCGAATTTTAGAATGGCTCGACAGAACCATCTACACTGAACTTTAATAAGTAAAACGTTAAAGTAAATCTAAAAATATGATGATTATTTCATAAATATTAAAGGAAAAATTTTTATAATGTGTGCCCTTTACAAATATCGGTTTTTTTTAAAAGCTTCTCTCATGTAATGACATTTTTACTGAAAATTTGAATTCACTTGAATACTTCTGTGTTTTCCTGAAGTAAACAATAAAATATTATGAAAAATCAATAAAGTCATCTCAATTCAATTTTATTTTAAAATTAAAATTGATCTGTTAATAGAATAATGTAATTTCTTAGATATGTATATACTAATGCGAAAATATATTTGATTATATGTCCAAGTAACATATAAGCACGTTCAATATAGATTTCTGGCTTGTCAAAAGGTTACCACAAAAAAACTTATTTGAACATCTGTTTTACTTTCCAGATATGATATTACAAATAATTTATACACTCCTGCTTCAAAGGTACAACTTGCTTAAGCTTGGCTTGGTTTTGCCTATCACTTTTCATTCATTTTGTACTTTACATCTATCTGATTTTGATGGTATCAGCTGTTTTAATTTGATTAAATGTATTAATAGTGGGAGTGGAAGAGGAGACCATAGATTTATTAAACGGAAAATAAGAGCAATGACATACAACGTGCAGAAAACAAAACTTTAAATCAATAGTTTTGGTAAAATTCGACTCATGAAAATTTTTTTTGTTTAATTATAATTAAAAATTGATGAACCTTTTATTAAACGAGTTACTTTCAGTGAAACATGAAAAAATCGTATCTAAAGTTGATGATACTTACTGGATTATGGTATTACGTAAAAGCTTCTACTGTTATGTTTCTTTCGCCGTACAGATAATATTTTTAAGTTTCAACATAAAATTACACTGCCTTGCATAAAAAATGGCACACCAAGAAGGGATGGACAAAAATTATGCAAATTTTAGGGTTGACACTCCTTACAGCGTCATGCAAACCATGTGAAATGCGCTGCTCTCCAGCGACGTAGTATAAGATATAAGTTGAGGAACCAGCAGAGTAGGCAATATTCGCGCCGTTATTGTTGATTGGAAAATAATCGTTGAAAGTTTGTGCTTGTCGAAAGAACGTCTGTAATCGTAGAGAATGTCAGGCCATTGTTGATGGAGTCGATTCCAGCAGACAGATGAGTTTACGAGGGGCAGACTGATCGGACTAAGAAGGACAAGCTGGTCCTTTCCTGCAAATTGCAGCTGACAGACACCTCGCCAGATCTCTCACCAATTACACATGTTTGAGATATTGGATGACATTTGGAGAACCTGCCACTGCCACCTCCTTCAGAAGATGCACTTTGGCAAATCTCAAAATATCAGGTTGCCATTCTTACTCACACTGACTCTGTACTTAGACGTGTTACTTCGTGTATGCCATCCACGGTGATCCTACTACCTATTGACCCGAGACTGTTCTTGTCTTTATTATGCACATCCTTTCAAAATACAGATCACTTATTGTTCGTTATTATCTCTCTCAGTTTGCTGAGTTTCATCACTTTCTGGTAATTACTTCTTGGTGTTTTTATTTCAATGTGGGGAAGTGTGCAAAGAAAGCCATATAAATGTTTAAACACTCCTTTATCAATTATTTTTAATTATCAATGATGGTAAAAAGTTAGGTACATTATTATTATTAATATTACATGTTACCGACATTAATATTTAATGAATTTGCTTTTATTTAAAAGTGGATTCATGGCGATTGGTTTACGCTAAGTAAGTTGTAGTCGCAATGTCCTCCAAGAGAAATGATATATTTGGAAAGGGCAGGTCAAGTACTGTAGTCTCTTCCACTTGATTCCTGCTTCTGAATTACGAAGATTCCTACTCGGCTGCTTCCACTTAACTAATAGAGCCCAGCTCTGGATCATGTAGAACGCACACGGTGCAACAAAAACTTTAAAACTAAGCAACATATCATATTCTATATTGATCAAATAGCACAAAATATAGACTAAATATAAATTACGTGGATCCAAATAAGGTGTAAATTTCCATAAAATATTACCTCCATTACATTTCGAGATAGGCTTTAATAAAAATTGACTTAGTATCTATCCTTTAATAAAAATATTTTCTATTAAATTAATTCTTAACATAGTAATACTTGACATAGGGGTAGAGCATAGAGCCAGCCATATACTTTTAGATTATAAAGCTGACAATATAATTTTTTCTATTGATCAAATAACAGACAATGATCTTAACAATCAAAAATAAAACCTACATTTAATCTAATAACGTATTAATAATCACTACATTTAATTTAATAAAGTATTAGTATTCTGCGAACGTGACAATTCTATATAAACTTACAAGTCATAGGTATCCTTTTTTCTAATGCCCGGCTGGATTTATGGTATATTGAACCGAGCTTTGGAGTTCGTATTGATTGAGAGTCGATAAATTTTTAACAATCACATGATTTTTATTTGTAGAACTTTCTAAAAGATGCTGGAAAAAACCCAGCAGTTACAGCATTTACGAATCACAATTATACAGTATCAATTCAACAGATTCAACGGTAAACAGCTCCCCAAAACAGAGGTCTTCAAATACCTCAGACAGACAGCTCATATCCACTAGTCTATCACTGCCACTGGAAACTCAGAAACTACCTGACTCGGTCCATGGAACGGTGGTATTTATAACTTTCTTGGAGGATTATTGTTCCCTTACATCGAAGCAGTTAATCCTGGTTCGCGAATAGAAAGGAGCATCTATTCGCGAACCAGGATTAACTGCTTCGATGTAAGGGACGCTAACCACTCGGCCATCGGTGGAAAATTTAGGTATCTTTTAATTTAATATAATTTAATTACTTATTCTTTTAAAACACTGATAACAAATTTAAATTTATCTAGAACCAACAGCACGTAAATTTAAAATGGAATACGTTTTATTTTCTGTTGATCAAGTAATGAACATTATCTTTACTTATCGAAGAGAACTCATGTGAGACATAAGTCACAAGTACCATAAAAGACATAGGTACGAAACAAACATTACAATATTCTAGATAAGCTTTCATCAAATCAAGTTTAATTGTTATTTACCTTAATTAAATCAAATTAAATTAATTCTTTCAATCCCTGGTATATAAAAGTTTTTATCCAGTACATATCCGGAACATTGGTAGTATAAGTTATGACCCACTGTCATTATTCTTTCTACTGGTCAAATAATGTATAGTGATTTCAACTGATCAAATAAAATTTTTTTGTGTACAAACAGAAGATCAGTACACATTAAAAACTGCAGTTCTAGATGGAATGTAGACAGGTGTGAAGTTTAAGTAAAATGCACTTAAATAGGATTTAACTAATTCAATGCTTTATGTACCGGTAATAGGTTGCTGCTGTTGTACCAGCATGCTTCCTTCTACCTAGTCCTGAATTGGGCTCTACCATTTATAAAGATGCAGCCGGGTGGAATCTTCGTAATTTTAAAGCAGGGACCAAGCCGAAAACCCCCAAAACTTGGCCTGCCACATCTAGTGGTATCATTTCACTTGGGAGGATATTGCGACCACACCCAGTATTTTAGTGCCCCAGTCACCATTAACCAACACGATGGATCCGGTCAGCCGGGATTCGAAGTCACCACCTTCTGATAATGAGAATGACGTTCTAACAAACCAGGCCATCGCGACCACCGGTAACAGGTAAAGTATATAAGTATCAAGTTCCAGTAACAGTCATTAAATTCAATTTTCATTTGAAAAGAAAAGGCACATTATATTTCTTGTTGACCAACTCGATCATTTTAATCATTTTTGAATAAATAAAATTTGTGTTAGGGCGAAAAGAGAATAAGAGTATTAATACAAAATTCAACAAATCTAATAATTATAGGTACGTTAAAAATATTTACATTTTATTGAACATGTAGGAGTGCAATTTATCTCTTTTGATTAAATAATAATTCTAGTTATACCAATAGAACATAAATATACATAGAATCAAACATATATTATAATTTTATAAAGATTATTAACATGAGATATTTTTAGTTACGAATGAAAAAACATATTAAATGTGAGATTATCTTCAAATTTAATATAGCAAATACTATTTATGTTTTATTATTAGTTTGCAGTCATTTGTATTCTTTATCAATCTTCAGTTTATGTATACTTACATTAAATCTCTCTTATTACTTTGAAATAAGAATTACTTAAAATTCAAAATTCGGTAGTATAAAGATAATTTTGCTTAACATTTTTAACCTCTTATTATAAGAATTATAATACGAGATTAAAAACAAATTAATCTAAAAAATCTCTCTTATTATTATGAAGTCCTATTTCAAAGATTAATGATGTGGTTAGCATTTTTAATATTTTATAATTATTTATTTCAATATCTTTTAAAGATGTTATTGGAGTTTCTGCTTATTGAACGAGTCATCTCATTTGCTAAATACAATGATTAAATATGCTGAAAACAATTTCAACAATCAAAGATTTACTAAAGAAAACGCCTACTTTCTTTTCAAATATCTCACTGTCATTGGTTGTGTTGGGGTTTTTAGCTATCATATTGCGCAGTTTACAACGCATTCTTATGAATATCCAGTAGTTGTAGGAATTGAGAAATTATAGAACCTGATCATTTTGTGGAACCAGCAATAACCATATGCAATATGGAATCCGTGAGTATCAATTTCTTTTTAATACTATTGTTAAATATTTAACTAATTCGTTCAATACTTCATACCTAAATTACATGTGAATTTTTTTTAACAATGAATGTGAAATAACATAAATTATGAAAAAACATTTCAAAGTTGTGAATAATAAATATAATATACAAAAAAAAATAAATAAAATAAAATAAAATATTCTACAGAAAACTATTCTTTATTTAAAAAATATTTTAAAAAATAATTTGTTACATTCAATAAAATAACAATGATTTATAAATGTTATAAATCAAAACATTCTATAAAATATTTTTCCTGCCTATATTAGAAAACATTGAATGCATTAATTTTTTTATCTTAATCTTATTTTTGCATTATTTATCACATTGAAATGAGATTTTTAAACAATAATCTCATTTCTATGTGATAAAATTTATCCAATTATTATTTCCAACGATGATTTTAAGGAGATTATATGTTAAAAAGAATTAGAGTATATATTGGGAAACGCATCTATATATTAATTTTTTCATTTTCAATGTTAAAATATGGTACATATTTTAAAAAATTCAAAATAAAAACTTATTTTTATTTATAATTATATATATATATTTGTAAAGAACACTCTTTCGGTGACAATTCGTAAACTAATATTTATTTGAAAACCGATCGTTTTGGACATTCTTTTTATATTATTATCAAATAATAGTAAAAATGTAAAAGTTTCACATAGTTATTTAAAAAAGATAGTTATCAGCTTATTATTTTTTTTTATATAAAACGTAGAATTGGCATGCGGGATTATATGGCATCAGTCATTTTTTTATTCTGTGAAAAATTCTTTCATTTCATATGTAAATATTGGTTTATAATATAAATAATAAAAAAAAATCGCATTCATTTTCAGTATGAAGATGAGCGTGTTTTGCGAGAGGTAGCCTTGGTAATGCAAGAAACCTCGAAATGTGAAAGTGTTCTGCAGCAAGAGACCCCATTACTGTTAGGAGAATTCTAGATCCGCCATGTCCAACTTTTTGGTAAGCTTTTTCCTATTTTTTTTTTAGCAAATGAACAAATTTAAATGGTTAACTCCAGGGGTGTTCATAATGCTATTTTAATCAAAACTAACGTACAATGCTTATTTAAGTTACAGTATTGATTGTACTATAAGTTAAAGAAAGCAATACAGTATAGGATCCGTTATCCGGCAACCACGGGACCGAGCATTATCCGGTTACTGGAATTTTCCGGTTTTCGGATCACTGCCGAAAATTTCAAACATCATTTGCAAAAAATCACGACACCCCTTCTCCATCCATGAAATAATTTGAGGGAGGAAAAATGATAACTATATCGTTAATATTTTTAATGAAAAATAGACACACACATATAAATATAACAAAATAATCTAAAATTTGTAAAGTAAGATTATTTTTTACTTATTAATGCAAATATATCGCTAATTTTTTTGTTTTAAATACTTTGGTTTTCTGACAATTAAGTTTCTTGTATTTTATATACAGGCATAATATCGTATTCCTTAAAAATGATTTTTGTTTCATTCCTCGGATAAGTTTTTTCGTTAGTTCTTGACAACGGTCAATGGAAATGTTATCCGTATTTTCTGTTTCCTCTACATCAGTATCCTCAGAACTTGAAGAATCGGTGTTTTTCCTATTGAGCACTTCACTGACAATATCGTCATCAATTAACTGAAGTACAGTCGGAAGCATTATATATATATATATATATATGAAAAATAATAAAAAGAAAATACAATCTGAAAATTGCCGGTTTTTGGGAAGCCAGATAATGTATCCCATAGTGTATAATAACAAGAATAAGAAGAAGAACAGAGAAAAAAGAACGTAAGAATATAAGGGGATAAGAAGCAATGAGATGTATAAATTTTGCCAGTGAATGATTATCATATTCTATTTAATCCATGCCATGAAACAGAATATGCATGCATTAGATTACATCTCAGTATATTTCTCTTCTGCTACGAAGAATTGAGAAATAGCATTTGGGGTTCGATGTAGGAGCGGGTACTCCTTAGTTTGGTAAAAAATTAGGCGATTAAATTTAATTTCTGTGAACACTGTTATTTTCAGTGATTTAATTAATGTAGTTTTAGGGTTGTTGTTTTGTTATTCCCATTTTGGAGCCTATTTTGGTATCAAAAATAATTGCCAAGTAATAGAAGGGTACTCGTAAGTTAAGTTTTACCACTATTTGTATATTCCTGTAAAAAGAAGAAAAGTCTGGCCCAAAAACTTAATTTTTACTAAAGTGTCTTAGAAAAAGTCCGATGCATGTCTTAATATGACTTAATTACAAACTTTCACGAAGTCTTTGCTGTGAAACTAAGAAAAATATATTAAATGAAAACATATATATTTTTATGAAAGAACAGTCATAGAACAAAATTACTTTTAGTAAAAAAAATGTGCCAGTTGTGTAAGTGGAAACACAGTTATAGACCTCAGTTTTCAACAGAAAATGCAAATAGGTGCGATTTATTAACGGTTGTACATTGTACTCATCAATTTTCTTATCGAAATGTATTATTTCAGAATATATTTGTTCTTAGAACGCAAAAAAATCATAAAAAAATGAATTAGTTTTATGTACAGAGACCAAGTTTAATTCTCATTTTTCTTCAAAAATTCAAACAGTGAAGTTTACTGACAGATATGCATTTTATTGCATATCAAAATGAATTATTTTAAAATATATTTGCATTTACAACGGAAAAATCAGAGAAAGAAAATAATTTCAGTAAAAAAACGAACTAGTTGTATGTCTAATCCAGTTCTAATATTCATTTTCCTACGAGAGTGCAAATAGTTGAAGTTTACTAACGGATTTACCTCTTATTATAATTTTCTCATCAAAATGTGTTATTTAAAAATACGTCTGTTTAAAAAAAAAAAAAAAAAAAAAAAAAATGAAAGAGAAAAATAATTTTATTAAAAACGAATCAGTTGTATGATCTAAAACCCAGTTGAATGCTTATACAGGAAAGCAAATAGGTGAAGTTTACTAACGGATAAACTTTTAACTATTTTTTTCACATGAATCTATAAAATGAAAAAGACGTATTTTTTGATATGGTTGAATATTCATGATAGAATATTTTTTAGTGAATGCGAATTAACTGCTTAAATGAATGAAGTCTCAAATGAAAAGAACAGAACGCATATTTTTCTGTACACATATTTGCAAGAATGAATATCACTTTTTGCTGTATTTTTATATAAAGACTTATTACATGGACATAAATTTCCTCATATGATAGTACATTCATATAAGGATATTTTATGTAGTTCTGATTACAAGCAAGGAAAACTGAGATTGGTTAAAATTGATTCTGATTATGTATTTAACATCTTTTATTTTTTGATGTACATGCAAAATTGCAAATAGATGAATTTCGTCAGAGGATGTATATTGTTACAAATTTATAAATAATTATTGTATATGTCTTAAAATATCTCAGACAGATTGGAAATGCTCACATTTTGGGCAAAAATTGCGGTATTTAGACGTCTAATGATTTGGTGACTGGGCGATGGTTTGGCGAGAACACTTGGCGCCATTTTTGGCGACTTGGCGAGAAATAGATACTTTTGGAAACATCCATCACCTAAGCTCTAAGACCAATATTTAGCGAGATAGCCTAGAAGCTTCCAGAACTTTGGCGAAATTAGTAGATTTCTCCGCCAAGTCAGGTATAAATACCGCAGCCCAACATAGTTAGGCAGGTTTTATAAAGACAGTCAGTTTTGTGAAGACGATTAGTCGTGACTGCTAGTTTAGAGAAGCTGTTCTCTGCCTGAGGTATTTGAGGCCTGTGATTAGAAGCTATTACTTATCGTATCTGTATAATTGTGATTATTACAGCTGGTATTTCTAGTGGAATTTTTACGAATAAAAGTCTTGTGTTTATCGAGTAGTTGCTTTCTTCAACTCTCAATCCACACGAATCACACACGAATAAACTTCAAATATTGTACCGAGCCTAGAAGCTCGGTACAATATTTTACTGTATTTTACATTTAGGAATGTATCTCATGTAATGATATTTGCTATTCCCTCGGAAAAATTTCAAAAATAATAACATACGTCATAATTAAAACTCTAATTACTAATTCAAAACATGTTACTAAATATTCCAATATAAAACTTAATTTAATGTGTTGTGTCTGATAAAATATTATTAACTCTAACTCAATATTTAGTGTTTTACGAACATCTCATTAAAAATGAATATATTTCCGTCCATCTCGTATTCGTGAAAATCTCGAAATCTACAATGATGGCAAGTTCTGTCATCACAGACTGTAACAGGGAGGGATGGGCAAAATTTTTCGGTCGCGGGGAGGGGAAGGGGGGGAATTGGCTTGGATATGTCTGCTTAACGAGAAAGAAATAACGCTTATTGGCGCCAGTCTATAGCTATAACTAACAAAGAACTTCCGCTTTTAACACTTCAAAGATTACAGCTGTCTGTGCTTGCTGTTTCAGTCGCGATTTATAGAACAAAAATAGAGAAATTAAAATTATTATCCGTCTTTTGAAAAAAAAGCAGGGAAAAAATAATATTTAAACGAAGTAGAAAAGGAGATGAAAAAGGAGTATACAAATCATATTTTCTTTTAAATTCAGTCGGATCGGCAAATTAAAATTCTATTCGAGGGACACATGAAACTTTCCGGTGGGCCGGAATTGGCCCAAAGGCCATAGTTCGACCATCCCTAAACCATAACATATTAAATAATGTTGCTACTAAGTATGTTTTTTTCATATACTTTTATATTTATCTTTAAAATGACGCCATTGACAAAGTTGTCCGATACTTACTCAAATTACTGATATAATTATAAAACGAACACAGGTACTTCACAATATTTTCTAATAATTTATAGAAACAGAGTTGGTTAATCGTATGTAAATACTCTTGAATCTTTACCTATTATTAGATAGATATAATTAATACACTGCGCCAAATGGATGAAAATTCTTTATACCATGTAATGATATTCACAAATGTTGTTTTTTATCAGAATCAAAAAAAGCTAATGCAACATAGCGTAATGTATACCATCTATAGATCTTACTTGATGAACGCCGGATATTTATCAAAGCAAATTTGGGATTTGAATATCGTGAATGGTAATCATTATTATCAAGAAGAGAAGTAAAATTCTCAAAAAAAATTCAGCGTTATAATTTTGATGAATATTGGGAATTTCAAAAGATTAAACTTAAGAAAACATGTTACGTTTAATGGATTGTTTTCCTAATGTATGTGAATACATTAAGCAAAGTGAAATAAACTATATAATAGGAAATATCTATATTACGTACAAATCCTAAAACTAATGAATAAATATTCTTTTGATAAAACGAGGACAAAAATTTTAAAACAGTTTTTTATGTAGTTTAAATTGTGAACTAGTATTTAGTGAGATACAGGAAAATTTTGTTACAGGAATGAATATTGATATTCCTGTTTCTTTCATTATAATTTCGGCAGTATGTTAAAAAAGTATCTAAATACCCTATATAAATATACAGTTATTTCCTCAAACGCATTAAATTATTCATAAATTATTTGGGTTGCATTAAATTATTCATGTATCCCAAAATTAATTTCCTTGAGTGCAAAATTATTCTACATCATTAATATATAATGAAAAAAACTCATTATATCCTTTGAATACAAATTATTGGAAAAAATGTATCAAATATTTTCATAGTATATTTTTCTTAAAATCACTTATTTTATTATTGCTTTTCTAAGTATTTAATTCCTAAAGAAATGTTGAAAGGAAATGCTCTAAGGAATGCTATCAATAAATCTTAAAACTGACAAAAAATAATTTGAAATTTTTTTAAATATTTAAACAAATTTGTTTGTACAATTCATTTATTTATAAAGCTTCGCCAGTTAATAGAATCTCATTTGATTTACTTAAAGAAACTGTTTTGCTTTTGCGCTTCTAACCGTTTGTCTTGCTTTTACCACAATGAAAAATACACTTTACTGAAATTAAAGAATTCTATATATTTTGAAATGATTTGCTTTCAACTTTCTTTATAGCAGTTAATCTAAAAATTATTTAAATTACTGAAATAAAAATTTATAAAAACGTGAAAATTATTTTATTTTATAAATGATTTCCCAAAATTGCAGGTAAATGAATGATTGAAGACAGTTAAAATATTAGTAGACAAATAACAAGTCGGAATTCGCTACGAAATTTTAATTTTTTAATTGTTTCCACTGAGATTTATTTAATCTAAATTCTCATAATGGGACTGTTTTTTTCTCTAGTTCTTTTTCTGCTATTAAAACAAATTACATTGTATCTCTGTTTATGTTGACATATAAATTAAAAAAGATGATATCGTGTAATAATTTGAAGGAATATTAAGTCTTAACTTCGGTTAATTTTTTTTAACTAAAAAATCTTAGGTATTCATTCCATGTGACATTAAATAGTATTTTATTTAAATTTGAATAGATTACACGTTTTATGTAATAACTCAAATTTATATATAATTAAATTTTTAAATAATAAATTTCCAGCTGGACGAATATAAAATGGCACACTTATTAGCATTACATTCATTTTGAAATTAAATAAAATTTACTGTTGACTTTAATGCATCAATTTATTCAAATCAAAATTCGTAATGATAAGAACAGTTTCAGAATTTTTTTTTAGAGAATATACAATAAAGGCAACCTAAACATTGTGATTCATAAATCCAATTAAATGTATCTTGCAAACTAAGATTTAATGAAACTAGTTATAGCAGGTTCAAATCATAGAAAATCTAGGCTAACGGTAACTATTGGAAAATCATTGAATATATTATCAATCTAAACTCATAGATACCACATTTCAATGATTTTCTCCTTTCAAATAATTAATTTTTTTTTAAATAAAACTGATCTGTCAATTTTTTTACTAGAAATCCACAATTAAGTAGATAAAAAGAAATTGAAAAATTATTTTATCCAATAACAATTTTTAATGGGAAGTGAAGTCCGGACATTTTGTTCACACACATAATTATATATATTCAGTAATAATTGTCTATTTATTTAACTATAGGAGCGCTTGATAAACGGATAATTAAGAGCACATCAGATTTAATCAGAAAAAAAATGCACAATTTTGAATAATATATTTAATAAATGATGTACACATTATTTTGCATTACTTAATATCAATAATTTAACTGTTGAAAGTTTTAAATCGGGAATTTTTAATCAATTGAATAGATTATGTTTAGTCTTTTGTGTTTCCAAGTGGACTGATTTAAAATAACTGAAATTCCTCATAGTAAAAACAAAACAGATCAGTATACGTAAAACAATATGTGACACTGAATTTTATAAGAAATTATTTTTTTTAACAAGATGTAATAATGTTAATGAACACTTCAAAATAATCCGTTGAATCTACAGTATTAATTGCGGTACACATTTATCCATGCATTCCAGAGGCAGCACAGTTTCGTGTGTCTTAAGTTATACAATCATTTATTTAAATACATTTAAAAAATATTTGACCCTGTTCAGTTGACAACCTTGTGGCCGAAGACCTTAATATCCACCGCATATATTGCCTTCAGGGAGGAAAGTGGATCGTATTTTAGTTCCGCAAGGGAGGAAAGACTGTCACCCGACATATCCCCGTGCAACATTCATCTCCCATTGTTTAACAGTGACACTAATCAACCTGAGGACATAATGCTTCTGTTCCACCCAGAGGTGCATGCTATTTATTATACCTATTAAGGGATACATGCAAGTTTTTGTAGGTGTGAATAGTTAGCTATACGATAAAGTAGATAAGCTATATGCACATGAAGTACATGGACAAATATTAGGGCAGTACCTTTTGAAGGGAAAGTTATTGGTTCCCATCCCAGCTACGATATATTGGAATTAGATGTGTTTTAAGTTTCTACTTTCTGCATGCAAGTCTGTCAAGGTGAATACTTGAGTTTTCCTGTTTCCCCTCCACCCCGATGCAACATGGGAATACGGTCTACTACTTACAAAAAGTCCTCAAATGGAAATCAGTTTAAGCAGCATTAAAAATGCCTGAGAGTAAGACATTAGAATGTCTACTACGTGGCGACAAAACATCATTCTCCCATTGCTCAACAGCATTTGGGATAGAATCCCGAACCTTCCCATCTAAAATGCGTTATTTTATCACAAAGTAAAACTGACCCATTTCATTTTTTACTTGTTAGGTATAAGTATTGTGAAATTATGTGAATTACATATATTTGCTCTTAAATTTCCAATTGCGAAATCGAAATAGTGCTGGTGATGAAAATACATGCTTAAGCATTATTAAGTCGTTAAATACTTTACATGAAGTAGGCGACACAAACAAATAAAAACAAGATAATATTGGTTATAGGTGTATTTCGCACAAAAACTACTATGATAAAGCAGACATTTTGAACTGTTAACAATAATAAGTTCAAATCCGAAATATATTATTTACTCACACACACAACAATAATATATTATAATTATTTAATTAAAAAATTACAAATATGATAATAGGTTACATGAACTTATTGAGACAAAATAAAGAACAATTTATAATAAAATATTTTGCATTTTCTCTAAGGCTGTTTTCTGAATATAGTAAAGTTAATAGTTACAGGTAAAAGTCCATTTATAAGTAAAAATAAAATTGCAAAGATTATAGTAAAAATGTTGATTTAAAAAAACGCATTAAGTTCATTCTATTTTATCAATTATTTCATAAATATTTCACGCGGTCTCTCACTTTAAAAAAATTATCAGTTAACATTCTCACTGTGGTCATAAATTAATCACAATAGTATAATTTAACTTCAGCTAATACATATTATAAAAATTTGATAAATCAAATAAAATAGGAATAAATAATTATTCACACAATTCTTATTTTTCAAATTTCTTGTTTGAAAATTTTGCTGTAGTGATAGTTAAATTGTCCATTTCTCTCAACTTAAATTTAAAAGATCAATGGTCGAGATTAAAGTAAAACAAATGAGAATCAGCTAAAGCGTTTTACTGCATAAAAACTATTTTCACACGTTTTTGCATAGTTATTGTCTATCTATTTATGCATATTATTTTGAATTCAGTGAAGGGATTTTACAACAAAAGTTTTACTCGTAAAATGTTTTGGTGACTGAAAACAAAACTGTACTATAATATTAAGTAGTACTAAAGAAAAAATTGTATTAGATAGCAAGGCAAATAGTTATAAAATATATATCACACCTGTTTTTAATTATTCATGGCATCGAAATAAATGTAATTTTTTTAAAAAATATTTTTTGCTTAAAAACTTTCTTATGAATAATCTTCAGTAATTTTAAATATAAATAAATAAATATTCTCGCACCTGATGCACATATTACGATATAATATATTCCAAAAATATAATTTTTAAAGATAATTTCATTCTGAAGTCATTTTCTGTATCATTTAGAATCTAATAAAATACATTTTCAAAGTCCAAATACAATTAACGTTAAACATTACTAAATGGATTTTAAAGAAAAAAAAATTTCTGGTACGAAATCAGTGTTCTTCCACCACATATCAAAACTGTCATAACAGCGTGAAATGAAGAATTACAGAATCTGCGCTTACTGCTGAATTCAGTTAGTTTAATAGATTAGTTTAGGATTATCAGGTTTATTTTAAAACAGCTCTGTGAAAAAGAGAGTGGAGAGGGTTCCTTATCTTTTAATCAATAATCGGATTTCACACAAATTTAGAAGATGTAGGTTCAATTGTTTTTATTCTTTATATATAGAAATACCTCCTAGACAAAATTAATACTTTAGCACTTTTAATTACTTTTATTTGATGGATATTTAATAGTTATTAAGTAAAGTTTAATTATAAGTAAGAACGAAAACTTCTCTCAAAAATGGAAAAAATGCTGAAGCATCACATACATTAAATATAAATCAAAATAAAAAAAAACCAATAGCAATAACATAACGGTTTGATTTATTCAAGAGTTTTACTGAGTGAAGTTCAAATATATCGTTAGATGAGCTCACAGGTTCGATTCCACATCAGATACTACCTGGAGTGAAGCTGAAGAATTGTTTCATAAGCTCACAGGTCTGATTTCTCATCAGGGACCCCGTGGAGTGAGGCTCAAGTGTCTTTGCATGAGCTCACAGGTCTGATTTAACATCAGGGACCCCGTGGAGTGAGGCTCAATTGGCGTTGCATGAGCTCACGGGTCTGATTTCTCATCAGGGACCCCGTGGAGTGAGGCTCAAGTGTCGTTGCATGAGCTCACGGGTCTGATTTCTCATCAGGGACCCCGTGGAGTGAGGCTCAAGTGTCGTTGCATGAGCTCACGGGTCTGATTTCTCATCAGGGACCCCTTGGAGTGAGGCTCAAGAGTCGTTGCATGAGCTCACAGGTCTGATTTCACATAAGGGACCCCGTGGAGTGAGGCTCAATTGTCGTTGCATGAGCTCACGGGTCTGATTTCTCATCAGGGACCCCGTAGAGTGAGGCTCAAGTGTTGTTGCATGAGCTCACGGGTCTGATTTCTCATCAGGGACCCCGTGGAGTGAGGCTCAAGTGTCTTTGCATGAGCTCACGGGTCTGATTTCACATCAGAGACCCCTTGGAGTGAGGCTCAAGTGTCGTTGCATGAGCTCACAGGTCTGATTTCTCATCAGGGACCCCGTGGAGTGAGGCTCAAGTGTCGTTGCATGAGCTCACTGGTCTGATTTCACATCAGGGACCCCGTGGAGTGAATCTCAAGTGTCATTGCATAAACACATGAATTTAAATGCATCTGGGATTCCTGGAGTGACGTTCAAGGTTCTGTAACGTAACTTTGAAATTTTATTAAATAACACACATAAAAATAATTACCTATACTTTCAAATGAAAACTGGTATGAGTTAAATAGTATAGGTCCTAAGCAAAAGCACTGGTCAAAAATTGTAATGATTATAGTTATGCATAAGTCATCTTATCATTCATTGCATGCTTATAAATTCAGAATAAATTTTTTAAGAATCCTTTGCAACGGCTCATTCGGAAAGTAAAATATTATAATTTTTGCAGAGGCATTTGATGAAATTAAAACTATTTTTCTGTTTTACTATAATGTAAGTAATACGACAATCGATGAAAATATCTAACCCTAAGGCCAATGTACACAACATCATGGTACCAAATAATTTTAACCAGAGGTGCTTTATTTCAGACAAATGAAAGTAGAAGAATATGCCCAATATATTCTATAGGAGAGTGCAACTGTGTATTTACATGAACCATATTAGACAGAGAGAGAGTTATGATGAAGTAAATTATAATGAATCAAATCAATTTTGAGATGTAACTATTGACGATTTTTTTTCCTTTTTAACTGTTACATTTACTTTTCTATTTCACTAATAATTTTCGGTACAAGTTCAGTATCCCCATATATGATTTCTCGCCAAATCTGGCGCCCTTTGTTTACTTCGTAGTGCTGGCGATTTCAGCTTTTGTTTTTATTGTAGCGTTGCCAAATTCAGTTTTAGTTACTATTTCTTTTTTTTTTGTTGCCACTAATTATTTTCCTTGTGTTTTACATAAATTTTACATCTATTTAAATTTTACTTCGATTTTCATTGTTCTAGAACATTCTTTGTTCCACGTTTCTATTGGAATTGGAAGGGATTTTCCCTCAGTTGGGCTTCGTTGTCCCCAGCATCTAATCATCGTAAATTCTTTTTTACAATTTCTTTTACATTATTTCATTTTATTTGGTTTTTATTTATTATATATATTTATTATATCTTATTAATGTGATTTATTATCTTTTACATTTTTTTTAAATACAATAAATAATTACAGATTTTAAATTTTACCTTGCAATGTATATGTTTCATAAAGCTTCCATAGCTGCTAATGAAAATTGTTTTAATAAATTTGTTAAAATCGTTTCGGGAATTAATTGGGATGAGTACCAAATTTCGCAGAAGGTGTAATTATTTTATTTAAATTCCAAATGTATTTTTTTTATTGTATTAGTGTTTTATCTTTATTAACTTTAAAAGTGTATATTTTTAGAAAAATATTTTTTGAATGCTTTTTTTTCAATTTTATAAAGTAATTTATATTTAAAATAATATTTTTGCATGCCTTTTTTTTTTGCTTTTTTTAAATTTTATAAAGTGTAAATATTTAGAAAAATATTTTTTGCACCACTTTTATATATATATATAAAAAAAACAAAAAAAAAAAACTGAAATGTGACACTGGTGAACAAGGAAAAAATGTCGAAATAAACATACCAATCGGCATATCAGCTAAACTTCATATCAAGTAAGTCCATCATTTACATTTATTTCCCTTTTTTAATTTTCTAAAATGCTTATTTTTCAATCGAAGTTCGGGAAATTTCCCGTGTTAGCTTGGCGCGCTTACTTTGGCGACTTGGCGACGAAACATTTCGCGTTCGCCAATATATGGGGATACTGAACTAGTTCTTAATTTTCTAATTTGTAAATTTAATTTGTAGTTAGAAACTGTTTTTCATAAAATACTACATCAAAGTAAGTAAGAATAAAAATGACACACTGTGGTGATTCGACCCTGACATTGTCAAAACTCATTTTGTTTGTGAAGTGCTTATTTCAGTCAACGTGATATGTAAAATTTCATATTACATAGTTTTATGAATTTGCCATGTGAAGATACTTTTTGCAGATATTTGTTTTTATAACCTATTAAAATATTAATATTTTATAATTTTCATGACGTTAGTTCACATTAAGCAAAAGGTGTACAACCAATGCAATAACCAAGTCTAATATTTTTGCAAATATAATTGTTTTTGAACAACACCATGATTTCATAAATGGTGCTTATCTGAAATATAGAAATCTTAAAGATAAAGCTATTAGTCCAAATGTTATTATTTAAAATATTTTCGAAATGATTAAAGTAATTGAAATACTGTAAATTTATTTATAGTTTACATCCTCCACACATCTGAGTATAATATATAACTCAGCATTTCATTATAAAATTACTCATCTCCAGTTTCCATAAAACACGCTGAAAATACAAATTACAGTTCAAAACACCAAGAAATTACATTATTAATGAAATGATCTGGAAACATAAACCTTGCTTATAAATTATGAACAGACCTTATAAATTATGAAACAGTGTGTATACATTTTCAATTTAATAAATCCATTTTATCCAGATACTAAGTATGAGAAAAATATGTCAAAACAACTGATCGATCAATAAATTATTAACCACTTGTTACAGCAAAAGTTAATTAAATTAAAAATATCTTTAAATGGAAGCTTCAGCGAAATTCTCACATAAGTAAATTTATTCATATTTTAAAGATGAAAACAAGTTTCCGAAATAAAAATTCATTTCTAAAAGAAATTCTAATTCTAAACTAGCAATCATGTTGTTCTCAAATAGTTTTACACCAATTACATTACTCTTATAACATAATAAGTAACACATTTTGTAAGCAAGTACAAAAAGTTGACTTATAAAGGAATTTGGAAAACATTTTAATTTTTAATTTTGCATCAAAACTAAACAGGAGTGGATTTTTCACTCAATAAATTCCTTTTATGTTTGATTTACTGAATACCCAGGAAAATGCTTAATCAATATATAAGAACAATTGTATTGATTAAATCACACATATAACACATACATAATTTCCAAACGTTTGAGCTTATCTTAGACAATGTATTTTACTGGAAGTTTTTACAGCAAGAATTCGGATAAGTTTTCTTTATCCCTCCATGATCATTTTATGTATACAATAACTAATTAATTTATTTCAATTTAAAGTAAATTCTGTGTGTGAACCACAACTAACCATGCACTAGTCGGATTCAAAACAACAATAAGTTAAATCGAACTCAAGAGCACTAACCATCCTGTTATCTTCTCGGCTTTTAAATCAAGCGACATTTTTCTTATAAAATATAATATTTTATAAATATATAATATTATATATATTTATAATATTATACTATCATCAATAATCAATCCACAATATTATACATATAATATTGATAAATATATATATATGCATTTCTATTTATATTTAATTTCTTATATAATAAAAGTATATATTATCTTAGAACTGTTAAGAATAAATACTCAGAATAAGAATCTTGGATATACTTAATAATTTGTCTTTTTCACTTCATATTTTTCATTATTCTGTTAAAATTGGATCAATGAATTAACTATTGCACAATGAAATACTCAGAGGATTGTACTTTAGGTTTGCTTAAGGAAAATGACATAAAAAATGAAATTGTATTAAAATTGCCAATTTCCTACTAATTTTTAAATAAAATAAAATTTTAAGCATATTTTGGGTTTTAGATAATAGTAAATTTTTAATGTGACATACTTAAACAAACAATAAAAGTAAATGATGCAAAATGCATATTCATTATTAAAACATTTTTATTATTTTTCAAATCATTCTTATATAAAAAAGAATGGTATTTAAACCAAATAATCAATTCCTAACTATACAGTGCACTCGGTGTAATACATGTTTAATGATTAAAATTGATCATTTTAAACACGCCTAAATTTAAAATTTTTTATTAAATCAACACCAAAATAATTTAGATTTGTGATCATTCTGATGAATTCCAATTATAAAAAATTAAACCATAATATGCAGTTTTCTACGACTAAAGCTCAAAGATTTTCAAACTATAAATTTAAAAATATGCATTATGAGCAATCTTACTATTTTCAGGGAAATGTCTAAATTTAATGAAAACATGCAAAATAATTTAAACAGTTTAATTTTGAAACAAAAATAATATTGTTGCATAGTAAATTGTACAAAAAAATGTTTACTAAATTTCAATATTTAAAAAATCATAAATAAAAATAATGGACGGCTAACTAATTTTTTAACCAACATCAGACATTTATATAGAATTGGTGCCAAAGTGGTAGGTTCTTTATTTTTCTTTAATAGCTCCAGGCCAATTTTCAAGGAAATAAATTTATGAGCAAACATTTCGTGAACTAAAGACATGTTTAATAACTGTAATATTAAATGTATCCATTTTCAATTAAATTTTTATGCATATAATTAAATTAATAAGAAAATTAATAGCGATGAAGTATAATCGTAATTTTTTTAACTATTAAATTAATATATTATTCTCAGAATTTCCGTTTAACTTTTTAGGACGAAAAATTTAATAAAATTGTTAATTATAATGCAGAATTAAATATATTCCGAGCCATAAAATATTACTTTAAATTAATAACTGATTCACTTATTTATTCTTATGTCTATTATTTGATTGTTTCATTCTTTAGAGTAATTACTGGCGAAATTAGCAAAATAAACAAAATTATATTGCAACGTAAACTGGACGCCATTATGCATTGCGCGAGTATCAGAAAAAGATTTAAAAACTTTTCACACGGTACATATTTTATTATACAATAATTATCATTAAAATAAAAATGATGGTCTTATCAAAAGTTAAGAAAGAGCTTTGGTAAATTTGTAAATTATATAAAATGTATGTTATAATAAGAAAATTTTAGCATTATCAGAAAATGCGATTCAATTTCTAGTAATGAACAGTACTACAATTAGTAACGAAAGCAATACACCACAAATTTTTTAATAAGAGAAAAATATATCTAATTTCTAAGATGGGAATGGCGTTCTTACTTACGAATTTCAGTCTGACGAAACAGCATTATCATAAGAAGCTATTTCAGAAGAACTGGGTGCAGAGAAAAAATGCAGAGAACTTAGAAACAGCAATTTCAGCGCATTAATACATTTCCTCCTTTGTTCTTCACAGCAGCCAATGAAATGATGCAAAAAAAAAAGTGCTGATTTCATCATTCGCTTTGCCTTCTATGTTTGGATGACAAAACGTTGTCTTTAGACACAAATTAATTTATTAAACTAACTGAAAAACAAAGGAGAACCGCGTTGCGAGTTAAAATATTAAGTTAGACAATAAATGAGAAGAAAAGAATATATTTTGTTATAAATTATACAACATAGGATATTTTACAAAAAATAAAATAATAGAAGAAATATTCTCAGTAATTTACTTTAAAATTTAATTTTCTTCATTTTTTTTACGTTAAACACTACATTAGCAATTACAGGACGGTACTGATGCAAGCAGCTTATTGATTTTATCATATTTTAAGAATAAAAAGATATTTTACTCTTAATAGATTTCACTGCTACAATTATGGAGGAAACTCTTCAGAATAAAAAGCTATTTTATTCTTAAGAACAAGGGATTAAAATGATTTTCTCATTTTTGAGATGCTTCGATTTTTAACAAAACTTCGATTTTTCAATTAAACTTGATATTACTTGGATTTGGTGTAATTTGGTGATGAAGTAAAAGAAATTTTTTTATAAGTATATTTAAACAAATGGTTCATAGATTATGGTCATGACATTTGTAACTGCCATCAAATTTGGATATTTCAAATCGAAAAACAATGAGACTTTTTACATAAAATAATGAATCATTTAAAAAACTAATCCTTACAAAATTACTAAAAATACACCATTTTTATTCAAAATGAAATAAGAATATCTAGAATAATTTAAAAATAAGAATATCCACAAAACAGAATGAATACAGAAAGAATTAATTAAAAATCGATATTTGAACAATTTGACTTTTCTGTAATGAAATGATTTAGTTCAACTTTTACATTTAGATTTAGCGATTTGACTATTTTTAATAACGGACAAAAGTTATTGGGGTCGTATACAAAGTGAGAATATCTCCGACATGTCATACCTTAGAAAGTTTGTATATTAAACTTTCAGTAAAACAAATATAATTTTTTCTTAATAAGTTGGAATGATTTATCTCAAAAATTAAAATATTTAAGAATAGAAAAACAATTTTTTTTCATCATAAATTATTTTAATTCGAATTATTTAAAACATTATTTCAGAAAACAAATTTTTAGTTACTAGGAAGATAGTTTTCGTTTGGCATTTTAAATAAATTTAGTCATTTTTAATATTTGAATTAATTAAAATTGAATTCATTTTCAAATTTGCAGTAGAAATGTATTTTAAAATAGTTTATTAATTCTACAGATTAGTAAGAATAAAATTTTTCATTCATAATATCAGTTTTTGGAAATAATGCAAAATGCTTGAATAGTTGTACTGAAAGAGAAATTAAGTTAATTGAAAATATTAAAATAATAAATATTTACACTGACAGTTCCATAAATTGAAAATTAATGGGTTAAAAAATTGGTATGTTATAATGCATTGCATCAATTATTAAATGTAATTTTTCAAATGCAATAAGTATTCAATGACAAATTTAGTTTTATCCTTTAAAACATAATTTACTGGTCTTTTGCTTCAAAAAAGATAAAAATAACTAAAAATTCAATAAAAATTTAGAAAGACTGTATTCAAAGAAAAAACAATTTTTGGAAATTTTATATTATAATTATAAAATTTGAAAACAAAAATAATTTTTTCAAAACAGGATATAGTTAATTTAAAAATACATAAAATATTTGTTTTACGAAAAATGCTGTATTTTTCCTTAAAATTTAATAACGATGTAATTATGCAGTACAAATAACAAAACATTCAGAGCCGTAACGACGGGGGAAAGGGCAGCTGTATATTGATCGTAGAGGGGCGCCACATCATTTCAAACATGAACAAAATTTTCCAGAAAATTTCGATATTATTTTGATTGTAATATAAATTTTAGTCCCAGAAATACATTTTGCATATAATAACTGTTGTGTCATGTTCAGGAAAAAAAAACTAAGGAAGAATTAGACTTGGAAAAGAGAAGAAAATGAGGGAATACTGCTGAAAAATGAGGGAATACTGCTGAAAAATGAGGGAATACTGCTATATAAATGATAATCTTACTCTTATATTTCCTTATTAATAACAATTTTGCATAGCTTCGTTCCTTATAAAAATTGTATTATTTTAATCATGCTTTCTACTTCCGTTTCTTAATCAGTTAGATTATCGTTTTCATCCCATTAATTTTTTCCTTTTCATGTTTCATACTTTGATCAATGTTTATAACATTATTGTTTTGTACTACAAATCTTGTAAATGTATAATAATGAGAATATTTTAATATGCAACGAAAATATTTTAATTTTTTCATATAAAATTTTTGGAATAATATATTGGTCAGTTCCATTTTTTTCGTATATGAGAGGTTTTTATTTTAGTATAAAGTTATTTACCAAATTATTTGTGTTAATATTATATGGTAATTTTTAGATCTATTAACTCAGGGATATTACAAAAGTATAAGTTCATGAAACACACCTTATTTAGTTTTGTGATTACACCAAAATTCACAGTGCCTTTTATACGTCCTAGTTGTTATATAGATTATCTAAGTCAAGTAATATTCTAATGAAAGTGGCCACAGTTATATTAACAAAGCAAATAAGTTTGTTTTATTCAAAATAAAAAAAATTTCAATGAATTTTATTTCCACCGAATCCATTTTGATAAGCTAATAATTAACAAATTAAAAACATAAAAAACCTTTCTTGAAATTTAAGTGATTTGAAATATTATTTAACATACTATTTAATGTCTCATAACCAATATTTCATAATATATAGCAAGCAATATTTCTTTAAGATCTTTATTTCGTTTCATAATAAAGAACTTGGAAGTTTAATCTAATTTTGACTATAATAACGTAATAAAAAATTACTCGCAAAAAAAGAAAATTTCATAAAACTCTGAAATATTTTTAATGAAAACTTGTAAAAATTTAAATGTAATAATACATCAGAAAAATCTGATTTTATTTAAGTTACCAAGAAGCAATATCGAAAGATTAATTTCAGTTGTTATTGAGACTTTGAGAAATTATGTTATCCATTGTCTCAAAATAAATAAATAAATAAAAAAAAAACCTTTGTATTTTAATCTCAGGTTTTTTTAGACCAGACTGACCTTCAAAGAGAGGGGGGAAATTTTTCACGTAATACTTCTGTATTCTGTGAAGGGAATCGAAATGGAAAGGATCGAGATCTATTTACCTCCTAATTCTAGGAAAACACATAAACTTTCTTTCTTTTTTATTGTTCGCATCGTTTGCATTTCACTTCTTCTCAAACACCACTTCCTCGGAAACCAAAATGTAAACTTTTGAAAACCTGGAATTTTGCCATTTAAAATATTATTGTCGTAAGGTATAGTTTCTGTATAATATGTATTCTTTTTATTTGAATATTTGATTCATACTTTTGTCAGTATAAGTATTTACTAACATATGCTCGTAAAGTTTTGAAATTTAAATATTAAATTACTTATTATTTAAAACTATTCATTTAAACTTAATTTATTTAATATTTAACTGTTTTTATTTGGGAAATAATTTTTATTTGTTAGATATCAATTTTGTTTGCTGTAAACATAGTACTGAAAAATTCTTTTTTCAAATGGTTAAAGTCAAAAATGTTTTTAAAATTCTTTTTATATGTTTTTTTTAAATTTTTTCTTTTTTTGTATGCTTAAATATACAGAACATATTTTTTAATACATTAGTTCAAATTATATAAAATAAATCATTTAACTTGAAAAATCCTTCAAGAAAATTATAAAGAAATTGGAGATATTTCTCATTCTACATTGTAAAATTTTTAAAATTAAGATCGTCTTTAAATGCTATAAATTTATTAAAAGAAAAAAATATGCCATTGCATAATAATACTTCTAAAGTGATTCTTAAAAGAAATAAATTTTGATGTTTATAAAAGTTAGATCTTATTTTAATAATAAAATATATTTCTATATTTTAAAAAATTCTCTTCTAAAATAAACGATTGAAAAAATTTCTCCGATGCGATATAATTTTTAAAATATATTTTTTATTTCAGCTCTTGTAAAGAGTAATTCTAATAATAATTTGAATCAATGAATTAGAGTATAGATTATTAATCATAAGAGTATAGAGACAACATATAGTATATCAGTTTTGGGATGAAAAATTATTACTAATATTATATATATATATATATATATATATATATATATATATATATATATATATATATATATATATATATATATATATATATATATATATATATATATATATATATATATATAGTTTGGCTGAAAAATTTTGATTTTATTATATATACATAATTTTATGTGAGTGTATGTGTGTTTGAAAGAAATATAGTTTAATTTTTGATTTAAGAAATTTGCAAAATGTGTTTGTTGTTTGCATTAGCGTTTCGTTGCTTACCTACATTTTGCATTAATAATGCTGTGGCATAATTTAATTGTCTAATGTGAAATCAGATGGAGGCTTGTGAACAAAGGTTTTTTACTTTTGGAATCAGTATCAGAAAAGTTGGTTTTATCGTATAAAAACGAAATATTCATAACTTAGCAATATTACATTTTGTGGTTTAAATTTTTTACAATATAAATAGTTTTGGTTTACATTATCGATCTAAATGATAAAAATTTAAGAAGTTATTTTATCGAAATGCCAAATTTTCCATAATTAACTTTAATTGTACCATAATTAACTTGAGCTGTGCCTTGGGTATTTTTTCTGGATCTTTTCTGAAACTAAAAAGAGTGAGATGGCTTCTGGGAATGTTTGATCGGAGTAATCAAGAAAGTACTTCGGAAGTTTTGGAACAAATGTCTCTCCACTGTGAGGAATTAAGCACTGTTTGTGCCATCATTGAAATAATTTAGGACCTCTTATTCCCAATATGTTTTTTAGAACGCCAAAGAAATATGTTCACCTGATTTAGACCTTTTGGATAATTAATCTTTAAAAATGGTATGTGTCTTTCGTCAAAGACCACCACAGGATCTTTGAAAACGTTTTCGCTCAGAATACTTAGGACAATTTGAAATAAAAGTGCGAAGTTCATCACGCATTAAGATGGGAGATGTTGTTTTAATATTCAGTGACCACATGGAAAGGCTGGATTGGCCCTTTGGAAGAATGATAGAAAATATTTACGTTACCAGATAGGAACATCAGATTTTTAAAATTTAATGTTAAAAATTGAGTAGTTTTATGTCCAATGTTTAGACTGCATCCTCTAGAAGTCGGTAAGAATGAAAAAGAAGTATTCCAAGAAGAGGAAACACCTGTTGGAAAAGTCTACCTGCTCTGATACTAGAGGATTGAATAGGGATCCTGTTGATAAGACTGAACTTGATGAACGAGTCTCTCGATATGATGAAAAGTTAAAACAAATAAAAACACTTATTATGATATAGATAAATTTCAATATTGTGTTTGAGGTTTCCGAAATGTAAATTCAAAGATGAGAGGATGTTTAAAACCATGTGTAATCATCAAAAAATAATGTAACCTTCTTCGCCAATTGAGAATTGATGACGTCAGGTTGAAATCCCACGCTCCCACGCGAAAAAAGTAAACAGAATTCTATTATGTTTTGATCCGTCATGAATGTACATGCGTGCGCAGCGAAATCAAATCTTGTAAATATATCTGTCCTCCTTTGTTTCTTAACAGTACATAGCTAAATATAATATTGGAGAATTTTTCTGTGATCATTTATGTTGATAAAATACTCTTGAATCTGAATTCCAGGACGAATAAGGTAAGATAATATTACCACTTACAAATTTATTATTTTTGGAAAATAGTGTTATTATCGAAACAACCATTTTTTACGGTTTCCTATTTGTAACTATTAACAGTTCATGCAAGTATTGTTTCCTTGTTCACAAAAAAACTTCATTTATCTAAAAGTTTTCATTGTGTACTTTCTGTGTAAAAGTTATTATAGAAGCACAAAGTGATAAACTCATACAAAAAATCGCGAAATGATAGGCTTCAAAATTAATAATTTAAATATACAGGAAAAATTGAATTTTTATGGTTATTTTCCCAATTTTGTGATAATAATAAAAAGAGCTGTTTAACGAAAACACTAAAATTCTTTACAAGCTTATTGTGTTTTTACCCGAAAACATTGATTCCGATTTTTATATGCAATTGAATTAAAAGGTTAATAACTTTTTATTTTATTTCTCAAAGAGTTGATATGAAATAGTGTTATTACTATGATACACTGTTACTACTATGATAAATGACGCATATAAATGATTTGCTAAGGAAATTATTCGTTAAAAGTACTTTATCTAAGTAACTTTTTTCTGTGTTTCCTGAGGTATATCTGTGTACTAGCATCTCTGCTTTGATATTCAGCATGGTGTTTTTTAATTTTATGTCTATTACTAGATGTTTTGTATAAATAATTTGAAAATAAGTTGTAATAAAATTTAATATATTTCAGTTATTACTATCGAGTATATTTTGTTTTTAAAAACTCTGAAATATTAAACTTAAGTAGTAAAACATATTTACTGAAGAAATTAACTTAAAGTTATATAGTTACCTAAATATTTATTAATTTTTAAGATAACATTTTGAAAAATAAGATGGCTCATGGCTAACATCTTAATCGTAATCGTCTGCATAAAAATTTATGACAAACAAAACAACTTTGCCTTAACTAAAACTCCAACAAAATATTAAATAATTCTTTTAGAAGTAAAAAAAGTTAATTAGTCGTAATTAATTATGAATTTATAAGAAAAGCGAAAATATTATAATAAATATCAGTGCTTTTTATTCTTTTCTTAAACACGATGAAACAGCTTATCAATAATTACATGAAAACCCACATCTCGGGCAATCGAAAACTCGAGTTTTAAAATTAAGTTTTTGTAATGAAGGGGAGAGAAATATTTTTCCCCTCTAGATGAAACATCTGCACTTGCGCTCTTTGTTGTCGTGTGACTTGCAATTTCATATTTTTATTGGTCTGGAAGTTTGAATGCCTGATACCGGAAATGATTTAGAAAATAACTTAGCTTTCAAACTAAAACTCTTCTTTTGAGCTATAATTTTCTGTTGTTTAATTGAAAGAGAAATGATGCAGCATTTGTCAAAATATATAAAAGTAAGTTTGAAAAATGCATCCTTATTCTAAGAATTATTTTCATTTTTATTTTCATCACTTTCAAATCCTATTTGATTTTTTTCATTAAGTGTATTTGTATCGAATGTATAAATAAAATAATTTTTCCTCTGAAAATTTGGCGTTTGGCATTGAAGTGAGAGTGCCGAGTGGAATAAAGTGAATCTTTTATTAGAATGATGGCATTTTGCTAATCTATACTTCATTTCCATATTTTTATATCAGCATCAGAAATAAATTTAAACAGTAATTAATGATTTTAACTTATTGTATAATTACCTATGGCGTGATCTACACCATTTCAGACTTCTGTTCCCCTCAGTAAAATGAAATAATTTTTTTTATCCTCTTTGAACTTTTCATCTCTGCGCTGTAGGTAGAAAAAAAGTATGTAACTGCACTGGATTTCTAATACTAAAACTCCTGGACTCAATGCTCATCTTGGTTAAAGATATTTGTAGACCGTTTCTAGGTTTTGATTAAATTAATCCTTGAATGAAAAAAAGTAACTGTTTGGTATCAAAAATTCACAGGATTCTGCAGTAAAATTAATTTTCATATTGGAATTTTAAATCGCATTTAATGGGAAAATTGTGTCGTTTTATATTTCATTTTACTACATCATTTATTTAAGAGCAATATACGATTCTGATTTAGAACTTTTATCTAAATTTTTGTTAAAAATAAATGCTATTTTATAATGATGTAATTAATGGTAAAAATATTTTCATAATTTATGCAAAGTACTACTTAATATCGAATTTACTTTTTTGCTGAAAACATTAAAATTATTTATTTTTCCAAATTAATTTAAATATTAGATTGCGTTTTTTGTTTTTATATTTTGCATTTATAACTGTCGGATAACATTGATTTTACAAAAAACAATATGCAAATATTTATAAGGCTGTCACTGCGGAAATGCTTATAGTAAATTAATTCTTCAATATTTTCCCGCAAATTTTCACTACGGTGAATTATTAACATTTTATAATGTTTGATGAAAATAGACATTGACATTATCCATTAATTCAATGGTTCTATAACTACCATTTAATGTTTCATTTGTATCGACGTTCAAATGTAAGGACCTGGACGTGCATCCCTTATTTCCTCTCATTCCGGCGAGAAATAATCTTAAATTATACGAATCGATTTCGTACAATTGTTTATTTATTTTTTGCGTAAGCTTGAAATAGATTGATCCTGATGCTTTTAATATTCTAAGTTTTGTATTTTACATAAGAATTTACACACACAAAAATACGCCAATTAAACTGAACGCAAACACAAATTTTAAAAACACTTATTGGGGCCAAAACAAACGTAATTATATTAATTAAATTATGTTTCAATTTTAATGGAAAAATATGTTTATGAATATAATAGATTTTTAATTCGAATTGCTTTATTCATACAAAAAATGAACCGATCAAATTTGAACCATTACAAAACAGTCTTTTACATTGAAATTTTATGTTATATTATGTATATATATATAGTATACCGTAATGTGACTCTTGATCACTTTATTGTATAAGCCTTTAGTAAAACTATCATTGGAGTTCCTTAGAATTTTTTAAATGTGGTTTTATTATATTATTTTTGTTTATTTTTAGTGGTAAATGTATTCGGTGCTTTTAATTAATGATAATGCTTAAGCCAAATTATCAAAAGATATACGTTAGTTAAAAATATTTTTTTAACAAATTAAAATTATGTTATGTATGAAGTGCTCTTTGAATTTTGATCTAACTCTTTTTCTTTCGTATACTTCAACAAGATCTTTTTTTGTTGAATATTTTCATATCATATAATCTTAACTTTCTACTACCTACTTTCTTTATGCAAAGGGTTAAAAGGTAATAATAATAATAATAATAATAATAATAATAATAATAATAATAATAATAATAATAATAATAATAATAATAATAATAATATATATATATATATATATATATATATATATATAACTAGCGGATAGTCATTTAACAACAACTAGGATTGAAACTTGTTCTCACTCTGACGGGGCCTATAACTACACAGTCATGGCAATCCAATTGAAAGGAGGTGTTTAATTTTCAATTATATTAGTAATGCTTAGTATCAAGCATCTTGGAAGTTTTACTCATGTTTCTGGCTGTGAAGTGACAGGATAGTAGAAATTTTATGCCTCATAGCTCAGCAAACAGCTGAAAGATTTTAGACTTTTTAAATACCAATTACAAGTTTTTTACCCAGATGACTTTTCTTAAACAGTCATTCGTGTTCTTATGTTATAAGGAAGGTAACTTTGAAAACTCTCAAGCATTCACATTGATAAATGTACATGTTGAAACTAAAGCGCAATATCTATTTTCCTATTGTCTGGGTTTAAAATGAATTTTCCTTCAGAAGAGTATGATGGCAGTCGTGCTCTAGGGAAATGGATAATCGACATCTCAAAGTGGACAGTCGAAGCCAGTTGTAATTCATTCACACACCCCTCCCCGCATATTATTTTTTAGTGACAAAATGCGAGGAGGGGTGTGTGATCTTTAGTAAACATTCTATCTATATGCATGCTTGAAATTCGAATTTCCCTTTCAATACTTCGTTGATGTGATTCGCAACATATGTATATTATTTCTGAAGATATTTGATTTGTGTGTCTTTCAACGATTATTTTTTGCAAACGAGGACTAATTAAACTGGGACGTAAAGTTTATATTCAGTTGCAGATTATTTTTCTTTTTTAATTAATAGGTTCTGTTAGCCCTCGACCGTGAATTCACGTACGTAAATGGCTTTTCTGCAATGTTTATCTTTAATCTAGGACCTTCATTAGGCTAAAGTGTAAAAGTACTGTTTTGATGTGCTTACTTTGACTATTTTGAGAGAAAAGTCCCAAGCATTATTTTTGAGTATCGACAGATGGATTTTTCGTTTGTTTTTCTGCACTCATCTATATAGTATTATTTTTCATTTTCCAGCTTTGTTAATAATATCCATTGGAGTGGTGCTGGGAGTTTGTCTATTTGTCCCACGACTGTAAATATCCAGTCTTCTAATTGTGAGCCCGGTATATATATATATATATATATATATGCATATATATATGTATATGTGTATATATATATATATATATATATATATATATATGCATATATATATGTATATGTGTATATATATATATATATGTATATATATATATATATTAAAATTACAACCATTAAGTTGTTCGCTACTTGGTGTCCAAATCTTTCTGTTAATGTGTATATGGAAATGAAAGTAAGGACAGGAGCAAACGAGGTAGAATTCGCCGGAAAACTGACGCCGCCAAAATTTCGGCAATCAAATGAATTCTGAAAACGTCGCAAAATTGGCGCTCGGAGAGAAACTTTTTAGTTTTCCCAGAAAGTTAGAAATATCTGGCAGGACACCGGCGACAAAGCAAACTATTAACCTTTTTCTTTTGTTTTTTCTCCCTTTGCGATTAACTTTAATCAATATTTTTATGATGAAGATTAATTCATAGAAATCTTCGCAAATGTCATTAATATTTGAATATTAAATACTACATTTTAATTAAATTATTTATAAATGATGATAAAATAAAGAAAAATTATTTTATAAAAATATATTATTGTGTGTGTGTGTGTTCATATAAAATTTAAAAAGTTTAGTAATTTTATTAATTTATATAGATTGAAGATATCTGCGAGATTCAAAAGCTATAACTTATTTTGATAAATATAAAAAATTTTCTTTTCTGAGAAATAAGTCATATGTTTTACAAATCATGTGAAACATCTGAGATGGATTATAATTTGTATTAATTCCAAACAAAGATTTAATAATAAATTAAAATTAAAAAAATCTTTTTTTTTAATATATTTAAATGCCGTATTTAGGCGAATCTAATGCGCATCCCTATTTTAAAACCCTAAATAATAAAAAAAAATTGTTTGTCGGCGAATGTAATGCGCATCAATAGTGTGAGGAATTTATTGAATCTTATTTTATACAACAATGGATTAATATATAATCTATCAATCAATGATATGATAGTTTTATTTAAATTTAGTTACCATATTTTATACAACAATGAATTTATACATAAAGTAGCAGAACATAGAATTAACCTATTAGTGGGCTATTGTTAAGTGAAACAATCATTGTTAAATATCACTACTGTATATGTAGTACCTATCGTAAAATATGAACTTGAAATAAATTGTAACATTTCTATCTAGCTAACAGCTTCTACAATCAGTGATTAATAGTAAACGTCTTTATTCCCTAATGTTTTCATCACTGGAATCTTCGCAGCTCTCTTCATCAGAAGCAGATTCATTTATTCTTTCCTCGCCATCATCATCGTCATCCTCGGCGTTCCAGAGCACGTCATCTTCACTGCCATTCTATACATTTGAAATGCAGCATTTCTTGAAAGATTTCATAATCATTGGTGCTTCGACGCTTTTCGAGGCAGCAAATACCTAGTGTGCAACAATGTATGGTGCAGCATGCTTAATTTTTCCTGTCGGGGTCAATTCACGGTTTGGCTCACAAAGCCATTTTTCGTACTCCGCCTGAACGTACTCCTTAAAAGATTTATTTATACTAACGTTCAGGGGTTGTAACACAGACGTCATCCGTCCAGGAATGATAACAAGATCACTGCCTAGGCTGGGCATCTTCTTTTTTTTACGTCGTCGGTGAGATGGCCACGAAATGCGTCCAGACAAAGCATTGATGGTGGACTGGAGAGCCCAGCGGAATTGCGTTCATATACATTTCGGAGAAAAATTAAGCATTAATGAATCCGTCCTCCACCCCTTCTCTTGGTTTCGAATCGGGACATCATCTGGGAACAGCTTCTCGTTCTTAGGGGTCTTAGGGCATGTTTTCCGTTTGAAGATTAAGAAAGGGGGAAGTTTGCACCTGTCTGCTGTTATTGCCAGCATCAGTGTTACGCGTTTTGTTTTACATTCCGAAGTTTTGATGACAACTTCCCCTTCTCCATAATGGTGTAGTTACGAGGCATATCAAACCAAATTGGCGTCTAGTCAGCATTACCAATTTGCCCCATTGAAAAATTATTTTTTTTCCAAAGTGTGATGACATACCGCTGAAATGTTAGTAGTTTCCCCTCAAAATCTGCAGGAAGCTTATGGCATATTGTTGTACGGCGTCTTAGAGATAAACCCATCCGCTTCATAAACTGATCCACCCATCCACAGCTGACCTTAAGCTCTTGTTTCGGTATTCTAAGAACTTTATCCTCCTCTTTTGTTTTGTTTCTTATGATGTCATTAATGACAGGTTGTCCATTTTTCCTATTTTGACGTACAAATTCCAAAACTTTTTCTTCAATTTTAGGGTGTCTTCCTTTACAAGGGCCAGTGAATTTCTTTCTACTAGTTTTAGTTGCAAACAGTGCCAATTTCTGTTGCCACAACAAGCGAACATTGCTGTCAGCTACGTTGAACTCTCTCCTTGCCTTTCTATTGACATTTTTTCAGCATAAAGAATTACTTTACATTTGAAAGTCGAGTCATATGACATTCTTCTCTGTTTGCTCTCCATTTCGTGATTACGTACTCTGCAGTTTGTATCCTCTGTGCAATAATGTATCAACGATAAATGTAATGGTAGTTGAGAAATACAGTAATCCATTGTTATGATTTAAATTTGGTTGACGTCATCGGCGAACTGCTGACCTTGCACTCGAATCTAATGCGCACCCCAATTTTGAATACTACATTCGGCCAAAAACGATGCTTATTAGATTCGCGTAAATACGCGGTAAGCTTTAAATTAATTTATATAAAATACACAGAAGAACATATTCTACATTTAAATATAATTTGCTATTATTGATAACACTGATGATTCTTGTGTGTGTGAGAGGGGGGGGGAAACAGAAGTTTACTACATATTTTAAGTTGCTGAGGTTGCTTAGGTGTAATAGATTTTTAATAAAATAAATTCAATATTAAATTTTAAAGAATTTGGAATTAAAGTAATTTTTGTTAACAATTCAAGTACATATTGCTGAGTCAAATTAAATTTAAATATAAACATATAAACATGTGTAAACATTTTTTGATTGAAAATTAAGATCTTAAAAAGCATTCATTGAAGTCTGTATGTGTAACTACCACTTATTTTTGATTACACAGCTAAAAGTATATATATACAGTGGCACAAACAATTAAGGATATACCTTACTTTTACTTGATAAATCCAAATTTCAATCGAAATAACACATTAACTAGAAGTGCAAACGTAATTTTATTCTTAAACATAGCAAAAGTTTTAATTAACAGTAAAAATAAAGAAAAATAAATCACACAATTCTTAAAGAAAAATTTTCAGAGGCATTTCAAATAAACATAAGCGGATTTCTATCTTAAAAAATTGAGGCTACGCTGATGAAATTTTTGCTTAACTATCATTAAATTTTTATTCTGCTTACTACTATAATAATCTAAGAAGAATGTTATTTTAAACTTTTTCGATTGAATTTTTAAGTTGATTCTGTGAATTTAAAGTTGCAAATTTAAATGGAAAATAGCTCCTTGGAGAGAGACCAGTATTGATGTAAAGAAATTTATATTAAGGTTATTTACGAAAGGAAAATCTTATTGTGAAATTGCTGAAATCGTCGGTAGAAGCCGCACGTGTTTCCAGAAAATCATTGGAAACTTAAAAATCTATGGATTAATTGAAAATAAAAGTGGAAAAGGAAGGAAAAGTATTCTAAGTGATGCAGTCAAAAGGGAAATTTTGAAAGATATCAAGAATGATCCTAAACTAAGTGCGGTCAAACTAGCTGCAGAAACTTCTCGAATAATGGGCAGAAATGTAAGTGCTGAAACTGTGCGAAATGTGATTAGACATTCTGGGTATAACAGTCGAGTAGCTCGAAAGAAACCATTTATTAGCCTACAAAATCAGAAAAAGCGTTTGAAATTTGCAAAAACTCCTCAATAGAAGACAGATAACTTTTGGAATTAATTATGTTTAGTGATGAAAAAAGTTATATTTAATGATGAAAGTAAATTCAACATTTTCGGAATCGATGGTCATTGGAGCGTTTGGAAAAAGCCGAGCACCGCTTTGGATTAAAACATTTTAAGTTCTATAGTTAAACATGGTGGTGGGTCCGTCATAATTTGGGGTTGTATGGCTTCAAATGGAGTAGGAAATTTAGTTTTTATAGATGGCATAATGGATCATAAGCTTTATATACATATACTCCGCAACAATCTTAAAGAATGTGCAAAAAAATTGGGTTTAGATGGAAATTTTATATTTTAGCACAACAATGATCCCAAACATCCGGCACGTAATGTCAAAATGCGTTGATATTTTGCTCACCATTTATTTAAAAGACTTTTAGATATTTTTATTTAAAGATTCATAATTATTATAAAAAATTATCTAATTATTTATTTTAAAAATATAATTATATTAAATTCAAAGCAATGATGTCATTCAATGAATTTGATTAAATTTAAATAACGAAATATACATTAGTTTTGTTGAATAATGATGGTTTTTAATATTTTCAAAACATTTTTCAAATCTTAAAAAAAAAAAAAAATGTAATGAAATTACACATCTCGAGTTTCAATATGTATATATAATCTCAGATGTCATGAAAAATAAACAGTAATTATTTTACAAAACTGATATTGCCCATCAGTGAAAATGTAAATAATAATTCAATATGGTGTAAATAGTTTCATTGGTTCAACAGAACAATGACGTCATTATTTCTTCTCCGTGAATTTACCAAGTATTCTCCGCGCAAGATTTTCACCAGAGAATTCTCCAGTAGTTTGTGCCTAACCTAAGTAAAAAGGTTCAATTCCTCTGAAAATCCTGTTTTATTCTTGTTTTTAATTTAATATTTAATTAAAAGAACTGGATATTGCTTCATGAGTATTTTACTTTTATCAAAATTTAGTTCTTTTTTTACTATCGTTGAAAAATTAGAATTTGACAATTTTGAATTATATATCCCAGTTGTTAATTCTGTAACCTATACTGTAAATTCTATAATCTCCAATTGTATAAATTCTATTTGAACTAATATTCTCGCCAGGAAGTGAGCCGAGCTGGTAGTCGAATAGTTAGCACTCTTGCATTCGGTTCAACAGTTCGTGGGTTCGAATCCCACCTTGCGCATGGATGTTTGTAGTGGTTCGGAATCCCCTTTAAGCCGCAGGTCCCGGTCTAATTAGCCTTCGTGTGCAAAAAATGACCGTTGAGCGACAAACAAACGAAACGAAAAATCACCAGTAAGTAAATAATTTGTTAGAACACAGTATTTTTATTGTGCGCTTTATTATTTATATTCGCCAAAAAGATTCCTTATCAATAATTCACACTTTTTTGGAAAATTAGTGATATGTTAAAGTTATGAGATAGTGAATTATATTGCAAAATTCATGGATGCCAGTGTTTGAAAATTATATACCCTCAGCTTTATATTGTTTAAAATTCATTTAGAAATCTATTGATTAAGAAATTGATTAGTTTAATAATTTAAATGTCTCTGCTTTTTAAAGTCAAGAAGCAAAATAATTATTAATGTGAACGCGTTATGTGGCATATAGTAATTCAACCAGATTATTTAAATTGTAAACGGTGTTAAAAAACTTGCACCAGATTAAGAAAAACATTAAAATATTTTCCCGGATAAGGTACAATTATACAATTGTTTCGAAAACGGATTAAATAAAGAATGAATTTCTATATTAATATATTTCATGTTGAAACTGAGCTTTGATTTTCATAACTTTACATAGTGTAAAATTTTTAATTGTGATCTTAAGCATCACTTGTGACATATTACTTTTAAAAAATGTAGATACACTTGCCACCGAAAATCTGCTTACTGTTAATGTAGAGATTCGTAAGTGAATTAAATTTTTCTTATTAAATAATAGCATTTTGGATACTTCAAATCAAACAAATTTTAATAGTAGCCAGTAACAATTATTTGAAGACATCAATATAAATTAAAAATGTACATAAATTAAAAAAAAAAAGAAATCCTATTCACCAGCAATCAGCGTACACTGGCAAAAATGTTGAAATTAATCCTAGTTTTCGGAGATTTAATACTTGGCTGGATAGCCCTTTTTGTTTATAACTTTTAGCAATCTATATGGAATCGATTGAATAAGTTTTGATATCTTTTCTGAAGTTATATTTTCTCATTCTTCTTTCATAACAGATCTTAGCATATCTTTGGATGTTCTGTGATGTTTTCTGATTCTTCGTTCTAGTAGATCCCACAAATGTTCAATGGGATTTATGTCTGGGGATTGGGGAGGTGTATGCAGTTGGTTTTTCACATGATGCTGAAGCCATAGCTGCACAGTGTGTGCCGTATGCTGTAGGTCATTGTCCGGCTATGAAAAAAAAAAATCTTCATTGAATCCAAGTTTGCGGGCACTTTGTTTAAGGTTTCTTTTTAATATTTTCATGTTATCAATTCAATAAACTCCAGATTACCAACTCTACTGCTCACCATACACCTCCAAACCATAATACCTCCTCCTCCATATTTGACACAGTCAGAAGGGGTTTTTTTTTTTTTTTTTTTTTTTTTTAGTTCTGTACTCAAGAAAGAAAGATTTCCTCCATACATATTTCTTTCTTTTTATTCCAAAAATGTGAAATTTGCTTTCACCTGAAAAAATTGCTTCTCTCCAGAAATCATTACTCTTATCCAAATGTTATTTTGAAAACGCAATTATTTTTGCTCTGTTCACCGAGGAAATATATGGTTTCTTCCTTGCAACGCTAGCGTGAAAATCGTGCTCTTTCAATACTTTTCGAACTGTAGTCAAACTAACATTTTTTTTGGAATCTCTTGAGCAACACTTTGCTATTTTTGATGTTGACAACCGAGGGACTTTTTTTATAGACCGAATTACAAAGAGGGTCTCTCGAAGCTTCAATGCAGTTGAAGCAGTTCTCAATTTTGATGTTGTCAGTTCTCGATTTTGATGTTGAACACCTGTTAATTTACAGTTGTTAATAACTTTTTGGATCGAGAAATGTCTTAACTGTCTCAGCTATTGGTTTGGATGATTTCCTAGATTTCCATAGATTTACTGTAATCTTTCTTTCCTCAAAACTTGTCTCTCTTCTTTTACTTCCATGATTTCTGGAAAAAGTTCTACAGCAAAATTCTCACTTCAGACTTGAGGAGAGTTCAAACTTACTTCGAAATCGTACCTTAAAAAAATAAACCTAAAAAAAAAAAAAAAAAAAAAAAAAAAAAAAAGGGTCAGTGCTAATTTCTAATAAGTGTACGCTGATTTTTGCCAAGGCTTTTGAATGTCATTTGACGAGTATTCTTAAATTTTGGGACAAGTTGGCTAATTTGTTTTGTTTGTTGAAATAGATAAGTTTAATGAATCAATTGGGGAGGTGTACTGCTTTTTTTTACACATGAAATTAATGGATATTTTAGCTTGAATAAAGAAGGATGTTCTCTGTACTCAGACTTTCGGCGGGAAGTTTATGTTATTAAAATGAAGGCAAATTTTATAATATTGATCAAAAGCTATCAATCTGAATCATTGAGTGTTTTGCATGGTCGTAAGAAGTTATTGTGGATAAATATTTGCTAGCTATTGAATAAACTTTGTATTCTGATTCTCCGCCAAATTTTCGTCTGCGGTTGAATTGAGAACAGATGTTCGAAATAGGAAAAGAAGATCTTTTATCACTATGTTGATCTCTTTTTTTAATTTGGTTTTGTTTCAATTCAGAATTTTTATTAACGCATTTTTAATTAATTTAAACCTAATCAATGCTGTGTTTAATTAAAAATGCATAATTAATTCTGTGCCTATGCCACTATGTGATTTAAACGACATAATACCATTCGCACATGATCCAGAACCCTGCCAATTTCAAGAACGGAAGCCAATTTTATTATTCTACGTGTACTTGTAGCATAAAAGATTGTATGGCGTCTAATACTCCATTCTTTCTGCAATCCTTTAGCGTAATTTGTTTTTTAAAAAAATAACGATAATTACTATATCTTTCGATTTTTAAAAAATTTGTTATTATGTACTGTTAGTGAGTATATACAGTGGGTAAAAATGTATTCGTAATTGCCTGAGTTTATTCATATTGACAAATAAAATGTTATTCAATTTTAGCTGTCGTAAATAAATACAAGACATCTTATATATATAAAAACAGTAAAGATTTTATCTTAATTTACATTTTCTACGATTTTTTTCGTTCAAAAACGAAAATTTGCGTGTCAAAAAGGTATTGGCAAAGTTTTAACTGCTATGGAAATTTTGTTACATTGAAGTCATGTGTGTTTCGACTGATAAGAAACTCCATTCGTATAAAGTCTACAAAACTACTCCAAAAGTGTCTATGCATTATTTTGCGATTAATGCAGTAAAATGACTACGAAAACGAAGGAGTTTGACGTTAGTGTTAAAAAACACGATTATTAGGCTCAGAAGTGAAAGTTTAACTTATTGTGCGTTGTATAGAAATGCAGTTGAATATAAGTTTATTTACTGTCAGAAGTGTTGTAAAAAAGTTCAAGAAAACTGGATCAACAGAAAATAAGACTAGAAGTGGACGACCTCGAGTATTTTCTACAAGAGAAAAAACGTGTCATTATTAACAAGAGGTTAAGAAAACCCTAAAATGAGTGTACCCCAGATTGCTAGAGATGTCGCTTTCACTTCTCAAGACATTCAGCGTACAGACTGTACGGAATGTTTTACACGAGAGAAGTTATTATGGAAGGGCAGCTAGAAAGAAATCTTTAATATCGGAAATGAATAGGAGAAAGAGGTAAGATCCCCGAAAATGCCACGTTGGTTTATCTGAAGAGTTTTGGAACACAATTATTTTTTTTCCGACGAACCAAATTCGGCAGTCATTAACGACGATATGTGTGGAGGAGGCTAAATACTGAATTGGAAGAGCAACATTTAACTTTTACTGTAAAACATGGTGGAGGCAGCGTCTTAGTTTGGGACTGTAGGGCAGCTAATGGAGTTGACAACCTGTATTTTATTGATGGTATTATGACAGGACGTACATACATTGACATTTTGCGCCATAACTTAAAAATCAGAGCCCAAAATCTTGGCTGGGGAACATCATTCGTTTTTCAACAAGACAATGAGCCCAAGCATACCGCGAATCTCATCCGTGAATAGCTACTCTACAACGGTCCTCGCTAGTTAAAAACCTCACCCTCAATCGCCTGACATCAATCCAATTGAAAATTTATGGTACCTACTAGATCTAGAAATCAGGGAACGTAAAATTTCAAGTAAAGACGACCTCAAACGTTTACTCTTGCAAGAGTGGCACAAAATTCCCAACAGTACAACAAAAGCCTTAGTTTCATCTATGAGAAATAGATTACAATCTGTTATAGATGCAGAAGGTATGCTTGCAAAGTATTAAACATACTGATTTTGTTTGAGCTCATAATTTTGTCAATACTTTTTTTATCATGTAAACTTTGGATTTTTCTCTTAGATTTTGACTAAAATGATATTTAAATGAAAATTTCGTTATATTTGTTTGTCTTTTTCTCCTTCTGTAATCGCTATGTTAAAATAAAATTTATAAACATACTTTGTTAGCAAATAGGATCATTTATAGGCAATTGCCAATACTTTTTTATCCACTGTATTTACGTTTTTATCAACACGCCGCTTATCGCGAAGTACGTTGGAACAGGATGAAATTGAGTTCCAATTTCAATACTTAAAACAGCGTAACTAAAGGCTCCACAACTCATTCGATTGAATTTACTTACCAAAACTGGATCTCGTTGTGTAGAGCAGTGTCTTAAATAAGGAAAAATAAATTGTATTTATCATTAAGAATACTAAATAACGTTATTTTATTAAATCACAGATTTCTTAATATGAGTAAGCATTTTCTACTGGAAGCTAATGCCCTCTAAAATTTGCACGTGTGTCCGTTGGTTTGTCCTGCTATTTACATGTAATTTCCAATCGCATTAACGCTAACCTTTTGATTAATTGATTAGATTGAGTATGTATAATATCTAGTACTTTTCTAAGACATCTTTCATTATTGAAGCTATAAAAATAATAATAAAATCATTAGGGTTCTCCTTAAATAAATCAGAATTTTGAATATTTATTCCTTTTATTTTCCATTTGAGTAAATTACATTATTTTTAAAGACTCACTTTCGATTCCTACTTTTATTTTTTTTAGGAATATACCAACAATGAAATAATTTCTGTCGAATAAATCTGAAAACAATTTATCATGTATAAGAATTATTATAGGAAGTTAATTTTTTTTTTAAATCCTTAGAATATAAGAGAATTTTTTAAATACTTAAAATGAAAACTTGCTTTTCAAATTCCGATTTTCCAGCAGTAAAAATAATAGTCTTGAATTAAAATTAAGTAATTTTATATAATAAGGAATTTTAAAGGTATATGCTTCCAATTTTAAAACATATTACTCACTGTTTTTATGTTTATTACCTTGTACATGGAAAAAACAATAGGGAAATGGAAGAAAAAGTTCGGAATTTTGTAATAAATTTGAACTTTGTCAATAATATTTTTATGAAGTTTTTTTGAAGTAGTGAATACGAATAAAGATTTTATTTTAGATAAAATGAGAGACATTTTATGTTTAATTGTTTAATCTGAAATCTTTTCCAAGTTCACGCACTCATCCATTTAATGTTGTGCATTTAATGTTAATGTTGTCCATTTAATGTTCATCTTAAGATTACAAGTGCTGAATTTTGGTTAATGAATATGTGGCTTTATCTAAAACTCATTTTCAATATTTACAGAATAGTTTTCCAAAACAACAATCAAAATAATCAAAAAACATATTAATAACTTAAAAATCTATGTAATTTATTACTAAGTGTCAAAATTGTAATCATCAATCAGAATTTTAAAAATATTTAAATTTATTCCTTAACAAGTAATATGATTTAAATAAAGATGAAAAGTACATTTAAATAATATTTAAAAAACAATTGATATGATAAATATATTTACATACATTTATTTTTACAGAATGCGAACATCTGTTAATGTGCTCACCATTTTGCTGAATTAATAGGGTAAGTCACTTGGTTTTTTTGCACTAATTGTTTTATCTATGCAGAGTTAAGTATTTTACATACAGTCAGCAAAAAACACTTGGGACACTTGGGATGCGTAACATGTAAAGCTATTTATAAAGATATTTACCACATTAAAACAAAAGCAAAAGTAGTCAAGAGGTACTTTAACATTTGGTACACTATATAATTAAAATTTCGCTTATATTTTATCTTTATAATTTGATATAGCTTTTTGAATATAGTTTAAAGGCAAACAAGGGTAAAAAAAAGTATTGGGACATTTTTGAAATGAGCAAGTAAAACAATAAATATGTTTCACAAAATAAAATTTAATTTGCTACAACTATTTTTAGACAATACTTTTCAACGGTTACACGTAGAGCAATTGCGAAAAACAAAACTATTTCAATGGATGTGCGAAATCTGGTAATAAGACATTGGAAAAATGGAAAATCAGTTCGCTGTACAAGACAAATATTGGAGCTGAGTAATGTCTATTGTTTTTAACATTATTCACAGGTTCACAAAAGCAAATAGTGTTAAAAGGAAAGGAAAAAAAAAAAAAAAAAAAAAAAAAAAAGAAATCTTAGGATATTAGTTTTAGGATATTTACTGAACGTGAAGAAAGATGGATTGTGAGACAAGTTCTCATTAATTCAAGAACCAGCGCAATAAAAATGACTCTGAGAAGTAAAAATATGTTCGAGAAATCTGCAAATCCTGAAATTGTTAGAAATGTTGTAAGAAAACATAGGTATCATGGTAGAGTACCTCGAAGAAAGCCCTACATTTCCAAAGCAAACCGATAGGATAGACTGACATTTGCTAAAATGTATGTAAAGCAGATACCAGAATTTTGGGAAGATGTAATTTTCGTAGACAAAAGCAAATAAACCACTTTCGGATCAGATGGGAAGCAAATAGTCTGGCAGACACCTAATACGGAATTGCATGTCAAAAATTTGTTGCCTACTGTTAAGTTTGGAGGCCGCAACCAATTAGTCTGGGGCTCCATGGCAAGCTCTGGTGTTGGAACCTTAGATTTCATAGATGGTATAATGAATAAATATGTCTATCTTGATATTCTCAAGCGAAATATTAACCAAAGTGCGAGAAAGTTGGGAATAGCAAGTCATTTTAGTTTGTACCAGAATAACGGCCCAAAACATACTGCTCACATTTGCAAGTTATGGGTCCTTTACCACTGTCCTGCGTGGTTAAAACTCCTGCACAGAGCCCAGAACTTAATCTCATAGAACATGTATGCAATTATTTGGAGCAAAAACTCAATGAACCCCACATTTCTAACAAGCAGGAATTAAGAAACATCTGGTGTAAGAGTGGGCAAAAATCGACGGCTCGTTTTGTGCAAAACTGGTCAAATCCATGCCAAATCGATTGTTAGATGTCATAAAGTACAAAAGTGGTCCAACAAGATATTAACTATCAATTTTTTGCTGTTTTTTATTTATTGAGCAGTGTCCCAATACTTTTTTGAGCTTATTTTTTGTCTTGACTTTTTTTTCTTTAAATTAAAACAATATTTACATTAATATTTGAGTTTTGTTTCAGTCACTGTGATTTGCATTTAACAAAATGTCATATACGTTTTTTTTGTTACATTTGTGTATTTAAGTTATATATTATGATAAAATTTCATGAACTTATATTGTGTCCCAGTAGTGTTTTGACAGAGTGTAAATAATACTAGCACTATTCAGATCATGGAATATGTTTGAAAACTTAGTTTTTATAGTTTATGGTATAAAGTCTGGTTTTTTTTATATAAAGTTTTTCTAAATTCGATGAAAATTAGGAGTTAATTCTAATTTTTACAGAAGGCTAATAAACTGCTAATAGATTTTCATAAAATCTTATAACATATTTTAATTATTTGTAGAATATAAATTCTGTAAGAAGAATTTCTATTTTACTATTTCATGCCTGTTTTACATTTTAATTTTCTTACAAAGGATTTTATTTAAAATTTTCACAAAACTTTCCTTAAATAAGTGATTTACTTAAATTACAAAAGGTTGTGACATATTGATTTTGTCAGGATCGAGTAATTTTAGATGTCAAATTGATGCTCTTTCTAAAAAATGTTGAAGGAATTTCTTCTATTCTATGATCTTCTTTAAATTAAGTTTCTTTATGGAATCTACTTTTCGTAAAAATCTAAGATAATGTATGAAAAAATCTATTATTTTATTAAGAAGAGAGTACAACAGTAAGAAGATTTTTTTTACCTTATTCCGTTAATGTAAAAACAATTATGTATTCAAAACCTCTCCTGCCAATCTGAGCTTAAAAATGTAAATAATTTAATTCGCCAATATTTAAAATAAGTTTGTTCTTGGAGATTACAGCATTGACAGCTCCTGTACAAGGTTTATTATTTATATTACAATAATTAGCATGTTATTATTGAAAATTAATTAAGTTTATAAAATATATTCTACATTTTACTTTAATAAAGTTCAAGAATTGTAAACAATTTAACTATGGATCTTCAAAATTGTTTTAAGTGTCTTGGTAAATTTGAAGCTGCTAAAAATATCACATAAAATGGGAGGCTTATTTCTATTCATTAATTCATGTTCATTCCAAATTGGATTTAATTGTGATTATTTAAGGTCACTAAAATCAAAGACATTATTTTTTATATTTCTACTCCATTATTTTCATTTAATTCATCAGATAAAATATTTTTATTCCATTATTTTCATTTAATTGTATTTTTTGGGTGACTATCAAACGTGAAAAAAAAATACGAAAGCAAGTGTAATATTAAGCAAAAAATATCTATTCTAGGAAATTAAGAAATGTTTGTAAATGTATTCAATAGGAAAACTAAAGCAGCTTTATGCATATTTACTGAAAAATGAATTAAAATTCAAATAAAGTTTACTTATAAAAAATAAAAATTTTAACTATATATATATATATATATATATATATATACTTCTAAATTGTAAAATTTATAGCTTTTGAAAAATATCGTTTTTATTATTATCACACTTTAATCTGCCTAATGATCTAGAATTCTTGAAAGGAGTTTTGATATTCACTTTGTAAATTGCCTTTCTAAAAAATATTTCACAAATAGAGGTTTGGTTTGTTTGTCGCTCAACGGTCATTTTTTCATACGAGGGCTAATTAGACCGTGACCTTAGGTTTGAAGTGGATTCCGAACCACTACAAACATTTATGCCCAAAGTGGGATCGGAACTCACGAACTGTTGTGCCGTTTATAAATAGAGGACCACGTTTTCCCATGTCGAAAGGGGGTAAACATTGAAATCTCCAGTAAGCATCCCATCAGACGCGCAATAAAAAATCATGAAATTTATCTCTCTTTATTTGCTGGGATAGAAAACGAGGTCTTTCGTTTCAAAAATCAGTTTCCCATAGAATCTTATTAAATTTAACCTTAACACTGTTAAAGGTACTACAATTTGTAACAAACACACACTTAACGTCTCTATAAGTATCTACATAAATAAAATTCCTTTCTTTACTTTATGATATTTCGTTAAAATTTGAATGGAAAACCACTGCATAGAATGGAATGAAAATTTTATCAGTGTTAGTCTCAGGCTAACTTTAAATGAATATTATGTTTCATCTGGAAATTTAGGTTATAACTTTTGGAACTTATTTGAAACATAATAAACCCAGATTTGAACGCTCTGTAGAACTGTTTAAAGGCTGATTTGGTTCTATCAAACATTTCAACTTTTTGTAATAAAAATTCTCATTGGACATGCATGGAACTTGGACTCACAGTTCTTTCCCTTTATTTTGAAGTTGACATATCTGAATAACTGCTGAGGCTAAAAAACTTTTACACCCCTTTCATTCTATATTAAAAGGTCCAAATTTTCTAGAATAAAAAAAGATCTAGTTTTGGAAAAATATCGTTTTTATTAATTGATAGAAACGTGTATTGTGTATTTCATTATAAAAACAATGGGAAAACATTTTTAATGTTAGTAAAGAGTTCATAATTCATCGATAAACAATTAACTAACTTCTTAACTAAAAAGAATATTCAAACACTCAGTACTTCATTATACCTGTATTTCATCGATTTATGTATAACAATCTTGATTTCATAATACTAAACAGTCAATCACAAATACGAAGAAAATACAAAAGCTAATTTTCTTTATGAGAGCCTTTGCTCTAAAAAATCCAAAACTTTCACATAAAAATTATTTCACACAAAAGCAGAGAGTAGAATGAGTAGAACACGTGCCTTAGTTTCAAAAGTTCATAACGCAAAAATCTCCAATTCGGCGTGGATGATTGAAGTGTCCAGGGGTTCATTTCAAACTAAGGACTCAGAATAGATAGGACTTAAATCTTTGACTTGAAGAGAAGCTTGTAGTAATCAGCGAAAAATAATCAAAACTGAACAGATATTTGGAATGGGCTATATTTAACATATTTTATTACAAATTTATTCTCCTCACTGCTAAGACATCTAAGATTTCCTCAGAATATCCTTAGGAAAGATGTTAATATAAAATATTTCCCTTTTTAAGAAAGAGTACCTACAGCGATGATAAAAAGAATCGCTTAGGGGTTCTTTAGGAATGACGTAGCATTATAATATGTAAGAATATTCTTAAAATTAAAATATTAAAAAATAATATAAAATTCCATATTGTATGTATAACTGCCTTATAGCAGTTGAATTGTGAAACCCATGGGAATTTAAAATATCTGTAGTGTATGATACTTATTTAAATGTAATGATAATTATAAATGAAAAAGAATATTCTTATGTAAGTTTAAATTTATAGGAAATATTCTATATTTCCTTTTTTAAGAGAGAGTTCCTGCAGCGATGATAAAAAGATTCGCTGGGGATCTCTTTAGGACAGAAAGTGCATTATAATATGTAAGAATATTCTTAAAATTCAAAATATAAAAAATAATATAAAATTCTATATTGTATCTATAACTGCCTTATAGAAGTTGAATTGTGAAACCCAATGGAAATTTAACATGCTTGTAGTGTATGACGCTTATTTAAATGTAATAATATTTATAAATAAAAAGAATATTCTTATGTAAGTTTAAATTTAAAGGAAATATTCTATATATTTCCTTTTTTAAGAAAGAGTTCTTCCAGCGATGATAAAAAGATTCGCTGGGAGTCTCTTTAGGACAGAAAGTGCATTATATTATATAAGAATATTTTTAAAAATCAAATAATAAAAAATAATATAAAATTCTATATTGTATCTATAACTGCCTTATAGCAGTTGAATTGTGAAACCCATGGGAATTTAAAATGCTTGTAGTGTATATCGCTTATTTAAATTCAATAATAATTATAAATGAAAAGAATATTCTTATGTAAGTTTAAATTTAAAGGAAATATTCTCTATATTTCCTTTTTTAAGAGAGAGTTCCTCCAGCGATGATAAAAAGATTTGTCGGGGGCCTCTTTAGGACAGAAAGTGCATTATAATATGTAAGAATATTCTTAAAATTCAAATAATTAAAAATAATATAAAATTCTATATTGTATCTATAACTGCCTTATAGCAGTTGAATTGTGAAAACCATGGGAATTTAAAATGCTTGTAGTGTATGACGCTTATTTAAATGTAATCATAATTATAAATGAAAAAAATATTCTTGTGTAAGTTTAAAACTAAAGGAAATATTCTATATTTCCTTTTTTAAGAGAGAGTTCCTCCAGCGATGATAAAAAAGATTCGCTGGGGATCTCTTTAGGATAGAAAGTGCATGATAATATGTAAGAATATTCTTAAAATTCAAATAATAAAAAATAATATAAAATTTATATTGTATCTATAACTGCCTTATAGCAGTTGAATTGTGAAACCCATGGGAATTTAAAATGCTTGTAGTGTATGACGCTTATTTAAATGCAATAATATTTATAAATAAAAAGAATATTCTTATGTAAGTTTAAATTTAAAGGAAATATTCTATATTTCCTTTTTTAAGAGAGAGTTCCTTCAGCGATGATAAAAAGATTCGCTGGGGGTCTCTTTAGGACAGAAAGTGCATTATAATATGTAAGAATATTCTTAAAATTTAAAAAATGAAAAATAATATAAAATTCTATATTGTATCTATAACTGCCTTATAGCAGTTGAATTGTGAAACCCATGGAAATTTAAAATGCTTGTAGTGTATGATACATTTTTAAGTATAATGATAACTATAAATAAAAAAGAATATTCTTATGTAAGTTTAAATTTAAAGGAAATATTCTATATTTCCTTTTTTAAGAGAGAGTTCCTCCAGCGATGATAAAAAGATTCGCTGGGGGTCTCTTTAGGACAGAAAGTGCGTTATAATGTGTAAGAATATTCTTAAAATTCAAATAATAAAAAATAATATAAAATTCTATATTGTATCTATAACTGCCTTATAGCAGTTGAATTGTGAAACCCATGGGAATTTAAAATGCTTGTAGTGTATGACGCTTATTTAAATGCAATCATAATTATAAATGAAAAGAATATTCTTGTGTAAGTTTAAAACTAAAGGAAATATTCTATATTTCCTTTTTTAAGAGAGAGTTCCTCCAGCGATGATAAAAAAGATTCGCTGTAGATCTCTTTAGGACAGAAAGTGCATTATAATGTGTAAGAATATTCTTAAAATTCAAATAATAAAAAATAATATAAAATTCTATATTGTATCTATAACTGCCTTATAGCAGTTGAATTGTGAAACCCATGGGAATTTAAAATTCTTGTAGTGTATGACGCTTATTTAAATGTAATAATATTTATAAATAAAAAGAATATTCTTATGTAAGTTTAAATTTAAAGGAAATATTCTATATTTCCTTTTTTAAGAGAGAGTTCCTTCAGCGATGATAAAAAGATTCGCTGGGGGTTTCTTTAGGACAGAAAGTGCATTATAATGTGTAAGAATATTCTTAAAATTCAAATAATAAAAAATAATATAAAATTCTATATTGTATCTATAACTGCCTTATAGCAGTTGAATTGTGAAACCCATGGGATTTTAAAATTCTTGTAGTGTATGACGCTTATTTAAGTATAATGATAACTATAAATAAAAAAGAATATTCTTATGTAAGTTTAAATTTAAAGGAAATATTCTCTATAGTTCCTTTTTTAAGAGAGAGTTCCTCCAGCGATGATAAAAAGATTCGCTGGGGGTCTCTTTAGGACAGAAAGTGCATTATAATGTGTAAGAATATTCTTAAAATTCAAATAATTAAAAATAATATAAAATTCTATATTGTATCTATAACTGCCTTATAGCAGTTGAATTGTGAAACCCATGGGAATTTAAAATGCTTGTAGTGTATATCGCTTATTTAAATTCAATAATAATTATAAATGAAAAGAATATTCTTATGTAAGTTTAAATTTAAAGGAAATATTCTATATTTCCTTTTTTAAGAGAGAGTTCCTCCAGCGATGATAAAAAGATTCGCTGGGGGTCTCTTTAGGACAGAAAGTGCATTATAATATGTAAGAATATTCTTAATATTCAAATAATTAAATATAATATAAAATTCTATATTGTATTTATAACTGTCTTATAGCAGTTGAATTGTGAAACCCATGGGAATTTAAAATGCTTGTAGTGTATGACGCTTATTTAAATGTAATCATAATTATAAATGAAAAGAATATTCTTGTGTAAGTTTAAAACTAAAGGAAATATTCTATATTTCTTTTTTAAGAGAGAGTTCCTCCAGCGATGATAAAAAAGATTCGCTGGAGATATCTTTAGGATAGAAAGTGCATGATAATATGTAAGAATATTCTTAAAATTCAAATAATAAAATAATATAAAATTTATATTGTATCTATAACTGCCTTATAGCAGTTGAATTGTGAAACCCATGGGAATTTAAAATGCTTGAAGTGTATGACACTTATTTAAATGCAATAATATTTATAAATGAAAAAGAATATTCTTATGTAAGTTTAAATTTAAAGGAAATATTCTATATTTCCTTTTTTAAGAGAGAGTTCTTCCAGCGATGATAAAAAGATTCGCTGGGGATCTCTTTAGGACAGAAAGTGCATTATAATATGTAAGAATATTCTTAAAATTCGAAAAATAAAAAATAATATAAAATTCTATATTGTATCTATAACTGCCTTATAGCAGTTGAATTGTGAAACCCATGGGAATTTAAAATGCTTGTATTGTATGACACATTTTTAAGTATAATGATAACTATAAATAAAAAAGAATATCCTTATGTAAGTTTAAATTTAAAGGAAATATTCTCTATATTTCCTTTTTTAAGAGAGAGTTCCTCCAGCGATGATAAAAAGATTCGCTGGGGATCTCTTTAGGATAGAAAGTGCATGATAATATGTAAGAATATTCTTAAAATTCAAATAATATAAAATAATATAAAATTTTATATTGTATCTATAACTGCCTTATAGCAGTTGAATTGTGAAACCCATGAGAATTTAAAATGCTTGTAGTGTATGACGCTTATTTAAATGTAATAATATTTATAAATAAAAAGAATATTCTTATGTAAGTTTAAATTTAAAGGAAATATTCTATATTTCCTTTTTTAAGAGAGAGTTCCTTCAGCGATGATAAAAAGATTCGCTGGGGGTCTCTTTAGGACAGAAAGTGCATTATAATATGTAAGAATATTCTTAAAATTCAAAAAATAAAAAATAATATAAAATTCTATATTGTATCTATAACTGCCTTATAGCAGTTGAATTGTGAAACCCATGGGAATTTAAAATGCTTGTAGTGTATGACACATTTTTAAGTATAATGATAACTATAAATAAAAAAGAATATTCTTATGTAAGTTTAAATTTAAAGGAAATATTCTATATTTCCTTTTTTAAGAGAGAGTTCCTCCAGCGATGATAAAAAGATTCGCTGGGGGTCTCTTTAGGACAGAAAGTGCATTATAATGTGTAAGAATATTCTTGAAATTCAAATAATAAAAAATAATATAAAATTCTATATTGTATCTATAACTGCCTTATAGCAGTTGAATTGTGAAACCCATGGGAATTTAAAATGCTTGTAGTGTATATCGCTTATTTAAATTCAATAATAATTATAAATGAAAAGAATATTCTTATGTAAGTTTAAATTTAAAGGAAATATTCTATATTTCCTTTTTTAAGAGAGAGTTCCTCCAGCGATGATAAAAAGATTTGCTGGGGGCCTCTTTAGGACAGAAAGTGCATTATAATATGTAAGAATATTCTTAAAATTCAAATAATTAAAAATAATATAAAATTCTATATTGTATCTATAACTGCCTTATAGCAGTTGAATTGTGAAACCCATGGGAATTTAAAATGCTTGTAGTGTATGACGCTTATTTAAATGTAATCATAATTATAAATGAAAAAAATATTCTTGTGTAAGTTTAAAACTAAAGGAAATATTCTATATTTCCTTTTTTAAGAGAGAGTTCCTCCAGCGATGATAAAAAAGATTCGCTGGAGATATCTTTAGGATAGAAAGTGCATGATAATATGTAAGAATATTCTTAAAATTCAAATAATAAAAAATAATATAAAATTTTATATTGTATCTATAACTGCCTTATAGCAGTTGAATTGTGAAACCCATGGGAATTTAAAATGCTTGAAGTGTATGACGCTTATTTAAATGCAATAATATTTATAAATAAAAAGAATATTCTTATGTAAGTTTAAATTTAAAGGAAATATTCTATATTTCCTTTTTTAAGAGAGAGTTCTTCCAGCGATGATAAAAAGATTCGCTGGGGATCTCTTTAGGACAGAAAGTGCATTATAATATGTAAGAATATTCTTAAAATTCGAAAAATAAAAAATAATATAAAATTCTATATTGTATCTATAACTGCCTTATAGCAGTTGAATTGTGAAACCCATGGGAATTTAAAATGCTTGTATTGTATGACACATTTTTAAGTATAATGATAACTATAAATAAAAAAGAATATCCTTATGTAAGTTTAAATTTAAAGGAAATATTCTCTATATTTCCTTTTTTAAGAGAGAGTTCCTCCAGCGATGATAAAAAGATTCGCTGGGGATCTCTTTAGGATAGAAAGTGCATGATAATATGTAAGAATATTCTTAAAATTCAAATAATATAAAATAATATAAAATTTTATATTGTATCTATAACTGCCTTATAGCAGTTGAATTGTAAAACCCATGAGAATTTAAAATGCTTGTAGTGTATGACGCTTATTTAAATGTAATAATATTTATAAATAAAAAGAATATTCTTATGTAAGTTTAAATTTAAAGGAAATATTCTATATTTCCTTTTTAAGAGAGAGTTCCTTCAGCGATGATAAAAAGATTCGCTGGGGGTCTCTTTAGGACAGAAAGTGCATTATAATATGTAAGAATATTCTTAAAATTTAAAAATAAAAAATAATATAAAATTCTATATTGTATCTATAACTGCCTTATAGCAGTTGAATTGTGAAACCCATGGGAATTTAAAATGCTTGTAGTGTATGACACATTTTTAAGTATAATGATAACTATAAATAAAAAGAATATTCTTATGTAAGTTTAAATTTAAAGGAAATATTCTATATTTCCTTTTTAAGAAGAGTCAGCGATGATAAAAAGATTCGCTCTTTAGACAGAAAGTGCATTATAATGTGTAAGAATATTCTTAAAATTCAAATAATAAAAAATAATATAAAATTCTAGAGGGGCTCTATAACTGCCGTATAGCAGGTGAATTGTGAACCCATGGGAATTTAAAATGCTTTATTTAAATGCAATCATAATTATAAATGAAAAGAATATTCTTGTGTAAGTTTAACTAAAGGAAATATTCTATATTTAAGAGAGAGTTCGTGCAGCGATGATAAAAAGATTCGCTGAGGGTCTCTTTAAGACAGAAAGTGCATTATAATATGTAAGAATATTCTTAAAATTCAAATAATAAAAAATAATATAAAATTCTATATTGTATCTATAACTGCCTTATAGCAGTTGAATTGTGAAACCCATGGGATTTTAAAATTCTTGTAGTGTATGACGCTTATTTAAATGTAATAATATATAAAATAAAAAGAATATTCTTATGTAAGTTTAAATTTAAAGGAAATATTCTATATTTCCTTTTTTAAGAGAGAGTTCCTTCAGCGATGATAAAAAGATTCGCTGGGGGTCTCTTTAGGACAGAAAGTGCATTATAATATGTAAGAATATTCTTAAAATTCAAAAAATAAAAAATAATATAAAATTCTATATTGTATCTATAACTGCCTTATAGCAGTTGAATTGTGAAACCCATGGGAATTTAAAATGCTTGTAGTGTATGACACATTTTTAAGTATAATGATAACTATAAATAAAAAAGAATATTCTTATGTAAGTTTAAATTTAAAGGAAATATTCTATATTTCCTTTTTTAAGAGAGAGTTCCTCCAGCGATGATAAAAAGATTCGCTGGGGGTCTCTTTAGGACAGAAAGTGCATTATAATGTGTAAGAATATTCTTGAAATTCAAATAATAAAAAATAATATAAAATTCTATATTGTATCTATAACTGCCTTATAGCAGTTGAATTGTGAAACCCATGGGAATTTAAAATGCTTGTAGTGTATATCGCTTATTTAAATTCAATAATAATTATAAATGAAAAGAATATTCTTATGTAAGTTTAAATTTAAAGGAAATATTCTCTATATTTCCTTTTTTAAGATAGAGTTCCTCCAGCGATGATAAAAAGATTTGTTGGGGGCCTCTTTAGGACAGAAAGTGCATTATAATATGTAAGAATATTCTTAATATTCAAATAATTAAAAATAATATAAAATTCTATATTGTATCTATAACTGCCTTATAGCAGTTGAATTGTGAAAACCATGGGAATTTAAAATGCTTGTAGTGTATGACGCTTATTTAAATGTAATCATAATTATAAATGAAAAAAATATTCTTGTGTAAGTTTAAAACTAAAGGAAATATTCTATATTTCTTTTTTAAGAGAGAGTTCCTCCAGCGATGATAAAAAAGATTCGCTGGAGATATCTTTAGGATAGAAAGTGCATGATAATATGTAAGAATATTCTTAAAATTCAAATAATAAAAAATAATATAAAATTTTATATTGTATCTATAACTGCCTTATAGCAGTTGAATTGTGAAACCCATGGGAATTTAAAATGCTTGAAGTGTATGACGCTTATTTAAATGCAATAATATTTATAAATAAAAAGAATATTCTTATGTAAGTTTAAATTTAAAGGAAATATTCTATATTTCCTTTTTTAAGAGAGAGTTCTTCCAGCGATGATAAAAAGATTCGCTGGGGATCTCTTTAGGACAGAAAGTGCATTATAATATGTAAGAATATTCTTAAAATTCAAAAAATAAAAAATAATATAAAATTCTATATTGTATCTATAACTGCCTTATAGCAGTTGAATTGTGAAACCCATGGGAATTTAAAATGCTTGTAGTGTAAGACGCTTATTTAAATGTAATCATAATTATAAATGAAAAGAATATTCTTGTGTAAGTTTAAAACTAAAGGAAATATTCTATATTTCCTTTTTTAAGAGAGAGTTCCTCCAGCGATGATAAAAAGATTTGCTGGGGGCCTCTTTAGGACAGAAAGTGCATTATAATATGTAAGAATATTCTTAAAATTCAAATAATTAAAAATAATATAAAATTGTATATTGTATCTATAACTGCCTTATAGCAGTTGAATTGTGAAACCCATGGGAATTTAAAATGCTTGTAGTGTATATCGCTTATTTAAATTCAATAATAATTATAAATGAAAAGAATATTCTTATGTAAGTTTAAATTTAAAGGAAATATTCTATATTTCCTTTTTTAACAGAGAGTTCCTCCAGCGATGATAAAAAGATTCGCTGGGGGTCTTTTTAGGACAGAAAGTGCATTATAATATGTAAGAGTATTCTTAAAATTCAAATAATTAAAAATAATATAAAATTCTATTTTGTATTTATAACTGTCTTATAGCAGTTGAATTGTGAAACCCATGGGAATTTAAAATGCTTGTAGTGTATGACGCTTATTTAAATGTAATCATAATTATAAATGAAAAGAATATTCTTGTGTAAGTTTAAAACTAAAGGAAATATTCTATATTTCCTTTTTTAAGAGAGAGTTCCTCCAGCGATGATAAAATGATTCGCTGCGGGTCTCTTTAGAACAGAATGTGCATTATATTATGTAATAATATTTTTAAAAATCAAATAATAAAATATAATATGAAATTCTATATTGTATCTATAACTGTCTTATAGCAGTTGAATTGTGAAACCCATGGGAATTTAAAATGCTTGTAGTGTATGACGCTTATTTAAATGTAATAATATTTATAAATAAAAAGAATATTCTTGTGTAAGTTTAAAACTAAAGGAAATATTCTATATTTCCTTTTTTAAGAGAGAGTTCCTCCAGCGATGATAAAAAAGATTCGCTGGGGATCTCTTTAGGACAGAAAGTGCATTATAATATGTAAGAATATTCTTAAAATTCAAATAATAAAAAATAATATATAATTCTATTTTGTATCTATAACTGTCTTATAGCAGTTGAATTGTGAAACCCATGGGAATTTAAAATGTCTGTAGTGTATGACACTATTTTAAGTATAATAATAATTATAAATGAAAAAGAATATTCTTATGTAAGTTTAAATTTAAAGGAAATATTCCTATATTTCCCGTTTTAAGAGAGAGTTCGTGCAGCGATGATAAAAAGATTCGCTTAGGGTCTCTTTAAGACAGAAAGTGCATTATAATATGTAAGAATATTCTTAAAATTCAAATAATAAAAAATAATATAAAATTCTATTTTGTATCTATAACTGCCTTATAGTAGTTGAATTGTGAAACCCATGGGAATTTAAAATGCTTGTAGTGTATGACACATTTTTAAGTATAATGATAACTATAAATAAAAAAGAATATTCTTATGTAAGTTTAAATTTAAAGGAAATATTCTCTATAGTTCCTTTTTTAAGAGAGAGTTCCTCCAGCGATGATAAAAAGATTCGCTGGGGGTCTCTTTAGGACAGAAAGTGCATTATAATGTGTAAGAATATTCTTGAAATTCAAATAATATAAAATAATATAAAATTTTATATTGTATCTATAACTGCCTTATAGCAGTTGAATTGTGAAACCCATGAGAATTTAAAATGCTTGTAGTGTATGACGCTTATTTAAATGTAATAATATTTATAAATAAAAAGAATATTCTTATGTAAGTTTAAATTTAAAGGAAATATTCTATATTTCCTTTTTTAAGAGAGAGTTCCTTCAGCGATGATAAAAAGATTCGCTGGGGGTCTCTTTAAGACAGAAAGTGCATTATAATATGTAAGAATATTCTTAAAATTCAAATAATTAAAAATAATATAAAATTCTATATTGTATCTATAACTGCCTTATAGCAGTTGAATTGTGAAACCCATGGGAATTTAAAATGCTTGTAGTGTATGACACATTTTTAAGTATAATGATAACTATAAATAAAAAAGAATATTCTTATGTAAGTTTAAATTTAAAGGAAATATTCTATATTTCCTTTTTTAAGAGAGAGTTCCTCCAGCGATGATAAAAAGATTCGCTGGGGGTCTCTTTAGGACAGAAAGTGCATTATAATGTGTAAGAATATTCTTAAAATTCAAATAATAAAAAATAATATAAAATTCTATATTGTATCTATAACTGCCTTATAGCAGTTGAATTGTGAAACCCATGGGAATTTAAAATGCTTGTAGTGTATATCGCTTATTTAAATTCAATAATAATTATAAATGAAAAGAATATTCTTGTGTAAGTTTAAATTTAAAGGAAATATTCTATATTTCCTTTTTTAAGAGAGAGTTCCTCCAGCGATGATAAAAAGATTCGCTGGGGGTCTCTTTAGGACAGAAAGTGCATTATAATATGTAAGAATATTCTTAAAATTCAAATAATAAAAAATAATATAAAATTCTATATTGTATCTATAACTGCCTTATAGCAGTTGAATTGTGAAACCCATGGGAATTTAAAATGTTTGTAGTGTATAACGCTTATTTAAATTCAATAATAATTATAAATGAAAAGAATATTCTTATGTAAGTTTAAATTTAAAGGAAATATTCTATATTTCCTTTTTTAAGAGAGAGTTCCTCCAGCGATGATAAAAAGATTCGCTGGGGGTCTCTTCAGGACAGAAAGTGCATTATAATATGTAAGAGTATTCTTAAAATTCAAATAATTAAAAATAATATAAAATTCTATATTGTATCTATAACTGCCTTATAGCAGTTGAATTCTGAAACCCATGGGAATTTAAAATGCTTGTAGTGTATATCGCTTATTTAAATTCAATAATAATTATAAATGAAAAGAATATTCTTATGTAAGTTTAAATTTAAAGGAAATATTCTATATTTCCTTTTTTAACAGAGAGTTCCTCCAGCGATGATAAAATGATTCGCTGCGGGTCTCTTTAGAACAGAAAGTGCATTATATTATGTAATAATATTTTTAAAAATCAAATAATAAAATATAATATAAAATTCTATATTGTATTTATAACTGTCTTATAGCAGTTGAATTGTGAAACCCATGGGAATTTAAAATGCTTGTAGTGTATGACGCTTATTTAAATGTAATGATAATTATAAATGAAAAGAATATTCTTGTGTAAGTTTAAAACTAAAGGAAATATTCTATATTTCCTTTTTTAAGAGAGAGTTCCTCCAGCGATGATAAAAAAGATTCGCTGGGGATCTCTTTAGGACAGAAAGTGCATTATAATGTGTGAGAATATTCTTAAAATTCAAATAATTAAAAATAATATAAAATTCTATATTGTATCTATAACTGCCTTATAGCAGTTGAATTGTGAAACACATGGGAATTTAAAATTCTTGTAGTGTATGACGCTTATTTAAATGTAATAATATTTATAGATAAAAAGAATATTCTTATGTAAGTTTAAATTTAAAGGAAATATTTTATATTTCCTTTTTTAAGAGAGACTTCCTTCAGCGATAATAAAAAGATTCGCTGGGGGTCCCTTTAGGACAGAAAGTGCATTATAATATGTAAGAATATTCTTAAAATTCAAATAATAAAATATATTATATAATTCTATTTTGTATCTATAACTGTCGTATAGCAGTTGAATTGTGAAACCCATAGGAATTTAAAATGTCTGTAGTGTATGACACTATTTTAAGTATAATAATAATTATAAATGAAAAAGAATATTCTTATGTAAGTTTAAATTTAAAGGAAATATTCCTATATTTCCCGTTTTAAGAGAGAGTTCCTTCCGCGTTAATAAAAAGATTCGCTGGGGGTCTCTTTAGGACAGAAAGTGCATTATATTATGTAAGAATATTTTTAAAAATCAAATAATATGAAATAATATAAAATTCTATATTGTATCTATAACTGTCTTATAGCAGTTGAATTGTGAAACCCATAAGAATTTAAAATGTCTGTAATGTATGATACTTATTTAAATGTAATAATAATTATAAATGAAAAAGAATATTCTTATGTAAGTGTAAATTTAAAGGAAATTTTCTCTATATTTCCTTTTTTAAGAGAGAGTTCCTCCAGTGATGATAAAAAGATTTGCTGGGGGCCTCTTTAGGACAGAAAGTGCATTATAATATGTAAGAATATTCTTAAAATTCAAATAATTAAAAATAATATAAAATTCTATTTTGTATCTATAACTGCCTTATAGCAGTTGAATTGTGAAACCCATGGGAATTTAAAATGTCTGTAGTGTATGACACTATTTTAAGTATAATAATAATTATAAATGAAAAAGAATATTCTTATGTAAGTTTAAATTTAAAGGAAATATTCCTATATTTCCCGTTTTAAGAGAGAGTTCGTGCAGCGATGATAAAAAGATTCGCTGAGGGTCTCTTTAAGACAGAAAGTGCATTATAATATGTAAGAATATTCTTAAAATTCAAATAATAAAAAAATAATATAAAATTCTATATTGTATCTATAACTGCCTTATAGCAGTTGAATTGTGAAACCCATGGGAATTTAAAATGCTAGTAGTGTATGACGCTTATTTAAATGTAATAATAATTATAAATGAAAAAGAATATTCTTATGTAAGTTTAAATTTAAAGGAAATATTCTATATTTACAGTTGCTGATTTTATTTAAATGCATCTTCATTACGTTTGATGAGGAACATGTTGCATGTAACAATTTATGCACTAAACTCAACTTTATAAATCAGCATTCAAATTCATTAAGTTCGGTAGGCTTTATCTAGAGAAAAAAAAGTACTAAAACGACAAGCATTTCACTAGCAATGAATTTTTTTGTTAAGTAGAAGTGAGAGAACATGCTTTATTGTTATCAATAACCTAGATATGAAAGATGAGGTAGATAATTGTTTGTTTTCTTAAAAAAAATAATTTAAGAATTTACATTTTACATTGTTTAACTCATATTAACAATTTTTTTTCCTTTTTGCTACAAATTGATTGTAATTTTAAACAGACGCAACACAATATTCTGTTTTTAAGAATTTATTTTACTGTGTATTAAACCTTCATAAGTGATAATTTGAGAACAAAATAATTTATTTTAAAGAAACAAAATTTAAATGAAATGTTTTACTTCATTCTAATTGTGATTAAAAAAAATATTTTTCAGTGAAGAAGGAAAATAAGACTACCTTTTTTCTGAGTTGTTATTTCTAATTTATCAGATGAATTTTTTAATTGGTCCCATTGTTTAATAAAAGTTGATTTCTTTGGTATTAGTATTTTTAAGGATTTCAATAATTGAATTTTTTTATCTAATGAACATTTTTTAGCTTCATGAAAAAATATTTACTAAATTTTTCATACCACGTTTAAATATTAATTCGCAAGTATTAAAAAAAGAATAAACCAATGAAATATTCAAAACACAATATATATATATAAATTGTCCTCAATTATTTTGGATTTTATTACAATTGAAAATAAATTGATGGAAATTTAAATTTGTTTATGCTTTTACTGAATAATGTTATATTTTGCAAAGAAGGCCAGAGCCCACAACGTGATGCCGTGATAGTGTTGTTTAATGTTAAATTTTAAAAATTAATCTTCTAAGTTAATTCGTGTGTAAATATTTCTATAAGCTATCTAAAATGCATACTTAAAATTATGAAAATGTAAATATTTTTCTGATTTTATTTTTAATTTTTTTCTTTTCGAATGCGCGAATGAGTTTTAGAATTTAATTTGATTCAGCGCTATTAGAGGCGTACGTGATGCCAATTTTTCTTTACAATGGGTCACCCAGTTCTATGCCATTTTTTCCCTGAAAGTGGAAGGATAAGAAACAGAGAAATCATCCTCAATGCCCGAACCACGATTCGTACCCGGAACCTATTGCTTCGAAGTTATTGTTGCCAACCACTCCCCCATCGGTCCCATATCATTTTTAGAATTAATAAATAACTATAAAAGTCTTATAATATTCATGATTGATATTTATAAATAATATCTATCAGTGTACTCTAAAACGATAATAATTGATAATTTTTAATTTCATTAATTAAATTAAATTCTGGTTTTGTTTCATGGTGTTGAAAACTTCTTTACATAGTGGTAAAATTATAACGATTTTGTGCTTCATATTTTCTTAATGGGTAATTAAGAAAATAATGGGTATTTGAAACCATACCAGAAAACCATAATTTTAATTTTCGTTTTTTATGAATATTTAATATCTTTCATGAATTATGTAATATTTCTCATGTGATCCTTAGTTCGTGGGTTCGAATCCCACCTTGGGCATGGATGTTTGTAGTTGTTCAAAATCCACTTTGAACCGTAGGTCTCGGTCTAATTAGCTCTTGTTTGCAAAAAACGTCCGTTGGGCGACAAACAAACAAAAAAAAACTTATGTGAACATTTCATGCACAGCTGCTTTTCCATTAACAAATTAACCTTCGTCATGCTATGAATAATATAGACTTTACACCTATATTTAAGAGTTGTAAAGTTTTATATGCGATATTTTTCCATTCATTTTTTATTCGGTTTTAAGTTGCATATATATTCAACACAATGTTGATATCATTGTGTCTAAGCAGATTGCTTTAAGAGAGAGAAATCAGAATAGGCCAGGGATGGCAAACCTTTCTTGATGTCCGTGCCACAAAGTCATAAAAATTCTTTTTTAAATAGGTAACATGCCACAGTAAAATTTCATTTGAAATGTTAGCAGGGTGAAACTATACCTAAGTGTAATTAAATAAACAAATAAAAGCAATTCTTCATTAAGATATTTTTATTAATCAATGTTTTACAAAAAGCAATATGCTAGACACAAAATTCACGTTAAAAACAATTGTTTTTAATGGGATTTTTGTTTCTGTACGCAAGATGATAAAAATATAATATCTGGTTCCTATCTAGTTATTTGAACAGTACGCATGCAGAGCTCAACTCATCCATCATTCTATATTCCTATTTTTAATTTTTATAAAATTTAATTCTGAAAAATAGAGATTCACATGCCCACGTCGATGAAAATATTGATAAAATTGCCTTTGCTAGTATTTTTAAGCAATTATACGTGTCAGGAATTGAATTCCATGTACTTAGAATTTCATCTTCTGCAATTTTATTTATTTTATCCAATAATCGATTACTTTCAATGATTTCTAAATCATTTCTTATATCATTAAATTTTTAGTTCTATATGGCACTTGACTGAAATTCAACTAATTCCATTTCTAATTCATTATAATTTAACCACTCATGGCGTTTTAAATTTAATTTTTCAAATGGTATTGTTTCAGGATATAAAATAAATTTTAAAATTTCTTCAAATTTTTAAACTAGGAAAATTTTGCAGAAAGTTCTTGAATCGGGTATTGAATTACCACTGAAAATTCTTTCGTTACTTTTATTTGGCTCTTAAATTACACTTTATTTGGCTTTTCGTGACATTCACTTTCAATTTTTTTTTCCACTCGGAAAATGATTATATGAATTTGAAAGAATATCCTATTAAACAACTGCAGTTTGACTTCGAACGCTTTAATTAAGTCAAGCATTATAATGATTTTTTTATTAACACCTTGTAGTTTTATATTTAATTAATTTAAATGAGAGCATAAATCAATGAAAACATGTAAATTTTCTAGCCATTCTACATCCAATAATTGATTGTATTGGTCAATAATGTTCCCATTATTTAGAAATATAATCTTATTTCCTCCAAACAATCTACAAATCTTTGCAAAACATTTCCACTGCTTAACCAGCGTACATTATAGTATAAGAGTAAGCTATTGTACGACTAGTTTACTTCATTTAACAATTCTTGAAATTTTCTTTTATGAAAATTCTTGAACTGATATAAAATTGACTAATTTTGTAACAAAACTCAAAATATCATCAAACATTTTTAAACTTGTTTTAGCACATAACGCTTATTGGTGAATAATTCAATGAAAATTAAGAATTTTGTGTCCAATACGTTTTATAAATTTATAAATCCATTTCCCATCCAGTTAAGCTGCGGCCACCGTCAGTTGTAACTGATACAATTTTGAAAGGACATATTTCTCTTGTTTCCAATGCATCTATAACTGCACTACAAATGTCTAATCCTTCTATTGTTGTTAATGTTGCGTGATAAACTTATTAACTCATACGGTTTTGAACAAAATAATGTACGAAAATTGCTAATCGAGCAGAGCCTGTTACGTCGATAGAATCGTCAAGGCAAATGGATATAAAATCGTAAGACTTTGTATGAATTTTTGTTGAAAATTTACATTTTCCGCCATACCCAAAATTCTCTCTTTCACTGTATTCTTAGCTATCGGCATACCTTTTGAATTTTTTCTTTGTTTTCGAAATCATCGAATAAGTATGGCGCACATTGCAGCCAAACATCCTTTTAAAATTCACCTTCATTAAAAGGTTTCGCATATTGAACAATAGTTTTTGAATCTTGATAAAATTAGCAACAGCGGTGTTTGGTAGAGTTCCAATATATTTCCAATATATTCAAGAAGTAGTTTGAGCATTTTTATTTTTAAGACACGTGATACATATATACTCCTTTTGCTCTTCTACACTTCGATCGAGAAGAAATTTATGGTAGGTTTCATAATTTCGCTTTACCAATGTTCTAAAGACTACAGTTTTAGATCATAAAATACAAATTGCTTTACTGCCCTTTTCAATCATATCGTATCTATCGGTCCACCAAGTTTGAAATTCTCTTCTACTACATGTTTCGGGTAATTTCGATTTCTTCATAACTAGCCATAATGAGAAATTCTAAAAATATATATATTTTAATACTTTTGTTATAGAATAAAAAATTTATTTTGCATTCGTTTGCAAGAACACATTTCGTCACACATATTTGAGTACTAATAATATTACCAATGCAAGAAATTAATAAATAATATATTAATTCAAAGTAATTTTAATAATTATTTCTATATTTTACACTGATTTAACGGTAAAATAATTTCTCATAATATTAAAATATTTTATTGTTCCAAAATAAATTATAAGTTTAGTAACTTTTAATACCTTAAGGTTGCTACAGGTTAAAAAGGTTAAAACTTCAGTCATGTCACAATATGTTCTTGCAAACGAATGCAGAATACAAAATATGAAATTATATGTAAAAATATTTACTTAAAAATAACACTACATATATTTACAATAAACGATTATATTTTTTATCAAGTCACTGGTGTTTCAAAGACGACGGTTTACTAAAAATGACTAATGCAGTCTGTCGTCTGATTCGAGCGCTGCGACGGCAACAACATGCAATAACATTAGAAGGCGAAACTAAATACGCAAAAAATTTTATCTAATGCGCATCTTTATATACTTCAAGAGAATTCATGCGATATTTTAATAATAAAATGTATAATTTGACGGTTCTAGTTAACATACTCAGATAGGTATTCAGTACCACAAATTTATATCATAAATTATAAATTTAGTGTAGATTAATATTTTTTAATTTCTTTCTATCACAAAAAGATAACTTTAAAATAATTTTAAATAATTAATAATAAAAAATAATTTTGTTTTTATGCGTGCCATCAATTTTTTGAAACGTGCCACTAGTGGCACGAGTGTCATTGAATCGCCATCCTTGGAATAGGTTATATTGTTTTTTTAATTCAGTTGGCAGGTTAAAAAATAGCGCGATTAAATAAACAAATTATACCTAATATAATTTATTCTAGTTCCTTTTATTGAAATAGTTTTTTTGATAACTATATTGGATTGTCATTAGTATTATTTATGTGAAATAAATTTAAAAATTGAAATTAATTCATACTTTTATTTTCTACTCACTTGTTTTTGTGAACGATATAATATGATCCTAATTTTTAAGGTAATAACATTCATGTTTTTAATTTTTTTCCATGTCTCTTTGGATGAGATTCTTCGGTACAGCAGAATCTTTCTAAAGCTGTTATTAAAAGTGAAATCTCGTAAGTAAGGTTACAACCTTTTTTCCGTTTTTGTATTATCTAGTTTTATATGTGATTTAATAATTTAAATTGGCATATAACCAATCATCTTCTTTCTTTATCTAAGGTTGAATATTTAAAAATTTTCTCTTCTATAATAAATCATGCAGAATATTGATTATCCAGCCCTTCATCATTCTTTTATATAAAAAGTAGGATGCTAATAACTCCACCCTTTAAAGTATATGCCTGAAAATGAAAATACAGTATATGTTTGTGACACAATCTATCAAAAAGAACGTAAATCTATGATTCATTAATATTTAAATGATAATTTTAATTATAAAAAAAATGTAATACATGGTTATAATGCTTATATATAAAGAAGATTTGTAACCAGTAGAATGCTATTTAAAGCTTATGTGTCTATCGTTAACAGCATAAAATTCTAATATACACTCACTTCCAAAAGTTAAGCATGGAGTGGAAAATGCTAATTTTCGGAAATCAATCTGAAGTGAAGAGGATCGCTGCAGAGGTAGATGGAAGTATGCAAATATGTTAGTTAATAGCCAATCGCACTTTCATGTCAATACATAGGCAAAAAGGGCAGTCTTATAAGATACCATCTTTATGAAGGGTTACAGAAGTTGATTGCAAGTGCTGATAGAAGGTGTTTAAGATTTTCATGCAATTTGTCTTCAAGATAAACGTGTTTTTATGACTTCCAAAAGACGAATGGAAGATTCTGAGCGCCGGCGTGCTGTGGGGCTCATGGAAGCAGGACAGTCGATCTCAGATGTTGCTCTTTTCTTCGGAGTTCATCATTCCGTAATTTCACGTTTATGGAAACAATTCCAAACCACACAGTTTACCGAAGGCCCGTAGCTGATCGCCCAAGGATTACTACCCCCTCAGAAGATCGATATATTGCGATTTTAGCCTAGCGGAACCTCTGAGTGACCTCCACACGTGTGACATATATAGTAACAGCGCCCATTGGCAAGGCGATATCTTCAGCTACTGTACGTCTAGGTTACATATAAGTGGTCTGCACACCGAAGTACCTCGAGTTTGTATTTGTCTATCCGTCCAATAAAGAGGTTCACGATTAAAGTGGTGCCGGGAACATGTCAATTAGATTGTCTCTGACGGTGGCAATGTCAGGTTTACTGATGAGTCAAGATTTGCTCTGAAGCCAGATAATAACCGTATAAGGGTATGGCGTGAACAAGGAACAAGCAACCAGCCTAAAACATCACCGAACATCACGCATTCCGAGTAAGCATTATGGTGTGTGCTGGGATTTCATTAGAATACCGCACCGACCTGCATATCTTTAAACGGGATTCTGTGATGGCTGTCCGGTATCGAGATGAAGTCCTAGAATACATTGTGGGATTGTACTTTGCAGCAAATGGCCTTACTTTTGTTTTAATGGATAATAACGCGCGTTCCCATACAGCTGACACTATCGATGACTACCTGAAGAGTGAAGAGATTGTACGTATGGCATGTCCAGCATATTCTCCCGACCTTAATCCCTTTGAAATTCTTTGGGTTGCTCTTGGCCGTGCTATATCTTTACGTTTCCCACCTCCAGTCACTCTCATTGAGTTGGAAACTGCTCTACAAGAAGAATGGCTATTACATAATTCGGCGGTGGTTGACCACCTAATTGAAAGCATGGTCACAAGGTGTAAACTCTGTATACAGATGAAGGGGATCACATGCCCTATTAATGTCCTTTTTTCATTTTATTCTGTTTATTTTCCCTTTATACATAATTCTGTTTAAATCCCCAATATGTCATTATCTGATAACTTACAAAAATTTAATTTTGTTCTCCTTATTATTAAGACTATTGATTTTTTATGCATAAATATATATGCTACTTTCCTGCTGAATTTTGTGTACATCAAAGCAGTATTTTTTTTTTTTTTTTTTTTTGCATTTTACATCTTTAATTTTTGGAAGTGAATGCAGAATGAGAAGATGATGGGAAAATAAAATATTATATATGATTGTATTACATAATATTGAAATCATCCATTGTTTATAAATGAATGAGTTTCTTATGTGAAGTCCAAATCCAGTGAGATTGATGTTTCCCAATCTGCCGCAGGCTGTCTCTTCAACAGACAAACCTTCAATCCATGAGCAGTAATCATCACAATGTTTAGAATTTTTTTTTTCGCAAATGAGCTTAAAAGGTAAAATTTTAGAAAAGTGATGTATGGCATATAAGTAAGTTTCTTTACAAGTAAGTTATTCGTGAGGGGTCAACTCAGTAGATAATGGTTAAATGTAGCCTCGATGCCACGCACGTACATATTTGATGTGGAGTTTTTAATGCTGTTGAAGTAAATAGGGAAAGGACCGTGGATCATTATCATGTAATTGATGAATGGATTTGTTTTGATAGTATTTTTTTTAAGCTATAGGGATTGTTTATTCGAGAAATCGGCCCAGTATATTCACCAGTGTCCCATTGCTCTTGTCATAAGCTTAAAGTCTTTCTTCAGTTTTAACTGTAGAGCAGATTTTGAGTATGTCAAGACAATTATTTGGGCATTAAGATCCTTTACGACCTCTTTTGCTCTTTGATCCGCAAGCTAATGCCCTGAGTTTCTGCATGAGCTCGTATTCAACTAAGTTGAATTCTCGTGTCTTTTGGTGCTTTTTGAAGCGATAGCTGTATTTCACGAATTAAGGCTGCTTTATGTTGTCGATCGCAGTTTCCTATTAAAACTGACAAGCTGTTACTTTGAAATTAAAGTAAGCAGTATTTCATTGCTCTTGCTTAGTTAATGACTTTCAGGAGCGCCAAAGCTTCGGCTTGAAAGACTAAATTGCAATTTTGCAGTTTGAAGAGATAATAATCATCTTCACAATTGAATTTATCATTATTGTGAAAGCAGCTCTTGTATATTGGTTATATTTGAGCAATGTATAATAATTTACAAATGATGGATTGAACTTGGGTGGTTTGATGTATTCGGTGACTGCAGTACATTATACAAGTCAATATTCTTAAGCTAGTGTGACGGATAAATGTTGTCTTTATGTGAAGGGTCTTTGACTGAATCTGCTCTGTAAGAAATGTTGATATCTTAGTAATATATGGCTTAAAGCTGAACTGCCAATGTTTTCTGCACTTCTTATTCTAATTTTGAGGTGTAGTGCTGGCAGTCCTGCTAACACGGTTGTAGCTGCTGTAGATGTAATATTGTTGCATTTCGTTATGACGAGACTAAAGTTACGTTGTATGCTGAAAAGTTATGTTATTTTTTCGACTTAGTGGAAGCAGTCAAAAAGAAGAACCATAATTGAGGATTCTTTCTATAATCATGAGGTAGATGGACTTCACTAATTTACTTTTGAAACTCCTACATGCCATTGCTCTCTATTTTTATGCAATTAGTACAACTTTCAATTCGAAATGCCTAATGTGAAGGCAGGAATGATAATTTATTGTCCATTTGAAGGTACATCAACACCTTCCTATTCTTCAGGCGGATTCCATTGAATATTACTTTTGAGTTGCTTCTTATAAATTTCTGATCTTAGCTTTATTTCATTTTAGTTTTTTCCCACTATATTTATTCAATAATTGTATTCTTGTATAGCTTTGAACTATTGGAAGCAAGTTTTGACAATATTCGATAAACAATTCGAGTTTAAAAGTGCTATTCTTAAACCTGGCCACCAAAGAATGTCAAAAGTTTGTTGAAAATCAAAACTAAGAAAGGCTGAATAAAGATAAGTTTCTCTATTCCTGTTTATAATAATTTTAGTTTTACTTAAGGTATGCTCTGTAGACATGTAGCAATGAAAACCAAATTGATTATTTCTGTGAAAATTCGTTTTATGTAGATGTTTTTTCAAGGGATTAATGACTATCTTTTCTAGTACTTTTCATAAAGGTGGTAGCAAACATAGAACAATAGGAGGAGATAATTAGAGATATTTGGTCTCTTTTTAGAAAGAATATCATCTCACCGATCTTGAAGTGTTTGGGAAAATAGTGCAATTTTAATCAGGTATTGATAAAAGAAGGAACCGTAGACAAGCAAGGAATACTAATTTTATCATTGGGCTATCAAATGCCATCCAGTCCTGTCGCTTTAGAGTTATAGAAGTTATTTACGGTGTACTTAAGCTTAGTTAAGGTAAAAGGTGGGTCGAAGAATCGTTAGTGGGACTTAACTGATTGGTTCTAAGGTTGGCATGAAAGAGCAAATCATCCTGCATTTGGCTGGATATTGTTGTTGATTCATACTCCTGTTGATTTGCGTTTGAAATTATTTGAAGTATTGCACAGAGGTTGCCTTAAGCTTTTATCAGCTGCAATTTTTTACAATATGTAAAATCGCTGTTATTATTTGTACAAAACTTCATCCAGTTGGACAATTTTGTCTTCAGAATTTCTTTCTTGTAAAAATCTAGTTGCTTTTTATATTTTATATATAACCTAGTGCGGTTGGTGTTTTCTGAAATGCTTTTCATTCTTATTCTAAGAGCATTGGTTTTTGGTTTCACTGTCCATAGGATTCCACCAATTAATTGTCTTTGTTTTATTTGGGCTTCAAATTTTAAAGTAGTACTGTTCAGTCATATGAACTACAGAAAAAAATATTATTTTATCAAGCATTGGCTGGATTGAACATTTTATTTAGCATATAAAATCTGTCTGGTTGCCAAACGTGTTAAATCGTCTATTGAAGGACATGTTGATGTTTTGCATAAAGTTATAAGAAATAGAAAGTATAAGACAGAATAACTTTGGAGTAACTATTATTACTATAATTTTTTTTCTTATATTTATTGGAGTAAATTCCATTGGCAACTGAACGAAAATTTTCAAATTCAATCAATTATATAATGAAATTTTCTTATAATGTTTTAATAAAGTTTTTATCATAAAAACTAATAACTGCTCTGTTACAGTTACATAACGAGTAGTAGATGGTTTAAATTAGTTGATCAAAATAAATGTTATTTTGGTTTGCTTTATTTGAGCTTCAGCAAAATCAATTTGCATTTTTATTTTTATAGTTGCTTGTCAACAGGAAGAACAAGAAGTTGTTTAACAGGAAGAACACATTTCAAAAAGTACATTAGATCTTCTTTTCCTTTTATCATAGTTTTGCCTGTTGTATGCTGAAAATGCTAATCTGTACTTTTAAGTCTCAATGATCAGATTAATATTTTCTTGTACTAAAGAAATATTGTATCTTCGTTAGATTCATCTATGAATTCTTTGAAATGAGGTTTAAACTTTTCTTATGGAAAAGTAACAGTTACAGGGATACCAATAAATAGTTTAAAAATAAACTAATGAAGAAAATATCCTCTGATATAGTAGAACACTATGAGATAATACATTCTGTTTAAAAGTTTTGATATGGTAGCAGTCACACCTGGAAACAAAATGTTCTGGTTTATTTGGTTGAGTTTCGATGATAGCATCTTACTAGGTGATTCACAGTTTGCTATGTCCACTTATAACTTTCACTCAGTTCAGATTGTATTTTTATAGTTTGAAGCAATTTCAATCAAATTAAAACAGTATTAATATTTCTGTTTCATCCAATACATAAGTTTCCATATGCTAGCATAAATTTTACAATTTTTAACACAAATATTTAAATACTCCTAAAAATAAATTTTTTGAGACCCTGAGAACATTCAGTTTCTGGCCAAAGCAACAAGTGACTTATATTTTATTTAAATCAGGGCATCCAAAATTGTGTACATAATTCTAGCGTATGGTAAATAACCAATGTATTTCATTTTGGAAAATGCAAGTTTTTTTGAAAGTCAAAAAGAAACGCAAAATTTTCTGATGTTGCTATCCGATCTTCAAACATACAAATGTGTATTTTCTGTTTACTTTTCAACTTATTGTAAGTGTTCAACGTTTTCGAATTCATCCTCATTCCTTCAAAGTTTCAAAACTCATTTTTTTAAATTCTGAATCACAAATATTTCATGTATCTTTGGATGATTTCTTGAAATGTTAATTAAATTGAAAATATCTTGTAATAATTATCTGTCACTGACGCGAATTGTGGAAAAACGAGAGTTCAAAATCAAATTTGAATTGTGTCACAAATCTTTAAAAGATTACGCCCTTATATTTATGTATCTTATTAAGTCAAATATTAGAAAAATATCGATTATAAAACATTATCTTAATTGAAATGGTTTACACGTAATAAATACTTTTTTGAGAATCCATTTTATACATTCATTTATTTTCTAAATATCTTGTTACTTGGTTGTAATTTCTGGGGGTTTGAAACATTTCTAGGATTAGATCGTAATTTACTGATGAGTTTCCATAGTTCATTAACAAACTTTGTGATAGTAGAGAAAATTATTATTTTCTGCGATTAAATTGCTATGGTTTAAGAATGTTTCTGGAAGTAATGATAAAAAAGTAAATTTCACGTAATATTGCAATTACGGAGTTTTCTGTCATGTTATTGACTTTTAAAATATCCAGATCTTAAGTTCCCTGGCACTGTGGCTGGCAAATCCTTCACATGCTGGGTTGCTTGAAGGAGACATCATTTGCGAAAACCTTCCAGTGATATTCTTCTCAACAATTTACAACGAAGCGTTCTTTTGGTACAATGGAGGAGACTTCTGAATTATTACATCAAGCACCAACACTACCACTGGGGAAAATTCATTACCTGAAAATGTTTCATCTAGGAGATAAGGATTATGTCGTAATCACTTATCCTGTGGCGTTAGTTATTTCCTCTAAACATTTTTCTCTTTATGCTTCCTTTTTCTATTAATGTAACGCAAAACTCCTTTGATTGTTCTTTTTCATATGCCTATGCTTTTATTAAATGCATAATGTTACACGTAATCCTATAAATTCCTGTATAAGTATTAAACTTGTTTCCTTTTTAAGAACTCCAATATTTTTGTTTCTGCACAATGAAAGAAGTGATGAATGGAATAATCAGAAGTGTCCCATTTTTCGCAATGATTAACACATCCTTATAAATACATTATGTCTATATTTCATATGTCATGAAATCGGCACCCATTAATAATGGTGAGTGCTTTTCTCCACGGATACTTGTCTCCCGTGCTATTGGATTCCAATACTCTTACACTATTAGATAGAAACATTATCAAGTATTACAAAAGAGAAAACTTTCTGCCATTCAAATTCCTTTGACGAAACGAATTTAGCAACGGAAAATTTATTTTTGTAGCATAAAAGATATTTTTTTACTAGAATATACAGCATTTAATTTTTTTGGTTTGGTATGTGTCTAATAAAGACGTCTCTTAATTTTGCTTCCAACAATAATTTAATATTTTCTTTTAATTAAGAAACGCAATCTTTGAGAGAAAGAAATATTAAAATTCATAATGTGTAATTTTAATAATGTGTAATCATAATGTGTAATAAATAATCTTAGGCGCAAGAAATTTACATATTATTTCAAAGCCTTTCTAATTTTTAACGCTTTCAAATTCATACTCTTAAAATTTTCTACGTGTATGCTATAAAAGAACACAGTATTATTTGAAAATATATTTTATAATGCATATTTAACAAAACATTTTAAAAGTAGCGAATCTAATTGATAACAATGTATACTGATATAATAACCACTATATCATATAAATTTTGATCTTTTTCACACTTTTATTTTAATTTAATAAAAAAGTTACCTATTATACTGAAGCTTATTGACATATTTCTATTTTAAGGGATTTTTCGTTGATGGCATTCCATGAATGGGGAAACTTAAAGCATTCCTTCTAAAAGGTAAGCTAAAATGAAAGTCATCAGTTTCTAAAAGAATGTTCATGATGATTAACCATTTAGTTTAATGCATTAGATTCACTTATTTTCATTTTCATTTATTTAATGGAAATAGATTTATTCATTGAGTAAAATAAAACATTTTATTTCGATTGTAAACATTTTCAATACTAAACTATATGTAATGGTTTTATGTTGATGATTTATTACTTGAAATTGCGGCATATATATGTTTTTAACAACACTTAAAAGGAGAATGATATAATTTATAATTATCATGTTATTAATTAACAAGAACTAAAAATTTGATGACTTTTTGTGAAATAACTTATTACAATTTTAATACATGTAACTGAAATTATTGCTCTACTCAATAAAAGAAATCAAAGGAATTTTAGCCATAAAATTATACTTAGCAAGCATTTTATACTTGATGAGAAAGCGAGCATTTTTTCTACAACATTATTCAAAACAAAACTGAAATTAGCTACATTTAATTTCATTTTTTAATTTGTTACAAGTTTTTAATATCTACCAACTTTATTCACCGCTTTGTCTTCTATAGTAATAATTTTTAATGCACGTAGGTAATAAACTAAAAAGGAGAGAAAACGAATGCAAACTTCTTAACAATCAAATAATTACTATTTTCTTGAAATGGAAGAAATAATGAAATTTAATAATGCCATTCCATGTCCCGAATGGTTTTCAAAATGATGATCGTATGTATTAATTTTTTTCTCACAAGTAAGCTTTAGGTCATTTCAAATCATCACATTATGAATATTATTAACAAAAAATTGTTAACAATTCGAATTCGATTATCAGATGTTCAATGGGGAATAGGATATTTAACTCTACCTATTTCGATGCGACATTCATGATTTATGAACACATAAGGTATTCATTACAAATTCAGGCCGTTATTAAGGTGATATATCGTACAATTTAAGTTGCGTTATATAAATCCTATTACTTGAAACTTTTAATTCGAGTCATAAAAACTTTGAAAAAAAAAGCCATTATTCTATAATTCTTGACCATTACAAAGTAATCTGGAAGCTTTATGAGCAGGATACCGGCTGAAATTGCTTTCACCTTTTTGAACGGCAATATTTGTAGTTAGGAAAATGATTTGAATTCTTGAATGATTTAATTACGAAAATAACTTAATGGTGGTAGTATAAAAATCGTTTAATCGCTGCAAAATCTCTCTAATTTGTTAATTTCAAAGACAATACAAGATACATGAAAAGAAAACAACCATGAAATTGAAGAACTTAATAACAAGCTTCCGTTTTAGATTCCCTCGCTCGCAATAGTGAAATGCGATTTATTTTAAACCTCAATCATCTACTATAACAATGTTAATAATATTTAATAAACAAAAAAGTATTTTAGTCACTTTAATTTCATAAACTTTGATTTTATATAAAATAGAAAATATGAAATCAAAAAATAAATTAATTACATTATGAATTATTAAAATAAATTTATCACAAAACATTAATTACAATAATGAATTATTAAAATAATATATTTTAATGCAAGTAATTTGCAAATTTTCATGAATTATTTTTATCTATAAGTGACGTTTATCACTGTTTCAACTATTAATTTGAAGTTTTATTTTGGAATAAAAAATTTCACAAATATTCTTGTTTCCGTTTATATCATTAAAATGATCCTGAAGCTTGGGACACCCATTTTTTTGTTCAGTTTTCTTAATATAAATTAAATGCAGAAGGGTAACTTAAAATTTTTATTAATTAAATATTAGTATTGAGTCTTAATCATTCCATTTTTAACTGAAAAATAGTTTGCTTTTATTGCTAAGATGCGCTTATTAATAACTTTAAAATGAAGAAACACTGTTTATCCACTAGTGCATTACTTAAGAAACTGGAGTATGGCATATAGTTACGAACTACAGAAAAGTCACTCACAACTCTTGAAAGTCTTGCAAAAAACTAGAAATGCCATTTAGTATTTACACTATTGCAGAAAGCAGTAATAGCAGGAGTTTTCGCCTCCTCCTGTCACGCATGCGCATTGTATCGGTGGAGCTGTAATCTCTTAAAGCAGAGCTTCCCAACCTGTGGTCCTCGGACCACTTAGGGGTCTGCTGGCTTTTTCAAGGGAGTCCGTGGCTACCTTTGAACAGTGTCTACATCATATTGACCCTCAAGTAGTTTAGTGCCGGTGGATGTGGCCTCATATTGTTCCCATCATATTGACCCTCAAGTAGTTTAGTGCCGGTGGATGTGGCCTCCCTGCTCGAATTTCTGTAAACTCTGGGGTCGCATGCGCCCTGGCTTACGTCTCTTGATGCATAGAAACATTTTACGTATGATCTTCAGAAATGGCGCGAGCTCAGCCGGCTAATCAGAGTGTTCACTCCCTCGTATGCTTTCCTCATTTTGTGTGCGATGAATGGCTACCTACTATTCCTCGTTTTTCTCGATGCATTATTCAATGTTGAGCTTCTTTCGTGAGTGCACAATTTGTTTTTTTCACAGTTTATTACTTCCACTATGGATCGATGACTGAAGTCGAGATCATTGAAGAAGCTAGCAGCTTCTCCATCGCCTTCACTGTAGGGAATGCTCCCGGTTGACATGAATGATGAAGGAGAATGGCCAAATGAAGAACAATTACATGATGCGCCACAACCAGATTTATTATGCAAAATCTCAGCAAGTTCTCAATTAGTTGCAGTAACCTGCGGAAGTGAAATAACTGAAAACTGTAAGTATAACGAAAGTTATTTAAAAATAGGCTTCATCGAGACAGAGGTGTGTAATATACAGTGTGTAATTTGCGCACGAGTACTTCCGAACAGTTCGATAGTTCCTGTTAAATTGCTTTTTCATTACTAAAGAGGATATCTTAAAGAGGAAAAGTACTGAATTAGCGGCTTCTGAGTACTTCAGGAAAACACATGCAAAAACAATTAATGAAAACTAACTAAAAGCTTCTTGACTAACTAAAGCTAACTAACTAACTAAAGCTATTCTAAACTAACTAAAGCTTGGTAAGTTATCGGGTGACAAAGACAGGCAATGCTCATACCATTGCCGAAACCCTCATAAAACTAGGTGTTAGCTATATTGTTTCTCGTATGTTAGACGAAAAGACAGTAAAACTTATGTCTTCAATGCCGCTATCAAATAATACTGTCAAGAGACGGATAGTTGATATGTCAATTGATGTGAAACAATCTCTGGTGTCTCACATCCAACACAATTCATTTTCTCTCAAAATAGCTGAATTTAATGATGTTGCGGTATGAGCAATTCTATTGACTTTTGTTCGTTATGCACACTCAGGATGTTTCGAAGAGGGCCTCTTATTGTGCAAACCACTACCAGCCCATACAATAGATTTTGAAATATTCCGTTTGTTGCATCATGTTTTAATGCATGGTCTAATTGCATCGATTCCATGGTCTAATAGCATCGATGTAGAGCACAGATGGTACAAAAGCTATGGCAGGTCCATTGGTCGGAGTGATAACAAAAATAAAAGGGTTCTCGAAAGATTGAAGAGTAGTCATTGTGTTTTCTACGAACATGCTTTAGCTCCGAAACAAATGCCTGCATCTTTAAAGAAAACTTTAGATCAATCTGTCCGAATTATAAATTACATAAAATTACAGCCGTTGAAGTCAAGACTTTTCAAAATACTGTGTGAAAATATGGAAAGCGTTCATCATTCTCTGCTTCTCCATACAGAAGTAAGGTGGCTCTCACGTACGAATGCACTCTCTCGATTATATGAATTAAGTTTAGAAGTCTTAGCTTTACATTTAGATAGCCATAATATCAAATTAGAGAGATTATTAATGACGAAAATTGGCAATGTATACTTGCTCATTTGGCAGATATTTTCTCCAAATTGAACGAAATGAATACTTCGCTGCAAGAGAAAACTGTAACAATAGTCACTGCAAACGATAAGGTTCGAGCTTTCAAAAGGAAAATCAATTTTTTTGTAAAGAGTGTAGAAGAGGGGGAGTTACAGTGTTTCCCTCTTCTCAATGATTTTCTGAAAGACAAGACATAGCAGCTTAGGAACAATTTGCTTCATGAAATCTTCGAATACCTCCGAAGCTTTGCATCATTGTTGGAGCATTATTTCCCAACAGCTGATGAGACACTGCAGCAATACGAATGGATGGACAACCTGTTCGTTGTATCCAAAAATCCGAACATTCTATCGTCGAATGAATATGAGCTGTTGATAGAAATTTCCACTGACTTACAACTTTGAATTTTACTTTCGATTGTGATGGTTAATTACAATTTTGGATACGTTTGGCTTAAGAAAAATCTCTAACCTTTTATTGGAAAAGAAAAATGTGTTCTTCCATTCCCCACAACATACATGTGCGAATCCGGATTTTCGATTTATGCCGGCACCAAAACGAAAGTACTAAAACTCTCCAGATGCTGAACCTGACATCCGTCTACTATTGTCAAGTATTGAGCCCGACTTTTCAAAATTGTGTCATCAGAAGCAACCTCAACCTTCACAGCATGATTCAATAATTATTCCTACAAACTCATCTCTAGTTAAGAAGAACGCATTGTGTTTCTTTGACGAGCAGTGAATGTTCCCGGACTATAACTTTTGTAGGTATTTGTTCGTATTTTCTATAAATTAATAATTAATTGAATTCTGTTTACATTGATATTTTTGTTGTGAAAATTAAAATGTTATCCAACTAATGTTTCTATTTTTTGCAATATATCCCCCCCTTACTCAATTAGAAATGTGGCATGCCTAGTTAGTTGAACGATGTGAGCAAGTATATAAATGTACAGAGTAGGAATTCAGACTAATGGAAACGTAGTTAGTTTAAAGTTGTTTTCTTTCATCATTAAATTAAAGACTCTCGATTCGTCATGTGGTTATTGAAAAAAAATGGCACTTGCATTATAAAGTTTTCAATTCCGATGGGCTTCGAGCTGAATTTTACTTGTTACTGTGCGCTTGACTGACAGGGGTCCGCAGTGGATTTTTGCCTGAAAAAGGGGTCCTCCAGCTAAAAAGGTTGGGAAGCCCTGGCTTAGAGCTTAAATGCTTTTGTTTGCTTTTTGTTTTTACTGACTTCTGTTTTGGATGTCTTTCTGTATGTGTTGTTAATAAATGTATTGTACTGCGATATTGTACTGCGATGTGGTTTGTATTAATTTCTTTATCGGTGAGAAACCCGCTTTGTATTAAGTGTTCTCCACATTTTTGGCGCTCCTGATGATCTGTATGTTATTTTTTAAGCATAATTTATAACTCACCAATAAATAAGTGCTTTTGTTTTGAATATAAACGGCACATGAATATAAACGGCATATGATACATTTTCTGAATATGAAATTAAGCAAGTTTATGAAGAAACAAAATGGCAACAGAGAAGTCGCGGCTTCGCCAGAAGAGAAAAGTGCTATTTCAACGGTCGCTGCTCCTGTGATTCCATCTATTAAACAGAAACTATCCAAAATATGTAAAACTGAAATTAAACAATCTTTATTTGGAGGCATTGGGATTTCTGAAAAGATGTATAAAATTATTTAATTGCAAAATGTAAAATAGAAGTTCTTAGAAACAAATTTGTTCTGGAATTGAACAAATTCCATGAGGTCCAAAGTTAAATGAGCTCTAGTCTCAAGGAAATCGAAATAAATGATTTATAGAAAAAAAATTCCTTGAATGTTGATAAGGAAATTAAATTGTTAATTGGGGCAGGTATTTCTGGTAAACTGTTAATTGGTGAAATTATTAATCTGAAGTCGGAAATTACAGCAGTTAATACTAGACTTGGCTGGACCATTATGGGAAAATTTGATTCTCCGTCTCAACGACACTCTGAAAGTTCATTTTCTTTTATTATTTCATTTCTACTTGTAAATGATCGATTTATTGGTGAACAGTGGAAGTTGGATGTTTGGAAATAACTGAACCCTCTTCAGAATACAGTAAATCTCAGTTACAAGAGGATACTCTGAAATATTTTGACGAGACTCTTATTATGAATCATAAGGGTAGACATGAAGTTGCGTCACCTTGGGTACATAAAGGTTCTCTTTTACCTAATAATATGATGAGCGCAGATAAATGTATTTAAGCACAACAAGAAAGTTAATATCTTCAGAAAAATTTTGAAGAATATTGAAGTGTTTTTACGGATTGGTTGAATCTTGGCATTACTGAAAAGTTTTTTAGTGAAAAAATAGGAGTTCATTATTTACCCCATCGTGCTGTAATAAAAGTGAACAGCACTACGATTGTTAGACCGATATTTAACGCGAGTAGCCACACACTCAGTTCTCCAACGTTGAATGATTGTTTGTCCTCGGTGCCAAATTTAATAGAACTGATTCCTTCTATTTTAAATCCTTTTCGTAAGAATTACGTTGGCATTACATTAGATATTGAGAAAGCTTACTTGGCAAATCGCTATAAGGGAAAAAAGATAGGGATTTTTTACGGTTCTTATTGTTCCATGAAGAAAAAGGGAAATGTCTAGTGGAATATCGCCATTGAAGAATAGTATTTGTTTTCACTTGTAGTTCTTATTTATTGTGTGGTTGCTAAAGTATCATAAAATAAGGTTTCGGGGAACTTCAAGCGCACTCCAGAAGTTTTAAAAACAGCATTTTATGCGGATAACTGTTTAACGAGTCTCAATACTGAGATAGAATCAAAAAGTTTTTCTTGGAATCAAAAGTAATTACGGCTTCTGGTTCCTTTAATTAAGATTATTTGGCATTCTAATATAAGCAGTGAATTTTTCTAAAATAGTTCCTCTATGGAAGATAATGTTTACGTTTTAGGGTCTTATATAGCATGCTGATAAAAACACATTGTGCAAAATAAAGATAGAATTTGTTTGTTTGTCGCTTAACGGTCGTTTTTTGCACACAATACTGTCGGGCTAATTAGACCGGGACCTACGCTTTAAAGTGGATTCCGAACCACTACAAACATCCATGCACAAGGTGGGATTCGAAACCACGAACTGTTGAACTGCAAGCAAAAGCGCTAACCATTTGCTGCCAGCTCGGCTAAATAAATAAAGAAAAACAGCCTCAGGAATCGGTTTCAAAAAGAATGATTTTAGCTGTAGCTAACCAAGTTTTTGACATAATAGGTTATACCTCGGCAGTAATGTTGATTCCGAAATTAATTTTACGAGAAACATAACATTTAAAGCTCAAGTGGGATGATAAATTTCCGAATGATCTGACTAAAATATATAAAACTTGGCATAAAAATTTGCGTTTTCTTTCACAAACAAATATTTCCTTTTGTAATTCAATTGGTAGATAAAGCAAAAATTTTACATTTGTTTTGTGATGAATGTCAAAAGGCTTAGGGCGCATACGTTTTTATACGAGTCAAAAACAACAACGGGGTCAGAATTAGTATAATTAATGTGCTAGATCCAGGGTACAGCTCCCTTGAAGCCGATGATGATTCCTCGCCTTGAGCTTTTAGCATGTTGTATAAGTTCTCCGCTGTTATCGTCCATAAATATCTTAATGTAGATAATGTTGATACATATTGTTGGACTGATTCAACAACCGCTTTGTGTTGGGTTCAACAAAATCCAAATTGGGAAATTTTCATACGCAATCGGATCATAGAAATTTGTTCGTTGGCTTCACCTAATAAATATCATCACATTTCAGGCCCTCTCAACCTGCCGATTTGTTATCTAAGGATTGTTCCGATGAACAGCTGGGTGGAAAAAAGTGGTGGGAGGGATCTAATTGTCTACTGGAAAGTAAAGACAATTGGCCTAAATCAAATAGAAAAACCAAATGAAGAATCAGTGAATTCAGAAATTCGGAACAGTCATAACTATTTTAATGAGAAATGATAATGACATTAGAAGATTCTATAGTTATTTTTCTTATTTTAAGAAGAATGCAAGGATGATAGCAGGGAATTTAGCTTCTATAATAACATCAGAAAAATTGAGAGAAATCTTTCTAAGAACTTAATACAAGAAAATGAAAAGGGAGAAATTATAGTTTAATGATGATAGTTCTAAAAGAATCTCTTAAGAGTGAAACGCGGATGATAAATTGAAACAACTTAGACAAATAGTAGATTCTCATGGTCTCATAAGACCTAAATCACAAATGTTGCCTTTAGAGATGATAAATATGATTTTAAGTATCCTATTATATTATCTTCTGGTCATTCTGTTGTAAAAGTAATGATAATGTGTACACATAATTTGTTACATGCAGGATTACTATATTAATGTCTTATTTAAGATAGAAATATTGGATTTTGAAATCCCGTAATACAATAAGAAATTGTATAAATAAATGTGTAAAATGTCTGAGATTTAAGGATAAGAAATGTGTGACAGTCCCAGATATTTTACCAAATGATAGGGTCCACTATGCATGCGTTTTTGAAATTGTTGGATGTGATCTTGCTAGGCCATTGTTTTTTAAAGATGGAAGAAAATCCTATATTGTATTATATCCTATATAGTATATATCATCTGTGCAGTATGTAAGGCTGTCCACCGGGAACTCGTCCCGTCGTTAAGCACTGAATGTTTTATTTAGTCTTTAAGGCGTATTATTGCGCGTCGAGGACGTCTTTCAACCATCTATTCAAATAATATAAAGAATTTTATAGGAGTAGACTAAGTTCTACAAACTATTCACTGGGATAGTCTCCGTTTCAAATCTGCTGAACAAAAGATACACTGATATTTTAATCCTCCTTCCGCAACCTGGGGATGGGCGGATGGTGGAAACGTCTCAAATTGTCTAACAAATATTAAGAGATGTATTGGGTGACGCTTCTCTTGAGTACAAAGACCTACTTACTTGCATTATGTGGCTGTGAACGATTAATAAATTCTCGGTCTCTTACCCATGTGTCGGAAGACATCGATGATGAACCACCTGTAACTCCCGAACAATTCTTGCACGGAGCTAAAATGTCTGGAGTGACTTGACATTATTGTCAAAGTGAAATTGAGCAAAATAATTAAATATTTACAGCGTCTTAGAGGATGATTCAAAGTCCCGTTTCGGTTCAGAATATTTAGAACAGTTACGACAGCAGTTGTTAAAGAATTATAAGGATATACCACTTAGTATCGGAGAGATTGTTCTAGTAGAAGATGTTAAGGAAAAGCGTTTCTTTTGGAATTTAGCAGAAATAATAAAACTAATTCCTGGTCGTGATGGTCAGATAAGACTCGCCGTCATTAAAACCAAAATTTTGAAACTTTTAAAACCTATCCAACGATATTATAGGTTGGAAATTGAAAGAAAATTCAGTGTCTGACAGAATTGACGAACCGCTACCAATAGTAACTAGTAGTGATCAAACTGTGAAACCAGCTAATAAATAATTTTTAGACTTATTTTCTTATTCAGTTAGCTCAATTTCACTTCCTTATTTTCTGTATCGTTATTACTTTTATTTCGTTGAAATTCATTGTGATTTTTGTAAAAATAATATTTTTTTGTATATTTGAATTTTGTATTTCATTTATATTAGTATTAATAAGCGTTTTGTATTATGAGTGTTAAGCTCGTGTGACACACTCAGAAGGTGGAAGAATGCTGCGGAGAGTGGCAATGGTAGGAGTTTTCACCTCCTCCCAAGCATTCACTGTGTATGGGCGGCGCTGCAATCGCTTAGAGCTTAATTGTTCTTTTTTACTTTTGTTTTTACTGACTTCTGTTTTGGATGTCTTTCTGTATGCGTTGTTAATATATGTATTGTGCTACGAAGTTTCTATTAATTTCCTTAACGATGAGAAACCCGATTTGGATTAAATATTCTGCACATATACATTTAGTTTTATATGGTCTAAAATTAGATTTTATAGTTTTTATATTTGTGTAGCCATATGCTTATTTCATATTTTCTCTTTATTTGTTTCTCATAGCTGATTGTTCCTCATCTTCCATTTGCTGATTGTTTTTCATCTTCAATTTGCAAAATGAAGATTAAAGAGAATAAAGTACTGGCTTCATCAAATTCTACGTCAATTTTCCGTTTCTGGTTTTGTAGGATTTGGAGATGTAATGATTTTATTTTGACAATTTTTTTTCCATGATAGATAAAAACCATAATTTTCTGTGCTAGTGTGGCCGACATATCTTGATAGAGCCGGTACTTTTTTCTCTTTAATTTTCATTTTGCAAGTTTATAACCAAGTAACATGATATTTAGAAAAATAAACGAATGTATAAAATGTGAATTCCCAAAAAAGTATTCATTATGATGTTAATTACGTAAACCAATTTAATTAAGATAATGCTCTATCATTAATATTTTTCTAGTATTTGACTTAATAGTATACATAAATATAAGGGTGTAATCTTAATAAAATTTATGACTTAATTCAAAATTGGGGTCGAACTCTCATCAAAAAGTGGGGCTGAACTCTTTATTTTTCCACTACTGACGCGTTATATTATCTTCCTCACACTGAGTGATAATATTTTTGTACAAAGACATTTCTTTGTACCTGAGTTGCGATATACCAGTTAGAGGTTGGAATTTGTTGCTTGAGAACCTTCGTAATTTAAAAGTAAGGACTAGGCAGACGATACATTGCTTGATGTGCCCCCATAGAGGTATGATTTCATTTAAAGGATATTGCAAACAAGAATTATATATACATTTAACGTATGCCACAGTGCCGTACTCTGACAAAGAATTCTTAGAGTTTCTAAATACTTAAGTTTTTATGTGAGTTATTTTTGCTTGGATTACTTACTCTTGCGTAGCTACTACTTTGCGCCACAAAACCCGACCGACCAACCAACTTGCGTAGTTACTTATGTTAAAGAAAGTTAAATTCATTTGTTTTAAAACATGTGCCTGACCGATTTTAGTATCTGGAACACACACATGATGAGCAGTCCGCAATGAAACTTGTTCTTTTTGCAGTAAGAGTCACACATAGTTGCCTATAACTCTCTTATATACCTGATAACTACCCTTAATATATATTTTTCTCAAGCTTAAATGTAATATTTTCCGCATCTTCCAAAATAATGAGAGAACGTGGTCTTGGAATTTTACTTGTATCGCTTAGATGCATTTCTTTTTATTTTTACAATTTTAATACCCTTTTTTAAGAAATAATTTTCTGAAACGGACTTTCTGATAAAATTCCTTCATGGTGCTTTCCTTTTATCCGAAATATTATGTCGCACTCTGACGACCACGATATGGCAGATTAAATTTTTTTTTTAAATTAAATGCCTGCTTTTATTTCTGCTTCTTAAACTTCATTTTTTATTCTATTGGAAATTTCAATCTAATTCATATGATGATTACGATTTTTCTTTTCAAGTTATTGGGTGGAATATTCGTTAAAATGATTGATTAATTCTAATAAATACGAAATCGTTCTCTAAAGCCAATCTTTTGGCCAATAAATTATTTTATTTTTTAGTTTTCTTGATTTGAATAATTCTTATAATAAACTTTTATTTTAATACCATAATTTTATTTCTTTTTTTAAAAAAGAACGACGCTAATTGAAATTTATAAGTTATTTACTTGTGGCAGTTAGAATACAATAAAAAACTCATTTTTGGTGCTTAGTTTCAGTGGTAATAATTTAAATATAATGGTAACAGAGAAATAAAAAGAATAACTTTCAGATTTCCCGATAGCAGAGAAAAGAAAGTTGAGTGTTTACTAGATTTTTATTATGATTTTAATACATTATATAAAATGGTGTTTTGTCAAAAATTGGTCATTAAATTGTAAAATAGTTACTAGAGAAATTCGTTTTGAATATATTCAGTTTAGAGTATCTGAGTTTTTTGTTACAAATTTTAATAAAATGTATAAAACCGAATTAAGCGATGCATTCCTTATACGTTGTGTTTTTTTAAAGTGCGGATTATGCTATAATTCTAAATGAATTTTAAGAAAAAATTTAAAATTTTGAATTGAAAAATAGCGTTGTTATATTACATATATTTTAAAATATTTCTGCACTTTCAGATAGTAACTTGAGCAGGATGAATATAAATTGATTTTTTTTATCCAAAATTAAACAAACAAATTATCAATAACAGTACAATTCCTTTTTAATTACCACAATCTCGGTTTTATTCACATTGGCAACTGGAATTAAAAATAACATTAAAGAAATTAATACTAACACACACAAAATACAACGGTACACAAGATTGTCTTTTCATATCAATTTAGAGTATTTTAAAAGGGGATTTAATTTATTAATAATTTGCTTTTAACGAAAAGTTCACTGGCGCGATAAAATCTCAACAGCAAGAACAAATGAAAGTAGAGAAATAAAATGGCACCAGTATTGTGTCCAAGTAAATTATTTAAAGGCTTACACTCTTATTTATGTGATAGAAGGAATAAAATTCAATTCACTTGTAAAATGCTGTTACATCTATAAATGGTGTATCTTCCACCAGAATGATGAATACAAGTATACAAACGTACAGTCATGGATCGTTTACAGGTGCCAGATGTCATTTTGTTAGATGCAATTCCGTGGATGCTACAGTTGGTCAATCAGTACAAGGAGGGTTAATCCCAAATGACGCTCAGATTATCGTCCAATGATATCTCATAATTTCTAAATTGATGATCCTTTAGGCCGAGGCAACGTTACCACTCTCTAAAGCGTATTGGGTAACAACAGTGATATGAAATCTAACCTCATCCTGTAATTAAACACTCTGAAATGTTGATCATGAATGGTCGCACACTTGTTTGAATCCTTAGATTAATGTATTTATTCGCAGCCAAATTGTGTGGAGTAAACTCGGGTGTACCTGATGTGACACGATTCTCTGACCATTATTCCAAATATGTATCTAATGTGTTAAGCTAGTCTGACTGGCCAGCAAGGATCGGCTATTTTCCATTTACCCAACTCACGACCATCATTTGTATCAATAAAGAACCGGTTATCATGAAACAAAACAGATTTCCTCTTCATCTTCCGTGAGGTCGAAGTGGCTTGGTTATTTAGATCCATTGTTCTTATTATGAGAAGGTAGTGAGTTCAAATCCCTACTTAGCCGATGATCATTCGTGTTCACTAAAGATTTTGGGTGGAACAAGTTAAATAGGTCGTCCAAGTGAAATAATACCTCTGGGGTTGGGGTTTGCAGGTCAATTATTGGAGAAATTCTTTTAAATTTGGAGTTCTTGCCTTTAAATTTCAAAGACTCGCACTTGGCTGTTTTCACCTAACTGAGAGAACTCTAGGATAGGTACAAGTATTATGCTAGTGCAACAACTCGTACTCCAATCGTCTTTTGCTTGACAATACTCAAGGCATAATTGGCAGTACTTAAAGGACAGAGGCAGCCAAGCTGCAAGACATTTCCCTCGGAACTACCTGATGTTTAAAAGTTGTTTGTGCCTATTTCAGCTAGAAAGTCTGCTGCAGATTCAAATCACATCGGACTTCACTTACTCATTGGCAGCACACATCGAACTTCGTTCTCTGTGGTGCCGCTTCTAACGTATATTGTAGCAGTTCTTTCACTCTTGACCACACTTCTGCTAATAAGTCATGCACTGTGGATACATTCCAGTTCAATTTTTAGCAATGCCGTTCAATGAACTTTCTCATACACCAATTACACGACCTCATTCGAACTTGTTTTCGATAACAGTCGCTTTCTCTAAAGGTATTCGTGTCTAATGGCAGCATCTCATGTTACAAGTAAACGAAAATTTATGCCCATGCACGTTACAGCACCTTTTTAAAACAAAGCTGATTAGCATGCTTACAATGGCACACTGATACACCAAACAATCTACTCGCTATGACAGAAATGTTTTTTTGACTGTGTATTTAGCAACTAAAAAAAAATATATTTTCAAGTGATTTGCGATTCGTCATCTGACCTTTTTGAATGTTAGGATATATAGGGGAGCCACTGTTAGTAAATTCCTATTACCATTTTGTAGTTCATCATTCTAATAGAAAGTTCAATTCCACCTTTCTAGAATTAACTTGAAAAGTCAACAAAGCTTGCTCTATAGTTGATATTATTTATTTTAATCAACTGGAAGACACACTTTTCGCCTTCGCTTTTATCTAATCTGTGATTTTCTATTACTGTGTATATTTTGATATCTCTCATCTTAGCAATATTCTCTAACCTCTAGAATGAAATATTTTTAATATTATAGAAATATATAAAAAAGATCATGTCGGGGAAAATTTAATTAATTAAATCTAGCTTGTGTGCTTTACTTGTAATTTAAGTAAGTATTTTTGTCTGTCGCTCAACGGTCATTTTTTGCACACGAGGGCTAATTAGACCGTGACCTACGGCTTGAAGTGGATTCCGATCCACTACAAACATCCATGACTAAGGTTGAACCGAACTGTTGAACCGAAGGCAAGTGCACTAACCATTCGGCTACCAGCTCGGCGTAGTTTAAGTAAGAAAAAATCGAACATGTACAGCATATTTAAATGTATCTGTCTCAATTTAAAGTACGTGTTTAGGGAAGAAAAATCTTGCCGTCAAACAGGAACTGTATCACTGACCGTTCCGACTTTAGAGATGATGCAGATATTATATTGTAACGGGCGTGAACTATAAAATCATTGCCTATTAACTTTTGCATGTTTTTATAGTTAAATTATTTTGACAAGAATGTGTTTCTGTTCTACAATTGTATTTGACATTACGATGCTAAATTTTGACGTCTCATTAGTTAGGTTTGCATGTAGCGTTTTTAAGCCAAGTTATTAGGAAATTTTAGCTCATTTAAACTACTTGTCATTTTAGAAATATTTTCTGATGTAAATATCCTAAGAACACGAAAATTTGTATTTTAAAAAGTCATATCGAGCATGGGACATTTTAACTCATACGGAATTGCTTTTGTAAAAACATGGAATATAAAAAACTTAGAATACGAAAACTTACATTTTTCATGATTGTTTTAAGTTCTCAGTTTTTACGCACTAAAATAAAAATTTACTGTGCCTTTAACAGAAAAAGAACAATAGTATATAACATTCTCAATTAGGAATTATATAATAAAATTGCATTGTTTTGTAATTTTTAAAAATAAAATTTTTATGGGATTTAATTCCTACATTTTTGCAGTGTAAATATCCACTCCTATGCAATTACTTAATGAAAATATCCTAGAAGTTAAAAAGGTGAAAAATGTGTTCCATACTGATAATGTTTGTGTTTATAGAACCTTAGCTGTTTGGGATTTTTATCATTATCCAATAAATCTCATTCACTGATAATTATTTTTGCATTCTTTGAATTGATAAGGAAAAATATGTCGGTGACTAGCAAGTATCATTAAAACTCCGTCACAAATGTAAAGTTTAAATTACATAAAGTTATTGTAAGACATATAGAGAGTCATTAACCCCTTGACTGACTTTGACGAGTCTGACTCGTCATTGATTTCCTGGGCCATCACAGACTTTGACGAGTCAGACTCGTCAAGCGCTTCTTTCGGCGGACGCCGTGCAAGTTACAATTAGATTACATAGTTGCTTCACTCGTTCGACGATTCTCATTTAAAAAAGCACACTGAAAGTAAGAGTTCAGTTTAGCAGAAGTCTCGCACGGTGAATGTTATACTAGCCAATATTTGAGTTTAGTAAAGATTATAAATAATCCCCGTAACATGTATAAGCCGGATGCATTATATGAAAGTGGGGATGATGGTGTAAATTGATGGTGTAGTTCAATTAAGCGAATTTAAATAGTTTTTTTTTGTCGCATCAAATTCCATTTAATTCGTCAGTCAAGGGGTTAAGAAATTTGTTATATAAAACTGTTTTAAGAGAACAATTTGTCTCTCGTATCTGATATTCATAACAATATTATGTGTTTTTATTTTAAAAATTGCTTTTAAAAACTGTTAAGCTGTGACAGTATCTCAATTTAATTTCAATGTAAAATTGTTAAATGCATGTTTCCATTTTTTAATAGATATATAAAGGATAATTTTTCCTTTTATGCTATTGTCTAGGCTTGTGGAACAGGGTTTTCTACATGTCGCAGGGAAATCCTGCTTCCTTTAAGGAAGTTCATTATGTTTCATCTAATAAATTGATTGATTTGGCGGCTACAAGATATAATCCTTTAAAGTAAGTGAAAATGTATGATTATATTTAGCAAAACAAATGATAAATAACCATTTTTTTGCGTCTTCCACATTAAATTAAATCTATTTTTAAAACATTGTAAAACAGTTTGTGAAGCAAAATTTCTGCTTAGTAGATGGAGTTATTTTAATGAAAGTTGGCTTATAAATAATTTAAGATTTTTATAATGTTAAAAAGTGTGATAATATTGAAAGAGCTTATAGTGTAGTAGCAAGTTTGACATGCAGTGAAGACTTCTCATTCCAGACAATGAATAACTGGAAAGAATTTTTCATCCGAAATATGAGATCTTTTTAGATGAGAAGTAAATGAAGTGGCTGTGATGAACACAAAGAGACTTCAAATTATTTTTTAAGCGTCCATTCAGTAAATGGGTATCGTCCAATAATTTTACAAACAATGAAAGTTGTTTCCTATATTAAGAAGTTAAAAGAACATTTTAATCAGTGGGAGGATTTTTTTGAAGGGGAAAGAAAGATAAATATTTATATTACATATTAGAGTAGCATTCGCTGTTGAATTGAAAGCGCGCATTATTACATCAATAAAACGTAACTTTTATATCTTCAGTATATCAACATCATTTGATCTGGTATTGATGGAAAATATCCCTAAAATGAAAAAAATAATTGATGCTTAAAAACACAACACAAATATGATTGAGTTAGTGTTTTTAATTTGATTGGTTCACTATTTTTTGATCAAATGTAATCATTTAAAAATTAGTCTTGGAACAAATTCTCATTCCTAGATTAATAATCTCAATAATGAGTGATGTAATTCGTCGAGATTACGAAGAAATTCAAAATTTGCTCCAAGTGCTTAAATGAACAGGCCTTTCCTGAATTTATTCTTCAATGCCTTGGTCTCTCTGGTAGAATTCTGATGGAGAATCCACTTATGGTGCTGGACTTTTTGAAGGTGTACGCACTCACGAACCTGATCTAGAGTATCTGACCTCGTGACCATGCAACAAAAACAACATGATTGGTGTATATCATAATTTGTTTACTTTTGGTATAGATTGTAAAAAATTTCCCATTATATCCGTAATTCGAGTAACTGTGTAAAATTTTTATTTGTTCTTAATGATCTTAATTTCTGAACACTAATTTCGCTTATGAATTCTATATTTCATCTGCTTGCTTTGAAAATTCCGTAAAAGAGAAAAAGACACTAGAAAGATTAAAAAGGGAAAAATCTTTTCAAAAACATTAAATTCAGTTAAAATTCTGCAAAAGACACTAGAAAGATTAATGGGAAAGAACATTTTTTTTGAAAAATATTCTCAGTTCATTTAAAATTCTGTAAAGGACACTTGAAAGATTAAATGGGGAAAAACATTTTTCACAAAAATATTAAGTTCATTTAAAATTATCAATGACCACATTTTCCTTCAAAAAGGTTTCTTGGGACAAGTTTCACTGTTGTGTATACTAGCGACCATTACATCGATAAGCTAAGTAAGCACCAAGCCAGACACGTGAAATTTGTATGACAAAAGATGCAAAATATTAAATTTTCGTCGCATTCTTAAAAACATGCCAGCGCAGATGTATCTACTATTTATAAAGCAAAATTTCGCCGTATGTTTCTCATCCAGATTAGTATTTGAAATCATTTTGTTACTAGATATTTATTGTTTTTGTTTTAAGAAAAAAAATACATATCACACTGACATTGAATTGTAGCCTGTTGTAAGAAAGCAATATGTTGGACTATACTACTGTTGGCTAAAAGCCTAAATTTGATAGAATTATAAATGCTATATAAAATTTGTCTTATTAATAAAACAATTTTATAAACAAAATAAAATATTAAATACTATTTACTAATGAAATTAAAGAGTAAATCATGCATAAAAAGATCAAGAGAAGCAACAAAAAATTTTTATAAATTGAATTCTTCGTATGAGAAAACAAACGTTATAAATGTTTATGAACATAAATAATGTTAAATTAACGATGAAAAATATCAAAAGTAAATATGCAAAATTAAATTTAAATATTTGAATATTTGCTAAAATGAAACCAATAAAAAATTAATGTTCCAAGATAAAATTCAAAATAATTAAGATATCACAACTTTTTTTTAATTAAACTGGCGAGTTATCAATCGAATGGTTAAACAACCATATTCGGTTGGAAACTCGTCAGTTTAGCTGTCTAACCTTCAATATAACAGTTTTTAGATTTAATTCCGATCTTGGGATTAGATGTTTATAATGGTTCAGAATCTATTCTAAATTGTAGGTCTTGGTCTATTTAGCCATCTAATGGAAAAATTAACCATTGAGCGATAAACAAGCGTTGCAGTAATTTCTGAAGCTTTGACTTCAACTCTTTCTCTCATCGGTGATTTTGTGACGGATTCTTATTAATTAAAAAATTCAACTTGCTTATCCCTTTAATTCAGTTGAAGTTGCAGATAGCTTATAAAATTACAGGCTGAGAGCAAGAATTCTCTTCATTCTGCATTTTTATATATTTTTTGCAAAGGGTATGAAGTTCACGTCTTAAATTTAAATTTCATGGACAATTTGGAATTTAAAGAATTACAGTAGTTTGTGTCTCTATCGTAAGCAGTAAAATAACTACATAAGCTGAAGAAATCATGATTACATGCAACTTCAACAAAATAACTGAAATAATGGATTATACGTGTCACTCTTTAGAATTCGATTTCGAATTTGTTATTAAATGCTGTGTGTGAAAATTGAAATTCATTTTTACAACTAAACATTTTCTGCACTAAACATTTCAATTTACTCAATTTTATGAACATCTAAGAATAAACTTGGCCTAACACGGGTTCCTTACATCCTTTTTTAATGTGAATTGTTTTTGAAGCTTAAAGCATTACGAAACCTGAAATGCTGTAGATTGCAAAATTGAAGGGATCAGGATATTGGCAAATCCGCATCACTCTTCGTGATACTATCATCGAATTAACAGTTGAAGACCAAAAGTGACCGTTGAGTGATAAGCAATCCTAACTAAATCTAACATCTCGCTTCTTACCGGATCAATGCCTCTCAAGCAACAAGAGAGCTTTTCAGCGAATACAAAGCAATTTTGGGAAATGACTGATATACCCTGAACCTAGCAATAGAAACACACAATTGCAAAATATTTCCAGCAAGTGTGTTTTCTTCCTCGTCAGTGTAGTCGTAACCGTGTTGTATGGCGGAGTTTTCTCTCTCAATATTCAACAAAGGGAAATTCTTGCCACGCATTCCTTATTCAGATTCAAATTTGAATGTGACAATTTTTTTTAAAGTGCACGGCAGGAATTTTATTAAATGTATCGCATTGTGTTTATGTTATAGGGAAAAGAGATATATATCAATGAATAAAAATCAATGAATCAATGCAATAAAAATCAATGAAAGGATGACTGGTATGAGTTTCCTTAATTATTATTTTTTTATTTTTATTTTTTTTTTTTACATTTTCAAGTGTATTAAACCAGCCATTTTATTAAAAATATACTTTTGGACATAGCTTTTTTAATACATACTTCGTGATTCGGTCGGAGTATTCATTAATAATATGCCATACAATGGAAGAAAAGGATAACACAATTTACCGATTTCATGGGGAGAAATTCACAAACGTTGTGTAAAAAATAAAAATCGAGAGTGCTGCACTGTCATTTTTAAAAATTTTAAACGGAATTTTGAAATAGTTAGTCCAAGGATAGAACATTACTATTCAAGGATTTCAAGTTGGACACTAGCTACTGTTGATGCTTTCGGTGTGACTGCCTGCTGAGGATTTGTACATTCTTCATTCAATTTGAACGATGTGCATGAAAATAAAGGTATCGAAAGCAACTGATTTTTTCCGAAAACCCTTAACTGTACTAGGAATGAGGTACTTTTCTTTACGGGGCACGGGCCATTTCCATCTTACTTCCACAGGTTCCATATTTCTGATTCCAAAGATTGCACTTGTGGAATAGAAGACAATCCACTCCACTTCTTGACAACTTGCTCCTTAACATTATCCTGGCATTTAGCCATACCCAGCGAAAATTGGAAGATCCTCTGGAATAAGAGAATTCTGAGAAATCGTACAGCGAGAGCAAAATTAAATAAAACAGTTGAATTCCTAATAAACAATGAAAACTTAGTTTGTTGGATTGGGAACTCTTCTACAACTTAGTTAAAAACATGTTTTGACCAAATTAAGGCTCTGTCTTTGTAAACATCAAAACTTTTTGAATATGATTTATAAATTTTTATTCAATTATAATCAAGAACTTTGCAAAATTACAATTATTATGTTAACTGTATATAATTCATCATAAACTCCATTACATCGTCGCCTTGTTTTCATCTTTGCAATTAAACGGAAATTGATTGCATATTTAAAGCCGTGTTTAACTGTTTTAAAAAATTTTAATGTCATTTTTTAATATAGTTTTAAATAAAAAAATATCCCAGCAGCTCCCATTAAACTGGTAAAGCTCCTTGGAGTTAGGTACAAGGGAGTTCGCTGGTGTCAATGTCAATCTAGTTTATCGAGAAAATAATATTATTTAGAAATTATTTTATCACCTTATTTTTCCGGCATATAAAATATAAAGGAAATTACATAGCGGGGAATATCGCACTATTATTTCAACTATGGATATCGTAAAAATAATTCAAAATGAATACTTGGTATTTTTTAGATCATAATACCGGAATACTGTTTTCAATACTTGTAGTAAGAAAATTTAGGTAAAGAAAGAAAACATACACACACATGAGTTTCTTTGTTTTATCTCCCAGTTTTATTAGAGGAAGTAAATATTACAAAAAATATTTCTAGCTTATAAATTATATAACAGTACATACAGAATCACAAAACAGTAAAGGAACAGAAAACATCTTATATATTTGAATCACAAAAAGCATTATATCACTCACTATTCAGTCTATGGTATTGTTACCAGTTTTTCAAATGTGATCTTAAGAAACGGAATAAAACATTATTGCCGTCATTAAGACTGGAACATAATTTTGTGCCATAATTGTTGGAAATGCTCTTTTATCATCCACGCTAACTGTTATTTGCTTTTAATTTCGTTGAAATCATCTTTTTTTTCCCCAAAGTAATCTAAAATTCCTGACGGGACTTGGGCTTTAAAAACTATAATTAAGTATGTATCTTCATTGTAATTAGATTTTCATATTTAAAAAATTTGTATCATATTTTATTTTTTAACATGTACAATGTCCGCTTGTACTTTCTCCATTCACTTTATTAACACTTGAACATTTTTTACTTTGTGCTGCCACATGTTTGTAAATATTCCAATGCAGCTGTCGCCAAACTTTTTGACCTCATGAACCAGTAAATACTTAATTTCAATCTCGCGGGTACTAATGAGTTTTTAAGTGTTAAATATATTTGTGAAAACAATTCTGATCTACAAACACATGAAATGTACCTCATAAATGAAATGAAACTATTAATTGCAAACAAATTATGAAATCTTTATTAATAAACTATATTGAAATAAACAGAAATTGTAAAAACGGAAAAATTAAAAATGTTTCGTTTTTCGCACGATTGGCGATGGTTGTTCTTCCTTTACTTGGAAACAATTGTTGGATCCAATGAATATTTTGTATTTCGATTCAATGCTTTTGTGGCAAAGCAGAGAACTGCATTTATTTCCAGCCGAGGTCGGTACCGTGTTTTGAAGTCTGTGACTGATAAAAATGATTTTTCATATAAATAATTTATTAAATCAGAATATTCATCTCCTCTTCACTATGAAAAGGAATTTACATTTTATGTAAAGCGAAAAGATTTGTTTTGAAACGCATCCATTTGATATCCTAGAGATCCCTAAATTATCTTTGCAAGGAAATGCTTAGTTCATTTAACAGGGAAAAAATATCTGCCAGGTATGCAATCTTTTTCTAGCAATTCGTTGTTGGACAAAAAGTTTTGCAATTTCGTATTGTTTTCTTCCTGGAAATACAATTGGTCTTCTTCCCATAAGGTGCTTAATAGGATTAGAATTATGGCACTCGACAACCATCTCACCTCAACATGACGAAGATGATTATATTCGGAACTCATTTCTTCACAAAGGGCCTTAAATATTCGAAATTCGAGTACTTTGTGTCGAATTTCCTTTCTATGGATGTAGGTTTGGTTTGTAATTCTGTTTTCCAGATTTGCTGGTATGCAGATATTGTGTTTTGAGCTTTCGATTGTTGTTCAAAACCTATTTTGCACCCACAGTCAGGACATGAATCAAAAATGACTTCCTAGCATCTTGCTCATGAAGATAATGAGAGATCTCCAATTTTCTTTGATGTTGTTCCTCTGTTAAGTCTTGTGGTACCCAAGTTAAAAGCTTTTCAACCATGCTCATTACAGCCAAATGTTTTACATTAGCAACAAAATCATTTGGTACTTCCTTCGTTTTTAAAAATAAGATTTCATTCTTCAATGCTTTCACTTTTATCACTTTGCCTAGGTTCTGCCACTTGAAATTTGTTGTATTTAATTACGTCTTCATATTGTGCCTCCACATCCACACACTTGTCGACAGTGGAGGACATAACTTTTATTATATTCACTAAACTAGCGCAAAGTATATACAGTAGGATTTAAATTCAGTGTACTTTTACAAAGCCTTTCTTGAGTCAAAATGCAATAAAAGTCAAGATCTCCTCGTTTGTGTATTGTGTTTGTAACTTGTTTTAATAGCTTAACCATACCATTACTTTTTTTCTTTTCTATGGCTGATTAAATTTTAATGCTTGATATTTTATTGCAGGAAAAGCTATTTTTCTATTCCATGCAAGCAAGTATTATCAAGTGATTTCACTGATTGTAGACTAAGCAATTCACATTTGTAGTAGCAAATTTTCCGTTTATTTATAACGTTGTGTAGTTCATCAGTTTTCGTTATTTGTGCTTTCATCCAGCACCCATGGAAATCAAAATCCCGGCTAGCAGTCTCCCTTCGTTCTCCAAGTTCGTCATTGATGAAATCAGGGACAGTAGGGGGCCTAATTGGTTAGAGCGTCGCTCTTAAAAAAGATATTGAGATTGAATCCTGATTTGACCGAAGATCCATTTGTGTTCTCTAATGGCTTCTTGGGCGCACGTTAAATATGTCGGGTTCGCAATGTGAAATGATACCTTTGGGGGCAGTAGGGCAAATGTTAGGGTCCTCTGCTAGGTCCTTCATTCAAAATCATGAATACTCCACCCGGCTGCGATAATCTTACAGGTAGAGTACAATTCATGGCTAGGTACAAGAAAGCATACTGGTGCAACAACTGGTAAAGTCAATGCACTTGGCTGGTCTCTCTTGGCAGTAAAAAATTTTCATTTCCTTCTTACATTAAGATTATAGCGTACGCAGTCTGAAAAGACTGAACTGGTAGGCAAAAGCCAGTATGAATCAGGCCCACTTAATTTGATATTCTTGACTAAATATTATAACAGGATAATTTACAAGTAACATACATACATAAATTGTAGGCTCCAGCAAAAACTGAATTCCTCAAGTTCTTGGAACATTTCGCTGCTCTTTCGGTCGGGACAAATTCCTTTCAGGTACAAGATATAGACACCAGGCCAAGTATTGGGGGTCTTCTGCTTTGTCTTTGCTTCAAAATTACGAAGACTCCACCCAGCTGCTTCTATTTAAGTGGTAGAGCAAACTCAGGGTTAGGTAGAGGGAAGCATGCTGGTGCAACAATAACCTTCAGATTGCTACGAATAAGAAATTTTTATTCCCATATGAATATAAGCATTTGTTCTATTTAAAAGCTTTGCTTCCTCATCATGATTGTAATAATTTTTATGCATTTGGATTTTAAATGATATTATTTTTAATCAACTGTTTATCATTTCAGGTTACTGCAATGCAACACTTGTTTCAATTATTGCTAATGCAGTTGCTTGTCAAATTTTATAACTGTATTTACAGATGTTTGAAAGAAAATTCATTCAATGGAAATACTGATATCGCACTGTCGTGGACTTATTTTGAGAATCTGTAATTTTTTAGATGATTTTGAAATGTTATTTACTTTTAAATATTTGCGTTACATACATATACAAGTATTTGAGCTATTTACCCAATCATTATATAATTTAATTTAATAACTAGGTATGTTTTGTTAAATTGCTTAAATAATTTATTTTAAATTACAGTAGTGATTTTTTTTTTACTCCATTGTTCTTACGTTTAAAAAGTTTTAAAGATTTATAAAACTATCTTAAGACAAAATTATTTTATTTGAGAATTAACTATTAATATTTAAAAGTTCATTAATATATATTTTATTTCAATTTTCAAAATAATCATTAGAGCAAATTATAATGTCATTGGGTGATAAAACTGAACCCTAAAAATGAAATGTACTTTCCTACTTTTTTAGTTATAGTAAATTTTTCTTTGGTGTGGTGTCTTTATTTCTCTTACATAACATAAAAACATGAGTATTTATATTAAATTTGTGTTTGGTACTTTTTTTCCACAGCAGGTATTTACGTAAGATAAAAAAATAAAAGTTTATACAGATATAAATTAATCGTGATAGAAATACTTCATTTGATAAAAATTAGTTTATCATTAATAACATTAAGGCATCAAAATAAAAATATTGTTTGATTATCAGTATAATAAATTAAAAGCGTATATTAAAGCAATGATACCCTCTCACTCTTTGTGTGAGACACGGGCAAATGCGTTAAGGGGTTAATAGATGAGGGAAAGAGTTATAGCCAGCGGACCTTCCTGTTCCTAGCTCGGGATGAGCTTTACCAGTTTAGGTAAAAGATCGCTGGATAATTTATTTTATTATTTTATGATTATAATAAGGTGCTCTTAAGCTCTTCTAAACAATAAATAAACTAAATGAAAAAAGTAGGTAAAGCAGATTAAAATATTTGCATCAGTTATGAAAGATAAAAAGTAAGCTGTTTCCAAGTCAAGTGAAGAGTTGTTCATGGTCAATTAAAATGTCTATTAGCCTGTTGAGCTTTTGCCTGGAATGTCGATTTTCCATGACTTTCTTTTTAAAAATTGTTTGCCATTGAGCTGCTGGAGCTACCAAATGTCAAGATGTTGTAAATGGGCAAGTTTTCAAGTAGTGAAGAGGGTTTTACTTCGTCTATATACTGACATTACAGGGTTACTGAAGAGTAAGATTAATATTTTTCAATTGGGCTTCTGGGTAGTGTCTAGAAAAGCGCTGTACTTAGAATGTAGAAACGGTTTAAAATAACAATGAAACCTAAATGCAAATAACATGAAATTCCAAACTACGCTTAATAGCTCTAATTATTCTATTTATATAATTAAACTATCCAAATAGAAATATTGCACGGTGTGAAAAAATTTGCCATCTAATCACTTATCTATTATTTTACCTGCTCATGATATAATTAAAGTCGGTCTTCTTTCTTTAAAGTTTTTCTGAAAATTATCAAACTTCCAAGTGTTTGATTTTCTTGCTTTTTAAGCCGAAAACAAGATTAGAAATTTTTTTCTTCAATTGGTAATTAAACTCTTACAATGTTAATTAGAATCAAGGTTGTGCACTTTTACGCAGGAATCGCTCTGCTCATATACAACGCCAAAAATTTCCGGTGGACACAATCTCTTCACTATGGCGTTTCGTGGCTTCCCCTTTTTTTCTCGGTTAGCCATAGCTTAGAACATTAGCCTTACGTTGGTTATTTCGTCATTACTGAATAGGAATGGATACAGAATTAATACTGTATGAAAATTTTAATGCAGCACTGATTGGTATGAAATATTCGCTATTGAGGGAACTTCCTCATGAAGCCCCTGTATACGAGGGAAAGGTTATCAGCTCAGGGTTTTACCTCGTCATTTTACACTCGTTCAATTTCATAAAATAGTGGATGCATTTAGAATCTTTAGGCATTGCATAGGAAGTCGGAAACACTTCAGTAACCTAATGAGCAACTTATTCTTAAATGTACCTATATAAATTATGACACTTACTGAAATTTTGTTTTAGAAATGTTTCTTTTTCCGTTAAAAATATAAACATAATATAAAAGGAATTTTTTTCTGGTTACACTTGAATTGCCGATTGTTATGTTTAACATAACTTAATAAAGTTTCTGTAATACTTGAAATATTAATCGAATTAAATTAAATGAACTGAATCGTCGTTAGCTTTTATTTTCTATTTAGTGTCCATCAAAAAATAAAATGTTAAACATGTAAGAATACATAATTACATGATATTTGTTGATTAAATTTTAAAATGACTTGAGTTTCGCTTAACAAATTGCCACATTTTATTCATAAATTCTTGCAAATTTAAAAATTATTCATTGTTACATGTGAATTAAGTTCCCCAGCCGCCATTAGTGAACACAGCTTTCTTCTGAGTAAATTTCCTCTAGAGAAGATAATAACGCCGAAAAGTATATCAATATAGTTAATATAAAATATTCTATAGAAAATTTATATATACACAATGCATATAAATATATGATCTAATTTTCAGAAAGAGTAATTGCTTCCATTTAATTCTCCTATTTGCAGTTCAAAGTTTCAAGTCGGCATGAAAGTTGATCCTTACTTAAAGTAACTGCAGGATAATGGAGCCAAATTAATTGCAGGTTTAACGTTCACTTGCGAATATTTTCAAATCGTAATAGTCTGGAATGTGAATTCTCGTTAATATTTAACATTTTTTTTATGATGACCCATGGTTATGAAGCATTATTTTTTGCACGCGAAGGCTGGTTAGACAAAGAATTATAGCTTAAATAGATTACCAGCATCAAATGGGAATTGAATCCAGAAAGCGTGGGTGGATTTAAACGTCTGAACATTCTGCTACTACTTCTGCAATGATAATCTTAATTAATTTACTACAAAATATTACGTAAGCTTCAGTAGCATTGAAAACAATTCTAGTGAAATTATATTTTTGGGATAGTAATAGAAACCGACGAATGTCATGATAGTAAGTATGATGCACATAGGAATCACGGAATTCGTCATTTTTAGCGTAATATTTTCGTTAAAAATACTGGATTCGATTCACTAAATGAGTGACTCAGGTAGGCTATATTTCTTCATATAATTCAAATGAATTTTGAGATAATTATCAATGCTTTAATATTAATAAAATTACATTTGTTTAGTTTTATTACTTAGGTAATTTTGTTCGAGATGTAATACCATTAGATTTAATAAAATCTTTTTCGATATGGAGATATGAAATCGATATTTAACGAAATCTTTCCTTATGCTGTCTACAAATGTATGTCATTAACTTGATATAACAAAAAAAAAACCTAATTTTTAAGAAATGTAAATTTTTATTCATTTCCTTTATTATTTTAAGACTTCGTGTTGAAAGGCATCAAGATTGGCAAATTCGATGAAGAGGAAAAGTAACTGTATTTAAGAATGGATTTTTAACAAATGAACAATTCCAATTTTTAATAATTTTATTTTGTTTTGGAGTTGGATAAAAATGCACGTTGTAATTTGCAAATTATTATTACTGAATATTAAATCTCTAGTTTAATTATTTTAATCTATTAAATAATTATAGATGATGATTGTAATTGCGATATGTTGGATTGCTTATCATTTGAGCGAAGCCACTTTATTGAATGGAGTCCAGTATTCAATTTCATTTGTGAGATGGTATCCTCTTTTTTTCATGTCATAGTAGAGACAAAATATTGAGTTAATTTAGATTATTTTAATATCTATATTTATTGATGTTTTTCCTTCTCTTTAAATGTATTTTTGATGATTTTGTTTTATTTTTCATCCCGGCTTTGTTTTCTTAGCAAAGTACAAAATCAATGAGAAGATTGACATTTACTTTGAAGTATTTCCAATTATACCACTTGAGCAAGATAATTTTCAAAAACGCTTCATAGACTCGTGGCCATCCAATACGAATGCAAGTCTAGGTGAGGTTACTACCTTAGGGATACAAGAAAGTTTTTTACTAAGAGGGATTCTCAACCTTATTATGGAAATTTGTATTATAATTTTGCATACGTATCAAAATGCAGTTTATGATTAGGTAATGTTGTATAACTGGGCCATTTTTAAACATATACAATAAGATAGTCTATGTTTTACTTCCGATGGAGTCTGGATAGTCATTTATTGAACTTGTCATGTCAAACTGGAAACTAGTTTACCATGGATTAATTAATTATACAATGTTTCGCGTGTGAAAAATCTAGTTTTCCATTGAATTTAATTTCTATTTAAAATAAATAAACTCGTAGAAATCTATAAAGTAATTTTAAAATAAGTATATTAATCATATGACGAAGTTGACCCACTAGCAAGCACCTCCTATATAAGATTCACCCTGTACAGAAACTTGCAGAATAAAAGAGAATGTCTTTCAAAGGATAATTTTATCTACCATATATATTGTAATTTTGGAAAATTTAAATTCTTCAACCTGAAAATGTAGATTATCCACGTGATAGGTGATTGCTTAGTAATTTTATACTAAATGTATTTCAAAAAATGGTGAAATGCGTATAATGTTATATAAATATAATGGCATCTTGTCATACACGACTTCATTGTTACTTTTACTCGCATCATCAATAACCAATTATCTAGTTATCTTTCCGTAATCGTAGAATGTATTCATTTATGTTAAAGTTCTCGTGATTTTCTTTCCTTCGTTTGTCTAATTAGCAGTCGAATATACAGTTAGTCAATAAAGTCTGCGTACATCAAGAAAAAGTAATGTCAAATCCAAATTTAAGGTGCGAAAAGTGTAGTTTCTTAAAGTTTTATTTTTTAAATATTTAGTTTCAATAAGAGACTTTGAAATTCTTTAACTGTAATATTTTCATATTTAATAATTTATGCGCACTAATTTTTAAAAGGTAATAGGCCAGAAATCAAATCCAATAAAATTTGCGTACAACGCAATGGAGACAGGTGATTTCTTATATAAGTTTTAAACTTGAGAATGCAAAGACGGTTACACTTTCAAGGTCATTGACTTCCGAAGTTAATTTCATGTTGATTGGAAGTTATTATTCTATTTTCTTTGATGAAAATGACAACCAATGAAGAAATTCCTTTAGTTAAGAGACAACTAATTATAAATTTGAGAGATGAAGATATAAAACTCTTCGTGACATTGGTAAAACCATTGGAAAACCATTTTCTAGTGTATAAAGAGTTATTCAAAACTATTTTGACACTGGTAGTCTTGCAGTAAAACCAAGATGTGGGAGGCCGAAGAAGATAACTCAGAGAGATGAAAGAAAAATACTTTTATAAATTAAACAAATCCTAAACTTTCTGCTGCAAGCATTGCAAAAAACATTGTTTAACTAGCAACAAGGAAATTTCACCCGAAAGTGTACGAAAAGTGCTGCGAAAGGCCGATTATCATGGACATAAAGCTAGGTCTAAGCCATACATTTCCGAGACAAATAGAAAGAAAATAATTGCTTTTGCCAAAACATATTTAAACTCTTTGCACGACTTCTGGAACAATGTAATTTGGTCAGATGAAAGAAAATTTACAATATTTAAAAGTTATTGGCCATCCTATTGTAGGGAGAAAACCAGAAACAGAACTGAATCTGAGAAATTTAAATCCAACTTTCAAACATGGAGCAAGCGGTGTGATGGTATGGGAGTGTATGTCGTCGAAATGAGTTGGAAATCTTCGCATTATTGATAAAGTCATGGATAAGTATGCTTATCTGAATATTCTAAAGAAAAATCTACGAGACAGTGCCTGAAAAATTTTAAACCTTTCTAATACCTTTATTTTCCAACAAGACCCGAAACATACAGGTAAAATTGTGAAGGAATATCTTCTCTATCACACTCCAAGACAGTTGCGTATTCCTCCACAGTAACCAGACCCCAATCCATTCGAACATTTGTGGTCAAAATTGGAGAAACGAATTCGAAAACACAATCCTATGTCGCGAAATGAGCTAATTGGTAAATTTCAAGAAGAATGGGAAAAATTTACGTAGGATAACACTGAAAAACTAGTGCAGTCAATGCCCAGACGTCTGCAAGTTGTTTTGAGGAATAAAGGATATGCTACAAAGTATTTAAGTAATGTAAAAAACTTATATTTAGCAATTTTTGAATATGTATGCAGACTTTATTGGAGGGAATTTCTGAGTTTTGTTGACAAAATACATTTTTGTATAAAAATGTAAAAAAAGTATTACACTTATATTATTTACTTTTTTTTAAAGTTTACAGTTGTAGCTAATAGAAGAAAAAAATTTAATGATTAAAATACATTTTTCAATGCTTTTTTTTTAACTTGAAATTTAGTCTGTACGCAAACTTTTGTGACTAACTGTATACTTTCGGTTTAACAGCTATGGGTTTGAATATTTACCTTATGTTTGGATATTTGCAGTAGTTCGGAATATAATAAATGCAGGCAGGCACACACATATACATACATATATATGCGTACCTGTGTGTGATTGTAAAAGAGAGAGTGTGTTGTTTTTTAATCCATAAATATAGTAAAAAAAATTTTTTTACCTACGATATATCATTGAGCTTAAGAAATATTATGCACTTTTTTAATCTTTCTTTGAAAGCAAACTAAATATGGCTTAGTTTATATTTCAATGGTATATTTTATAAACTTTAAAATTGTATTTTTAGAATTTTTTTTTTTTACGTAAACTTTGTTTAGTATGAAATCACTTTTCCTTTATTGAAACTGATTTACAACGAAATAAAAATATGGAAAAGGAATTTAAGATTTTTAATTTTAAAATGTGTGTGTTTGGTTTTAGTCATTTTTCATGAAAGTTTTATTATTAAATTCCTTTTTCACCAAAAATCACACATGAAGGATTAGTTCCCATTTATTAGATCTCAAAAAGATAAATTTTTTTTAAATTTAAAATAAATAGGGCTTAGTTCACTATTTCAAAATTACGCTTTATTACTTTTAATATTGCATTCCTGGCAATTTATTTTTTAAAATAAACTACGGTTAGTGTGAAATAATTTTCTTAATGAAACTTCATTTTCAATGAAATAAAAATATGGGAAAGGACTAAAAGATATTTTATAAAAATGTTTATAGAATTTGCTCTTACTAAATCTTTCCTTAAAAATTCTTTTCACATCAAAAATGAGTGATTAGTTCCTATTTGTTAAAACTGAGAAAAAACCTTTGTATTATTTTACTTATTTAAAAGGTTTACAGTAAACAGAATTTTTTAGTATGCATTCTTCAACCATGTTATTTTTCCGCTTGAATTTTTATTTTGCAACTTCAACCTTTTATTTAACGATTAATTTTGCCTTTTAAGGAAATTGATTTTATAATATTAACGTCTTTATAATACCTTCAAAACTGACAATATGCCATTGGATTAGCCTCCTGAAACATTTAAAAAACTGTTGTTCACCATTAACTCATTATTTTTGTTAATATGCTGTACTAAACTGATTTTAAATAGATGTTACACATATATGTTATCTTTAAGCACTCTTTACAAAAATAATTTTAGATTTCATTATATACAAATATAAACTGTTTATATTTAACATTAACATTATATTGGTTGTACTATCCATCCTCAGGCTTCGTTTCTGCTAGTGTGAACACCGACTTCAATTCACTTTACTTAAATAATGGTAGTTGATTGACTATATAAATCCTCTCCAAATACCTTCTTCAATGAGAGCTACAAACATCTTAGCATAAAGCTCCAAAAGTGTCTGCCATAACCTACCTACCTACTCCTGAGGCTATTAATTAAATAAAGTCACATGACTGGTTGAAGGTAGCAATAGAACGATTTTCTATGTATTGACCAGCTGAATATTTGCATAAACAAGTAAAAAATGATACAAAAATTATGCACAAAAAAGCTAAATGTAAGCTATTTCAAAAATTTAATGAAAATTTATCACCATTCTACTATGGGTACTGTTATCCCGCTTAATATTCTGTCTCAATAAGAAAAAATTATTTGATTTCCTTAACAGTTGAATATATTGAAACTTCTCTGTGGTTTGTTTCGAATACAATTTAAGACATTGGTTTAACAACTTAGTTCTTGCTGTTTTTAATGCTATTTAAAAGGATATTTTTTCACCCAAAAAAACATATAAAAGTAAATTAATCAAGAATGTGTTCTTCTTTGTTGTGTTTTCAAAGTTTTCTCAATGTTCAATAAGTTTTTCGAAATCAATTGGACGGCCAGAACGAGGTGCATCTTTGAGGCCAAAATTTACTTTTTTGAACTCTGCATCACGGGCTATAGAACTCACTCCACATGCAGCACAAATGTTGTGAGTAGCTTCTGCGGCCTTAGAACCTTGATTAAAGCTAAAAAGAAGGGGACGAAAATGCTCATTCTTCTCAACTTGCCATTCCATTTTAATGATCTGTGAATGAGAAGAAAATGTATCTTTGCAACGAAACGTATATTTATGTAGAACAAAATATCCTCTTTCGAGTGTTGACAACAATGTGCCAAAAGTATATAATGTCATACAAAGTTAATAAAATTAAAAAAAACGGCGGGAACTTAGTTACCAACCCAATATATATTTAATAATTTATTTAAAATGCACGATGAAAAAAAATCAGCAGATTTGCAAAATGTTATCAGTTTAGTTTAAACCAGAACACCGAAATTCGATGATTTAATATAGTTAGAAATACTAATTTATACAGATTGAAGATTATTGGCGATGTAAAAATTATCAAAGTGAACATGAAAAAGTATGTTCAACTGATCTCGATGTTCTTTAAGGATCACACAATATTTGTATAACTACAAAGAATGTAATGTGTGTGTTTTATGCACTATCGTATATAAGAGAGAAGGCAGCAAAATTACCTCTGTTATTTCCAGCAATTTATTATATTATAAACATAAATTTAAATTATAATTTAAATTATATTATAAGCCAAGAAATATACAATTAGCTATATTTTTGGAAAAGAAATATTACTATTTAATACATGTTTCTTACTGGTTAGAATTATGATTAGAATTGTTTCACAAATTCTCGTGTTTAAAAGTAGAATATATATATTTGTAAACTAACATGTTCGCGCGTAATACTGAGTGATCTAAATTATAAATGCATTTTGGAAAATAAATGCTCCAAAGAATTTCTGAAAAACTTTCATACGTAATTTTGCTATTATAACATAATTCTTTTAAAACAAAAAAATTGTGTGTTTTTTTATTTTTTATTTATTTTTTCTTTATTACGTAGAGGCAGTAAAGCAACAGTTATGTGCATGTCCGATTCAAAAGCCATGTTTTAGCAATTTTGCGTACAGACACAATTATTTTTAAAAATTCTTGAAGCAAAAAAATTTGCATTGTGCGATTATTATTTGGTTATAAGTCTAATCCCCCTAAGAGATTTCTCACCAAATCTAGCGTCATTTATTTTGTTTATAGTATTCCCAATGTGAATTTTTGTTGCTTTTCGGGCTTTTTTTGTTACCAGATTTGATTTTTCTCTTGTTTTACATTATTGTCATATGTATGGTTCTTTTTAGTGGCAACAGCATTTGAAGTTTTTGTTTTACTTTCAAATCGAAGTTATTGTTCTACGTTTCAATTCCAAGATTTCATTCTTCTTAATTAAATTGTATCTTTCTTTAAATCAATTCGCTTTCACATGTAGATTTTTTTTTAAATCAATGGAGTAAAAGTCCTAGACCCTTGTAGCAATTGGACATTGGAAGAAAACATTTTTATTGCAGTTTTACATTCGATAATAAGAAAACCGCGTTGCTGATTCTTCCACGTTTGACTAAACTGTATTTTCTACAAATAAATTAAAAATACTCTTGACTTGATAAAGCTTTTTATTTCTACGTTAAAATCCTAATTTTTAGTCAGAATTGTTTTTATATAGAATTATATATCATAATCAGTTTGTATTGTATCATTGATAACTGCCATTTTCTTTCGCCAAAATCACTTTTCAGTTTAAATTTATTCACCATTTCACTTTAATTTTGTAAAACGTTGCTATGGTAGTCTCATTAAACTGTGGAACTAACGTGTGCGGATTGGAGACAAACGAGCAAACTAGCGAAATAAATATCACCACAGAACTACTCGTAACTTATTGTATTCAAATTTAATGAAGTTTATACAACAGATGCATCAATTCGAAAATATCATTGACTTGTGAGCTTGACGTCATGTGAAGTAAGCTCATTATTTTTATTTACTTTTACCGCTTATTTTGGAGAGAAGCCAAGCCCAACATGACAGATTTTTATTCCTTTTCCGGTAACACTTTGTAATTTTTTTTATATTATGTGATTTAAAAGTTTTTAAAATGCATATTTTTTAATTTTGGGAAATTTCCAGTCTTAAAAACATGCGCTTAATTTGACGACGAGAAAAGTCTAAATGGAGGAGGATATCCTATTTGTTCCATTATTTGCTCTTACATTTTATGAGATAGTAAAGTTATCAATGTATAGCTTTAGAGGGAGAAAATATCACACACACAATAATTAATGAATTTAATGATATGTGAAATGATTTGAGTAATATTTACTTTAGCTCCATTATTTGACATGATTTATAGCATTTTTCCCACGAATATGTTATGAAATTATAATTAATAGAAGAAAGTTTCTTTAAATAGTTTTTATATTTAATTTTAAAAATATTTTTTCACCATGAGATATTATAGAATTATAATTTTAAGTTAACTATATATTAATTTTATGTTGTGTGCAAATTAACTACATCTCTACGATTTTCTTCTCAGAAAACGACCAACAAAATTGTGGTCTGTTTTTCAATATTTATACAGTGGGTGATCGGTTAGCGAACATAATCTGTTGCAAGTCTATGTTCGCTATACGAATTATTGTTCGTTAATCGATCATCGATTTACCATCACTATTTTTGTGAAATCGATTAACTCGCTTTGGAGATCCTGAAAATGAAATTTAAAAAAATAATGTAAAATTTCTTAGTAAATTTGTAAAAACTTCATGCGTATAGTCTTGCATATTAATCACTTCTTTTCCTTTTTTGTTTATGGCTCATTAAAAAACATATCCAATGTCGATTGCTTTTCTGTTTTTTAGGACTTTTCGGAAGTGATTAATAGCATTACTATAAAGATCCCCCCCTATATATATATATATATATATATATATATATATATATATATATATATCTTTAGTAATATAAGTATTGTTTCGGAGTTATTCTAAGACCATTGCTCTCACATCCTCCCACTTCTTTAAGGAATAAACGAGAAGGAGGTGCACAAACTGAAATCAATTTCGGTTTTGAATGAAATCAAAATGAGACTGATGTTCTACTTTGGCTATAAATGTTCCATTGAGAAAAAAATTCCAGTATAGAACTTTGAAGTTTATTAGGGAAAAGCAATATAACTCAACAGAAATGAAAAGCAATATTTGGTCTGTTGGGTATGGCAACCCTACTCATCTTGTACTGAGAGCAGAGAAATGTTCGTTAGAATTCGTTATCCAAATACGTTTTTTTTGTTCGAATCTTCCGTGTATGTGTTCGTTTTCTGATTTGTCCGCCGTCCGAACTGTTCATTAATTGATCACCCACTGTATATTATTCGCGGAGGAGTGCTTTCAGGCAAAAATTAGCAATCTAATATTCTATTCATTTGTTTGTCTGTTTTGATAATGAGAAGGACACTCTAATCAGCCTGTTCACAGCGGCCAACATAGGATGCCTTCATTAGAAGAGATCCCATTTTAAATTCTAGGAATCAGTTTATTCACTCGAATTATTTTGAAAAAGAAGTGTGTGTGTATTCCTTAAACTTCTTACCATGTTCAATGGAAGTAAAAATGTTATATTTGTTTTCATAGCATTTTCAGATTAAAAAACTAAATTATCCTCGATGTGTTTTTTTAAATTTAAAAAATGTTTTATTTTAAATTGATATGCTCAAAATTCAATTAGTTTTTAAGATAATAAATTAATAAATCGATAGAGAGAGAGAGAGAGAGAGAGAGAAGTTACTAAATATTTTAACATAAATTAAATAATCATTGAAATATTTCTGTTCCTTTCAAGTAAATATTCACAAATAATTTCCTTATAGTAGACTTGATATTTAATCTTAATCACATCCAATCCTTATATCAAAACTTTATGTTTGTCAACGGCATTGTGTTATGAAGATTTACAAATGGATATTCGTAAAGAAAGCAAATTACTGAAATCACTTTAAAGTTTAGCAATCAAATGGACTGTAAAAATGAGTTTCACGTTTCAATATAAATTTTTTGATCAAGATACATTTTAACAAATAATATATAATAAAATGCACGCGCAAAACAAAACTGCAAATGCTTCTACATACATATTTTATATGGTTTCAGATTTTTAATTAATTATATACAAGGTGGTTATAATTAAACTTCCCCTATAAACAGCACCCCACAGAGAAAACGGATGAACGGAATGCAACGAAATTTTGTATATGGGCTTTACACGAGATGCGCTCACGGAATTTCAAAAAAAAAAATTTTAATTCCAAAATGTCCACCAGAGGGCGTTTTTTTCTGAAAAACATGAAATGTGACACAATAAACGAATAAAACGGAATACAGAAACAATTAACATTTATTAATATGTCTGATCACCCTGTCATCGAACCACATTAAGTAAAGGTAAGGGAAAAAGAACAGTACGCTGTTTGAGAAACAAAAAAACAGTTTAGTTTGCCGAAACAAGAACACATTAGGACGAAATTTCACAAGCGGAGCAGTTGTTAATCGTGTCCAGGACGATGTAGAGAAAGTTGATCCACGTGACCACCCTCATTCACCTGCAAAATTTCAAGTCGATGCACAGTGTGTTCAACAGCAGATCGTAACTGATCAGTTGTGAGTCTTCGCAGATGAAGCGTTATGGAGTCCTTTAAGTCATTCAACGTCGTAACACCTCCACGATACACCAGACTTTTTAAATAACCCCATGACCAGAAATCGCACGGAGTTAGATCCGGCGAACGTGGTGGCCATGGATAACGAAACGAGCGACTAATAACACGCTCCTGTGTGAAGTGTTGGAGCAATAGTGCCTTCACGGACTCATGGATATGTGGGGGTGCACCATCCTGCATGAAAATGGTCGATGTAAGGACTCGCCTTTGCTGTAGTTGCGGCACAACAAACGTCTGCAGCATGACATGGTACCGATGGCCCGTAACGGAACATGTGACAGGCCCTCGTTCAGTGATTTCCTCAAAGAAGAATGGCCCAAGGATGAAAGTCGCCGTGAATCCACACCAGACAGTCACCTTTGGAGAATGCAGGGGACTTTCAGTGTGCATTCGAAGATGCTCCTTAGCCCAAATGCGGCAATTCTGTGTGTTGACAGTCCCGTTGAGGTAGAAATGAGCCTCGTCGCTCCACAGAATATTCCAAGGCCATGACAGATCAACAGTCATTCTGTTGAGGAAATTGACTGCAAATGGGAGACGTTGTACTTTGTCCCTATCAAGCAGCTCTTGGGTAGGGCGGATCTTGTATGGGAAGTAGTGCATTATGTTTCTGAGCACTTTTCGGACGGTGCTGTAAGCATAGCCAGTCTGTCGAGAAACTGCACGTGCGCTACTGTCCCCAAACTCTGATGTCTGTGACCGTGTGTCAACAGCTGTCTTTACGGCATCAACAAGTACCGGTGTGACACGTTTGCGGCCTCTTCCAGGTTGAACTCCTAATTTCCCCGTCTCTTCAAATCTCTTAATCATGGCCCGAATACCTTTAGTTGACATTAGTCCATGGCGTAGGTTCTTTCTACGACGAAATTCACGAACTGCAGCAGAAGCATTCCCCTTGTTTTCGTAAACCAGCTTCACCAATAACGCATGTTCAACTAAAGAGACCGCCATAAATACAGCCGGAAACATCGACTTCAATATGCCAACATCTGCAAACGTTTTATACCAGAGCCTGTTTTGCATAAAGCTTCCTCTTCTTCCCAAGCATGCAAATCTCGGCATTTTTCTCCTACAACTGACGGATTTTCTCGGTTTTGCATTTTATTACTCATAATTCTTGCTCTGGTTTGTTAATATTGTTTCTGCATTCCGTTCTGGCCGTTTACTGAGTTAAATTTCATGTTTTTTCAAAAAAGCGCCATCTGGTGGACATTTTGGAACTAAAAATTTTTTTTCGAAATTCCGTGAGCGCATCTCGTGTAAAGCCCATATACAAAATTTCGTTGCATTCCGTTCATCCGTTTGCTCTGTGGGATGCTGTTTATAGGGGAAGTTTAATTATAACCACCTTGTATATAATTAATTAAAAATCTGAAACCATATAAAATATGTATGTAGAAGCATTTGCAGTTTTGTTTTACGCGTGCATTTTATTATATATTATTTGTTAAAATGTATCTTGATCAAAAAATTTATATTGAAACGTGAAACTCATTTTTACAGTTCATTTGATTGCTAAACTTTAAAGTGATTTCAATAATTTGCTTTCTTTACGAATATCCATTTGTAAATCTTCATAACACAATGCCGTTGACAAACATAAAGTTTTGATATAAAGATTGGATGTGATTAAGATTAAATATCAAGTCTACTATAAGGAAATTATTTGTGAATATTTACTTGAAAGGAACAGAAATATTTCAATGATTATTTAATTTATGTTAAAATATTTAGTAACTTCTCTCTCTCTCTATCGATTTATTAATTTATTATCTTAAAAACTAATTGAATTTTGAGCATATCAATTTAAAATAAAACATTTTTTTAAATTTAAAAAAACACATCGAGGATAATTTAGTTTTTTAATCTGAAAATGCTATGAAAACAAATATAACATTTTTACTTCCATTGAACATGGTAAGAAGTTTAAGGAATACACACACACTTCTTTTCCAAAATAATTCGAGTGAATAAACTGATTCCTAGAATTGAAAATGGGATCTCTTCTAATGAAGGCATCCTATGTTGGCCGCTGTGAACAGGCTGATTAGAGTGTCCTTCTCATTATCAAAACAGACATTATTTTTTATTTACTTTTACCGCTTATTTTGGAGAGAAGCCAAGCCCAACCTGACAGATTTTTATTCCTTTTCCGGTAATACTTTGTAATTTTTTTATATTATGTGATTTAAAAGTTTTTAAAATGCATATTTTTTAATTTTGGGAAATTTCCAGTCTTAAAAACATGAGCTTAATTTGACGACGAAAAAAGTCTAAATGGAGGAGGATATCCTATTTGTTCCATTATTTGCTCTTACATTTTATGAGATAGTAAAGTTATCAATGTATAGCTTTAGAGAGAGAAAATATCACACACACAATAATTATTAATGAATTTAATGATATGTGAAATGATTTGAGTAATAGAATTTACTTTAGCTCCATTATTTGACATGATTTATAGCATTTTTCCAACGAATATGTTATATGAAATTATAATTAAAAGAAGAATGTTTCTTTAAATAGTTTTTATATTTAATTTTAAAAATATTTTTTCACCATGAGATATTATAGAATTATAATTTTTTTTTGAAATTCCGTGAGCGCATCTCGTGTAAAACCCATATACAAAATTTCGTTGCATTCCATTCATCCTTTTGCTCTGTGGGATGCTGTTTATAGGGGAAGTTTAATTATAACCACCTTCTATATACACCAAGTTTTTTTTATAAGCAACAGCATATAAATTATTCAAATTTGTGTGACTGGAACAAGTGAGATCTTAGCAACTCAAAATTAAGTCCTTTCTAGCAGTACAGTATATCTAAAGCAATGACACCGTATTATAACTCAAGACAAGATCTGCAAAACAATATAGTAGATAGAAAGGTAAAATGAAAGCAACCGATGGCTGTAAAGGAATATTTTTATACTAAAAACCGAAAAAACAATCAAAATTGAAGTAGAACTTCATCTCCGTCTGGAATTTCCAATACCAATGATAACAGTTAGAAGGTATCTTCTAAAGCAGATATTTTCAGCCGTTTCCCAAGCTATTTGTCACGGATGATTGTGGTAAAGGTTGCATACAGAGGTGTTACCTCTGTTCTTTGATGGTCGATTGATAAATGAGAGAAAGTAGTACGATCTGACTAATCTTTTTCCACACTTTTTTCTTAAAAATGCCTTGTGCACAAACTAATATAGTATTAAACTTTAGTATTAGTATAATCCTTAACACAGTTTTGTAAAAAATCAATGTGACAAAGAATACTAAAATGTTGTTTTTATTCTCATTGCATTTTAATAGAACAAGTTATTAATAAAAATTGCATGATTTAAAACAGATCTTTAAAAATAGAATAACTCATATTCAGCCAAATAAAATTGATCGTGACGTACATTAAATTTAAGCTCGAATACTAACGGTAAAAATGAGTAATGATTGATAAAATGATTTAAAATTGTTTGACCCTTACTAAATTGAAAATCAAACAAGTATAAGTTAAATTGAGGCATTTATATCAATTACTTGAATAAATGCAATGAATTAAACTATTCACAAAACATTAAGATTTTACGGAACTTACTTATTTTAGTATCCACAATTATATGTTTATGTATATTTGTAAAGTAGTTGAAAACACACTTCAAGAAAAACTAGAAATGATGATAAGTTGAGTCTTTTTACAAGAAAGAATTGTTCAGAGACAATGAGTGATGAGATGATGCCACGATAAATTAAATGTTTTTATTTAATTTTACTTCTGATTCTTGAAAGAGCAAGAAGTATGGTTAAAATGAGTACTAACTAAAAAAATAGTTTTTTTTAAAATTTTATTTATTTATTTTTTTAAAATTTTTATTTCAAAATATATTTTAAAGAATCGATCATATATAAATTACATTGCAAGCATTTATTTTTAAAATAAAAATGTGGGAATTTTAAGGTTTTTATAAGTTGCGTTTGGGCCGCCTTTTAAAGACTTTTGGGCTGCACTTTAGACGAGCCTGTCTAAACGTTATTCAGCACGTATATGAATCGATTCCCATAGAAATTCAAGCTGTATTATAAGTCGAAGGCATCCTGTACCATATTAACCATATTAATAAAGAATTCTTTGTAAAACTAAGGAATTTCTATAGTTTTGATAATCATCAGTATGTCCCCCTAACTCTTATTAAAATTATTTCAGATACTTACAATTTGCAACAAATTTGATTTAGAAGGTAGATTTTACAATAATAAAATTAATTTTTGTTGTAAGTTTTCCCTAAATCATTAATTTGGTTGTGGCGACAACATGTGAAAACTGGGGAACTCTTTTTAAAGGAATGTATTTTACCAAAATTAGAAACGTATGCAAAGATTTTACATTAATAGGTGGATTTTAATATAGTCACAGATCTTATTTTAGACTATGATGAATAATTCATTTTTGAAAAAAAATCGATTATTGTTCTTAGCTTTTAAGAAATACACTATATAAGGTTATTATTAACTTTTATAAGAAATATAAACAAAATAATATTGAGAATAATCAAGCTAATTGTAATTCCAATGTCCTTTAAATGTAATTAGGAAATTCCTTTTTTTTCATTCATTGTAATCTCTATTATTCTTAATTCATTCATTTATTCTTATTTATATGGAAAGATGACAAAAATATTAAATTCAGCTTATATGAATCAAAGTTTGACTTAAGTTTGTTGTATAATTTATATTACAGTTTAAAAAAATAAGCAGATTTTTCATACGTGAACCATGGAATTCCTCAATGTAAAAAATATAGCCTGGTGTGGTAAATTCATTTCTCAATTGCCTTACAAAATAGTTTATTACTTTAAATAAATATTTATCTCAAAGTTGTAGTCTTTTCTCTTAATATTTGAAACGCATTAAACTATGTGCCTAACACAGAAATCTTTCAACTCTAAATATGTTTCGCATGAAAATAATAACTAAAACGAATATATCAAATTAAAAGCATTATTATTGACAGTTTCTTAATCTGAATAAAAGTGTCTGGCAAGAATTTTAAATCCCTTGAAAGGCTTTGTTTGCATATTTATTTGTGGCCTCTCAGTTCAGCTACAGCACAGATTTTGTCTGCTGAAAAGAATAAAGTTTGCGTATCCTTAGCACCAGGGGGCTTGGACAAGCGGAAGTTCTTGACGAGTGTGGTTAAGAAGAGGAACACTTGATTCATGACGTACCCTTCTCCAATACAGGAACGTTTGCCTGAAATGGAAATGCAAGGATTAGCATTGGAATGTAACGCAAAGAAGTTTTTAGTTCACTTTCAACTCGTTTTGTGTTTGTATGAGAACAAAACTATAAGCAAGACTTCTTCATTCTGTCAAAGGTTAAAAATCCAAAACTAACGCAAATATATATTACAGAAAACATGATAATTAAAAATGTTTTAGAAATGTGAATTCTGCATATCGAAAATGTATTTTGGATTTTAATTTTCAGTTAAAACTTTTGGAAAGGTCGTGTTACGTGAATTTTTGGTATAAGTATGATATATCCCCACCCAAATACATTACTCACCAGATCTTTAGTCCTTTGTTTTAATTATATTGTTTTCCGGTTTTAAATTTAATGTTGCCAGTTTGAATTTTTGTTAGTTTTTTTGGATTTTTTGTTGCCAAGTTTGGTTTTCTATAATTTTTCTTTTGAATTTTACGTTATTTTATCATATATACGTTTATTAGTAGCAACACCATTAGAATTGCTTGGCTACGTCGCAACGTTCACCAATGGAGGGGGGAGGGATATAATCTACTAGTTCCAAATATTTATTTAGTTAAGCATATTTACAACAAGTGGTTATTTCATTCGCTCCACTTAAAATCATGAATACACCACTTTATTAAAATTCTCATTGCCTTAAAATATCCGTGACGTCAGACAATGTTTTATCTATGTTACACCGTATACGGCGTCGTAAATCCGACTTGTAAAATAATTTGCAGCCTGCCTTCACTTCGCATTTATTCGAACGTCAGCAAACAACGCGAAGTCCACCATCGAATGTCAGAAAATATTGTCGAAGTTAATTTTGTAAATAAAACGATTTCTTATATGCATACTAAAGCATGGCTTTGAAAAGCCTTTTTCCATAGATTCAAGTCATTAAGACATTGACTGTAGAATAGAAGGAAAAGCAAAATGAAAAAGACAAGACCAAACATACACTTTATGGTTAGTTTAAATAGGCGAGAATCATTTAAAATAACAAAAATTTCTTTAATTTATAGAATTTTAAATGAGAATAATTGCAATTTTTGTAAATAATCTCTTTTAAATCTTATGACTAATATCTTACGTGCGCCAACATTAACATTCTTTTACTTTTGTTATTAGTTATTATTATATTTATTTTCTTTTTGCCAATTAGGTACTTTGATATGAAGTCATCGAATCTCGCAGACGAAATTGTCTGTTTACTTTCTAGAGAGAAATTGAAAGTAAGTATGCGTTAAGCCCCTATTACATTAAAGTTGCCGATATTTCAGTTTGAGCAACTATCGTAAACTTAACACGCCACAGCTCAAATTTCAGCAATTCATTCTATTCATCCAATAATATTACAGATTTACTTAACAGCTGAGCAGTTGAAATTTGTACATTATTTTGTTTTTGCCAAGTTTCATGCCAATTAAAAGTTATTATCGATATAAGTTGGAGAAAATCAACAACTTTTTTGTGCATGCAGTAAAACTGAAGCAATTCATGTCGCCAATGATTTTAAAAACTGGTCAAGTTTTGTCTTTTCGCTCAGCCGAAATAGTACAAGAAATGGTTGTTTATTTTCATTTTTGTTGTCATAATTCAGTGTTAATGAACAATCTTGAAGTTTCCAACGTTTAAACAACAGATTTCCATTTAAAATGAGTATATTAATTTTAATATAAAAGAGTTTAACTGTTTTTGATAACATTTTAATGAATATTTTATAATACAAATTATTTTGTTTAAATAATTTGAAAGAATTTCCAAATATTTATGCAGATAATCTTAAGGGAATATATTTTTATATAATGAAAATGTCATGCACAAAATTTACAACTTTATTATCGAATATATGAAGAAAATATCAAAATTTAGTATTATTAAAATATCGTAAATTTGTTACTTCATGTTATTTTTAATTAACATAATTTAAATGTTATAGAATTTGAATCCTAAAAATTTAAATTTATAATTGTAAAAAAATAACATTTTTATAAAAAATGTGCTATATTTATTTGAATTTTGCTAACATTTTTAGTTTAGATAGATATTTTCAACTAGAATTATTTTAAAACCATGTTAAAATTTAATATGTAAATTCATACCGATAATCGTATCGTGTCAGAGATGAAATAAAGTCATGACATTATTTCATCGTCTGTCTACTACTTCCTTTAGCATTATTTTATACATCGCCTGTATGAAATTATTCTAAAGACAGTAGAAAATATAAAATAATTGGCAAAGTGAAATTATAAAATGCAAACTCAAGTACATGTTTATATTTCCAAAAAATTATAATAAAGATGATAATAATTTAGTAAATAAATACAATAATGTACATAAGCACTTGTTCTATTTTCTGTATAAATTCTGAATGTTACAGAAAAGGAAAAGTTTTAATACATTTCTACATTTCGACAAAATATTTTTAAGAAAATGACATAAGAAAAACATCAAAATTTAATAGAGAAATTGATTCAAACAAAATAAAGGGAATCCATTTCAGATGTTCATATGAATTAATCAGCATTTTAAAAACTCTGTTATAAACAAAATTCCCTGATAAGAATTTATCATGAAATCTGGAATCTACTATTTAAATTATAGCAACCTTAAAAATCGCATCACAAAAGCGATCTATTATTAAATCGAGTAAAACAGTTATTTTCTTACTGTAAACTTGAAAGAAACCTCAAAATCATTGGACGAAAAGGATTAATTAATGAAGTTGGAGCTGTGACGTCACATAATGTTAAGTCTACGGGAGTTGCTCAAACTGAAATATCAACAACTCTAATATAATAGGGGCTTTACGATTCATTTTGTGAAATGTACACTGTAATCCTTGATGAATTGGTATTTATCGTTTGCTAACTGAAACAAAAAGAAATTAGAATTGCACATGAGTATAGATTTGTGGTAAAAAAACATTTCTATTTAATCATTGAATTTTCGTCTGCGTAAAAATGTCTTCTGGAATGTATAGAGAGTATAAACAACCACTAGGTTTTCTGTTCTTAGTTGTCTTCTTTTGGATGTGAAAATATTTAATTTGCCTGGTGTGTGAAACTACAAAACAAATAAAACATATCTAAATCAATGAGCTACTTTTTAGAACAAAGTTTACAAAGTTTATTGTTCCATCTTTATCACTGATAACCATTTCCTCATCATTTGATACCGCTTGAAGCATTTTTCATTTAGAGTTTTCTTTTACATAAATCATATTAGTTTTAACATAGTCATACAACAAATAAAAAGTTCTGCTTTAAATCCTTAACACAAATTGTGGCTGATGCATATTTTCAGCATACAGATCGTTAAAAACTTTCATATGCATTTTGACAGTCAAATTTCATTTTTTATGAGTGTAGATAAATTTTCACCATAATTTATTGCATTTCTAAGTAAAAAAGACAATTATTCCTGCATTGTAATTTTTTTGCGGAAACTGTTGTAAATTTATTAGAACTTCACATGCGTTGATAGTAATAGGAATCATAATACATGTGATTTTACATTAAACTTAATGCCTAGATATAATTACATAAGTTTTGATCTCTGATAACTGCATTTAATTCTAGCTACAGTAATCATCCCTGTAACACGATATATTAGTTCCCCGTTACTGTAAAAACGCACTGTACGAGCATTCAATAAAACGCACACGTATGAGTTCGTCAAGTAAAAAAGATTCCCATTTAATTTTTTTCGTGAAAGGGCGTTTAAATCGAATATTAAGGAAAAACATTGTTACGAGCAAAATGTGTGCGTTTTATTAAAATCAAATTAAGAACATTTTAAATTTAAAAAAACTTTTACAAATATAACTGAAAAATAATGCGTTTCAAGTAAATCAAATTATTTTATTTTAAGTTTAATCGCTGTAGGAGCTATCCGAAATAACATTCCCTCGACATCGTTTAGCAAAATGTTCAGAGGACAATAATATAATTTAATTTTATAAGAATACAATTGACACGATGTGCAAATGTACGCGAAATTGATTGTGAACCGTACAAATCGTTATAAATTTCGCAGTTCTGAAATCGAACGTTATATGGAGGAAAACACGTGTTATATGAAGGACATGATGTCCCGTAATATGAAAACATATTATAAGCGTATTGTGCTTACAGGAGGAATTACTGTATAGCTAATTTTGTTCTCTGAGTGAGACATATTTCTCGTTATTTACTCACCTATCCCAAAGAGAGGAAGCAGATCGGGCCTTTTGTCTTTTTCAACAAAGAATCTGGACGGCTTGAACTTCTCCGGCTCATCATAGTCATTGGGATTCATGTGAGCAGAGTAGAAGTTGTAGACAGTGATAGCTCCTTTGGGTATCCGGTAGCCATTTACAGTGGTTTCCCCTAAAAAAAGGGGAAATAAACACAAAAGGAATTAATGAGATAAAAAAGGACATGAAAGATAAACACGCCAGTTCATGCTGATAAACATGAACTACTTATTCTCTTATCAAATTAGATAATCTTGGGACCATGGTAGCTAAGTGGTGAGGACATCGTACTTCCGTCCTGAAGGGCTGGATACAATTCCCGATTCCGCCAAAGACCCACCGAGTACATGTGATATATGTGCCCGTTAAATCTGTGGGATCAAAAGTCCTGTGATCGGTCGTGGAGCAGCTGCCATGGTGTAATCGTTTGTAGAAAATTTCCTCATTCTCCAGATCAATGTCAAAAATTGAGGGAGTGGATACTCTGGTGGTGCCATCTCTGGAATTATCCTTCAAATAACAGCATAAGCCAAATCATGGAACAGTTCCTGGCATCAAACAACTTATTTCTCATCAACGAACCCAACAGTTCCCCCCCCCTACTTTCACTGGCTCGGTTGGCTCAGCCTGGCCAGATCTAATTCTATGTAACAACCAGATCTTTCAAAGCCTCACTAACTGGCAAGTGAAAGATTCGATATCATGCTCAGACCACAACTACATTTCTTTTAATTATTCTGAAGCAACAGCATTAACATTTAACAAAAGATACAATAGCACCATGCATCCAAATAAATTTATCAAACTAATCAAATCTCAGCTATATTCTCTGCAAAATCACTTACAACCAATATTCTCAGCCAGTTGACTAGATGACTTTACTGACAATTTAACCCAAAGAATCATAGAAGCAGCTGAACAATGCTTCTCTATGAAGAGTCCAAGGAGAACATGGTGGACACCAGCCATACGAACCCAGAAAAACGAAGTAAAAGCATTAAGAAGATTAGTGAAATCAGAAACAGACCCCACAGTGAGATTCCATCGCCATCAAAATTACAAATAAAAATTAGCAACTTATAAAAAGGACATTCTCGAGGCGAAACTAAAAAGCTTGACAAACTACTGCTCCAAAATCAACTCCCTTTACGGAACCTTAGCCAAAATAGCAACAGGTAAACTATTCATCCCCAGCCATTTCGAAACTCTTGATTCAACTAGTCAATTCAATAACATTCCAAACACCATCTTTAAAGATCTGCTTACCTTCTCTTTACCAAATGATAACTTCATCAATCAAGACAACCTACAAGACTATCCAATTCTAAATTTTAACTCAGATCCTCTCTTCACAATCATAGAGCTAAATAGCACAATTAAGAATCTCAACAACACAAAAGCCCTCGGCCCCGAAGTCATAGATAACAAGATGGTTAAACTTATTCACTACGCCAATCCTAAATTTCTGATAAACTTTTTTAATACCTGCCTCAAGTTTTCCACATTCCCAAAACAATTTAAAAAGGGCCGAATAGTATTCTTTCTGAAAAAGAATAAAGATCCAAAAAATCCCGCCTCATACCACCCCATCTGCCTCCTTCCCACAATAGGTAAAGTATATGAAAGACTCATCATCATCCGTTACAAGCATCACTTACAGGTCTCCAATTACATTCACCCCAGACAATTCGGGTTTCGCTTGAATCTTTCGACGGAACACACCTTGCAAACAGCAAAAGCCGTAACCAACGATAACCAACCCAAGATCACTATACTATGCTTCTAAGTCTAAACATAACAAAGGCATTTGACTCAATGGCATGGCCTTGACTTAAAGCTGAGCTAGTCAAAACTGCAGCACCAGCTAACATCTTTAAAACTCTCCTCTCCTTTCTGAACAACAGAGAACTTCTAATGATCTATGACAGCGGTACCCCCACAACACCCCAAAATCGCGATTGCCCGCTAAGATCAGTAGGAGGACCGATTCTCTGGAGCATTTACTTCCACAGCGTTGTCTTACACATGCGTTGTCTCCTGGCCGGAGCACACACAAATTATTTGATTTGCAGATGACACACCTAATCCCAAGAGGTAAAACCAGAGCAGAATTGAAACGCCACAGCAATGAATCCCTAATGATTTTCTCAAATTTTTGCAATGTTTTTCAGCTCACTATCTCACAACAAAAGGCACAAGCAATGATAATTCATAAAAAAATCCAGGACTCTAAAATGCAACCCAAAAATAATGCTTAATGGCAGCAGTCTAAGGCATACTAAAACACTCAACTACCGCGGGGTCACAATAGACAATAAGTTCTCCTTTTTACAACACATCCGAAACTTAAAGACAAAAGTCCTTCCCATCTCCCAAAGACTAGGATATATGATAGGCCGTGACTGGGACCTTCGAGGCAAACTCCTCAAAATCATTTACACTACTATTATTCAACGGATCATCCTTTATGCAGCCTCATTCTGGGCATTCTTTCTAACAACACAAAATATAAAATTACTCTCCAGTCTGCAACGCCTCTTCACCCGCCGAATCACAAGGACATACCAAACCACGCCATCATTCAGCCTCACCATCCTCTTTGGCACTCCTCCACTCTACCTCCAACTTAAATACGAAGCTTTAAAGACAGCAATCCTCCAACTTAATGAACCAGTTAACATTGGTGGAGAAATTCTTCATCCAGACCAAATAGAGGGCAAGGCTCATAAAGATCAGATTCATCCAGGTAAAGGCCATATAGGAATCAAAGTGATAATCAACAAAAATTTAAACTTACAGCCTACTCCTAACCACCCTAACTACTACACAGACGGGTCAAATATAGATGAATCAACTGGAGAAACTTATGTTTTACTAATCAGTGACAGCATCATCACGACAAGTAAATTCATACTAAATCCCAGAAATACAGTATTCCAGGCTGAGGATGTCGCCCTCCTTGAAACCATAAAGCACGCCTTAAACTCCAAATACCCAAAATCAACAATCTGGTCAGACAGCCAATCTACCCTTGTAGCCATCAACAACCCCTAACATCGCTCCCCCTTTATTCAACTAATTGAATCAATGATAACCGATACAACAAACTCATGTAAATTTACCCTCATCTGGACCAGAGCTCACATAGGCATCCAAGGCAATGAGCTCGCTGACACAGCTGCGAAAGAATTAACCAAACTGCCAAAAGATTATCAATATCACCTCGCATGATCCCAAGCCTCCATAAAACACAATCTTAAATCTCAAAAATTAACCTCATGGCAAACCGCGTGGACAATAGCCCATCAGGGAAGAATAACTAACAAAATAATTCTTAACGTCTCCGAGCCACACCTACTGGATAACCAGTATGCAAATTACTTCGTAACAGAACATGGTCTATTCTTTAAAAAAATAAATAGGATTTACTCAACTTACTTTAAAGAAATAAATAGAACGTCTTCATATCTCTGTCTCTGTGGCAAAGAAGGCAATCCTTTCCATTACATTACAGAATGAACTACCGCTCAGCATCATCTCAAATACCCTCAAAATCTTAACTACACCGATTTTCTTCGATTGTGTCTTCGTTCAGCTCCCCCACAAGAAAAAATTAACACTAATCGCTAAGCTCCTCAGAGAAAAAGGTCTCGATCTGTGCAAGGACTCCTTCTATCAGCTCGCCAGACGATTCATCAGACTCAGACTTTTAACCCCCTATGTTTAAACAAACTTGAACTTTTAATTAGAGACTTCATAACTGAAATGACTGTATTTTCCCTACAAATCACAGAATCAAGGAATTTGCAGCCACACAATAGTTTCATTCTCCATTTGTATATAACTTTTCATCGTCTTATTTACTCTTATACTTTTTAAAATTCCTCTATTTAAATATTTTTTCTTAATTTCAATCATTCTTCCTTATGTTGTCATCCCTGCCTGATATAAAACTGTAATGTAATGGACACTGCGAGATCCAATACAAAGCTTTAAGGCCCCACCATTGTAAATCCTTCATTTTCAACAGTATGCTGGTTGACGGCACAGTTTGGGGACAATTGTTAACCCCTGATGGTGGACCCTGGAAGGTGCTGCTTGCTCACGATGGTGATGAGTGGACTAAACCTGATAACCCATTGGTATAGAACGGGGTTCACTCCAATCTCTTATGTATGTATGTATGCTCTGTTTAAGCGAAAGACGCCCCCTACTGACTTAAATTCGCAGAGTCAACGGCATAGCGAACTTGGCTAGTCCAAGTATCATAAGTAACAACTTATGATACTTGGACAAGCCAAGTTCCAAAATTATTATTAGTTAAGTAGCTCTGAAACATTAACAAACATTTCTACTCAAAATTTAAATGTAGACTATCACTAAATCTAATTGTTAAATTGTCAAAAAGATACACAAAAATCACATCATAATAAATATGTACTAATTTTTCCTGAATAAATTTTATTTTGAAGAAGTACTGTTTATTCTTCTACACATCTAAGTGGAAATACAAACCCTGTGATAGTTTTTCATTTGTCTTTAGTTATATTTATCTAATTATTACGTCACAACTATGTATGAATTAAATTATTCCTCTTAACTCTTCTAACAACAATTTTCAATAATTATATTTTTAAGTGTGCTACATTTTGTGGTTTTATATACCTTACATATTAATATGTCTTGTAATCAACACACAATTTATATAAGTTATGACATCAAAAATAAAAACTATCTAGTTCAAAAAACAGGTAGATATTTACATATTTTAAATAGATTTTTTAAAAGAATTTTATTTTAAAAATACTTTGAAATAACTCATTTTCGTTAAAATGTTACAGATTAAACAATTATAAATTCAATATTACGTTGTATTTTAAATATTATAGTCTTTTCATATTTTAACTGCTTAGTAACTTGCAATAAAATTCACTAGTAAGAATATAAACGAAATAACAGATATTTTGAAAAAGAAATCTAACTTTTGAAGAAAGTATCACTAAATCAAGTTTGTTTCCTCACACAGAAGTAAGTATATTTTTAATAAAACAAATTTCAGTCATGAGATGAACAAATTAATTCCAAATATGTGTTACCTACTTGTGCATTCTAAGCTTGCAAATACTGTGATTACGTCTGTCGTCCTCATCACTTCCAAGATAAAAGCATTGACGTAGCTCAACTTGCTTTTGTCCTCTATTTCTGGATCTCTGTCCGGTCCACAGACTTCCACCAACTCCTGATACAACTTCTCCTGTTCTTCTGGGAAGTCCAACAAGGCCTTGACGAAGGTCGTAACAAACAGTCCAGCGGAGAGCGTACCATCTCCAAGAATCGTGATAAGAGTCATCATCAGACACTTGTCTGTAATCACATAATTCGTTTTAGTATTTAAATTAGTATCAAAAACCTAGTTTTAACAATTGAGTACTTGCCTGTAAATAATTTGTATGTTGGATCGTTTCTGGATTTCCTATCATTTCTTTCCTTAAAATAAGCATCTATAGCATTTCTGATATGATGTTCATTGTATGTTGCCTTATGTTTATTAATCATTGCTGACAATATCTCTCGAAGTTTATAATGTCCTTTTTTACCTTTGCTGAAATTCTTGCAGAAAGGTATCATAAAGTACCTATAAAATATTAAATGTAATTATCTATAAAATATGGGAGACTTTTAAAAACTAAATATATTTACAAGAATTATTTTTTATAACAAGATTTTAGTAAATAGCTTAATATCATAATGAAAGGGAAGTTTATTTATGATTAGGCATTTATAAATACACTTAACATACCTTCATTTCACTCAAGGACTCCCCATTTTCTTAAATAAACTATGAAAACAGGCAATGAATATTGTACCATAGTCGATAATCTTATTTGAGAAAATGAAATTATGAGGAACTTTGGTATCACTGTTTTAATCAGTAACAGTGCATGTAAAAAATGAACTAGCTAGTACTTTAGCAGAGCAATAGAAGCCAAAATATACTAAAACAAAAACATAGGTGAACAAAAATATTTTAAAATTTAAACAAAGATAAAATTTTTCCTTTTAAATGCAGGTAAGCAAGAAATCCCTTGCCATTTTTAATGACTCAAAAGTACATGATCTACAGAAAGTGAAGTCCTCCAAGTAATCATAATCAGCATCCAGCACATTCTGTCAATGTGCCTCCAGTTGTGCAATCCCCTTGCAGTAAAACTCCAGAGTATAGGATGCAAAGAAATACGTGAATGCATGGCGCCAGTCTGCTTTATTGGTGAAGGATTTTCTTGATGATGATTATCCAGGGAATGGAAGATGTAGTAATCTGATGGTGGAAGATAAGGTAGAAAGTCTGCCAACTAATTCGCTTGGCCAACCGCGTGGCATGTCAGTTCAAGTTATCGTCCAAGAACATCACACCCATGCGATTAACCACTGCTGTCTCCTTCTATTTCAATGCCTGTTGCACACGTTTCAATTGCTGCGAGTTCAAGTTTGCAATGACTGTTTGGACCGTTGATAGCAGCTCATAGTTAACCAGTCGACAACTAGTCCAGCAGACATCAAACATAATATTACGTGGACGCATAGGTGGTCTTGCGAGGTGCGAGATTGTATCCTGGGATGACAATCAATATTTGGAATGCTTGGGAGTGTCATACAGGACCCATTTTTTGTCACTGATCAGAACTCAATAGAATATGTATGCGCTACAGTAACGAGAAAGCATCGGTAAACGGGCTGCCACTCGTTGTTGCTTATAGACTTTCAGCAGAGTGTAAGGAACCGTTTTTCTCAGCTTCTACGTCTTACCTAAGCGGGGGTCAAATGAAATCTAACCGTTTCACTGGAAACATTAAATTGTGTAGGAAGTTCTCCTCACGTTTGATTACGCCGAGCTGGCAGCCGAATGGTTAGCTCTCTTGCCTTCGGATCAATAGTTCATGGGTTCGAATCCCACCTTGGGCATGGATGTTTGTAGTGGTTCGGAATCCACTTTAAACCGTAGATCTCGGTCTAATTAGCCCTCGTGTGCAAAAATTGACCGTTGAGCGACAAACAAACCAAACCAAGCATGTTTGATTACTGTCCTACTCTCTGGATGGCTCCAAGTCTTCGTGATCCAAGGCCTGTGTCCATCCATGGCAAGCTTCATCACAGAGAAACAAATTTTCCGAACTGAATTTGTGAAACCAAAGCATTGTTGTACATTCCTTCACATCACTATTCCCAAATGCTTGATATAATTTTCGACTTGATGTAACAGCTGATAAGCCCATTTTGAAATAAAGCAAACAACATCGAATGAGTTTCGTTAACACGTTCATTTCTCTTTGGTACTGTACGAGTTTGGGTACTACCACGTTCATTCATCAATCAAGTCTTCGGTACGATTGATGAATGCACGCGGTGAACTTCCTTATATAATGACTGAGATTCCTACTCTCGAGTGACCGGTTCCTAAACCACATCACGCACTAATTTGCATACTTGTTTACACTTTATTCAATGGCAACGCGAAAATGACAAGAATTTTCTTGTTCACTTGGCATTTTTATCAACGGCGGGCACTTGGGAGAAGAACCGTTGCCAAAACAAGGCCAGAAACTACTACTCATTTATCGTTACTCAGTGGGCACCTGTGAATATCAAGTCACGGAGGCGAGAAGAGTTGCGCGCGCCATTCCATCACAAACCCGATTATAGGATGGGCCACATTTTTACATCATCACAGAAGAAAGGACACAGTGAGAACAGAGAAAGAAAATAACATCCATGCCCGAACCGGGACCCACAGCTCAGGATTCAGGAGCGCTAACCCCTCAGCCGTCCGTCGGTTGTTCAATTGGTATAATTCATTTTATTCTTTGTTTTTGCTTGCTCTGGTAAAAATGGTGTAAAATTCATTAAAACTTATTCTAAATTTTTCAAGAAGGTAATTCTTTAATAAGTAGATGATATAGAATTTATTAGAAAAGTAGGTGAAAAACAAACAGAAACAAAAAATATATAAATATTTTAATAACTGATTAAATTTCTTTCTATATATAGTGTTAAATAATACAGAATAACTTTAAAATAGCATATCAATTTATCCAGTACGATAACTCTTAAACATTATTTTAAAAAAATTTAATCATTATTTAAGCATTAATTTCATATTTAAGTTAATTATCCTAAACAACATTAGTCTTAAACTAACGAAATTTGGTGGAGGTTTCATTTATTCAAAGTCATTTAAGATACTAAATTTTCAAAGCATTTCGCATACTTTCACGGCCATATCTTGATATCTCATAGCACCGTCTAGTTTAAAGAATTCCACGGCACTAGAAAAGATATTAAACCTACGAAAGTTTAGTTTCATAAAAGAGTTATAGGGGGCGTGATCGTGTAATGAGGCTGCTTTAGGTGGGATACGTGAAAGACTGTGGTACACGTTTTTTTAAGCAATATATAAAAATATAATAAATAATTATGATTGTTCATTATAATAATTATAATTCTGTATCTTACTATAATACTGTATATTTTGTAACTGTAATCTTAATTACAATTCTGTTAAGCTGAATATTAGCTACTTTTAGAATTTTTTCTTAGTTATCTTACATGATAAATATTACGACTGTTGTGGATGTCTTCAAATCCATCATTCCAGTGAACAAGATGCTTCCCTTACAAAAATATAGAGTAATCCAGATAAGCCGGAATGCACATTGCTTTGCACTTTAGGGAAGACAATCTTTGGCCAGTTATAAAACATTGTGATACACTTCTACTGTTATTATTCTCCAACATAATAATAATCAAAAATTGAAAAAAATTTAAATTAATTTTTATGGAAATTTTTCATGATATATTTTTAAATTTTTACTACATTTTTTAATATTTCATCTTGTTAGATTACACAAACACTGTTTTCGGCATATAAATATGTTATCTGTGAGTAGTTTATATTTTATATTCATGAGTAAGTATAAATGTTAACCGTTTCACACATGAATATTTTAATAAATAAACTATTTGGTTTAACTAGGTAAAGAAGGATTTTTATTATGGAAAGTTGAGGTATCATTTGGAAGCACAAAGGTTTGTAAGGCATTTTTATCCATTTATGGATTTAACTTTAATTGTTTATTGTTACGAAATTGTGATTGATTATTATATTTGTTTTATTAATGAAATTATTATGGAGCTCAAAGTGGCCTAGTGATAGAATAGCACTCTTCGAAGGATAAGGTTTCAGTTTCGAGCGCAGTACTGCTGAGCAAGTAGAGATGGATGTCGAGTTCCTGCCTTCTTTCGTTTGTCGGGAGGTTGCGTGAGAGTTTTCCGGGTTTCCTCCTTTGTGTTATTTTGAAAATAAAACTACTTTTATGCCCATTTATTTCTAACATAGGTACAAAAGACATTTATCGTGATATTTGTTGCACTGTAATAAGTTTACTACATTCTAATAATGATAACTAAAATAATAAATCTTCATGATTTTTTTTCTTTCCCGTTCCTTCTGATTTACTACAATAAATCTCAGTGGCCTCCGTGGCCTGATCAGTAAGGATGTCGTTCTCATTATCGAATTTTCGAATCTCAACTAAACTGAAGAGCCTCCCTGCTCACTAAAGGCGGCTGGGTACCAGGCTAAATAGGTTGTGATCACAATGTTCTTCAAGTGGATGGAAAGTTAAATATTGAAGTGTCTTCCTCTTGGTTCTTCCTTCAAAAGAACGACAACCTCCCCCCCCCCCGATTGTTTCTCTCTAATTGATAGAGCCTAAGTATGGGTTAGGTATGGGTTAAGTTTGGATTAGATATAGAGTATGCTGGCACAACAACAACAATAATAAACCTGAATGGAAAATATAGTTTCCATTACATATTGAATCGACATACCTCGCAAATTCTCCGACAAGCATCAAATTCTTGCTTGTCATCGCGTTTAAAGTGTCCGCATAGTGCAAGTTGAATTCACACAATTCTTCTTCAGTCATTCCGTATTCACCCATAAATGTCTGTAGCATTATTTTGTTGCTCTTGGAAGCGATCAAATCCCCGATGTCCACGGGCTCCCCCAAACGCCTCTTGATCTCCAGGACAGCTTCACTGACTATGTCGTACAGCGCCCCCGAGTGGGCTTCCCTGACAACACTCATGCCACGCTCCCTGAACTGCTGCTGCAAGAACTTTCTGACTGCCTTCCACTGCTCAAAATCAGTGAAAACAATCCCTGTAATCCAAGGACGTTGAGTCCAAGTGTTATTGAAGATCAAATTTTTATATTCCTAAGTTAAAAAACTAAGTAATATTCAGAACATAAAACAGAATCAAATCTTAAATAAAAATAATTAAATGGAACTAAATAAAGGAAAATAATAATGAAAATAATACACAAATTTACACTGATATATCATATTTTTTCTCAATATTACTATTTTAAAACATTCTTTTTTACTATAAGCATTATTCTGACTTAATTTTACATTAAAAAAATCTTTCCAGTGAAAAAGTATCACTATACTAATACACTATTTCTTGTTTTTAACCATTTTTTAGGCTCTATGAATTTTTATATATTAAGAGAAATACTGGTGAAAAAATTTCCTTAAGAGATTGTAGATTAATTATTTATGAATTTTAAAAAGTATGTATGAATGGTTTAATATGCTTTAAACAATCTAAATCTCTCTCTCGATTCTATCAAAAATAAGAGTAGTTTTTTATTGAGATGACACACATTTCTCCAAGTTGAAAAATCAGAGAAATCATACTTAGACTAAAGCAAAATTTATCAAGCTGATAAATTTTATGCATTATAGTATCTTGAAGTTTATGCTATAATATTTCATTCCTAGAATAAGACAAGATGGATGAGTTATATGGCTCAAATCTTAATATATAGCAAGATATGTAAATGATCATAATAACCATAAATTACAATTTTTTGTTGTTAATAATTTTATGTAATCTGATAAAGCAAAAAATGATCAACACATTCAGATTAATTTCTGGTATATGTTGTTTTCACTTTTCTAAATTCAAAAGTCCGTCTGTATTTTTAAACTCTACTTATTGTTTCACTTCCACATCATTTTATTAACAATGTTATTATGGGGACGATATATATATATATATATATATATATATATATATATATATATATATATATATATATATATAATGATTTAAACATGCATGGTATATTTAAAATACATGAATTCCTTATCAGTATGTATGAAATTGGCTGGTTGTGTTAAATATTCTATCATATCGCATTACAAACATATGGTTTAAATACCTTGGTAAGTAAACGTTTGCAAGAAACATACTAAAAGACTGGACAGTCTGGAGGATCCAAATGAATAATTTTGTCTTTCAGAATAAATATTATAATTCCTGGATAGATTGAGAAACTTATTTCTTAATTAAACAGCTTTAAATATAAGAACCTTATAAATTCGTTTAATTATGAGGAAGTGTTAAGCTATTCTAACGAAATCATTATTTTGTATTCAAAAACGTTTTCAAAATTTTGCTCATAATAATCAAATTTTTCCCTATTTGCAAACTATGAAAATAAATCACTCTGGGCCATGGTAGCCAAACAGTTAAGGCATCCAAATTCCGTCCAGCAGGGCAGAGTTTGACTCCTAATGCCACCAAAACCCTACCGAGTACATGCGATATACGTGCTCGTTAAACGTGTGGAAACGAAAGTCCTGTGGTCTTTGAGCAGTTACCATGGGTGTAATGGTAGGGAGAAAATTTCCCCCCTCTCCAGATCAATGTCAAAATTGAAGGAGTGGATTCTCTGGTGGTGTTATCTATCGGAGAAGTTAGAGCAAACTCGTACTTTTACCTTCATAGTGCTTTGGTTAAAAGAAAGACACATTCTACTGACTTAATTTCGCATAGCGAACTTGGCTTGTCCAAATGTCATAAAAAAAAACAAAAATAATATTAACAAGCTAGTTTTAAGTTTTATGCTTTAACCATTACAACGTTGGCAGCGAAAGCTTGATAATCAAGGTTTCATTTTAATATTTTTTGTCAGATTTGAAACAAACATATTGTTAGCAAATTGTAATTAAAACAAATTTTAAGTTTGTTTTAATTATTATGTTCAATTATTACTCATTTAAATATATATTTTTTATGAATAAAAATAAATAATAATAATGTTAGAGCAATAGTTAAAATGAGTAATAATTTATACGGAGCTTTTAAATAAATCATTTTCAAAAATTATTAGACAGACAATGCATATTTAAGTACTAATATTTCCTAAAATTATATAATCTCTATTTTATGCACATAACTTTTATGCAAATTATGAAATTAATATCTGACTTCATGTCACTTACCATCTCTTACAAAGAAGTATAAGACATTGTAATCTCTCATTCTCTCAGCAAAACAATCAGATTTGATAATGTGAGCTTCTTTCGCAGCTTTATACGATCCCAAGTGAATATACGTTCGCCCAGTCACCGTGAAACTGAAAATATCGCCATACTTCTTGGCTAACTCATGCAGTTCTTTGTGGCAATTATCATGGGACAAGAACGGCCAGTAACCAAAGTATGGGATGCCAATGGGTCCAGGAGGCAGTCCGCGGTTGCATTTTATATAATATAAGAAGCTAAGAACAACAACTGCTATAGCAATGTAAACGCTGTTCAGATCCACGACGAAATACGAGAGAGTAGTTGTCATGGTTCCACTGCAAAAACTGAAAAATGGAAATTTGTATAGAATATCGAATGCTTAATAAATAATTATCATACATGAAATGCATCTATACGATTTTGCATCGACTTTTTTCGATGATATTCCTAGCTTCAACAAACTGAGTGAAATGGAATTTATTAATTTAGAAACAATTAGTTCTGCTCGATGTACACGTGGAATGAATTTATATTTCTATTCTTGGCAGCAGTATGTGTTGCTAGATGATCAGTGACACATTAAAATGATAATTTGATAACTTTAACCTTAGTTTCTTTTGAAACTTGCCATTATAGCTTGATTTGTGTAGTTTACAGTAAATTCAGAAAATCACCACTGGAAAAATATTAAATGGACTCCCGTGTATATATGCGTCTATTATTATTAAGAAGTTTCCATTTGAATTATCAAAGCAAGTGTTCTTTGAGAAACTTAATTCTTTAAATAATGATAATGCACTATAAAAACTGGTGTAACAAATTTAATCGTAGTCAAAGTACGGCTCTAGGACAAATGCTCTTAAGGTCATCCAAAATAGGTTGTTATGCCAGAAAAAAAAATCAATACTGTAACTCAACTTATAAAGTAAGATTGATGGGTGACAATCGTATCATCAATGTACTTTTAGTAGGACAAACATTAAAAAATATTTCATGAACATTTGGCTGTTAAATGGATTTATTTACATTATATATAACATATAATGTGACAAACGTGATCACTCGTGACGATTGGTATAATAAAATGTTTAAAAAGTAAGTTCAAGTTTGCATTAAATGCTATGTGATCAAGTGTATCAATACAGGCAATAAATCATAGGTCTTTGGATGTAATCACTTAAAAAGCAGAAATTGATCGAGTGTTTTCCAAGATGAGCCAAATAAACCAAAAGTTTTTCATACGTCAAAGTACGATTGCCTGTTTCTTTGGCATTTCGAATAATTTAAAGACAGTAAAGAACAGCAATACCGAAAGATCAATTCTGAATGCTATACATCCGAACATTTGTTTGTAAAAGTCACCAGAGAATTATTATTTATCACGACAATGCAAGTTCTTCGCATTGACTAAAACGAAGGAATTTTTGACTGGTAAAGATATGGAATTAATGGGTCATCCACCATACCTCTCTGATTTGAATCTAATGACTTTCTTATTTCCGTACGTCAAAAATAAGTTAATTGATCAAAGTTTTCGACACTTGAAAATGAAGCGCAGCAAAGCCAGGTTGATTAGGAGGTCATTCTCGTTAACCGAAAGTAGTGAATTCAAATACCAATTTAACCTAAGATTCAGTGTGTTGGCTGTGGCACATTAAATAAGTCGTGATCGGAATGTCCTTCAAATGAAATGATACTTCTGAGGGTGGCAGGTCAAGTATTGATTGTCTTCTGATTTTGGAGGCAAGCACTTCTAAATTAAGATTTTCACCCAGCTGCTTAAACTAATTGGAAGAGACCAATTATCAGTTAATCGTCAAACCAATAAAAAAAAGTCATGGTATAGAAAAAAATTAGAGAAAAAGTGTTCCAATGATTGTTTTGAAAATTGAACACATTGTTTTGCAGAAAACTACGGTGCTTCAGATAACAGAACTGTTAATAGATTTGCATACAATCAAAATCATTCGATTGCAAACTGGTTCATTAATTCTTAAAAATATTAGGACATTATTTTCTAGCATTGGAAAGGGATTCAGTTCAACTGCTTTTTCCATTGCTTAAATTTTTAATTATATCAGGAATTTTTCAATTCGCTGCATGTTCAGTTTGGAAATTACAACCTGAAAAATTATTCCTTTTTTAAATTCTTTTCTAACTTAATTTAGAACACGCGGTTTAAAATTTATTAAAAACTAACTAAAAATAGTTTGAATTTTCTAGTGTTGCTGATTTTCTATTATAAGTTGTAATATCCAAGCTTTATAATGATGTGTTTTGTTTGGGACCAAAACACCAGTAGAAATGATAAATTTTAATATCTCAATTATGTATTATTTTGGATAAGAGAGTAGATTTTAATAATGCTAATGAGAGACGGAATTTCCCGCAAACAACTGCTCTGTTTTCAAAAAGTTCCCAATCTTTATACAGTTAGTGATCGGTTAACGGACAGTTCGAACAGCGAACATATCGAAATATTATTAACACTATTACGAAAGATTTTTATGTTCGGAAAACGAACTAAAATGAATTTAAGCGAACACTTCTCGGTTCTCGAAGCAAGATGTGCAGGGTTGCCAAACCCAATGGACAAAAAATCGTTTTTCTTGAATTGTGTTGCTTGCCTATTAAGCTTCAAAGTTCTATACTGGAAAAAAAAAAAATCTAATGGAATATTTATAGCCAAAGTAAAGCAGAACTTGCGATTTTGACTTCATTCAAAATCGAAACTGGTTTCATTTTGAGCATCCCCTCTCGTTCATTCGTTGAAGAAGTGGGAGGACGTCAGAGAAATGTCTTCGAATGGCATTCAAACCAAGCTCATGTCAGTAAGGTTAGGAATCTTTACAATAAGATTGTTGTTAATCACTTCCGGACAGTCTGAAGAAAGAGAGAAAAGCATTCTACACTGCTGGAAAATTGCTAAGGACGGATCACATATTGAAATGTAGCATAGCATTAAGCGTGACATGAGGCCTAGCATGATAAAATATAGTTGCCACACTGTTCAGACATTAGAATAAAGAATATTTATTGCTCTGGAAAGTACAATAGCTGTGAATCATCTGAAAGAAAAAAAAATGTTCATTTGATGCTACATACGGAAAAATGGAACAATGCATCTAAAAGTCACCAGGCACCTTGAAGAAAGGTATCAGGACGGGATACGTCCACCGTGGAGTGTGATGCAACATTCCACACGTCGTATCATACTTTGCACAACATTATCCAGCAGCTATTGATGCAATTTATCCCATTCCTTTGTGAGTGCACGGATGAGGGTGTTCTTGTTTGTCGGAGGAGAGTTTCGACCAGCAAGTTGCCTCCCCAAAGCATCCCACACATTTTCAATGGGGTTTAGATCTGGAGAACGTGATGGCCATACGAGGCGTTGAATACCCTCGCTGTCTAGACAATCCTGAACAGCGAGTGTTCAATGATATGTTGCGTTGTCATCCATAAAAACAAATTTATCACCAACAGCATTACGGAAAAGGCGAACATGAGGAAGTAGAACTTCATTAATGTATCGTTGACCCATCATAGTCCCATTCGCAACCACATATAGGGGCGTGCGGCCATTGATAATGATGACGGCCTACACCATGACACTGCATGTTGGATATCGGTCCCTTTCCTGGATATTTTCTGGACGATACGCAGTACCACTCTCGCACCAGATCAGTTGGCGTCTACAATCCGATGACAGACTGAACCTACTCTCATCTGAGATTAGTACGCATGCCCAGTCCTGTTCAGTCCAATTGCGATGCTCACGACACCATTGCAAACGAGCATTACGGTGCTGTCTGGTCAATGGGACACACACAACAGGTCTGCGGGCGTTTTGTCCTCCTCCCCTCAAACGTCTGGCAACAGTTTTTCGGGAGATGTGCTTTCCTCAGGCAGCAAAAAACTGATTTGCCACCTGCTGAGCTGTGGTGCGCCTGTTCCTTTTTGCTCATATGACGATGTATCTTTCTTCTGCAGTCGTCGTACTTCTAACACGACCTTCCCCGTGCCCCCTTCTACACATTCCAGTAGTTTTAAATGACTTCCAAAATCGTGAAACAATGTTGTGAGCGATGTCGAACCCCCTGGCAACATCTGTTATTTTTCGTCATTTTTCGATCTTTCCAATAATTCAGCCACGCCTAAAATCATGTAAGTGATGTCGGGAAGACATGCTAAAAATTTCAAGTTCGTCTATTAAATTTTTCCTGCAAAACTTTGACTTGAAGCAACAACTGTCCACGCGCGCCAAAACCTTTAAAGCTTTTATGAACGTTATCACGTGATGAACAGACGTGGGGAAAAAAATTCATACTTCTTCTTACTATATTCAGCACTTATTCTAATTTTCCATATTTTGCTTCCTTTCATTTTGTGGTTGCTATGAATGATAGTGTTATCCGTCCTTAGCAATTGTCCAGCAGTGTACATTGGACATGTTTTTCAATGGCCAATCAGCAAAAAAGAAAAGGATTGATTAGTATACAAGACGCATTATTTTTTCAACAAACAAAGAAATTATACATCCTTTTTTTTAATTTAATTTCTAGGGTTTCCAGAGCAAATTAATCGATTTCACAAAAAATCGATGGTAAATCGGTGATCTATTAACGAACAGTTCAGATAGCCAACATAGTCTTGTAACGGATTATGTTCGTTAACCGATCACCCACTGTACAAATTAAAAGTTTTTTGTCATGTAACTGGTATTCTCGCAATACTAACTTTTTTCTATTTAAAGAGTTTTAATCATTATCAATACCAGTTATTTCATAATAGGTTTTGAGTGTGCATATTCATGAACAATTTCAGTAATCAAATAACTGGAATTTTCTGTAAAATCTCTGATGAGGCTAACACAAAAAATAGAGTTTTGCTTTTTCTTTTACTCTTATCTGCATTGTGTCTAATATTTTGGGAACATTTTTGTAATATTTTTTTATTGAATTATATTACAAAAATTTGTTATAAATATCTTTCCAAAATTTTTCAAATTTTTTCTCACTCTTTCAAGTGATTACCATAATTTATCAATGTATCTAGATTTCCAATTGAATAAGTTAATATTGTTGTTTTAAACAAATATAATAAATATAAAATAATAAAAATTAAATTTTATCAATTCATTACTAGACACAAATCTAAGAAATGATAGAGAGAAACTGAAAAGAAATAGAACAATTGAAAACAATTAGTCTCGAAATAGAAAATTAATCATGTGAAAATGAATTGCGGATTAAGAAACATATTTGAATCTTTGTTTACAGAGTTAGGCTATACCAAAGAGGTAAGTTAGAGTTATGTATATCTAGGTTGATAAATTTCAATTATTTTAATCAGAAATAAAAAAAAGGAATTAAAAACACTGAAACACATTCAGTGAAAACAGAAAGAATAAATAGGCACAAAAATCTCTGATATGATAGGAGTTTTATTCGATCTTTTATTACATTTTAAGTATAGATGGTAACCAGACGCCTATGTCAAAATGTTCGTAAGCATATTCATTTTATCTTCGGGAGTGTCTGCATATTTTTCCCAAACTTTAAAATAATTTTCCTTACTTCTCCAGTTTTTTAAATATAAGCGAAAACTAGTTATAGTGAAATATGAACAAAAAATGTAAAGTAATTCAGCCAGAAAAGGCATAGTCCAGAAAAAAATATGCTACTATAAGTCTAAGGGGAAAATATCTTTTAAGACTTATTTTGCAACAAAAAACTAAAATTAAAATTCCGTTTCAGAATAAAATCCATTCATGCACATCTGATTGCATTTTATTTTATTTGCAAAATATCCTTAATTTTTGTTATTCTTTTGTTTTTTTACAAATAATTTTATAAGGTTCTTCAGCCATGATGGTTTTACATGTAATTGACACATTAATTTAAAAGATAAAGATAACGGATAATTTCCTCATTTTAACATGTGCAAGCGCCATCTAGTTTGTAGAAAACGTATCAAAACAGAACGGAAAAGAAGAAAATAATGGTACGAAAAAGCATTTTCTTAAGTATTCAATTAATCTCTCAGTTTCTTGGTGTAAAATGTATAAATTGTAAAAATAAATTAAGAATTGACAGAAAAATGCAAACTACAGAAAGAGGATTAGTTAAAACTCTGCATTTACATTCCGGGAATAAATTTATTTCTTTATTGCCCGAAAAATAACCATTTACATCATAATTAAAATTAAATTCAAACATCAACTATACAATCATATTTCTTAAAATATAAATAAATAATAATGGTAGGAACAGACTTATTTATCACATCTAGTTTCGGGCATTCAAAATTATGGAAAAATTTTAGTTAATTGTAGAGAAATCATAACAGAGTCTACAAAACCCCAAATATTTGAACTGATAACAATATTTGGATCATTCAAAATATATTAATTTAGCTTCACAACCTGAAAACTGAATTAGATCATAGGTAATATTACTTAAAGGAAATAAATGAAGAATTGTTATATCAAATTGAGAATGATTACTAGAAGTATATAAAAAATTTATTGATTATATTTAAATTAATTAATTTAAAACTAATTAAGTCAAAACGTTCATATTATTATTAATATTAAAATATTATGTTAAATAAATTTAGATTGTTAAGATATTTTTTTTAAATTATTCTGTAACTATTTACAGTTGTTTCATTTTTATATGTAGTTCTAAAATTTTCTTAGTAGTTTTTGCTTGCTGCTTTTTGATTAAAGTGCAAGAATAGTTTTAAATATAAATATACTTAAGTATATTTATATTTTTAATAAAAATATATTTGATTTATCGTTGTTTTTTTTATAAAAAGAAAAAAACATATATTAAGAGAAGTGTTCCTTATACCTTAACGCTTACTTTATAATGTCACACAGTTATAATCTTATGATTAATATTAGGTTTAATATTTTTTCCATCGGATCATAGATATTCTGCTTTTAGACATATTATGACTAAAGTAATAAAAATTAAATTTGATTACAATGACACACACTATAAAAAAATCTTTTACTGCCTGCTTTAAATTTAGATTCGCTATGTGGTCAAAAGTTGACCAGTAAACTTCCAGCGCAAGTTCTACCAATCAGGTGGAAATAAACGGTAGGGTGTCCCTTGTAATTTTGAAGCAGGAATCAAGAATAATCTCAAATGTGTAAGCTCATCTTTAATGTTTAAAACTTTTTGGACATTTACTTTTTTTTTTGTATGAAAGTTTAAAATATGACATTTATGTGGGAATATGCTTCAAATAATACTTAATAATAAAATTTATGGAAGAAACTATGCGTTAAGAATTCTTTTACAACAAACACGATAATCATGCAACTGCAGATGGATGTAGTAGTTCTCTTTTTTTTTAATAGTTTCCTTTGGGGATAAATGTTTTGCAGATTTTATTTTTCTTTATTTACAAATATAAGCATTGTTCCAACCTTTAAAATCCATTAGAAGGCTGTATACAAGTATTATGCATAAAAAATCTTAAATTCTTTGAAATTCTTGTTTGCTTAGTGAAAGTTTTCTCATTATCTAGAGATAAAAAAAAATAGTTGACTCAGTGAAAATTTAATGAAACTCATTTTTTTCATAGTTTTTTTTTCTTTTTAAAAACAGGCTTCTATCTATAAATTCACTAATACATAATTGGAAAATTTTAAGTAACGATATGAAATACTATTTAAGCCAATTTATGATGTAAACTAAATGTATGATTAATATAATTTTTATAAATAAGCAGATTTTGTGAATATGCTTTACATTCATATTCATGTCTTCTAACTATTTAAATAAAAAAAAAATTAGATTTTAAAATTAAAAGAATATGATTTGAAAGTTCATGAAAGCAAAATATATATCGGATAAATTGATTTTTTTAATTATATATTTTGCTTTAAATTTTGCTTATTGATTTTTTTAATTATATATTTTGCTTTAAATATTGCTTATTGATTTTTTTAATTATATATTTTGCTTTAAATATTGCTTATTGATTTTTTTAATTATATATTTGCTTTAATTACATATTTTAATTATATATATATTTTTAATTATATATTATGATATAAAGTTCTTAAATATTGCAAAATGAATAATTTTTATTCAACCATTATTTTAAAATTCAGTTAGTCAAATATTCATTCCAAAAATGTACTTTATACATATTCTCATATCATATTAATAATGGTATTGCTCTTTAAACAGCTGAACTGTTAATGAATAATTTTTAATATTGCCATTTTAGAAGTACAGTATTTAAAAATGAAGTAAACAAATTAATTTCAACACAATGAATAAAAAAATCTAGAATTTATAAAAAAAATTAAATTAGTAATTTATCGTATTTTATTAAATACTTTCTATAATCAACATCTCTAACTTTTTAAAGACTGTCGAATCTTAACAAATTTTATTTTCTTATTGGTATTAGATAAATTTAACGCATTTGGGAATCCTAAAAATTATTATAAGGGAGCATCAGCTAAGAAAATCAAAAATATTTTCCTGGAATATCCACAAAATGATTCAGACGGAAGTAGTTGCATTATTTTTCGCAGCAAGACGAGAAGATCACTTCGTCTATCACATGATATTATCACTTATATATATATATATATATTATTTATTCATGAAAATATCATTTATAGCGATTTCATATGATAATTTCTCACAACAAATTAAAAATATGTTTAATCTTTTAAGCAAAAATCCAGATTAGAAACTTACCTCTGGTTTTTTCAATTTATCCTTTACAGGGTCAGCTTGTGACCTTTTTTCTAATGGGATAACGGTTATCAGCAAAGGATTATTATTACAAATAAACTTTATCACTTCAATTTAAGATTAATTTGTCTGGATAGATGGCAGCACTATAGTTTTAATTGATATCAATCATCACATCCTGAGTATCACATGATATATTTTTTTTTATTTTTATCTTTTATTGGTATTTTTTATTCGTTTCATTTATTTTACACTTAAATATTCAATTTGATAAAGTACCTGAATTTTTCTAATCTTTTGATAACGGATTATCGGGTTATAATATGATTTAGATTTATAATCGAGTAATATTTTGAGTAGTTGAATAAAGGATTACATATAAATGTAATGTTCAGAAATTCATTCTCAATTTCAAGCTATCCTAACATAGAATTTATCCAAAGCGCAATTTTTCTAATAGGCATATTTAAATTAATATTTCCAATAAAAGCAACAGAGGGAAACAGATGTAATGCATTCATGAAAATAAACTTTTGAATTTTCCTAAATTAGTTAGATAAATTCGTCAGCTATTTGCGTAAATTTTATCTTTTTGTGCAAATGAAGTAAGTCATTTCGAAAAAGTTTTTCTTTTCATGAATTATGTAAACAATCTATCAAAACGTAATTGTCATAAATATTTCTAATTTTTTATAATACAACAAATGCGATAATCAACATAAAATTCTATGTTTTCAATATCAGTAATGGTATTGTGTATGCATAATATAAACATTCATTTCATATTATTTATTAATCAGTTTGTATATTTTTCTACAGTAATAAATGGTTCAATTTATTTTAGGATTGCAATGTATCTGTATATTTAGAATCATCAAATTTTGAATCGACGAAAGCGACATAAATGCGTGTAATTTTGATATTGTTATTTTAAGCTTCTATAACTGACATTTATACTTGTAACATTTTTTAAGTTTAACTTCAAGAAAAGTACATATGAATTGTCTCTTATCACATACACATCCAGGTATCTTTGGTAATAGATTATTTTTTGCTCTCAAGGAATTTTATTTGGAATGGAAGATAACATTAAAAGATCAGTACCCCACGGGAAACGAAACAGTTGTATTTCTGACTAAATAAGCCTAAGTATATTTATTACCTGTCGAAACCATTTAATTGGTATCGTTATTGTACTTCGAAATAGGCGGGGGCTTCTGAGTATATCTAATTCGTAATGCAAAAGCGTCGAACAGGGGAAAAAGGACTATCACACATGTGGTTAATAAACAATGTAACGATGAAGTGATTTTTAAATTGCTTATATTTCGTCGAGTTAAAATATCTAGGCACTATTGTTAACATAAATAATGACGTAAAAATTTTAATTAAGCAGACAATCAACATGACTAACAAATGTTATCATAAATTACGGAAACAGTTTAAATCTAAATACATAAGCAGAAAAATATAGTACAACTGTACAAAACACTAGTAAGACCCATACATGGCATCCAATGCTGTACAATTAAGAAAGAAGACGAAGAAAAGCTGATGACTTTTGAGAGAAAGATTTTGAGAAAATGTTTTAGCGCGGTTAGAGAATATGGAATGATGATAATCTGTTATAACCACGAACTCCAATTGAATTACCGAAAGCCAAACATTGTCAAAGTTGTCAAGGTATCCCAAATAGGTGGCTAGAGTATACTTATCGACATGACGATAAAAACCCTATTAGAAAAGTAACTTTTCAAACACCAGAAGAAAAGAGAAGGAGAGGAAGATTAAGAACCAAATTCATAGACAGAGTAGAGAGATGGTTATTGGACTTGGGAGTAAACCGTTTGAGGAACTTGACGTCTAGTAGAACTAGATGGAAGAAGTTGACAATGAAACCATTGGCCGGTAACCATCTGTAAAGCTTATGAAGAAGAAGATTTTTGTTCGATCTTGACGTTGTCGATTTATACTGTCAATAAAATTAAACATAGTGCTAAGCTTAGGAAAGAGTCACATAACTATTCTAATTTGTCACAGACTATGGAAATCCATAATTGGTGACTTTTCACTTCAGGGTTTATTATCAACATTATAGATTCTAGTTCTACAATTTTGTCAAAAGGATCAACAATATTTATGCCCCATGTAATTCCTTGTTATGACTGGAAACAGAATGTCAAAGGTAACCCATACTCCATTTTTTTAGAAAAAAGACAATGATCTCATATTTTAAAATAAAATCATAGTTTGTAAATTTTCCGATCAATAATTTCTTTAATCTTTCATTCATAAATTATTCTTTGATAGTTATTGATTATCAGATTGCCTCTTCACAATTTTTAATCTCTTTAGAAATTTTTTCTTGATTTCTGAAATTTTTTACTAATTGAAATGGAAATTACTGGATCTGGAGATTATTGGAGGCCAGATGTTGGGGGAAAGTTTGTACATAACTAGCAGTCCCTTGTGGGGGCAGAGAAGAGCTTCGACTTACATGTTGTGTTCCTGATACTTCTCTGAAACAGGTCCCGGAGCGGACAAGACCCAGTGGCGGAACGAGGAGTCTGAGAAAGAATCAGGATCACAGAGACAGACGCCAGACCTCGAGTTTGAATACCCTGTTTCTCCAGTGCTGTCCCTAGAGGATCGTCGACTTAATCGAGTAACTGTCCGAGACTGTTCCTGAGTACGGAATTTAGGAATCTGATCCCCAGTACCAGCGAAGAGTTTTTCCCTGAACGAATGTGCAGCAAACGTTCCAGAAAGTGAGAAATTCATCAGTTTTCCTATAAATTATGACAGTTCTTGTACACAATCCTGTTATTTTGTAAATAAATATTTAGTCTAGAATATTAAATTCCGTAAGCCTGATTCCTTAACGGCCCTTGCCTACCTAGAAGTTATATATATATATATATATATATATATATATATATATATATATATATATATATATATATATAATTAAAAATCTGAAACCATATAAAATATGCATGCAGAAACACTTGCAGAGTTGCCTTACATATATATTATTTGTTTAAAAATATCTTGATCAAAATGATTTATATTCAAACGTGAAACTTATTTTTGCAGTTCGTTTGATGGATAAATTTTAATTTCAATATATATAATTTGTTTTCTTTTCGAATATTCATTTTTAAATTTTCCGATCATAATATAATGCCGTTGACAAACATCATGTATTTTCTACATAGCCCTTTGATATAAAGATTGAGTAATTAAAATTAAATATGAAATATACTACAAAGAAATTATTTGTGAATATTTATTTGAACGGATCAGAAATATCTCAATGATTATTTAATTTATATAAAAAATTTATTAACTTTTATCAATTTATTAATCTTAAAAACTAAATGAATTCTGTGCATATCAATTTAAAATAAAGCATTTTTTCAGCATTTAAAAATGATTAGATAAATATCTATACATTTTCATTCACGTAATAACAATAACTTCTGAGATATATGAAAAAACTCGATGAAAAAACATTGCCTTATCAGGATAAAACTGGATGAAATGAGTTGCTGCGAATGTTTCTCTGCGATATTTAGCTGAGGGAATATGAGAAAAGTAATACCATTACAATTCGAAAATTTTCTTGGTTATAATAAAATCAAATTAAAGTGATTAATTAAGTTATATAAAAAGAAACTTACTGAATTTTTTGTTTATTAATTACATGACTTGAGAAAAAATTAAACGAATTATGAGCAACTCAATTTTAATTGCAGATTTAATGATTTTAATTTTTTATTTGTTTTGTTCATCATTTGAAAAATTAAAAATAATTATGAGATAGTTTCATTCGTATAATAATAGCACATTTCTTATGAGGAACAACACACACACAACAGTGAAGGAATGTTACAATTTCAGCTTAAAACTGATTGAATCTTAGGAATTGCTGTACATGTTCTCTCTCTCTCAGCGGACAGTTGAAATACTTAAAATTATTTCACTAATCGAAATTACCAAAGATAATAAAACAAGAAAATAGAAAAGAAACAATGCTGTTCATTTATACAGAGTGGGTCAAGATATTTTCCTTATTTTTTATTGTAATGACAAAAAATATTAATTTTTATTTAATTTTACCTACAAAAGCTGCATAATTAAAGTTTTAGTTTACATAATTTTAAATATCATATTTGGCAAGTGACGGTGACACAGTGATGTCACTTGCCAGTGTCTTTCACGGTGACACAGTGAAGATACACCGAGTGAGATGAATTCTGGGGTTCTGATCACCTTCTCCAGCTCAGTGGCAGGTATGGTCACCGTTTATCTTTGAACGTTTATTTTCTAACTTCCCAAAGTTTTGGGCGATCAGTATAGGCACGTAACTTTAAATACCCCCACAAAAAGCAATTCCCTGATATTAAATCGGGAAAATAAGCTCTTATCGTGTCTCAATGAAATGAGGCACTCGATAAAATAGGCCTCATAACAATTGCAGAGTTCATTACTCTAAAGCATGGGTTCCCTGCTGCTGCATTTCTATTGTATTTCCAAAATTCCTAAAAAATATCACCCTAAATTGGGGGTGTTAAGAAGGAAAAAAAGTGGAACATTTTCTTGTGTCCTTTTTATTAAAACAATACTTATGGTTATACAAAATTATAAATATTTATTATTACAATCAATCAACATTAAACAAAAACTAACAGTGAAGTCTGAAATGTAAATCAACAACAAAATATAGTCATAATTTTAATCAGATGGTACACGGGAGGCACTTTGCAAGTCTCGACATGTGGTGTAAACTTGTACTATTATCTATTGTTCTATTCATTTCTGTGTTTGAACTGAATCTCGAATAATTTTGAGTTCTTACTTAGTGAATGATGCTACCTGCCTATGTTGATAGATAAATCCAAGACAAAATGTTTGTTCTTTATTATGAAAACCAGAAACTTTTTCGCGGACAACCACTTACAACTTTTGAAACCCTGTTTTCTTTTCACATCTATGTGGACCCCCATATGGTCTTCTATGGACCCCTGGTGGTTCACCTGGACCACTTTGGCATCCTATGCTCTAAAGCATGACGATGACTGAACCACAATGTCCCTCGACTTTATGATCTCCTCTCTGAAACGAAACCACGCCAATATCATTATCTTTATTACTTTTTGTGTTATTCCAATTCGAAATAAGGAAGTTATTTTTCCGCAAACTGCATTACTGAGTTTCGTTTTTGAAATAAACGCTTTTGTTAATTCCACACACACACTCATAAATTTAAGAATTCAAGAATTATCCCACACTATTTAACGATAAATCGTACAAAAAATATGCATAAATCAACAATTAATGTTAGCACTACTAAAATTATCAACACGATTTTACACATCATCTTAACAAAAAGAAAACTGCTATTATCTAATAAAAAATACATTTTTGAATAGAAATCTACGTTAATTGACGATATCGGAAGAATGTGCACCATATGGATGATAAAAATCATCAATATCAGGTGAATGAAGATGTTTAGGAAATATACTTATCGATGCCAAGAATGACAAGCAATTATTTTATCTTATCCAAAAGGTGTGCGATTGTAAAATTTTTGTCCTTCTGATTTGAAAATAGCAATGTCATCTACAGATTACTGATAAGTCATTTCTAACTTTAATCAATGTATAAACGAAAAAAAAAAAAACACTTAAGTATTTCCAATTAAGGTTTTTTATTATGTTTAAATTTTAAACACCCAAATCTTTTAGTAATTAATATCCATTCATTTAAAGTAAAATATATAAATGGAAACACACATAGTTGCATATTATTTAATCCTCCCTGTTGGAATTTTAAAGATCAGAACTTGGATATTGAAAAGCATTAATTTTCTTCAATGAAAATCTTATCTGTATTGAATAGATTTTATAAATAAATACCTATTTTTTTCCAGTTAACAAATTAGGAAAACATTTAAACATTTAAGAAAGATATTAATAATTAAAAAATATCGAATATTAGAAAAACAAAATAGGAGACCCTTTTTAAGTGTATGTTATATTAACAAATATATAATACTAAATTGACAAATACACACATTATCTAGATAACAACATAAAACAATCTTATAATAAATATCCAAATATAATGATTATGAAAACAGTGAAGTTATTTATCATTTTAATAACGAAAAAAATGTATATAAAAATATGAGAAATTGGCAACTCATATTCGTAACTGGAAAAAAATGTCTTCAATCCATTGTGGAAAAAAGGAAAGATAACATAAATGTCTTATAATATTTTTTCTCCATAATCATATTATGAATAATATAGAAGGAAATTGCAATTCAATCACTGATAAACACTGATTAATAGTAATCTCCCCGAAAACACTGTATTCTTACAGCGCGTTTACATATTACGTGATTTCATGTCCCTCGTATGACACGTTGTTTCCTCCCATATAATAAACAAAACGTTGATTTCATACTGCGAATTTATAATGATTTGCACAGTTCAAAACTAATTTGTGTCTAAATATCTAAGGATTCATACTTATATGATTTTGTCAGATGCTGTTAATCTTTTAAACTCTTTAGCTGCTTTTCTGAAATTTATATTTTAAGAGAATTAAATTAAATAGTTAAGCTTTCATAATGATTTCAACTGCTAAAAGGAAAATTTATCTATTTAATCACTGTGATTTTTCTATAAAACGAACAATAATTTGAAGGAAAATTAATAGATCCTTGAGAAGAAATTGTTTATTGCAAAATAACACAATAGTCATTTTAAAAATGATTCTCAAATTAAATTTAAAAATTAAGATATATGGTACAGAATTTTCAAAAATTCGATAGATAAATTGTTGCTAATATCTTGAAAAATGCATAGGATATTCACAAAATTTGGCAAATAATAGCGATTGTACACTTACTAGTAGCGAAACGAACTCATCGAAGAAAATTATTTAGTATTCTAATCGAAAAATACTATGAGAACATATATAATAACGTTTTTACTTCGATCGAACATGGTATGAAATTTAACGAATATATATATATATATATATATATATATATATATATATATATATATATATATATATATATATATATATATATATATATATATATATATATATATATATATATATATATATATATATATATATATATATATATATATATATATATATATATATGTATATATATATATATATCTATATATATATATATATATATATATCGTAATATATATTTTATTATCGTAATATATATATATATATTATATATATATATATATTATAAGATAATAAAAAATAATTTGGTTAAATGGATTTTTGATTTTGGTTGCATGATCATTTGCATAAATAGGGCTTTTTCTATCCAGTCAAAAGCAAAATACACACATTACGTCTTTATTTTTTCTTTAGAATCAATTTGGATAAATAGTATTTAAAATTTATCTAATTTAGTCTCGAATATTTAAGCACGCGGTTTTTCTTAGATAAGAGTGTTTTTATTCTTGTGCATTAATACTTATATTTCCCATTATATATTAAAATACTTTCCTGAATATACCCAGCGGATGCTGAAATACTTCAAAACATTTTTTAAATAATAAATATTGAGTTCATGCTTTTTAGATTTTAGTATTTGATCCCATTGATTATGATAATAAAATTTGTCTTATAATTGCATGTTTAAAGTGAATATCTTAATAAATTAAAAATGTTTGACGATGGTAAGTAATAAAAGCAAGCAGTTTTCTTGTAAACTATAAATCGAGCTCATTTTTTTTTATTTCATACGAAGATTAAATTGTATCCCTTTGTTTAAAAATCCCTGTAGTTTTGCTACAATTCTACCTTAAATTTAGTAATTAAACTAATTTAATTAGGTCCACAAAGTGACATAAAAGACTCTTAATATTAGATTTTAAATGTGTCATAACGTATAACTTTTTAACTTCAGGCAGACGCTCTTGCATGGGAGAAGGTTTCACAATGAACCATGTGTTCCTCTTTGTAACAACAGTCGTCAAGCACTTCCGCCTGTCCACGCCACCTGGCGTTGACACTCAGAACACTGTGTTCCCAGCAGAAAAAGTCGAAATTGTCGCTGAATTGAGAAACCAGGGTAAAAACTAAATACAAGAAACACAGCTATGAAACTTTTCAGGCCATATTCTTCAGGCCATACATAGATTTGGCCAACACACGCACAAAAACTGCGTGTGTTTGCATCATGGCTCTCAAATTTTGATTTTTATTGTCGCTCATAGTTCTAATTTTTTAGGCCTAGATTTTACGCTTCATATACGTATTATATTTCTATCTGTGATTTCCTTAATGAGCTTTCTGTTGCATTCCTTTTTATGCTTAATAAGTCGAATTATAAGTGCAGCTTGTATAAGATAATAATGATTTAAGAATATACTTTCTAAAAAAGAATATAGTGTGTGATCCTGTTTATTTTATTACCCTAAAGTGATCTTTTCTTTTTCCAATCAGTAAGTATATTTGAAACGGAAGGAGTTTTCATATTCTGCAAATCTTTTTTAGTGAGTTCATGTGCAATGGTAATATTTTTATACTATAATATTTTAAAGAAATATTATGTCACTCTAAAATATCAATATTTGGCAAATATCAGTCCATATTCTCCACTCAATTCTACAGTCTGATAGTCACTTGGTAAATGAATATATGTTTAACTCTTTAGTTTCTCACCCTATACCTATAAATCTGAACAGAAACTGGCAATGGCTCCATTAAGTATTTCCAATTATCTTCTTTTTCTTGAAAGTGTTTCGCGTAGCCAGCCTTTAATCGAAGCTAAAAGCGCTTATTAATTTTTGGGTTTTATGTCAATATCCGTGAAAGAATATTAACATTCATCAGTGTATTTTTCTCTGACGTATTTGAATTATATATGTCCTTCATTGACAAATATTGTTTTACTTTAATTTTTGTGTTCCACTGTAGTATGCATATAATATTTATCAACTGCACTAAGTAACGGATTAAAAATTTTAAAACCCGTTCTTAGAAAATGATAAGTAAAGGAATCCACTCTCCAATAGAAAGACTTTTAGCGCAAAAAGTATTTCTAAACATTTTTTTCAGAGATAATGGTAGTCAAAGAGTATTTTTTTAAAACAATAATGAAATAATGTACGCGTGAATTCAAACAAATAATTATGCTAATTATGTTGAATCCCCCTCTTTTGTGTTGAAAAGCAATGAAGATACTGTGAAATCTACATTGATTCTCTCTTCCATGATTACACAAAAATATAATTATATAACCACCTATTAGATGAGATAAGCAGAAATTCCAAGGACTTGTAATGCAAGTGTTCATGACTGAACATAAATCTCTCGATAGATTTCTGATTCGTAATGCAAGTGTTCATGACTGAACATAAATCTCTCGATAGACTTCTGATTCTAAATTTGCAAAAATTGAATTATTAACATACTTTGTTGCTCTTAAAATGCTTCGTAATTTATATGCTCTTAAAATATACTTGTATTATATATACTCTTAAAATTGTTTCCATTATATATGTAGTTAAAATCTTTGGTACTTTTTTAATAATTAACACAAAATGTGACTTATGATGCTATTTATTTTAAATACTAAAATATTGTGATGATATATGTATTAATTATGCGGTTCATATTCTTTTCGTTGAAGAATAATAAACAATATAATATTGTTTCTATACTTAGAACATGAAAAATAAATGTTTTGCATTAAAAAAGATGTCAACGAGTTTTTTAAAATATTTTGAATGCTGACTCACTTGCAGCGTTTTATGACTTTCAGTTATTTTGATTACAATTATTAGCCTTCAAAACGATCAAGTTATGGAAAGTTATCAAAAATGAACAAAACATTACTAAAACAGCAAACACTTAAGTCTATTGAAAACTTCCTTGTCTTACAGCATATATATATTGACATACAATTTTATGCTAAAATCGTTAATAAATTCTTGTAATATAATAAAAATTTATATTACATTTAAATATTTAATATATTTATGAGAAATCTTTATCTTCCCAATCACAAATTTCCTATTAGAAAATTCATTTAAAACAAAATTTATTAAGAATAATTTTTTTTATTTATATCCTACAATATTTTTGCAATATATGTTTATTTAAAATAATATGCTCATCTGAAAAACTCTATCCAAGGCAGTGGCATCACATACCCTTCCATATAACCACAGCCCTTTTATTATCAAAAATTCTGAATGCAATTAATTCTTAACTTAATAGCTACAAAAAATTATTGCTATATTTAAATGTACCGTACTGATTTTTATAAATTCTTCGAAATATGAAAATAAACACTGTGATAACAATATCATTTTCCAACATTGTCTTCCTACACATATATTTATGATTACAACTATTTAAAATAGCAAATTCTGTTTAAAATTACAAAAAGTAACTTTGAACCCTTAGAACCAAATACCTTTTTTAATTCGTGAATATAGTCTTGATATCTACAAAAGCAATATTTGTAGTACTGTAGTGATAAAAATTATCATCATTACATTTCGTGAAAAACGCGAGAGATTGAAACACTGAGTGTTGACTCGTTAATATTTAATCAGCAATCTCGTTTTCCGAGAACTCGATGGACTGACCGAAAGATTAAGCAATGTTTATTTTTATTTAGGCGTAAAATATTGCTTATTTTTTTATAAATTTTCAGCCAAATGTGATTGGTATCATATGATTTTATGTACTTTTGCTTGTATACAGTTTTAAGAATCATTTAATCTTTTGAAGTATAATGATTAATGATTTTTAAAGATATATGTATGTGTGCATGTTTGCATTATATATATATATATATGCATTGCGACGGGATTTAATGTTTAAGGAAGGTCTTAGGAATTCACTAGACGCCTGTGTGTTAGGACTTCAATATAGTGGTGAAATAAGGGAAAACCCATAAATTTAGAGTTCTATTAAGTAGGTTACATTATAGAAGAGAACTTTTATTTTATTAATTTAACTTATCTTAAATTTAATATTACTTATCTCCCCTGCCAAAACAAAAGAGTGTGAAATGTCAAGGAGGTACAGGCATTTTCAGTAAAATACAAGATAAAAATATAACAGTATACAAGAATACAATATTGGTAATCAAATATATAAAAAAAGCAACTAACAAATAAAGGATTAAAATATACTATATCAGGGATGACCAAGCTTTTTGACAGCCGCAATTAAATACATGTTCAAAAGCTATGCAAAAAGGTATTAAAACATTTTGAAATCATAAATAAGAGTACAAAATATGTATATTGAAACTAAATATTAAAAACTAAACATATTTATTTTATTTCTCTTGATAATTCTTTAAACTTTGGCGATTAGTTGATGACAGCACTTCTTTGAGATGTTGGTTAATTACTTCTAATAGGTGTTAGGATTTCATGAATTTTAAAGAGGAATAGAATGATTCACGTGAGTACGTTGTTTCGAATATTGAAATAGTTTAAAAAGCAGCATTTTTAAATTCAAGATACTTCAATTCTGGTACAAATTTCCAAAATTCAGTAATTGGTGTCGACTTATATTTTAATTATAGTGCTTGATCTTTTCTTGAGTACATTAATCGAGAGACACAAATAATCCTTCAAAGAGCAGCATGCGACTCGCATATTGGCCACCCCTATACTATATAATGAAAGCAAACTAAAATAAAATACCAAATTGGCTTACTTTCAATTATAACTTTTCTCAAATAGACAAATTAAAGCGTTTATAATACCTAAAAATTTAGAAACAATTCAAATAATAGGTTTTATTTTTATAACAATACTTATCTAGTTAATTTAAAACAATTATGAAGTTATCTTACACAGGCAAATTCAAATTACTAAAATAATCAGTTACATCTTCAGGTTCATTAAATCCTCGATTAACATTCGCTGACATACACATGTGCATAAGAAAATAGTAGGAATGTTCAAGACTTAGAGGCGAACTCCATGTAGAAGCCAACTGTAAAATTAATTGTGGGTTAAGAACGCTAAATACTATTCATAAAGAGCTCAATCATTACTATATAAATACATTTTACCCATTATAACAATTCTTGAAAAACATTCATCGTCACAAAAAAAGAAACTAGCAATGATAATTGATCCATTAACCAACTAGCTCTAAAATTGATCCATTAACAAACTAGCTCTACCATTGATCCATTAACAAACTAGTTTAACAATTGATCCATTGACAAACTATCTTCACATTTGATGCATTAACAAACTAGCTCTACAAATGATCCATTAACAAAATAGCTCTACCATTGATCCATTAACGATCTAGCTCTACAAATGACCCATTAACATACTAGCTCTACAATTGATCCATTAATAAACTAGCTCTACAATTGATCAAATAGCAAACTAGCTCTACAATTTATCAATTAATAACCATCTCCAAGATTCTCAAATATGCAATGCATTTTTCGTAAAAGTCATCCAATTCTTCTTTTACATAGTTACAGTTGTGCTCATCTAGATTCCTACAGATGCTCTTTGCTCTTCTGTAGTTTTCATATAATACAGAAATAAGTCACAAAATAATTAATCTTAATAATATCCTTCATAATTAATTATCTTTAGACATTTCCAGTTATCTGTGAGTTTAATTTTTACCATGACGAGAAGTTAACTGGCCAGGTCACTGGGATTTTTTCTGAAAACCTGGATAGTCCCGGTCAAATCGGAACATCTGCCAAGAGTATCTGCAAACACTATTATAAGTGTTTTTTATTTTTTATTTTTTGATATTCCTTCACGTGCAACTCATAAAACACATGATGCTTTATCATCAATGCCTTAAATACATATCATTAACATTAACCATCATATTATTCACAAAGATTTTAGTAATATATTTATCAAATCTAAGTTATGTTTATAACTTGAGCGAAAGTAAAAGGAAACAAAACCTATCAGAATAAACTACATTAATAATGTAATTTAAAAATGCACTCTCGCATTAAACGAAAAATAAAAGGATCCTTCAGACTTCACTCTCCTCCAGATGCACAACTAATTTGTGTTAACAATTCCTGGAATCTGATTCAGATATGCATCACTGAATCAATATTCTATCATTAGAAATGAATAGTATTAAATTGAAATTTAAGAACTTCTTTAAATAAAGCTTCGATTAAAAATTGAATTATTAAATTTCCCATTGGAAGCCCAAACAAATTCAAATATACATCACATTTAATATTCTTTTAAGCATATATATAAAATTATGCATATATATATATATAATATCTATATATAAAATTAATATAATAATAAATAGGCATCAAACTGTAAATTTAATTTAAAGATACACATATTATAAATTTTATGGAATTCCTGCTTAAAAAAATTAAGTTGTGTTTGAAAGAAATGAAGTGAGTATCAATTTTTTTACGATTATTCAGTTAGTAATTCAAAAGATTAAAATTAAGCATAAAACCCATAGAATCAAAGGTTTGAATATCAGAGAATATATTAAAATCTGTGCGCAGTATTCTGTAATAATAACAGTTTCTAGAAATTATTTTAATATTTATAAAGATTAAGAAAATTTTTTATTCTGTTATTAATAAAAGTTAAAAATCAGGGTTGCTTCTAATATTTTCTTTGCTAAAATATCGTTAAATTGTATCTTTTTTTTTTTTTTAAATTATTTGTGTTTATAATATAACAAAATGCACAGGAAATAATAGGGTTAACTTTGCTGACCCCACGCTTTTACACATGTGACTGTTTATAAAACATGACTTTTTCCTTGCAGCTGTCAAGAAAATGAATATTGCGTGAATTCTTCAAATGACCCTCAAGGTCAATTGAACAAAGATTTTCATGTTCAGTTTGCTGATCTAATATTGGCGATGCTGAAATTATCAATCTGTGAATTATTATTATTATTATTTTACAATAGTAAATCATCATATAATATTTTGGCAATCCGACTTCATTTAATTGAGTATCATTACCCAAATCTACTTATTTTCTTTATCGTGCATTTTCCTTTTGAATTTAAATATGCAGTTGAATCTGCTTAAATTGTACGAGTAGCTTTCGGACAAAGATAGCTCATCTACTGGGTGCCCCACTGAATAAGTTGCCATAAATTTTAACCCTTGTAGTTCTGAATGGATTAATCCTGAGATCAGCCGGCCTTATAAAAAAATATATAAAGGGTATTTTTTAAAAAAAAAAAAAAAAAAACGTTCAAAACATTCGCGCGCGCGCGATTGTTAAATAAAAAAAATTTTTTTATTAAGAAACACACACATACATATTAATTGTTATATACATACCCTTGGTGATTTATTTTTATTGTTTCCTTTAAAGTAATTGTAATTTAAATTTAATTGTACAAGATATTTTTACCCAATAAAAATAAAACCATATCTGCAGCACTCAAGTTTTTAGTTATAATTGAATGAAAACTATTACTCAATTCTACAAAATAAATTTTGACTAAATAAATATTTACAAAGTGATGTGAATGTTTATCTAGTCAATTCGTATAAAATTATTCCATCGAAGCATTTAACCCGTCCTGACTTAACTAAATGAATGGCCTGTCGAGGAACAACATAGCTAAATAATTTTAACACTTAATAAAATAAAATTACATTTGTGTATAAAATGAAACATAAAATTATTTTTATGAAATTCTTTAAGTTAAAAGATAATATATGTGTGTAACAACTAACATCGATCAAAAATTACTTTTGGTTACAGTATTTTAACAAAAATAAATAGTTTATAATGAAGAACAGTTTTTTTTTCTTTTAATGTTTCAGTACAGACTAAGCGAATAGAAATTACATATTATCAATTTTGTATGCTATTATTTATTTTTCTAACGGCGGGCACTTGGGTGACGAATCCTCTACTACAACAAGGCCAGAAACTGCTACTCATTTGTCGTTACCCAGCGGGCACCTGTGAACCAAGTCACGGAGGCGAGTAGCCTTGCCCGCGCCATACCACCATAAACCCGATAATAGAGTGGGCCACACTCATACATCATCACAGAAGAAAGGACAGAGAAACATAGAGAGAATCGAGAAAGAAAGTAACGTCCATCCTCGAACCGGGATTCGAACCTGGCACCCACAGCTCAGAAGTCAGGAACACTAACTACTCAATCATCGGTCGGCAAGCTATTGTTATAAAGTCGTTATTATTATGGAAACAAGTTTCTTTAAAGGTAAAATTACTGAATAATTAAAATAAATTACATTCCAAATAAAAATTCATAGAGAAATAAACACTTCTGAATAATAAGATTTAAAAATTATTAATGGTTATGTTACTGTAAAATTTTTAAATACTTGTAATAATCAAAGGGGTTTTCTTTAGCTTTAACACAAACAGGAACTACTCATTCATTACTTTTGGCGATGAAAGAATTTAAAGAAAAGCTTTATCAAAAATTGGTTCTCTCTGAAAGTAAAAAAAATTAATTGGTTCTCTCTAAAAGTAAAAAAATTTAATTGGTTCTCTCTAAAAGTAAAAAAAATGTAACTAGTTCTCTCTCTCTAAAAGTAAAAAAAATTACTAATATCTTACACATTCCTTTACTTTCTTAAATGAAACTTTTTCTTCCGTTGAAGATAAAGTTTCATTTAAAAAAGCAATTTCAATTGATTATAGTTTCTTTAATAAAATAAATTTCTAAGAATATAATTTCAAAAGTATGAAGTATACTTTTGAATTATTAAACTAATCCTTATTTATTTTAATTTAACTTTTATTAACTAATCAGTTTTACTTTTTTTAAGATTTAATAAATAGGAATTAATCATTATTTTTGGTTAAAAAGAAATTTAATATAGAAAAACTTTTATGAAAATTCTGCCTTTAAAAGGAAACATTTTAAAATTAAATCGTAAATTCCTTTTCCATATTTTTATTTCGTTGCAGATCAGGTTTCATTAAAAAAATATTTGTTTATTTTAATAAATGAATTTATAAGAATACAATTTTAAAATTTGCAAATTATACTAGTGAAATACTGAACTAAGCGATATTTATTTCAACTTCAACTTATTTTAAATTTTAACTTATTTTACTTTAATTTACTTAAAATTTTATTTTACTTTCAATAAAAGATTCAAATAGAATAGAATATTTCTTAAGTTTAAAGAAATATCGCAGGGAAAAAATTTTTTACAGGAATTTCTATTTACTAGTCTTGGGTACAAAAGGGCCGAAATTTCCTAAAATAAATACCCATATCAATACGAATCAAGATTCCTATACATCAAAGTATATTATATTTTAAGTTTGAAATAGTAATATCTCTCGATATGAATAAACAACACCTATTGAGAAATTCTCAAAATAATAAATTTTTTCATTGGTATATAAACTATTGCGTCAAACACTGGAAATAGTCACACTCTTTTATAATGTTTCTGCTAAATTGCTTAAGGATTTTCTTTTTCCTTTCACTTTTTTTTACTATCTATAATTATAGAAATATAATTTCAAATACCAACTTATTCAGTTACTTTAACTTTACTCTTTGTGGAACAACTATTCTAGATATAACGGATAACAACATATTTCTGAATACAATAGGAAGATTTTAGAATGTCTTCGAGGAAAACATAAGGAAATATGCAAAATTACCATTATATATGAATATTAAAATTTAAAATATTAATTTTTAATTTTTTATTATACTTTAAAGTGTCAACAATATTTAATTGTCATTAATGACAACAAGGTTAGGAAATAAGTAATCCAATTCCAGCAATCAGGAACTGAAGGCTGAAACACAATAATATTGAATGCAATGTAAAGTAAAAAATGGAGTCCTTTTCTTCAAATTTTGTAGCTGTCACTGTGTTATGATCTGTTCTTGTCAATGTTTTAATAAATAACTTTCATATAAAGTCAACCAATTCCAAAACCAATTACACAGAACCAAGAACGGTTACATTATATTTCAAAAATGCTTACAATTTAACAAAAAATAAATAAATAAAGCAATGGAAAACAGTTGAGTTTTTCAGGTAAAATAACAAGTATATACTATTATAAAATTATATTTTCTCATTAATTGAATTTTTCCTTAATTACATTTTTTTTCACTTTGATAGTCTTAACAGTAAAACAAAAAGAACGCAATCACAAAACAAATGAAATTGCTTAGTCCTCTTTTCTGATAATACCAGTATACGTAAATTCTCGACAAAAATTTAAAATTTTATTTATAATTAATGAAAGTTTTAGACAAAATCTTTTCAATATACCAACACTTCTAATGAAATATTTGTTCTTTTGTACTAAAACAATACAATTGTTGTTATTCTTCTATAATAAACTATTCTATAAAATAATTTTCAATAGAAACCAAGCTGTTATATTTTTATTTTTAACTTCCATGTGCATGCTGTAAGGGGAAAGTGAGCTGTCGTGTGAGGTACACGACAACTACCATATCCTCAAATCATAATAACAAAAGAAAAGACACGTGTATTCAATTACAAAAATAAAAAAGACGCATTCAACTGAAGGCCACAATGTGGCCATCTATTGAGGGAAGATGGAAACTATTCTAAGGTCGCTCGTGACGCAGTTATGGAGAGAAGTGAGATACAAGCATTACTCACTTTGGGATGCCAATGAAAAGAAATAAAACAAGGGTTGTTCCTCAGGAAAAACAGATCGTTGAAGCTCTCAGTAAGTTTTTTCGTATATCATATTTTTAAAATTTATTTTATAACTAGCTAATATTAAGCGTCACTAGTTTTTACGAACTTAAGATATTTTTTTAAAAAAATTATTGCGTAATTTTGTGTGTGATCAGGAGCTTTTTAAAACAAAATCTTTCCGTAAATTAAACCACATTCAATTATTTAAATTTATCTTTTTTTCTAAATTACATGTATTGTAATTATTTTATTTTCTTGGAGTTAAACAATATCTCAAAAAAGTGATCAATCTGTTAGAAATATACATACATATATATATATATATTGTGTATAAAATTATTTTTCTTTCACGACTATAATTTTATGATGATAAAATTAACGAATTTAGTATATTTGTAAGCCTACAGTAGCATTTTTGAATCTGATTACTCATTCATTTAGGATTTACAGTTTTAAAAGGAAAACCGGAAAATTACAGTATCTCATATTAAAGGGAGAATCGAACCCATTAACATGAAACTAAAATCAAGGGATGAAATATACTATATCTAAGTATTTAAATGTAAATGTGACAAGTATATTATTTTAAAAACTAATTATATTTGTTATTAAAAATGATATCCAACTCTCTAATATAACAAAATATACTATTTCAAACTTGATTTTGTATTTATGTTTGGTATTTAAAAATTTAGATTGAACAATTCAGATTTGTAATAAAATAATCGACTCGTTTCTCTTGCTAATTTTCAATAAATAATTTATTTTAATTAAAAAGTGAATGCGAAATGAATATTATAAATTTTATATTTAAAAAAATTGTTCATTCGAATTCAGATTTATTAAACTTTTAATCTATAAAAATATATGTATACATAATTCACACTTAGATCTGAAAGTTTCCCCAAGTTTTATTAAGTTATTTTATAGTTAATTTCATCGATAAATATATATTCGATTGTTTTTCATAGAAGCTGAACTAGGAGATAGCTTTAACAGTTAAGAAATGGTAAAAAAGACAGGAATTTTCTTTGAAAGAAACTTTTGTCATTTAACATTAGGAAAAACATGCTATTTGTTGATGTGAGAAAAAATTTAGTCTGCTTGAATTACGTCTGATTAATTTAGTCTGCTTAGTTATTTTGAGTAATTTTATGAATCATTTTTTAAATTATATACTTAGATTTGCTGATAATATCTTTATTTGCCTTGCTGTAACAAATTTGCTTTAAATTTTTGTTTGATTTCAATAGAATATAATAAGTTTAAAAATTTCAACTAAATTTTTCAGCTGATTATTTTTTTATAAGTCTGTGTCTCAATTAATCTTTTTAAATGAAAATCGTGTTTTCTTATCATTGAAATAAGCAAATATCAATGTTACGTATTTTTGATGGTGATATGTATTACATTTTTGCCAGAAAATTAACTTTAAGCCCACATTACAGAATTACAATGACTCCAAATATTATTAAATCCATCTGTTTGAAAGCAGATTCTATCTTTTATTAATTACAATAAGGAAACATAAATATTACACATTTTTTAATGATGATACCTATTAAATTTTGACCGTGGAATTAAATTTAAGCCTATTTCACACAATTTTCTACACCTTATCGAAATCATATTTAAATGTTCAACATATGAATAACTGAATATAAGTTTTGTTTTATATATTTTTTGTCAAAAATACACTTATAACTAATATTAACTATGTTTTTAATATACACATTTAGAGAATAATGAAATCAGTAGATAAATGGCTTTCGATCTGATCTTCAGTTCAACATTCCGTTAGTTTGTTTCACACCTCGGCTTTAAATGCTTGTAGAAGGGATTGCAATCTTCTTAAAACTGTAGGTCTGATTCCCCAATCAGCATTCATGCACAAAAAGTGATGACAATGCTACTTCCTAACCATGTGGAGCATATATCTTATAAGTAAGATTTCTAAAAATACGTAAAATAATTGCTGCTTAGAAAATATCAAACCCATGCTCAATTTTTAAACCCAGTCTGAATTTTGGTGACTAAAGGACGGCTTTTAAAATCTCATGTGTTCTGCTAACTTTTTCGAAGTTCTGCTACATTATTCTGTTTGTGACGTGGTTTTTTAAAAACCATATTAAACTGTAGGTTCTGGTACAATTAGTCCTTTTGTCCAAAATATGACCACAAAGTAGAAAATAAGCCCGCTTATTCTAACTAGAAATAAAAATGTGTGTAAAAACTGAAAATATGAGTTTTTTTTTTTTTTTAAAAAAAAGCCTAAATATTTTAAAATAACTACAATGATGTTCAAAATCAAAAGATTTTGCTTATTTTGTCAAAGTTCTTGCAAAAAAGGAAAAAAAAAATGAAACTTCTGATTTGAGACAAAGATTGAAACCATATAGGTCGAATGGTGTATGCATACAAAATGAGACAATGGCTAACAGATGTCACCACGCATATATGCCAACATTACGAAACCGTGACACATGATTTTTTCATAGTTTGTCCTTTGAAACACACGTTTAGTTTACATTTGGATGAGTTTCAGCACGCATTGTGTTCTTTTTAACGTGTTGGTAGTGTCGAATTTTATGCCTTCAGAACACGATTTGCGGACAGCATTAATGTTTTATTACCATTTGAAGAAAAAGGCTGCCGAATCGCATCAAATGCTTGCAGAAGCATACGGTATTATGCTCTGAGTCATACGCAATACTACAGGTGGTTTGAAAAGTTCCAAAATGGTGATTTCAATGTGAGAAACAAGAAGCGTGGCAGACCAGCAAATAAATTTGAAGATGCTGTATTGCAAGCATTACTCGATGAAGATGATGGCTAAACGTTAGGACATCCTGCAGAGCAAATGAATGTTGACCAGAGCACTTTTTGCTGTTGCCTCAAAGCAATGGGAAAGATAATAAAGGTAGGTAGATGGACACCGCACGAGCTAATCGGGCTAAGCAGGTTATCTGGAAAACCGAAAAATCGTGTGCGAAAGTTGCTTGTCCGTTATAAACATGTCATATCTACCTCGTATTGTGACTCGCAATGAAAAATGGATTTATTTTGAGAATCAAAAGCGTAATCGATAAAATGTTGACCCCGGATAGCCGTCCAAATCGACCGCAAAGACGGATTGCTTCGGCCGCATGACAATGCTATGTATTTTCTGGTGTCAGAAGAGACCAATCTATTATGAGCTTCTCAAACCCGTAGAAATCGTTAATACTGATCGCTACAAGTAACAATTACTTGATTTGACCGATGCTATATTCGAAAAACGCGAGCAATACAAGAAATGGCAGCGCAAAGTGATTTTCCTTTATGACAACGCACCTAGCCACGTGCTAAACCGACCAAGGACATCATTAAGGCGCTCGGCTGAGAGCCATTAGCGCATGCGGCTTATTCTCCAGATTTGCCTCCTTCCAATTACCACATATTTGCATCATTGGAACACGCATTGGCCGACCAGCACTTCACTTCTTACGAAAATATCAAATCTTGACTTCATGATTGGCTGGCCTAAAAAAAACCGATCTTTTTTTTTTGGCGTGGTATTCACAAATTGCCCGAAAGATGGGTAAAATGTGTAGCTAGTGATGGATATTATTTCGAATAAAGAAATATTAACAATTTTCACAAATTTATTGTGTTTTTTAATACAGCCGTCTCATCTTATTTGCATACACCTGTGTGGGCAGAGCCAATAGAGAAGTTATTCTCAGACTTTTTATTTTACTTTTTTTCTTAGTGCACTTTTAACGATTTCAAAATTTGACGGCACAGAAAGAAGATAAGTTTAAAAAATGTTCACATACGCTAACTATTATTATGTAAAATAATTTACAATAATAACTCTTTGAACGTAAAATTAAATAATATAATATATGTACTGCAAAAACAACAAAGTAATAAACAGTACGTTTAATTACTTTACTCGAAATAAAAAAAGAATTTTAATTTTTAGTATGAGCATTTCTAAAATTTACCGGCATACTTTAAGAATTTAGCCACACCCAAAAGTACCACGTTAAAGTGGTTGAGAATCATTTCAGTAGAGGAACAGGCTTTATAAGCACGCCCTAAAAAACAAACTTTTCTTTCGCTAGTGTTCCTCACCGAATCTCTTGATGTTTTGAGCAGCAATCGGCTGGATTCAAATGGTAACAATAACAATGAGTAATCACCAACGTATGGATTATAGAATGGATTGATTGATTGACTGTGTGGGGAGACCCCGGACTATACCATGTGGTTAACGGGTAAAGTCTTCCCCACACCTAGAGCGCCCTAGACCTCTAAGAGGTGCTTGGGAATTATAGAATGGAGTGAGGCAAATTGTGGGGAGAGTTGAATCAGACCTGTCTCTCAAGTCCAGATTTGTAGAAAGTGCAATTGATATTTTTCCAACTAATCCCTGTCTTTGATAATCGCCGTATCGAGAAAGAAGAAATTTGTAAATTATTGTCTTAAATATTCTATTTGCATCATATGTATTGTTTGGAAATGTTTACTGCATTTTCAGAAACTACTAAAAAATAATACCAAAATTTTATATATATAAATTAAACAATTATCACTTATTGATGAAACTTATTTAAACACCAATGTTTATTTCTGGCGGTAACAGTGTAGCAATTGCATTGGTGATTGATAGCTTAAGGAAGATGTTATAGTACCTTTTTTACAATGAGATAAAATTAATTATTTATTATTATTATTATTATTGGCCTTTGTTGATTTGTGATTGAAATGCTTATTTTAACCAACAAAACTATTACCAAGCAATCTTTTGCACCAAACTAACCTTCGCTTTGTTTAACATTTAGCTTGTTCACCATCGTATATAACTTTTTAGTCAATTTTTGCGCACAGAAATAGATTCATTGTATATTAAATTTAAAACAAAATTTTAAGCCAATGAAATCATATCTACGTTATATTATTTTCACTTCTCCTTAAAAAAAACATACTATTTCTTAGGATCAAAACCGGAGTATAATGGTTAAGTTAAATTTAACTCCCAGCGTCGTGTGTAGCTTATGGAAAAAGGTCAACAAGACCGAATCTATTGAAGGAAAGCAAGGTCACATAAAAAAAACCACGATGATCGGAGATGATAGCCATTTTTTATTACAGAGAGGATTAATAAGGGGGGGGTGCCACTGCTCGTTGGCTTTTTTTGTGATTTGTATAAAGTACATAAACCAAATTTTCTAGGATAACATCTTCCAGAAGACTTCCCAATAGAGGCTTGTCGAATTTCATAAAAATCGGTTATAGTAGTTCTGGAGATATTTGATCAAACACGAAAATACCATTAATTTTTGGAAACATTTGTGTACAATCTCTAACCTTAAATACTTTTCATTTGGGTAAATGTTTTTTGTTTTTTTTTTCAGATTTCCGTCTTATATTATGTGTGAAATGATGGATTGGGTGACAGACACCTTTAGTGCGCCTACTACTTTATACATTGCCATAGCTGTTGTTGTGTTGAGCATAGTACATTATGTCTTCCATAACCATGGATTGCCACCTGGACCAATAGGTATTCCCTACTTCGGATACTGGCCTTTCCTTTCATCTGATAAATACCATCTTGAACTGCAAGAGATGACCAAAAAATATGGCGATGTCTTCAGCTTCACGGTGTCCGGACGGACATACATTCACTTAGGCTCTTATAAGGCTGCCAGAGAAGCTCACATTACCAAAGGTGACTGCTTCGCTATAAGAGCATCGGGCTTTAGCATTGTATATTACTATTTGAAAGACGGTAAGTTGCATTTGTTTTAAATACGTTTAATTTGATATTGCTTTATCAATGGAATGTATAATTTTAGATTGAAAAATGCAATGTGTTGTTTTCAACGAATGCATTTTATAGTTTTTTAAGATGTGCAGATGCTGTTATCTGTCTCTCACTAATCACTAAAATTATTAATTTATTCATACAGCAAAGCAGCTGCTTTACATGGTTAGTTAGTGATAATGCATATAAATTTCTATTACAAGAATCTTATTATGTGACACCTTCATGGATAAGTATTATCACAGCTATGTTTAAAAAAAGATTACTTTATTAGGATTTTTATTTCGTACAAGTCTAATCCGATTATACACAGTAAATAATGGTATTATCATTAATTTGATATTTTTTTAACGAAATAACGATGTTTTCTTTTCATTTTTTAACTAAAAATAATTATTATCATTAACATGCATTTATAAATTCAAATATGAAATTTTTAAAAAAATAAATTATTTTCTTGAAAATGAAAAAAAAAAAAAATGTTTTGGCGATTTATTTTTACATATGAGGAAACTAGAAAATTGTATTATAAGTAACTATTAAATCACAGGTAATATGTATGTCAGGTTTTTAAACCTATTAAAGTAAATTATGAAGATCTTTAAGTTGTTTATTTAAGGTAATATAATTACTTATGGAAAAGATTTGAGAAAATTGCATTTAAAATTTACCACAAAAATACAGGTACAAATGTGAAAATTTCGGATAACTAGAATTCAAATAAAAATTTAATTTTTTTTATTTATTTATTTTGCTAAAATGTATGCATTATTTACATTCGCTATTATGACACAATTAAATTTTTCTTAATTTCTAGAGAGCTAGAATTAGTTATAACATTAAATGCATTTGTCGAAGCAGAGTTTAGTTTTTGTCAGACTTTATATCTTTACGACTTTCTGGGTTTCTTGAAATTTATTGAAAACAAAAATTTTCTAGTCCACTATAAAACGTTTTAAACAAAATTGAGAAATAAAATGCAATAATTTTTTTAAAAATAACTATAAGTCATTGAAAAAATTCACAAAGACAATTTCCCATAATTTTATTATTACGATTGAAACATAAACTAACAAAATGCGTATAATTTTCGTTATTACTGTAATATAATCTGTTTTATAAGCGTTCTTTGAAAAAGCTTGAATAAAATTTAATCCTTTTTTTTTTTTTTTTTTTAGATTTTTTTGTAATAGTTAGTGTATTTGTGTTAAAAAATTTTTATTTAATAGGATTTAAATTAATTTCTGCTGTTCATAATACGTTAATCAATGATTATGGTTTTATTTATCAAATTCTACCGAAAGAACATAACATTGCAGGTTACCTTTGATAAATATATGACTTTTGATAAAGCCATTCATTACGAACAGGAATTGAAAAAATTATCCTGATGCACATTTCCACGTATAGAATAGCTATAGACAGATAGCGGTTCAGGCAAGCCCCGGAATGCACCTTTAGGTTAATGGGCTTATAATACTCTCCCATCACCAAGTGCCTCGTTATTTTGAACCACGGACAGATGACAAGATCACAACTGAGCTGTTACCCACTTCTCCACATCCCCGCCACACCAAAGAAAGGACTATGGATGTCACATATTAATGGGGATATGCCCCTAATCCCCAGAGATCCAGCAATCCCGTGAAGGAGTGAACATGGTCACCTTCCCAATCACTGCCCGAGGCAAATGATATTTCATTCTGCTGGCCTTAATGGGAAGCGGCGTGAAGTTATTGAGCTATAGCTAAGCTATATCAAATGCATGAATTTGTGCATCCTAAAAAATTCCAAAACCAGCAATGGGTTATCATAAAATAAAATGGGTTACCTAGATAAGTCCAGACAAAATAAAATACGAACAGGAGAAACTTGTTCAAAAGAACACTTGTTGCAGGTCTTGCAATGTTTTGAACCCTTCATCTTAGAATGAAGATGCCCACTGAGAAAAAGTGTAATAATTGTCTAATTTCTACCACTGCAAGCAATAATCAAAGAACTTCCCGATCGACAGCTACTCTAGCAAGGAGTGAATAGGGGTTCAGTAAAGTGGTTTGATTTTTTTTGCTTTCATAGATTGAGAAGAATTCCAAGAAGCAAAATTGCAATGAAGGATCAACAGCCCTTATTCTGGCTAAGGTATCCCTGATATTAGAATTACCCCTGATACTCGCGTGCGAAATTATACACTGTAGGTGGATCAGTGTAGAAATTAAATTGTTCACAATTAAATTATTTAAAAGCATCGTAAGGCAAAACCAGGACTGTCATTATCTCTCCCTTGTAACAGGCAGATTAACACATATCAGTCCCGACTTGCCAATGGGCACTGGAAAGGTCTCATATATTCTTGGTATAACAAGAGGTTTCCTTTTCTTAGATGTCGGCAGGAACAGGCATCACCTCAGCACATCTTGGATCCATGGATTTGACTGGAAGAATATCCACAATTGTCCACTTCTTATATCGGACTCCATTCAAGTCGACAGTTTCATTAACCTGGTTTGACTCTGTCAGAGCAGATGGGAGATTAGAACAACAGTAACAACAAAGGCATCGGTTTTCATGGACAACTTTAAATTCAACAATTTGATCTTGCAAATAAATATCAATATTTTCAACGTGACCAAAAGGAGGTGCAAGAATCATTCCTCACAGTTTTGTGCGTCAGTGACACAAGGCGAAGTTTGCAAACATATAACCGTAAAACAAGTTGGACTGAAAACAAAGTAAAGCTTAATGTATCATAGAAACTTTGTTCGTTATATTATAGCTATAAATAGCAGGTCAACCGAAAATTGCCTGTACTTATTTTCTTTCAGTGCATTTAAGATTGAATACCGATAGCATTCATTTTCAGTCCCTAATCTGCCACTTTGACACACTCTTGACTACATCGATTACTTTTAAAATTTTGTACTTCTGATTTTAAAAACCGAGGGTTCTCTCATACATTTCAGATTGACACTTGTATATCATTTGAAATTTCCCATTTTTCAATAGTATCACCTGTCAATCTTCTCCATATTAATTGTTGAAGATATTCAGTTTGAAAATTATCATTCCTCTATAAACAAAGTTCATAAATCTTTGCTCTATTGACACAGGATGGAAGCTTGAAGACGAACAACAAATTCATTAGGATATTTAGTTTACCATGACTATTCGCACACCAAAATATCTGATCCTTATTCAAATTGAAAGGAAATAATAAGAAATATCTTTTTAAAATGCTATTATAATAAAAATATTTCTTTGTATTTATCACAAATGGAAAAAAATGCTTTGTAATTGTTAGTTCAGGTGTGGTTTATCTTTTTTTTTTTATCTTTCCTATGACTGGCAAAAAGGATTGATCAATAATCTTATCTGAGCAAAATGATTCAAAGAAGTTATTCTTAGTGACTTTTTAAACAATGTATATAAAAAGTAATATTTATAAAAACAATTCTGTATGCTAAATATAAATGGTAATGAATTTTTCTGAAAATCAGAAACTTGGATACCAAGAAAATATATTTATTTCCTTGGCTTTAGATATTGAGTAAAAACGTCGCACTCTTAAGCTTAAAACACAATTATCCCCATATTTGTTTAAAGTCAATGTTGCGAGTAAAATCTTGAAGTAAATTTTTGTTTCATTTAGAAAACGATTTAACAATGTTTTCAAATAGGCTTTCTTCACTTTGATATTATTGTATGCAATGCTAAGCATAAAATGACTGCTTAGTGTTTACAATATTTATCGGGTTTTTTTTTTCATCCAAAAATGTGCCATTCAATAACTTGATATATGTTTTACATACTTTCGTAAAATATTAAATCATTTTATATAAATGGGTATTACTCATTGACTCTAAGGTAATAAATTACTCCAAAAAATATTTTTATATGGAAATTATATGCACACAATGCGTGTTTTTCTTATTACAATGCAGCATTAAGGCAATAACACAACTAATTTTTAATGTTTTGGATAGACTATGTTTTGGCATAATATTCGTTTTGTTTTTACTTTTGTGTGCTCGTAGGATATTCGAGTTTCAGATGAATGCCCTGGATGGAAATTGAATCTACGTACTGCAGAACTGCGGGCCATCAACGGTAGAACCTCATTAATCCGGATTAATAGGTGATCCAAGTCGTCCGAATTATTGAAAAAGTACGAATTAAACAAAATAACCAATAAATTGCGCCCAGCTACATGAGCAAACAACCGTATACAGTAAAAGTAGTATTCTTAATTCAAGAGAATGAATTATAAAACTGCATAGGAGAAATTAAGTATAGCATGTACATGCATTATATTTTTACTTATACTATAAACATCAGATGATCATCTTCATTAATCACACTAGACACGTTCACTGGTTGGAAGTATTTACTGATTTTTTGGTGTATTACATTAGTGGTCTTTTATTGAGCAACTGATTGACAGAGATGTCACAAAAATTGATTATTGCCATAATTCGCCTTTTACTTATACAGTATGTACATCTAAATTGATATACGTATTAAGAGAAATCCGGTTTAATCGGGTGTGGTTTATTAAAGGTTCACTGTATATATATATATAAATTTGGTATGATTAATGCTGGATAAATATTTTGCCAAACGATTGTTACTAACGTTATCACTTATTGGTAGTGTTTCCCACATGGAGACTGGTTCAACCAATACCTATAACTTTAAAATCCAGTTGAACATTTTTGCAGAGATGGGAATCAATAATTTTAATGCCATGTAAGAAAATATAATATTTGCAAAGTAAATTATTCTAGTGGTCATCTTAATTAATTACTGTTGCTTACAAACTGAAGAAATAATAAATATTTACACTTTTCTGTAAATTTTCATGTAATGTCAGTAAATTGTTAATTTGCATAATCATGATAAAGCACTCAGAAATGAAGTCTTATGAATAGTTTGACAATGGACAAAATTTATTCATAGAAATTTGTTTTTATTTAAGTTTATCTTCATTATTTCTTAAGTAATTGTAAAACCTAATTAGAAATGCTCTATGTAATTAGTTGCTATCAGTAGCAAATTTGAGAGATGTTACAGTTTTCGTTTTGAGCTGTTAATTATTGTCAGTTTACCCAATTATGGCACAGATCTTAAAAATATGATTAATCAGTAGTATAATAATGGGCAAAATTTATGAATCAATAGAAATTTGAATCATGTTTGCCTTTGTTACTTTTTTCACCTGATAAAAAATAGCAGGCATTTTTAATGTTAATTTTTAATTAAAAAATTAGAAAAATAATATTGGCTGATTAAAATATTGATACTTTTATTTAAATTTCCTTTTTTGTTTATATCATAACTCAAGTTTAGCTGTTTAAAATGAATAATCTTCGAATATCAATAATTTTTTTAAATGTTGCAGGTGTCCCTTTTTCTGACTTCGAGCAGTGGAAAACGGTAAGGAAGTTCTTCCTGCAACAGTTCAGGGAGCGTGGCATGAATGTTATGAAAGAAAGTCTTTCCGCTGCCATGTACGACCCCGTCAAGGAAGCAGTTAATGAACTCAAACAAATGGCTGGAAAACCTGTGAACATCATAGAGCTGGTTGTTTCCAAAAGTAGCAAAATAATGCAGGTGGCGCTGTTAGGAGAAGACGGAATGTCTGAAGAGGAACTGCAAAATTTTATGTACCTCTACGCTGATACTCTTTCTAGCCAACTGACCAAGTGCCTTTTGCTTAGTGGTAATATAGCAAAGTAAGTATATTTTCCCCGAGTAAAAGCATTTTAACTGCTTAATTGGGTATTATGAATGAAGGAATCTGTTTTAAATCCGATATCAACAAGAATACTTCAACTTGACTCCTTATACTTCGAAGAGAAATAGCAAAATTTCTTTTACTACTGTCAAATAACAATGGGAATATTGGAAGGAGAAAGTTTATTTTCTCCCTTATGAAATGGCAAAGAAAGTATATTTTTCAAAGCAAAATATCTCTTAACTGTTGAAATAGGTTTTTTGAACGATGAATGCTGTTCAAATTTCCGATATCAATACGATTATTTGGACTGTATTTCTTATATTTCGTAAGTAAATTGAATATTTCCTTTACTTTTGTAATATGATTAATCAAATGAACAAATTTCTTTTTCTGAACTGCAAAATAATAAAATAAATATATTTTTCAAAACCAAAATAATTCTAATTGGTGAATTCCATTTTATAAATGGAGGAACCCACACTGAATCCTGATAGGAATAGAATCATTTGAATAATAACCAGCTCCTAAAAAAAGGATATCTTATTTCTTATGAGCCAAAATCTTTTTACCAATCAACTCTTCTGTGGTGCAGTATGATACTTGTATTGACGAAAAAATTTATTACATTTTTAGAAAGCATTTGTTATCAAAATACATAAGGAAACTAACGATTATAAAACTTGCTTTTAATCATGGTTGATGAAGATATTAATGAAAGAAAAATTTTGCTCTTGTTTAGAACATAATTTGCGAAATGTCATCACAAAGAATGTTTAATTACAATTAACATTTTTTTGACCAATATAAAATAAAAATGAAGGAAAAGAGTCCTTTTGAGAAGTACTTGAGTTTATTATAAATAACTGTTTTTACATATTTTATAACCCGAATCACAGAAGTTATTACAAATCTAAAACTAATCATTACGCTTGTAGTATTTATTCAAAATAATTTTATGAGCGTAAAATACTTATTTTTTCTGGTCAATTTATTAGTCATGCAAGTTTTATTTTGTGCTTAGAACGAGTACATAAAATTTTAAAAGTAGCTTGGATCAAAACGTCATTTTTATAATGGATATGAGAAACTATTATAAATTATAAAATATTACTTAAAAACGTGAATATTTTTCATTGAAAACTATTTCCGTCAATATTTATTTTGATTAATCTTTTTAAGGAAAATAGAATTAAAAAATTTGATGTTTTACTTTTATGTAACTAGTGTCAATTATATCCGTAGCCGTCATTGGGAACATAGATTGTCTTTTAATACAATTTCAGTAATCTTCTTTAATTTTCAGTAATATTTTATTGTTGTTGTCGTGTGACAAGTGCAAAAAGAAAAGTCAAAAAAAGACAAGCCACATGGGGCCAAAGGTATGTAGCACTGCCCTGGCCACATCTTCAGCTTTTTTGTTATAAAGGAGTTTGACATTGCCTTGGGATGTTGGACTTCTGCCTGTTGGTCCACGGAAGGTATCTTATTTTCCTTCTACCACCCAGAAGACCAGTGGAGGTGTTCCCCTATTCGTCACCTTGGGGACGCGATCTCTAAGTGTTACAGGCTTCCCCGAGAGAATGTTGTTTTATGAGAATATTTTATATGCAATATTTATTAAGCCTTCTAAATAATTAATTTTTCGATAGCAGAATTAATAAGGAATATGATGTTATACTATCTTAAGAGAGACGTTGCAGACCTGTGGACCAAAATCTCGCTTCATGATGTGAACATCCGATATTTCATGGAGACAAAATCAGAATTCTAATTTCATTTAAACACAGACAGATTTCATTACATCCTTAGATTCATATTCAATAGATTCCATTCCTTTTATGGCAACTGGTTGGCGGACTAAGTAGCAAGGGATTGTTGTCATTTTCATTTCTCTGAGAAACTGTACTCACTAAGAAAATGGCAAACTAAGAGGAGTTAATTAGTGTTACCTATTTGTCATTGGTTTATAAATAAAAAATCAATGTGATATGGAATAGCTCTATCCTTCACTTTTAGAGTACTAGAGACTTCTCATTTAAGCTTAACACATGGCAATTAAATACTTCAAATGTCTTTCGTTCAATGGGAAGTAAAAGCTTCTGTCGAGTGCAGAAGCATGACGGTTATGGAATATGGCGCAAATTCAGGCATTACTCTAGAGGATATCTTCACTAACCAACTTCTAATTCTCGATTTTTTGAAAATCATGACATTTATGGATCTTGTCTGATTTTTTTTTAAAACTTCTGAAAATAAGCCAACAAACCTAACTTAAAAGTTTAAGAATTTGTACAAATATTCTTTGATTTTTGTTTTGCTCATCTGCACTAAGGTTTAACCGTTGAGTCAATTTCATGTAAGTCATACTAGTTAAAATTTTCAGATATGTCAAATTCAGCATAATTTCAATGTAATTCGAACTAAGACAATTAATTACATCAAGTAATTAGTCTCGGCTGATACAAAACTAATTCATTTAAAAATTGAACTTAAATTATTAAAACGTCTTTACTTTAGATTATTTTATTATTGGAAAAAAGTCATATGCTGGTGTAATGTGTTTGTAAATATATATTTTATCGTAAATATTGTGCAGAGTTTTCCATTATTTTACGTATCTACCTCGTTTACAAGCAATTTGCAAAGAAAATTGTGCTTGATTTGTAATTTCTGTGAACTTATATAGAATTCAATCCTAGTTGATCTGTAAAGAATATATACTATTTTTATTTTATATAAAATCTTTATGTATATGTTGCATAGCAAAAATATTAATTTCATATTACAGTTTTGTTAACTAAATGTTATTTTTAACTAAATAGTTAAATGTTTCATTTAACATATAATTAATGTAATGTTTTTTATTTAAAGATTTGGAGGAATGTGGTATTTGAAAGTGAGTGTTAATTAAATCAATTAAGTGGTTGTTAAAAATCTTACAGAATATACATAATATTTCAACTATTACTTAAATTAAACAAATAAAAAGTGATTAATATTAAAACATTAATTTTCGGTTATATTTGATATTAATATTGCGTATTAATTTTCAACAATTTATTTTTAGCTATCTATACTTTTATTTTTTAAACATTTTAATTTGCTTTATTGTACATTATAACCGATTTTTTTTTCATTATTATTACACAATTTATATTTAAAATTCCAATACAAATTAGTATTTTCTTGTAGTATATTTTTATTCATACTCTATTATTAAGAATATTTATTTTCAAATACTTATCACTTTCCTTCTATGTTAAATTTATTTAATTTTAACAAAAATATGTAATTAAAGCTGAAACTGGTATTATATAATTTTTCGGTCGTACACAAATTGTATTTAATTATATTTTTTTATTAAGTATCCCTTTTTAAATATTTTATGAGTCTAATATATTATTAATAAATGTTTAAAATGTAATGCAAAGAAATTTAATTGAACGTCGTTTATAAACCTTTTTTTTTGGTTTGGAAAAGAAAATATATTATAAAAATAAAACACAAACTTTGATTTGCATTTCTAGGTTAACCATAACTAACCTTGAAATAATTAAGAAAATCCAGCTCAGTGTAAGCATTTTCCTGCATAAAAAATGTTGGTATTGAAAATGTTTTCAGACTTTATATTTTCATTTTCAAGGTCCCAGTTGAAATGTTTCACACAAAAATACTTATAAGGAACTTATTTTACAAAAATGTTACAGTGTAAGCAATTTCAATTCCAATTTTTTTAATGAGTTTCTAACAGCGTGCAACAAAAGAAGGAAAAATTACTTTTTTATTAAGGAACTCATTAATATCTTCCAATAACTAAAGCTGAATCACTATCATTCAATATTTACTATAGGAAATTTGTATTTTTTGCTCAAGAGAAAGCTTTAATTGAATTCTTATGGGAGGAAAAACTTCGAATTGTCACGAACAATGAAACTGCAACACAGAGTTGGTGCAATTGCTGTCGTTGTGTGTCGTTCTTAATGATTGGAAATTTTTCTGTTAAAATAGTTTTTTACCACAATAGGAAGCCAAGAACTATACGAATGAATACTTCTAGAAAAAGTAAAATCCATATTATGAACCTTCTGAAACTAAAGAGTGTTGGCAGCAGTCAAATGATTATAATATCAAAGATGAACTTTTAACTGAAATGCCTACAGAAATCGGTTGCTATAATGGGAAGTTAAAAGTAAATTTGGCTAAGAATCCATCAAAAGCAAAATCCATGTTGACCATTTCAACCTATTAAATTTATATCAGATTTTTGTAGTGGTCGATTCTTAATTCTGATACGAAAAATAAATCAGACTAATCTTAGTTTAGTGAAAGAGATATGCGAATTAAATTCACTGTAGAAAAGGAAAAATATTAATATAAACTACTATAATAAATTTTAGCGCTGACCGCACTGTCTAGTGGTCAGAGTGTCTGACTGTAGATAGGGAGGTCTTGGGTTCGAATCCCGGTTCGGGCATGGATGTACTTTCTCTTTCTATCTATCTTGTCTTTGTCCTTTCTGCGTATAAATGAGGTGTGAATGTTTGCCTACCCTATAAACGTGTCTCTATGGCATGTTTGTATACTGAAGTAGTCGGACTCCACATCAAATATGGTTCATTATGAAAAAGTGGAGCAGCCCACCCCATATTGTCAGCCTAACTGGCCCTAGACAAAAAATAATAAATTATAGCCTTCTACAACTTTGCGTCAAAGATTAATGATCAATGAGAGTTCAATTGAAATTATTAAGTTTATTATTATTTATTAAAATTTCATTGCATAATTAAAGTTTTTTATAACATAATTTCGATTACAATTTTAATAAAAACATTATCTGTTTATGATCTATATATTTATGATGATGTATTATGTATTTGTAAGTATAAAAATTTTTCATCCGGAATACGATGTTATCTCGTATTAACCTACTGTTGTTGCTTTTATTTGTGACACTTGGATAAGTCTAGCTCATTAGCCGACAGTTCTGCAAAATTGAGTCATAAGGGTGCGTTTTTCGTTTAACCAAAGCACCACGAAGGTGAAAATACGTCTTTGTTCTAAGACTCCTTCGATAGATGACACCGCCAGACGATCTACTCCCTCAACTTTGACTTTGATTTAAAGGAAGAAAGTTTTTCTCCAGATTCTTACACCTATGGTAACTTTTCAACGACCGACCACAAGACTTTCGATTCCTCAAATTTAACGAGGACGTATACTGCATGTACTCGATGGATTTGTGGCGGCATCGGGAAAAGAACCAATCCCTTCCATCTGCAAGGGATGGGTTCTTTTTCCATTGCTGCCACAATGTTTAGGAACACCTGGTTGGTAAGGGCTCGGTAGGTGGTGAGTTCGAATCCTATTTTAACCGAAGATCCACGGTGTTCAATATAGGCGACTGAGGCCCTATCAAACTGGGCGTGATCGCAATGTCCTTCAAGTTAAATGATACCCCTGGGGTTGGCAGGTCAAGTTTTGGGTGTCTTTTGCTTTATCCCTGCTTCAAAATCACAAAGACTACACCCAGCTGCTTCTAACTAGTGGAACGTAACTCAAGGCTAAGTACAGGGAAGCATGCTGTTGCAACGGCCCTTGTATTAATTTTAAATTTGCAACGGCCTTCATTAATCAAGAGAATTGCAATGAAACTATATCAGTTATTCAGAACGTTTATACCATTTCCGTCAATTGTTGAATAAATGACGACAAAAGTAAGATAACGAAAGATCGGTATTTTCTTCCGACCACTGCGAGTCGTGACCTTCGTGACTACGAATCTAACCAGAGACTTATTCTCGAAGGTCAAGGTCAGGTAAAGTTCGTGAAGATGAGTATGAACATCATGTTCATACCTTTTAATGCAATGTTTATTGTAAGAAAAATAATATATGTACGTACTGTACTTAATTTTCTCGTACAGAGTTTTACATTTCATTTTATTGAATTTTAAATTCAATTTTTACTGTGTACAGTGGTTTGTATTTGTAACTTGGCTCAATTTATAGGTCATTTTGTTTAATATGTACTTTTATTAAGTCAGAAGATTTGGATTCATTATTAGTCTGGATTAATGAAGTTCAATTACTAGAACACAAAATATTCCCACCAAGTCGCTGTATGGTATTCCTGGCCACCCGCGCGAGATGTGACCTTGCGTTATTAGCCAAGAACAGTACACAATTGCGATTAACTAGTGCTGGATCCCTCGGCTGCAATGCCGGTTGCACACGTACCAATCCTTGCGAGTACAAATCCGTATTGACCGTTTGGCCTATTGATAGGAGCTCATTGTCTACCACTTGATGATTAGTTTGCCTGCCACAAAGCATAACCTTGGATGGATGTATAAGTGGACTTATGCTGTGCGGGACCTGGAGGACTACCAATGTTTAGAACGCTTGGGTGTGTTATATAGGATCCACCTTTCATCACTGGTTAGCCCTCGATTGAATATGTATACCTTACAATGTATAAAAACAACAATAAATAGGCTTGCACTCCATGTTGCTTATGGACTTCAAACAGCGTGTAAGGAACCCACTTGCTTAGCCTGCCCGTCTAACGTAAGTAGCAAAGATGAAATCTAAAAGTTTCAGTGAAAATGCTAAATTGTCTGGCAAGTTCACCATACCTTTGATACTACTGTCCTCCTCGGTAACCGTCTGTAGGGCTTCGTCATCCAATTTGATCACCTAATGTGAGCTTCATCACAGACGGACAAATTTCCTTACCTGAATTTGTTAAACCTTTGTCATACGTTTTCTCACAACACTATCCCCAGATATGAAATTCCAGCTGTAATGTTGAATTTTCACAAACCCCTAAGTGCGGTACAGTATGGTATCTTACGAGATCTTAAAAAAATTATTGTTGCCCAATTTTAGAAATTTTTAACATTACTGCCTTAGTCATTGATTAATTAGTGATAATAAGCAAATTTGTGAGCTGATGATGAGAAGAACTTATGTATTTTCAGTTCTTTCTTAATCATTTTGGCTAATGATTTCAGATCTATATAAAGGGATTACATCATCAAAGTATTGAACTTGTGAAATCAATGCTTTCCCGTACGTTCACTCACAACATTATCCCAAAAGCTTTATATGTTTGAAAACTTGCTGCAACAGCTGATAAGCCCATTTTGAAATCGTAAAGGAAACAAAACCAAACTTGCTCCTACGACACGTCACTACTGTACGAGTTACAATTGATGAATGTGCATTGTGAACCTGCTTTTATGACTGCATTTCTAATCTCGACTTACCTGCGTCTCAAGCTGATCATACATTAATTTGCATACTTATTTACACTTCCTTCAATGGCAACACGAAAATGGCTTCTTGTTTATCTTTTAATAATAGAATTTAATCAGTGAAGTAATCACCATCGGGTGAAATACACTTCTACAAACAAGTTTGGATTGTAGGCCGGTGACCGTCTACCGCGAGATTAATCGCAGAGAGACAAAAATCCCGACCTGTAAAGCACACAACATCAAATGAGCTTCTTCTGTACATCCATTTCTCTTCGGTAAAATACGAGTTACGATTGACGAATGTGCGCAACGGCTCTGTTTTTAATATTCCTGCTCTTACCTGACCGGTGTCTCAAATACATCATACACTAATTTGCATGCTTATTCTCACTTCCTTTTATGGCAACAAGAAAACGCCATGAACTTTCTTGTTTACGTGGTATAAATAAACACGTATTTTCATTGCAACCACTTTTGAATTAACTACAGTAATTTTTTTTCCCTACTAGGATTTCTATTTTTCAGTCGTAGAAGGGCGGAAGTGATGGCACCTTGTATGATTCAATGACTGTGCTATGGTTGCCTCAAAAGTGGATGTGTGTTCTGAATTTAGAAGCAGAGAGCAAACAGAAGTCCACTAATACAGGACTATCCACTCCCTGAAATATCATTTCACATGGAGGACATTGTGATCACAACTTATTTAACGAGCAGCAGCCGCAATTAACGAACACGAATAATATTTGATTGGGTAGAGACTCAAATTTACTACATGCCGATAAAGAGAACGAAAGCCCTTACCAAATTGAACACCACGGTCATTAACTCAAGACTATGTAATTTAAATTTTCGAGAACTGAATATTGCTGATATAAATATCCAGTACATTTCAAACTCAATAAATATTCAGTAAAAAAGCATTTTTCTTAATGTTTTGTATCAGTTAGCATAATTTGATAGTTTCTATAAGTAAGCCAAAATAATAATAATAATAATAATAATAAGCATTATTTGTGGTTTAAGTTTTTTTTTTCTGGTAATATATTAATATATGATCATAAATCTTATTACTTCTAAATTTTGTTGCTTAAAGAATTTATTTTCCATTCTTATTAAATTTATAAAACATTAGTTTAGAAACACTGAATTAATTCTTGGGATGATTTTCAGATTTCTCTTTTTGACTACAGGTTTTTTTTAAATTTAAATAAAAACTTTTATGGGAGTATTCATATTGTACAATTTAATATTATTTCGAAAATCTAAATCGACTTTAATAATTTAGTAAATTGTATTCATACACATAAATTTACTTATATTTTTTCTTAGAATTTCGTTTCCTCATGGGTATCAATTTGTATTTATATCAATGACATGTTCTAGGTACTTCATCTTACCATTTGATAAATCTTTCAAGAAAGGTAAGCGAAGTCATGCGAAAATTCAAGCGATGGTGTACGAAATGATTCGAAGGAGAAAAGAAAGCTTCGACGAAAATCGAATTCGTGATGTAGTAGACGCATACTTCAAAGAAAGAAACGACAGAAAGGCAAAAAATGATGAAACTTACAAATTGTTTACAGGCAAGTTTTTACCGAATCTTCTGATCACTAAACTCAGTAAAAATGCATTCTTTAAACATGACTATCGCATTTCAGACGAATGCTTAAATGGTTCATTAATCCAAATTATTGGAGATGGTATTCTGTTCATGGGAATGTTCGTCTCGGCCTTCATGCATGCTCTTGTGGCTCACCCAGGGGATCAAGAGAAGTTGTATCAGGAGTTGGTGGAAGTGTGTGGCCTGGACAGAGATCCAGAAATGGATGATAAGAGCAAAATGACGTACACAAATGCTTTCATCTCGGAGGTCATGAGGACTACTGATGTAATACCACTTTTTCCAAGCATTGAATGCACCAGTAAGTGATATTTATGTTAATATAATGTGTATTAAGATAAATTTCCATTCACATACACAAACATATTCTAGTGGTTAAAGGTTTTTCCGTAGAGTATTATTTATATTTGAGTATGAATTGGGAAGTATAAAAAATATACATACATATATAGCGGTGCAGGCGAGCCCCGGAAAGTACCATTAGATTAACGGGTTTGGAATACTCGCTCGCCCATCATCAAGTGCCTCGTAATTTTGAACTACAGTCAGGTGACAAGGTAACACCTGAGTTGGCACCCTCCTCTCCACATCCACGCCACACCAGCTGAAGGACTTTGGACGTCACATATTAGCATGGACACGTCCCCAACCCACGGAACTCCAGCAACCCAATGAAGCAGAGTACGTCGTGATCACCCTCCCAACCACTGCCCACGGCAAATGTTGCTTCTTTGCTGAACTTACATAAAAAATACACAGTATGTGATGTGTTAACGAGCAGTTCTCACTACGATAAATCGGACAAGGAACATATATTTGGATAACGAATTCTAACGAACACATATTCGGATAACAAACATGTGTGACTGACTTTCGAAGCATGAAGTGAAGCATTGCCAAACCCAAAAGTCCAGACATTTTTTCAGTTTCTCTTGATTTATATATTACTTGCTTATTAAACTTCAAAGTTCTATATTGGAGAAAAATTTCGCAATAGAATATTTATAGCCAAAATAAGCCATCAGTTCCAGTTTTAATTTCATTCAAAACCGAATGTGACTGCCTATTGAAACTGATTGCTTTTGATTTCTATCAAATCCAAATTCGGACCAATGCTGACATCTGCCATGAAAGATCTTTTAAAAATATGGGAATCTGTCAGAGCAATTGTCATAGAATGACCCCCTAACTTAGCTGATGTCAGTAAAGTTGGGGATCTTTACAACGACAATGCTATTAATCACTTCCGAAAAATCTTAAAAAAGAGAGAAAAGCATTAGTATTGGACATCTTCCTTAACGCCCCATAAACAAAATAGTATAAACATAAGGATTGATTAATATATAAAGACTACGTTTTTCTATCTTGTCAATAACAAGTGGCGAATCGTAGAAGTTAATCTATGAATTTTTATATTTTAATTGGTTTGTTTAGACTTATTTTTCACTTATATTTTAAATAAAAAATGTGATTAATTTAGTATATTAAATAGCTCTTATTTCGAATTTGTCAATATCTTTACCATCAATAGCATCAAAACACTCTTTAACCAAAGATATCGGCTGCTTAAGACTCCCCATTCTTAAGCACTAAAAATTTTGTTCTTAATTTAAAGCTCTCGATTTCCTTAAGTTTCCATCAAATTAAAATAAAACTCTGAGCTATATCAGGGGCAATATTGGAATAAAAATTGTGCATCTAATGTAGAATTCCTTCATTTAAACACATTACAATTGTTTCTACCACTTTCTAATTTCCATGAATATTTTAGAAATATAATGATTTGAATAACACTGCATCTTATTATTTAGTTGCAAATCTCACATTAGTGGCATGTTACCATCGCTGTGAGGCAATTTCATCTCCATCAGTGTCTAACTCAGGGAATATTTTTATTTCATAGAAATGACATATGTATCTCGAGAAAAGAATATTCAATTATTTAAAGTAATATTTTCATTATTTAGAGGAGACAACATTGAATGGTTACCGAATACCTAAGGGGGCCGTCACTCTCTACAATTTCTTTGCTGCCCACAGAAATCCGAACGACTACGAAGAACCAGAAAAGTTCAATCCGTCGAGGTTTATGGTTGAGAAAGACAAAAGACCTGACATGCTTCCTTTGTTTGGAATCGGTAAGTAGATAATGATTTCTCGTTTTGTGTAAACAAAAATTGGCGACATTATTCCAAAGATCCTTTTAAACTTCACGATTTTTTTATCAAATCTGCAATTTCTCAATAGTGCTTCAAGCGATTAAAGTGTCCCAATAACATTACTATCCATTTCGATTAAATATAAATTCACCAGTTAAAATCAGAAATTTTCGATTTTCATGATTTCGATTATTAAAATGACAATCTCTCGCCAAGTTCCATCTTATTTTGTGTGACATATTAGAAGTGCTATTGAATGTTATCATTTGTCGCTAAATTACTTTAAGTGTAACGATTTAAGTATATATAATTTGAATGTGGTAAATAAAAAAATAAATAGGCATTTGTTTTGAGTCATGATTTGTTTTGTTGCGAATTTTAACTGAATTTGTTTTATCGCAGCACTGATTTCCATCCTTGCGTTTTGAAAACATTGATTCGTGAAGATGAACAATTATAAAGCGCTATTTTTGTGAAATAGTTTTAAAATATCTAAATTAATTAAATTAAGAAGATATGTATATAAAAGTATATGTGAACTGAAATTTTTATCTTTAAATTGACAAAAGAATTAAGATGTTTCTATTTTACTGTTCCATTCATTTAATGTCTTATCAAAATTCTTGTTTTTTGCTTTGTGTGAAAGGCCCTTTTAAAAAAAAATGTCAAAATCTTAACCCTTGTATGACTTAATCTAACACATTTCATAATGAAGTATTTTATCTCTTATGTTTTTACTATAGAAACATAATGCGAGATGCGACTTTAAATTTATCCTTATTAAGGCTTTACATTTAGAAGTTAATTATAAAATTCCTTTGGAATATTTCCTTTAAATATAATGTACAGATATTATTTTGATAATATACAGAATAGAGTATAATATTTTATCACATTTTATTAATGTTTATTTTTCTTTATTATGAATCCTTTTAAAAAATTTCAATGTATGACCTTTATCACACTTTTACATTTTTTTCCGGTTTCTCTATTGTAATAAATTTAAAATATTCATCATTAATTACGAAAACTAATTTCTGTGTCATGACAGCCCATGTGGGAACCTTGGCCTACAGTGTCCAAATCTTTTTACGTGATATTTCCTTTATAATAAATAGAAAATTTTCCCTCTCGGGGGAGCTTGTAACCCATAGGGAGCATGTCCCTGATTGGCGGATAGGGGAATGTCTCCATTGGTTTCCTTTGGGTGGTAGAGAGCAAATAAAATACTCTCAGCGGACCAACAGGCAGAAGTCCAAGCCCTTTGGGGCTTTGGCAAATTTTTTCCATGAATTGTGCAATTCTTCCTACAAGTTATCATGCTACCGCGTCCGGGAAAGTCTACGCAACGCGACCTGCAGTCCGAGGCCACGTCGAGAAATCAACTATGAGGACAATAAACTTCTTACAGCTCATTATAAATGGCACTCAGAGAAAAGTGGCTGAGCTCTCTGACATTCTGCATACAAACAATATTCATGTTGCAGGAAACAAAGTTCAATCATAGACTTGGCCTGAAAATTAAAGGATACTCAATACAACGGATACCGGCGCACGTTGATACTTCTTGAAACAAAATAGCCGATGAGCTCGCATAATAGGCCCGTAACTCTTCTCAGCCATCCAAATGTTATTGATGCCAGTGCAGTTGCCAGCAAAAAATAAATTGGCTAGCAAGTTAAAAAGTTTTTGATTTCACAATTAAACAGCGAGAGAACCATTTCAATTATGATAGCCAGACTTAGAGCAAAGCACTTGAAAGGCATAAGAATTTCTACAGATGGACAAAGAACCTACGCCAGGTTTTGTCCTCACTACCCGGATAACACTCAACTGTCTCCATACCAGTTGGTAGAAGTAATCTGATAAGAATCTTCATAATATAGAAGCAGAGGTCAAATTGAAAACCCCAAATAATTGATGTACTACTCTCAGAGGTATCATTTCACTTGGAGGACATTGCGATCCCGACCTATTTAATATGCTCTTGCCCTTTTAGTGAATAAGACGGATCTTCGGTTAAGCAGGAATTCGAAATCACTGTTCTATAAAGAGAATGACGCTCTAATCAACCAGGTTTATGGTAGCCCTATTATTGAAGAGTAAGACAGCGGTTGTTATAATAAAAGATACCGAATTCATAGATTACAGTACTGAAAATTGGATGTTATGTTTCTGGTTTAGGTCTGTCAATTTTCTGTGGGATTGAGTGATTGGAAATTTTCTTCTTGCACTTTAATAGCTCCTATTATATATATATATATATATATATATATATATATATATATATATATATATATATATATATATATATATATATATATATATATATATATATATATATATAAAGCCCTAAATTGAATGCATCCAACAAATGCAGAAATACAGGACTAAAGTTGTCAAATATTAAATAAAAATTTCCTATTTTTTAGATTAAAATTTTTTTTTGTTAATTTTAGTAGTCCTATATTGATTGTGATAATAAAATCCACTTTTATATTTGTATGTTCTACAATTATACATTTAAAGTGAATATCAATGTATGTGTCTAGGTATGCGTGCATATCAATGCATATGTATTTAAAGTGAATATCAGTATGAATCAACAATGTAGGATAATTAATGGTAAGTAATTAAAGCAAACAGTTTGCTTGTAAACTAAAAATCGAGCATTTTTTCATTTCATGTGAAGATTCAATTGTATACCTTTGTTTAAAAATCTCAGTAGTTAAGTTATAATAGTAAACTAAATTTAATAATTGAACGGAATTAATTAGGTCCACTGAAAGTCATTAGGGACTCTTAATAAAAATTCTAAATGTGTCCTCATGTGTAATGCTTCTTTTGTTGATTTCAGGCAGACGTTCTTGCATGGGAGAAGGTTTCACAATGAACCAAGTGTTCCTCTTTGTAACAACTTTTGTCAAGCACTTCCGCCTGTCCACGCCACCTGGCGTTGATGCTCAGAAGACTGTGTTTGCAGCAGACAAAGTCGAAATTGTCGCTGAATTGAGAAACCAGGATAAAAACTAAATACAAGAAACACATCAGTGAACTTTTCAGGCGTTTATTGTCGTTACTAATTTTAATTTTTAGGCATAGGAACACATTATATTTTTATCTGTGAGCTTTCTATTGCACTCCTTTTCATGCATAACAAATCGAAGTACATATGCAGCTTATATTTGATAATAATAATTTAAGGGTATATATTTTAAAAGATGAGAATATCGTCATACTTATTTTGTTACCCTAAAGTGATCTTGTAGTCAGTAAGTATCTTTGAAACAGAAGGAGTATTCTCTTTCTGCAAACCTTTTTTAGTGAATTTAAGTGAAATCGGAATACTTTTATGCGAAGATATTTTAGAGAAATCTTAGGTCACTATAAATAACAATATTTGGCAAATATGACTGCATATTCTCCATTGAAATCTGCATTCTGATTGTCGCATTGTATATAGATATATGTTTAATCCTTTAATTCTCAGAGCTATCTGAACATAAACTGGCAGTGGTTCGAATATATATTTCCAAATAATTTCTTTTTCTTGGACGTCTCTTCAGTAGTCAGCGTTTTCTTCTAATTTCTGTGTTTTACTGTTGTATGCGTATAATATTTATTAATTTCATTAAATAAGAAATTAAAAGTTAAAAGCTTATTCTTAGAAAATAATAAGTAAAATAATAAGTAATGCCTATAGGCTTTTAGTGCAAAAATGATTTCTGAACATTTTTTAAGAGTTAGATAATGATAGTCAAATAAAAATTGTATTTTCACGAAGAATAATGAATCAGTTGAGAGTATTTAAACAACAAATTATGCTAATTAAGTTGAATAACCTTCTTTTAAGTTGAAAAACAATGTAGTTACAACGATACAGCATAATTAATGGCCATCCATAATCACTCGAAAGATATAATTATCTAATCAACCATATTCGATCATAAACAGAAATTCAAAGGATTTCTAATGTTAAATGTTCATGTCTAAACTTCAATCTCTCTTAAGTTTGCGATAAAAAAAACTATGGAAATCACATTTTTTGTCATTTCAGTATTAATTTAATGTTTTAAATATGCAAAAATTGAATTATTAATGTACTTTGATGCTCTTAAAATGTTTTGTATTTTATATGTTCTTAAAATGTTTTGTATTTTATATGTCCAAAAATGTTTTGTATTTTATATGCTCTTCAGGCATTTTGTAATATACTTCACTTAAAATGTTTGGAACTTTGTGGATTAATTAGTCCAAAATGTGGCTTATGCTACTTATTTTAATTACTAAAATATTGTGATGATGCGAAATGTGTAAGTTAAAAAGTTTGTTTATGTAATTCGTTGTAGATTAAATAAAACGATTATATTAAACTTTATATTTAGAGTATGAAAAATAAATTTTTTAAAAAAAATGATGTCGCTGAGCTTTTTAAAATATCTTAAATGCTGATATAATAGCAGAGTTTTATGACTTTCAGCTATTTTGTTTACCATAAGCTAGAAAATCTCGACTAGCATGATGAGACCTATGACAGCGTTAACAGTTACGTATTCACATTTGCTGGAACTAATGTCACACAGCAGTGAAGTAACGTCAAGCCACAAAAATGCTTAATCCTGTTCCTGATAAGCCTTCCTGATAAGCTTAATCCTAATAAGCCTGTTCTTACATTGCAGTCTCTGATTATATCAAATTAGATTTTTCCTTGACTAATCCGGTTATCATGGTCTACGCCACGATATCAAGAATTACATCAAAGACAGTCAATCACAGTGTTGCCTGCAGAAATTATTGCATGCTTTCAGCGTGCCTGACTGCGGATAGGAAGGTCCTGGGTTCGAATCCCAGTTCGGGTATGGACGTACTTTCTCTATCCACACTGTCTTTGTCCTTTCCTTGTATGAATGAGTTTTGAATGGTTGCCTACCCTATACACGGGTTCCTATGGCATGTTTGTACTGAGGAAGTCGGATTCCACACCAAATTAAGGTTCAGTTGAAAAAATTGAGCAGCGCACTCCATATTGTCAGCCTAGCTTGCACAAGACGACAACAGCATTGCTTGCTTTTCATGCTCCGAAATAACGGACTCTTTAAAACCTCTAAGCAAAATTAGGTAAAAATATCTTAAAAAATATTGCACTAAATATTTTAGTACTTGTGTAATTTAATGAATACTGAAAATTGCAATCTAATAATTACTGACAGTTCAAATGTAGTTTATAAAAGAAATAATTTTAATTGCCAGTTTACGTAAAACAGATCTAACCACCTAAGTCAATAAGTAGATTTGAGCCCTATAGACTGCAAATCTTAATTTAACTTATTTAAAACTGTTTTCAGAAAAATTAACAATGATTTGAGATACAAGAATTTTTGTGAAATCTTCCGAAGTAAATCGCAGGATATTTATTTTTAGAGTAGTGTTAACATCTTTTGCTTATGTGAAATGATTTCATCGTAACATTTTATTTTTTTCAACCTCAAACCATAATTAGACCCTTTAATCTATTTTCATGTGCATATTTTTATTCAAGTTTGCTTAAATGTGTTTTGCATAAATATTAAATATTTTATTTAATATTTGCATAAATATTTTATTTAATATTTATGCAAAACATTTTATTTAGTAAATATGTTAAACAAATTTATATTACGTATTTAGTAAATATGTTAAACAAATATCAGTAAAATGACTCTTTAACATTTGAAACTCTATCCTTAAGTATTAAAAACAAAACCTGGAGCAAAACCTTTCCCTACGTTTCATTATTTTTATCATTTAATTACATTTTATATAATTAATAATATATATTTTTTATTATTATATACAAATTATATTAATTTAAAACTTCATTTTATGTACGAAAAATAATTTTTCGAAATATATATTCATGTACGAAAATTTTTACAGTCAGCTAACCATTTAAAATAAACAAGTTATGGAAATTTATTAAAAATGAACAAATATAATTACAACAGCAAACATTTATGTCTAGTGAAATCTTCCTTGTCTTGCTTCATTTATTATCATGCAATTTTATGTTAAAATCTTTAATAAATTCTTGTAATATAATAAAATGTTGATTACATTTAAAAATATTTAACATATGAGAAATCTTTACCTTCCCAATCGCAAATTTTATGTAAGAAAATTAATTTAAAACAAAATTTATTAAAAATAATTTTTATTTATATCATAAAATATTTTTGTAATATTTATTTATTTTAAACAATATTATTGGTCACGTGAAAAACTTTGTTCCCGGCAGTGGCTGCACATACACTTTCCATGACCACAGCCCTTTATACTATCAATAAATATGAAAGTAGTTAATTCTTAATTTACTAGCCACGAAAAAAATAATTGATGTATTTAGATGTATGTACCAAACTTATTTTTAATTTTTTTTTAAAATAACGAAAACACTTGTGATTACTATATACTTTTCTCTTACATTGTTTTCTTGTACATATACTAACAGTTGCAGTTTTTTAATTCGAGACCGACACAGAATAATTTTTAATTCAACACCGAATACCTTTTTTTTAAATCGAGAATATACTCCAGATATCTATAAAAGCTGTGTCTGTAGTACCTGTAGCGATAAAAAAAATATCATTCTTTTGATATATTACATTTTTTGTAAGTTTTACATAGAAAATTAATTCATTGGAAAATATTTTCTTTTTTCCTGAGGAGATGTGAAGATAGCAAAAAATAGCTTTCTGAAATAAATATCTAAAGGGAGAGAGGAAGTAAAATTCATCAACACAGAATACAAAGTGTCTTGGTCTTTTCGCTAAGTTGAAGAAAAAAACTAAAAGCCGTCTGTTGGACGAAAAAATAAATAAATTACAAATGGAGCCCATTTTAAGAAATTTGCCACTACATCTAGTCTACATTTTGCTGATATTAGACGCGATAACAGACAAAATAGTGAGGCCAAGCCCACACATAAATATTTCATCTGCTAAAAATAGATATTACGTCTAGTCCATCAACGCCCACTCTTGTGTGTTTCATCGGATTTAATGAACAGCAAAAATCTACTCTTATACTGTCACCAGGCGTCCACTTAGCAATTAATAATAACTAGAATGAATCATAATTGTTGACCAATTCTTATTATGGAAAGCTTATAAATGCATGGTTTTAGTATGAGACCGTTTACTTTATGGATCAGTTGTGGGATTTTACTTTCTGTAGTATTTTTACGAAAAATTTCAGGCATATATTGCTTAGATAGAAATTAAAATTAAATAATTATTAAAATTAAATAATAAAATATAAAGTATTAAGGGAAAGAGTAAATATTATAAAATGTTACTGATGTTACAAAAATTCATATGCTTAAAAAATGATTGAAATATGTGAAACTTTTTCATTTTTTAATAAAATCTTTGTTCTAAAATGTACTACTTAAGCACATTGGCTACATTGTGTTTCATAGATGAATTAAATGTTTTGAGAGAGTTTTATGAAAAAGTTCAATAAAAATTAATAATTTCTTTTTTCAATTAAACTAAAATTTCATTATTTCATAACAGATATAATCAATCATAATAGTAAATGAAAAAATTGCAATCTGATCTCGGTTATCCAATAATCCTGGCATCGTACAGTAGTAAACTTCTGATAGTGTTCTGGTCCTAGTTCAGTATGAAGCATGGCACTTATATATCGAAGTACTATCGTGATTTATTATCATTCTTATATATATTGAAGTGATTATTTTAAATATGAATTTAAAAATATTACAAACACAAATATTTTTTTATTACATTTCTCTCGTATAAGAATCGAAAAGTTTGAATTTTTAAAAAGACATCCAGGATTTGGGAATATAACTAAATTAGTGATCGTTGATTTTTTTACTTAATATGCATCGTGAATATTTATCATTTAAATACTTTTCAAGAATTAAATTTCTAACGAATTTTAAGAATTAGGTCTTTAGCAAAAAATTCTACCTCCAAACTCAAAAATAAAATTTTTAAAAAATATTAAATGTTGGAAAAATTCCGCGTTTATTTTATTTAGGCTTCACATTTATATGACTATGATTTCTCTCTCTCTCTCTCAATAAATAGTTTATTAAAATATAAAAGAATAACCATATATTTTAGCAAATAAAAATTTTACTGTGAAATAGACTTTTCTATTATACGCAAATAATTATTCAGATAAAATCTTGTTAGAGACTTTCGTTAGAAATATAGCGCGACTTTGTTACTCATAACGAACTCTTAAATATCTTGAAAATCCTAAAACTAAAACTGTAGAAAGAAAGAAGTTGTTTCCATTTGAAGAAAGTGCGCAATATCGAGGTCCCCAAGGTTATATTTACTCAAGTCGGGTGAATCACTGGGTACCACACAAAAATGGAAAAGTAAACAGTGCTCATCTGAATGTGTTATTTCCTGAAGCCTTGAATGTCAGTCAAGGTCATCCGCACCGATGAAAATAAACAAGAGAGAAAATTCTTCGGTTTCTGATGGTGAATCACATTTTGTAAAAAATGCGAGAGCCATTGAGAGGCCTTGAGCGTTGACTGTTGACCTGTTATGGCACGTTTCAAAATCTGGTCAGTAATCTCGTTTTCCCAAAACTAGTCGGACTGACCAAAAGAAGAAACGATATTTTATGTTTATTTAGGCGTAATAAGTTTTCAGCCAAATGTGACTGGTATGATTTTATGTATATATCATTTGAAATATAAATTTTTTTAAAGATTATGATTATATATATATATATACATATATATACATACATATATACATATATATATATATATATATATATATATACATACATACATATATACATATATATATATATATATATATATATATATATATATATATATATATATATATATATATATATATATATATATATATATATATATATATATACATATATATATATATATATATATATATATATATATATATATATATATATATACATATATATACATACATATAAACATATAAACAAATTTTTATATAAAAATAATTCAAAAATCTAAAACTCCGTACTTATATATTGCGCAAAATTAAATTAAGATTTATCTTATTCTAAATGTAAGACAATGTATTTTATTTATCTGTAATTAGATCCAATAGGGACACTATGTGTAAAGCACTTGTATCATGGCAACATGTTGCACTAGCATGCTTCCCGTTACCTAGCCCTGAGTTGGGCTCTGTCAGTCTGATAGAAGTAGCTGGAGGGAGTGTTTGTGATTTTGAAACTGGGACCAAGCAGAAGACCCCCAATACTTGGTCTGCCACTACCAGAGATATCATTTCACTTGGAGGCCATTACAACCACTCCCAATTTTAATATACCCCAATTGTCTTCCTCAAACTTAACGGATCTTCGGTTATGCCAAGATTCGAACTCACTATTTTTCGATAATGAGAACGAAGCCCTAATCAACTAAGTCACCGTGGCCTCTTATGACAACATGTATAGGCCATTAAGTAAAGAAAACATATGATCATTTGAAACTGTATTGATAGTTGAATTATATTGAAAAGGTGTCGCTATTATCTATTCATTTATGCTATTATATAAGAAATAAAAAGCGATAAAGGAAAAAAAATTGTTTCTGATATATATAGTTTCTTTTTCCTATGACTTTCATTTAATACAATTTTCTCAGAATTTGCACATATCTAATGAACTTGTAAGCCAATGAAGTTAAATTAAAAGGGAAATAAAAAATCCAAAACAGTGGAGGCTTGAGTTTGGAATATTATTGATCATGAGCATTTTGGATTCAGTTATTTCTAATTACACTATTTCTTGTGTACTTACTTAACTTTATGATCATAAAAATACCATTGTTAAAACTTACATATAAGCTGCATTTACATTTCCTAGAAGCATATCTATGTTTTCATTTTACTGAAGCATTATGACATGAATCAATTCATCAGGAAATTATCAATACAATTGTTTTTACCTAAATTTATCAAATTTATTGTAAAAAAAATATTTCATTTATAATTTGAAAAGATATGATAGCAATGTTTTATGTGTGTGTGAACACTCTTTAAAATTTATCGAAATTTTCTCCATAGTATACAGTTTAAATTAGTATTTGGATTTGGATTTATCACATGATTATTGCGTGTGTTACATAATCAGTCTCTTTGCATCTATATTTATTTCATACACCATTAAAAATTGATATGCTATTATGGGATCATATTCAAACAATAACATTACTCTGTCTTGTGGACCTGAGCTATCCTCCCTTTTTTCAAATTGTTTCAGTTGCTTTGCATGAATCAAATTTATTCATTAATTATCAATCAGATGGCAACGAGTACACAAACGGAAGAAGTCGACACTTTTTCCCTACTCTTAACGCCTATAAAATGATTTAGTACGATTACCAAGATAAAATTGCCTTCTTTAAAAGCTTCATTAGACAAATTTACTTTTTGATGATTACAAATAAAAGCTTGTTTTATTTTTCTCCAGTAATATGAGAATGCTATAAAATTATGAAATAACGGTTGTAACTCTATGATAAATAAATCCTGCGAACAATTTACTTTCACTTTTTTTTGTAATTAATTCAGTTATAAAACATTTCATTGATTTATAGTATATTCGAGAGTGAAATATTTGACCAGTTGAATATAGTATATTCAGTTGAAATATTTGAAAAAAATATTTAATCAAAATTGAAATATTTGACGCATTGAATCGAGAACTTTTAAGGACATTTTTAATTTCTATTTTTATTTTTTATTTTTTACTTTAATTTTTATTTTGTTTTTCAAGAATTTTTAGTTTCTATTTTTAAGGACATTAAGAATGTTTCATGTAGCTGACATAAAAGAACTTTGTTACTCTAACTTTCTGTCACTGTTGATGATAGTGTAGCGCTTGATAACCAATCTCAAGTAAACAAACCTCAAGGACACGAAATTCAGTTAATTCTATCTGTTCCACTTGATATCAAGTATCTGTCAATCATTCTTTTTTTTTTAATTTTTCACAAGTTGATAATTGTGTTACTTTGTTGATATTTATCATAGTTATTGTTTGCTAGAGAATTTCCAAGTGTTTCGTTTTTATTAAACTCCATTGATAATTTTAAGAATATCAGAAGTACTAAGAAACCATTTTCCCAAAAATGCATAATTTGAAAACTGGTCATAAAATTTCATTTTAAAATCTCAATCAAATTTCTAAGTGTATAGAATTTTAATATCATTGTGATAGAAACATTTAATTTTCATTATTGATAGTTTCCTCTATGGGAAACAGAACTATGCTAAATTTCAACTATTTGAATTGAATTTAAATAAATCAAGTACAAAATACGTCACACTTATTCTTAAAATTATTATTGTTTTAAAACTGGCAACACTAAGTGTCTAAAGCAATTTCTTCAAATAATCTCAAAATACTCATTTAAAAATACAGTATTTTTTATCATTTGTTGTTTCATTAGAATTCTTAGCCCTGAGGTTTATCATTTATATCTAATTCATGTTTTATTAATAATTTTATTTCTACATTTAAATATTTATTCATATTTTTTCCGTTGTGTATAATTCAGTGCTATGTGTTTTCCTCATTAATAAATGATAATCCATTCTGAGTATATATGGTTTTAGAAATATAATTATTTGGGAAGTGTATTATATTACATATATGGGATGTGGTGTTGGTAGTATTAATTAATTTAGGCATTTTGAAAAACTTAATTGATAAATCTAAGGATATCTCAACTCTTTGGTTCTCTAAGGATATAATTATCTAATAATTTCTTGGCTATTATCTAAATGTACCCTAAAATTTAATGATATATTTTTGTCTTGCACAGTATTTTAGATTTCAGCAAAACATTTTCCATAGACAGGTAATGTAATCTAAATTTGCCAGAGAAAAATTAAAAAAAACTTCCAAACGCCCACCAGAAAATGTGCATGGAAAAAGTTTATTAACAATATTTTATTGTTCAGTTGTTATTGCATAAGCATGCTTCTCTGTACCTAGCTCTGAGTTGGGCTTTACCGGTTCAGATAGAATCAGTTGGTTGGATATTTCGTGATTTTGAAGCAAGAACCAAGCAGAAGACCACTTTACTTGTCCTGCCACTCTCAGATGTATCATTTCACATGGAAGACATTGCGACTACCCGCAGTTTTAATGTACCCCAGCTGCCTTTAGCGAACACGACGGATCTTCAGTTTCACCGGGATTCGAACTCAATACTTCCTGAAAATGAGAACGATGCCCTAACCAATCAGATCACCGCGGAATCTCTGTTGTTCAGTAGTGGCTGAAAACAAAGTTTGAGTTAGAAGAGCTCAATCTTATCCTTAAGTCATGAATCTCAGGGCCCCATTAGACTAATTGGCACCCAAGAAAAATTATTTTATGAGAACCCATCTGCTTCAGAACAACAAATTTTCTCTTCGATTGACCAGTTAAAATAAACTTTCAAATCAATTTGGAGGCCTCGTTTGAATGGGAGCCCGTATCTACTGCCCATATGCCCCTGCTCCAGCCAATCCAACTTCATCAAATAAGATTACGATATACTTGAAATATAATAAGATGTATTCCTAATACTGAATATGCTTGTGGAGCATTTGATCAACCTTCGCGTGATGCCTTATAAAAAGATACTTCATACATAGTAAACCATATTCGCGATGCCTGGAAACCCGTAATCCAACTCGACACAAATGCAAATAATAAGCAAAAATATTGCACATGTATCTTGTTATTGAGCAAAGGTGGAGATTATTATTCATTGGTAACATTCTATACAAAAGTATCACAAAGATATTGGCCAATATTCTATCAATTTTGGCCAATATTGTTACGAATACCGATGAATGCCGAAGGTCGATCGGCTAATATTAAATAATATTATATAATATTACGAAAATTAATTTTTTCTGAACAAAATTTAGAAATTATAATGACGTGAATTATTTTAGAAGATTATGTGATTAAAATGTGTTTTTTAAAGTTTATTCATGTAAATTTATGATGTACAAATCATTTTTTGAAATCTTCTGAACATTGATTAATATTGTATTATTCCAGGGGAATATTACTCAGTGAATGTTATTTAATATTTGCTCATATCTTCGTAACAATCAATGATTTCTATGTGAAACGAACTGAAGATATGAGAGCATTTCTTACAAATCACAGAATGAATTGCTTAAGTTTATCTTTAAAAAAAATTAGATTGATAAAAATGTATTATGAAAAACAAAACAAAATAATAATAATTTGATTGCTATTTGTGTTTGTGTAATTCCTCAGTTCATGGAATTGCTTTTTAATGCTGAAGAAATTTCAGTTCTTTTTTTGAAGTCTAATTTTAATTCTATTTTTGTTAGTCTAATTTAGAATTCATTATATATATATATATATATTTATGTATATATATATATATATATATATATATATATATATATATATATATATAGAATACCTTTTAATTTCAACTATAATGATTAGTTTAATCTATTCGTTTCAAATGTAATGTGCCAATTATAATATAATTCATTATATAATTAATCTAGTTTTAGTTGACATATTATTGATATAAATGTACGCAAAAGGGTTTTGATTGGCAGTGAATAATATGTAGATGGATTTTACTTTGTTTATGAATAGTTTTGCATAGTCTATTTTAAGCCAAATTAATAATATTTTAATGTTGATTATCGAAAGACTTAATTATTTTTCTTATTTGTTTTTTTTTTTCAAATATTTCTTTTTAATTTACCATTTTATCCTATTTTATTTAAAAGTTTTAAATTAATATATTCAATTATTGTGTAAGGGTTTATTGGAATACCTTTATGAACAATGCATATTTTTAGTTCTATGTTCGATTTACTATTTGTTAAACAATGTATCAAATTAACAAAATTAATAATTTTTTTTTTTTAATTTTGCCTAACTTATGGTTTTTCCAGTTTTTCCTTGTATATATTAAAAATGTTAATGCTTTGTTTTATGTTGAAATTTAAGTATAGGCTTTGTTCCTTTTTTTCCATTTAAACTGTAGATACTATTATCAATGAATATGCTGCAGGAACTTTAAAAAGATTTAATTAGTTTATAAAGAATTCTGCAAAGGGAGGTAAAAGTTTGTCTCTTGTATCATTAATTTTAGTAAAAATATTTTTTTTAATTCAAAATATGACACTGAAAATATTCCGAAATATCTCTAAAAACATTAAAATTATTAGCCATTAAATTCAAAATACATCATAATGCAACGAGTTGCTTATTAAAAATATTGCAATTTAATTATTTAAGAACTTTGATTATATAATGGGACATTACCATCAATATGGAAAGATTGTTGTTCAGCTTAATTAGAAAAAAATTTAATGAGTTTTTTAATTGAAATACAAAATTTTAAAAGTAATTTTTAATTTGTATCCATTTTTAATACTTACATTGCCATATTAATTTTCATTAATTGTTGAATTCCAACCTAATATTTATATATAAAGATAAGAAAATATCTGTATTTTAAATATTTACAGGAGAGGGCATCTTCAGCAATATATAGTAAGAGATTGAAGATAATTGTCCTCAAGTGATAAAGATTGATAATTTTACATAAAATATTTTAAATGATTCAATTTGTTCTAAATATATGGTATATATTATTCATTTGTATAAATTTTATTTCCTGATATGATCTAAAGATTAAATATAGGACATAAGCAAATTTAAGTGTTGTAAATTTCTATAATTCCACTGTACTGTGAGTTATTTTTCTTGCTTATTTATTGCATTCAGCAATTAAAATTTCTGATTATAATTAAATTTTTGTTTTTACAATTAAATTAAGTTTAATGTTTTTAAATATATTAAGCTATATATTTATGTAAGCAAACATTTCGTTTAAGGTTAGTTTTTACTTCTGATAAAAATGAAATAGTTTTTACTTCTGAGAAAAATGAAGTATCAGATTTTTTGCTTTTTCAATTACATCTGTGTAAACATTTTAATTAAATAAGATTTCGCTTATATTTTCTATTTCTATAAAAACACACTGAAATGTTTCTAACTAGTTTGTGCGTGATAAGTCAAATTACATTAAATGCAAGTAATTCTATGTGAAGATAAAAATATTTTTTTCATCATTTCTTAAAATTTTCACTTTGTTAAAAAAATTATTCGTTTAAAATTAACTTAATTAATTAAAAAAAACTTAATTTTTGCCATTCAAAAGGTATACCTTATTAGGTATACTTTTTGAATGTCACAAATTTTAAATGAACATCATTAAAAAAATTTGATATATCTATATTTTAACTGCTTTTGTTATAAAGAATGCAGTCATTAAGAAATATTATACGTGTTATACAAAAGTTTTGCTGGAGTCACAGATTAGAAAAATTCTGTCTCTCTGATATGACGCTTGTTTATTTATTCAATAAAGGCTTTTAAACTAATAAATTTGTGATTTATAAATTATACTTCTTGATGCAAAAACTAATTATAAAGCATATGTTTAGTAAAACTATTAATTTCAGTGACTTAGTTGCAATAAAGTAAAATGTCCATTTTTCATTTATTTCAACTAAACATTAATATGTTAAACACAAGATACTACTGATACCATAATAAAAACATTACAAACTTCATCTTGTGTGAATATTTTTATCTCCAGCATAGCAAGATGCATCAGGAAGAAAACTAAGTGTTGCTTGGTAGATTTGATGGGTTAGAAAGTCTGTCTAGAAATTGATTTGTCATTCAAATCAGTGTAATATTTTGAAAATTATAGAAAGAGCAGAATTTTTAAAATGCATGTTTTAAAAGAATTATAATTGCATGTAAGATAAATGTATATAGCATTAAAACTATTAGTTTAACTTCATTGCAACAATATGAAATCCATTATGCAAATTAAATGGTGTAAATAAAAATTTATACGATTCATATTTTAATAAATTTGATAAACTGTATTGTATTTTTATTTTCAATTAGAGCATACCATTTTTTTGTCTTGTGCCAGTTTGACAGACAATATGGGTTGCCTGCTCCACTTTTTCATACAGAACCAGATTTTGGCGTGGAGTCTGACTGCTTCAGTACACACATGCCATAGGGACCCGTTTATAGAGTAGGCAACCATTCACACCTTATTCATACACAGAAAGGACAAAGACAGGATAGATAGAGAGAGAAAATACATCCATGCCCGAACCGGGATTCGAAACTAGTACCTCCCATTCTGCAGTCAGGCACTCTGACCACTAGACATCTATCTTACATTTTTATTAATAGTCATATTTACTTTAATTTTTTATAATTCAACTTAAATAAAATACTATTTTTAAATAAGCTTTTTTGGTGATTTCTTAATGCTTGCTAAATTGAAGTAGGTTCTTAATTTTGATATTTTTAGTGTTCTATAAAATCAATGCAACCAATATTAAAAATGTAAGTTGCATTGATTTGAAAGTAAACAAGCTATGAATTACATTAGCTAATAATTTGATATAAAATTGATAATCATGATTGTGTGTATCAGACATAATCTTTGCACTATAAAAGTATTATAAAAAATAAATATCAAGATTGAAAAATGTTTCAGGAATTTTACAAACTCTAAATATTAGCATATTGCATTTTTTATTATTCTTTAAATGTTTTAATTCCCATTCTAACTAATTGTAAAATGTATAATATCGATTCACGACACGGATTTTATCAAAACAAATTCACCAATGTTTCATTTATAAAACAGCGTTGATAAATTTATTTTAAATTACTAAGTTAAATATTTATTTCATAATTTTAAAATAAATTTTTCACACATGGAGGGCTGTCTTAATAGCTTATTTAGTAGATGTATTTTAATTTAATAAATTTTACCATTATAAATTATTGTATAGTATGTAATAATTATATGTATATAGTTATTAATTACAGTGATGAACATTCTGAAATTTTGATAACTATCTTGAATACTTTAAAAAATTAAAGTGTATTAAAAAATTCAACTGCAAAACTTCCATGATGTGAGTGTAGTTAAGTTCCATTTATGCTGCACATTTTCTCACTAACAATTACAAAAGTAAAAATATATGAAAAATTAAATTTCCTAACATGTAAAAAAGAAAAAACTTTAATTAAAATACTGTATTTACAGTACATATTCAAAGAAAGTCCTTAATTACACATTCAGTTATACAGTAAATTTAATACATTGATTTCTTTTTTACTATGTGTAACATTTTATTTGTAAGTTTAGCAAGAAAATTCTATTTAGCAATCACTGCATCAGAATCATTTGAATATCGAAAATCCCATCCAGTACCCAAAAGGGGTTTTGATTTTCAAATTAAACAATAAATAACATTATAATGGGAATATTATCCAACATCAAAATCAAATACAAACATCGAAATAGATTGTTTTTTGACGTTCAAATTCAATGTTAAATAATATTGTAGAGATATTATTTAACGTCAAAACACAATATTAAATAATGTTATATAATATCAAACAATATTATTTAATGTTGAAATGGAATGTTTTCGACATTCAAATACAATGTTAAGTAATATTGTTTCGAAATATTATTTAACACCGAAATGGAATATCAAACAATATTATATAATATCAAATAATATTATTTATTATATTAATACAATATTATATAATATTATCTAGGTGGGGCTATTTTAATATTTAATAATATTAACGGACAATATTTTATAATATTTATTTACTATATTGGCCGATTAACATTTGCTACTTGGATACTGAAAATTTTTTTTTTGTAATATTGGAACACAATGAGACCAAACAAGAAAAATAGGAAATAAAAATGCTTACCAGACTTAAATCTAATCTTTAAATTATTGACTGCGGCCCACCCTGTCTTGTGGTCAGTGTTTCTGACTGTTGATTGGTTGGTCTTGGTTACAATTCGAGTTTCCTGCATGGATGTACTTTCTCTCTCTTCGTTCTTTTGTATGCATGGGTTGTGTATGATTCCCTACATTATAAAGGAGTACGTACGGCAAGTCGTTACTGAGGAAGTCGGACTCCACAAAAATTACAATTCGTTTGGAAATATTTAACATTTGACACACACACCATATTGCCAGGACAGCTGCAACGAGATACACACAACACATTATGGTTTTTCTCTTTTTTACACAGAATATTATTTAGGTATTTTCATTATTCATATTATATAATTTTCTTGTGAGTGTTACAATTCAAGTTAAAAATTATTTTTTTATTCTTACTGAGTTTTATATCAAAATTGTAAATCTGAAGCAATGAGAATATCTATAATAAATGTTTTCAATACTGTATATATTACAAAAATTTTAAAATTAAATATGTTTTAAATCTAAAAATACCAGCTTCTAATCGCTTTAAAAAATTATTCATAGAATGCATCATAATTTTTTTAACAGTTAATTGATTTATCTCTTAAATTGATAGTTAAATAAATTTAAATGGTTAATTTCTGGTTGTGTACTGTTTGTTTTAAATAATATTTATTGAAACTTGGATTAAAAAAGTCGACAAAAGTAACACTCTGGACTTTTATTTATCACAACAAATAAAAATATTACTCTGGAAATAAATTTTTTATTCGTCATTGTTCTTGATTTATACTCAAATTCAATAAAGAATCCGAATTTATAAAATAAATTCAGGAAAGATTTTAATTTATATTTCAGTTGAGATATTACTGTACATATCTGCAAAAACTTTTACAAAGTGTTAGTTAAATAAAATAGTTTAGAAATTTTAATTAGAATTGACCGAGATAAAATATACATTTAAAATTTCTGAGTTCGTTAAGAAATGTAGTTTATATACCATATTTAGTGCTGCCATCTATTTTTTAAATATAAAATTATCTTAAAATTAATTGAAGAGCATTTAATTTACAAAAACTAAGTAGATTTCTGTACTTTATTTGTGAAATTTTAATTTAAATGACTAGCGTAAGAAGTCAAGATAAGCTTTTTTTCATTTGTTATTGTAAATTCGTAAAGTTGAAACTATTATAAAAAACATTTTTTTTATTTATGAGATAAATTCTAAACACTCAACTATCAAATTAAACTTTTGAAGAAAGTTGAAATATAAATGATTTTATCTTCGAAAAAATCGAAACATTTCGTTTAATATTTCGTAAAAAAAGTATAAGAAACAACATTTTCTGATTTTTCTGCACATGTGAAAATATTGATGAAATTTTAACTGGTATACTTTCTTGAATTTTTAACATTTGTTAAAAATTCAGGAAAATTTTTGACTACAAAAAAACTTCGGTTAATAATGTTTCAGAACATTTATTTTAAATTTTGAATTCATTTCTAGTAACGATTAATCATTTATCATATTCAAATAAATGGGTAAAAATTACCTACTTTAATATGTAGTATTTTATTGCGAAAAGTATTAAAAAATATAGAAGTTTTATTACATTTATTTAAAAAGAATATGAAAAATATTCGTTAAAAATCAATAATAAATTTATTTACGCAAAAACTAAATAAATTTTTGATAAATAAATTTTTAAATATATTTCTAATGATAAATAGATGAACTAAAAAATCAAAAGTCAACGGTAAATGTGTTTACATTTATAGTTGATTTTTTACAAATATTTTTCAGGTTTTTATTAAATAAAGGTAATAACAATTTAGCCAAGGTACAGCAAATTGTTAAGGAATAATTAAATACTACTTTAGCAATTAAATGCTATATTTTTAAGAAATATTTTTTTAACCATTATTACTTTAGCCATTCATTTAACCATTGATAATAATAATTATTATTAATGGTTAATAATAATTATTATTAAAAATAATAATTATTATTATTAACCATTAATAATTAATATTAAAAAATAATTAATTATTAAAAATATCAATTAATTATTATTTAATAATAATTAGTTATTATTAAGAATAATATGAAATAATTATCAAGCGAAATGTTTCTTTTAATATCTGACTTTTTAATGCATCTTATACAAAATATATACAAATCAGTATTTTAAATTTATTTCAGTGACCTTATTAACTGCTTGCAGAAGAAACAAATTACTAGATCATTTCTAAAAGTAAAAAATGGAAGCACTAATATAGGACATAATAATGACATACAAACACATAATTGACGTATATGGTCATGCAGAGAATTTATTTATTCAAAGTGTTAAAGGAATTCTAAATCTAATTTAAGGCTCTAGCACTTTATTGATTAATGCAACTCAAGAATTCCATTCAATATCTTGGATTTTTTTTCAGCAGCAGCTTATGAACATAGTTAATTGATTAGTGTATAAAGCAAACATAACACACAAACATAGAAGAAATCGTGAACATTGGAATACAGAAAAGAATACATTAAAAGAGAGTCATCACTTCAAATAGACTGGTGCTATTCTGGTTTTCTTTTTTCCCTGTCAATACTGTTCAAATAAATTTACAGACACTTCGGGGCATTCATTGGGGAGAAGTGCATCCATGATACATATTTGCCAAACATGGAAAAAAAATCAGTAGATTCCAGTAAATTTGAAGGAAAAAAAACCAAGAGACACAGCTAGTGACATTTTTGCTTAAAACAGAATGTTTAAAACGGTAGTAACACAAAAAGAGCCGGCCAACTTGTCTAGTTGCCAGCGTGCCTGGCTACGGATAGGAAGGTCCTGGGTTCGAATCTCGGTTCAGGCTTGGATGTTATTTCTCTCTCTCTATCTTGTCTTTGTCCTTTCCTTGTGTGTGAATGGTTGCCGACCCTGTAAACGGGTCCCTATGGCATGTGTGTGTGTACTGAAGTCGGACTCCACACCAATTACGGTTCAGTTGGAAAAATAGAGCAGTGCACCCCAATTTGCCAGCCTAGCTGGCACACGAAAACAATAACAACGCATAAAGGCAATTTTACTCTTTGGATTATATATTCTGAGAAAGAAAAAACATATCTCAATATGTTAATAAAATATTCATCAAACCTATAAAAGAACTATGAAAAATAAAAGAATATTCTACATATAAAAAATAAACACCGACGTATATGTCTCAATATTTATTTTACTGCGCAAATTTTACTATACAAATCCAATTTATAAATATGAAACCTATAAAATTACATAAAATCATAAAATGCATTACTTAATAAATTTAATTTAGTGACAAATACTTCCCAGAATATAGAAATTATAAAATACTTTGTCCATAAAACACATATTATACATTCCAAATTCGAATAACTCATGGCAATTTATTTTTTTCATAATTAGCTGACTTAGCATTTTTTAGAAATGAATTGGTGAATTGCTGTTCAAAACAATTTTTCTGATTTTGAGAATATTTAGCTATTATTAGACTTCTGATGACTGTTTAAAATTCTAAAATACTATCTTCCCGTTTTCAGCTGTTTTTAAGTTTTTCACTGCCATTGCCAAAAATCAGTAGAGTTGGCATCAATGATAATCAGTGTTATTTTTGAATAGTACTCATCTGGGTTATGCCATAATTTTGAGTTAGAATAAATGGCCTGTAAGGCAATTATGCCCTCTCTTTGGACGAAAAGCTACAGTAGCAAATCAACGAGGGGTAGAGCAGGTGGGATTTTGACACAGATTCCTTCCAGCGCTTTCCTTTTATTTAATTGGCTGTTAAATCGGAAGTCATTACACCTATGTTCCTTAACAAGTCGCACTGTACTAGAATATGCTAAAGGATTGAATGGAATTTGCAGCATTTCGGTTAAAATTTTCGCCAAGAAATCTCTAATGGAAATACACTTTACTGTGTATTCTTCAGTGCTGAAATGAAATTCTGAATTGCAGACTTTGAGTCAGACATAAGGCTCATCAAGACTTTCACACCTAGAAATCAGTTGCTCAGTTCCCTCCTAATGACCTCCACCTCTCCATCAAATAATGTAGCAAAGGGATCAATGCACGAAGAGTGTGCAAACAAATCAGAGCGGACACCACCATTCAATATCTAGGTTTCATAAAATGTGACTAATGAGAATATATCACAAAACGGACGGAAGTGTACCCCCTTCGGTGAATACCCCCTTTTGAACAGCACTATAATTTTAAAATATTAATTATTAAATATTTAAGCATGAACCCTCCTTCTGCAACGCACCCTCTTTGCTGCGTTGGATACAAAAAATTATTTATTCCCCACTAAAAATTTCTTAAAAAATAGCAACCGCCAGGTCAGTGATACCAGAAGTCCAGTTCCAACAGCTGTTTATGAATTCTAGAACCGGAGTTCTAGTATCACTGACCTGACAAGAAGGGCCTGCAAAGACACCACAAAATCTAACATCTAAATGAACATAGAGTCCACAAGTCTCAACTCCCCATTGATGTTTAGCTCCGTGGTTGACGCATAAGAGAGCTTAACTCAAATAGCATTATGAATTCACGGAAGCTGCTACCAAATTGAGGCTGGGGATCGAAACCGCTATCTTACGGTTGCTAAGCTTAGAATTTGCCACGGAGCTACTGGGTACCCGAAAGAGAGAGAACGTATAATTAATGTATACATGTCACCGAAGATAAAAAGAGGTTAAAATATAGATTTAAATAAGTCGTTCCTGTATCAGAGTGTGAAAAATCTTTAATATATCAAAGACTGCAATTTATCTGATTGAAAATTATCGTCAGAAATTAAAACGAAAAGAGGCGAAAATTTTTCTATACCAGATTCCGAGTCCAGTCCGTGCTGCAATCCAGTGATAGTTAGAATAAAAATGTCTTACGTCATTCAGAGTTGTTTTTTTAACTATGTACGAGACAGGAGGAAGTGCGTCACCGTCGACAAAAAAATAAAGATGGATGGCTGAGACACGACGGATGGGTTGGTCTTTTTTCAACTTTTTTCAGGAATGCTTAGCCCTGGACGTCCGAGCTTTTCAAGGGCAACAACTCTCGTTCCTCCCTCGCTTTCACTCTCGATAGCTCTCTCTCTTTTCCTTGCATTTTATTCATTTAAAAAAATGTGAATACCAATAAACAGAAATCGAAAATATTTACGACTTTTTCGGTGATATGATAGCACTCTACAGGAGTGTGAACTGTAGAATGATTAGTCTGGCAAGATATGTCAAAATTTATTCTTATATATAGAAAAAGAAACTGATAAATATCAAGAAATTTATTCACTAATTTAAAAATATGTTATTCGAATGCATCAAATATTGCATGAAGAGAAGAACAAAAATATTCGAAAAATGGAGTGTGATATTTTATCCAAACTGGACAAGCTTCGTTAGATCGATTTGATTTTAATGATTTTTAAAACTATTAAAATCTAATATTACTGTTCGAATTGAAAAATTTGCGCTGGTTGAGACTTCCTGACATCCTTACTCCCCAAATACAGAAAGAAAAGAGGTTTCAAATCATTGATTTTTAAATAATCTGACACCATTTTATCACATCTTTGTGGTAGACAATCAGGCAATTCTACAACTATTCTATTTCCATATCTTGTGGTTTTCTGTTTAATTTCAGCGACAGGACATTTTTCATGGATGTTGAGTTCCCTCATTCTCTTGAAAGTCTTTTCTCCATCTTCAAATGAACTGAGTGCGTTTAATTTATTTAACGATTCCATTTTGTGTTTATTATATGAGAAAAATTTTTTCTTCCTTTAAATCTGAAAAAATTATGTACTTATTCACACTTATAACTTTTATTTGTTTCTCTTTTAATGATTCTACCTCTTCCATATTTATATGTCCAGAGATATTAAAATAAGGGAACCATTCTCCAAGCCAATTAAAATTTTATTAATATGGACTGCGATATCAGAAATCAGATATGTCTGGTCTAATTCCTTATAGGTTTTAATACGTAAAGAATTGAGTTTCTCCATTTATTTATGGAGCTAAAAAAAATTCTAATTTTTCAATGGCTTCAAAATAATACGGCTTCAATTTACATTGTCCTCCAACCAATACTGATAAGGTTAAAACATCACTTTGTTTCCCATGCACAAATAAAATGATTGATTCTTCATTGACATGCATTTCCTTATCGAGAAGGACCTTTTTACCTTTTTCTAATCATATCTTTGGTTTCTCATTCACATGTTATCACAGGCTAAAAAAATTGTTACTTTCATGTACGTATCGTGTGGTAATTTTAAGTTTGAATCTAAAAGTTTTGAAGTAAACCTATTGAACGGGAAAGTCTTAAAACCATTACCAGTGAATTAAACTCATCCATCTGTAGAGGCAAAGAATGTCTTAGTATCAACATAAAATTTACTAGCACAATCTGCATCATATTGAGGTCTTTTCACACCAGAAATTCTTTGATTGTGAGCATAATAATTTTTATTAATTTTATTCCATAAAATACAGTAATAATCAAGGTATTTTTTAGTAACTACATCGTTTACCTTTACCGGTACTTTCATATTTGACACTACTTTATTGTTAGCATCATAACAATCATCTTTTAAAATGAAAGCAGTATTTTCAAAATATAGTTTACTGACACCATCGTGACTAGCGCTCGGATCCACAAGATGTGCGATTGATCTATTTTTAGTATTATAAGCCTCTCCATGGAGCGTCAAGGCATTATTTTCAAAATATCGTCTATTCACAACATTTTTCTCAGATTCCGGATCCTTCACATTATTTGTTGTTTTACCTTTCACATCAAAATTCCATTGAGGTGAGTGCGGTAAACTTATGTTTTATACACACACACACACACACACACACACGCACACACACACACACACACACACACACACGCACACACACACACACACACACACACACACACTCACACACACACACACACACACACGCACACACACACACACACACACACACACACGTGCACACACACACACACACACGCACGCACACACACACACACACACACACACGCACACACACACACACACACACACACGCACACACACACACACACACACACACACACGCACACACACACACACACACACACACACACACACACACACACACACACACACACACACACACACACACACACACACACACCTGATCAACTACTATATCTACATAATTCCTAATTGCAGAATCGGACTGCTCAACCGGATTTAAAAGATTGCTAATTCTTTTTCCTTTTGCACCATATTGTTGATCATTTTCTGAAAGAACTAAACTTTTTTTGCACAAATCTCGAACGGATGACCTCAGATTCTTCTTACATCTGTCTACCTAAAATTTTGACGTAACGTCATTATTTTCCAAAGGTTCTCTAGCATTCCTTAAGCCGACCGCAACTTTTAAGACAACAAAACAATAGTAAACGGAGGAACTTCTTAATTTAATAGCTCTACGGCTATTAAATCAAAATTCACAAAAACTTAAGTCCAGTTCCATGTTTTTTTTTTTCTTTGAAAATATTTTATTCAGCTCATCATGGAAAAATTGTTTGGCCTTACTTTCTAATGCAGAGTGATCCTGTAAAAAAGTAAGGGCATCTGAAAAGAACCCTCTTCCTTGTATCTTCTTACTCTTCCTTTGAAGTCAATGTTTATTCATTTCTTTATTTAGAGGGCAATAAACTTATATTGTACTTTTTTCTTATTGAGAGGAATCAAATCACATCTATGATTCGTTATTTTCATTTTTATTATGGGAATACTCTCCATCCGAACAGGAAAGAATAGAAGTTTTTCAAATGATTTTATGATTTGATTTCCTGGATGATTAACGTTCGTAAAGGAATAGATTACGTTTGAGGAGTGGAAGCCGTTGATGTAGGCTCTCTCCTCGACATCGCAATGTATATAAATGTTATCATTCCCACCGGATAAATCTGCAAAGTACTTTCCTATTTGTTCAGACTCTTCATATATATATTTCAGGTTTGAACGCTAACAGTTTATGTAGGTTGTTGCATTTTGTTAAATCGATCTTGTAACTTGAAGGCTATTCTTTGCCGTTCCTCGACTATATCAAATAGAATTGGCGGATCGCTCCCAAAAAATTTCAGCATGCAACGGTCCAACCCTTTAACAGTACAATTTCCATCCGGTGGAGACAGTCCTAATAAATGATGGTCATCATAGTATGAAAAGATCTCATCTTTGATATTATCCCAAGAAATGTTTATTGAAAAGGACTGATAAGCGATCTGCTTAAACCTCCTGAAATATTCAATTGTAAAGTCCTCTGATTTTTCAAAGTTTTTCGAATCTAATATTAATAGTACCATTTATTTATAGCGAACATTTTTTCATTATTTTCACTAGGTTCTTGGGTAAAAGAATATAAGATATCTTTAACAGATTTACCTTTGTTTCTCTTTCACTAACATATTTCATACAAAAGTAACCACATTTAACAGAGACTGGGTGTTGTAAAAAGATTGAGTTATGACCTATTTTTTCCCAGAATTTTCTAGATATTTCTTAATACTGTTGGGAATTTTGTAAACATACCCTCCAAAAGGATCAAAATATTCAACAAAATTGTTATTAGGATCGTTATAGTAATATACCCAATGCGTATCAGGTCCTGTAGCTATGTCCAAATTAATAATACTGTTTTCGAACCGTCTCATTTTTTTAGGTAACAGGTCCGAAGTGAAGACAACTCTAAGCCTCTTTTCTTGCTTCATATTGTCTTCAATTACTTCGTTGGATATTCCCAGTTTTGATAGACTCCCTTTCCACGTTTTTTTTTAGCACAACCCGATCTGGAAATTTTATCCAAAGCTTTCTTTGCTCCCCATCCAGCTGCTCCACTTGCGGCACCTAAAGCGAATGCCTTATCTCCGGCAATTAAAGCAGGGAAAAAGGAGCTAGAAAGGCTAGAAAGTCACCTGTTTTCTTGAGTCGTGTCTTGATAATAGTAATTCTCCTTCCCTTACCGATTTTAGCTATTTGTGTTTGAGTTAAGTACATGTCATAGTTAGATGGTTTTGTCCTATTTATTTGTAGGAAAATTTCTTCTCCTTTCTGGCATGCAGATTTTAATTTAGCAATGTGATGATCGTTTAAATGTATTTTGGTTTTGACGTAGTTACTCATTTTTTAATAAGAAATTTTTATAGTATTCTTTTACTTGTTCGTTGGTCATAGGTCCTTCTCTCAGAAACACATCCAACAAATCCACGCCTTGGTTGTGCAAATTTTTGCTTTTCGACTCATTACATATTCTATCAGTAAATTGAGCCAAAACCTCCAGTTTATATTTCACTCCTTTACCGATATTTCTTTTCTTTGTAGGTCCCTCAGCCGCTCTCGATAATCCTCTAAGGTAATTAATCATATGTTCCCATAAATAATCAGCTTTAGATAATAGTCTATCTTCTCTTTCCTCATCTTTTTTGGTTATTCGAGCAATTTGACTCATAACGTTTCCTTTTTGACGAGCAAATTTTAAGTAAGTAGTCTTTACTCTATTGATAACTTCCTGCAAAACATCCTTGGACGCATTGTACAACTTTGAAGGACTTGGAAAATTATTTTTCTCTAAAAACACTACATCTAAATCTTTACCAAAATAGAAGGTATTTGGAGTCTCTGGAGGTGGTTCAATCGCTGGGGGAATCTTATCAACAGCAGCTTTTATAGCCTTAAAATATTCTTTTCTAGTAACATCTTGTTGTTGAAGTTCCTCGGTTACAGGCTTGTGAAATTCAGACAATGTTTTATGGAGACCTAATTTTTGTTGAGAATTTGTTCATTGTACTTTCTAATCTCCATCTACTTCTTAAAGACTTTCAGGTCGCTTATCATCTCCTTCGTTAACTTCTTATTTTGCTCTTTTTGTAAAGCATTCATTTTTTAATATGTAAAAAATAGCTCCAGCAAATTAAGTTTTCACTGAGAGCAAATTATGTTTCTACTGGGAGCAATTTTTTTTTTTTTTTTTTTTTACTGGAAGCAAATTTTTTTTTCAACATTAAATAAAGATGATTCCAATTGAAGATTATATAGAATCAGAAGAATTAGCCGATGCAAATCAGCATTATTTATTACCGAAGCACCCTTTCAGACTTCTGATCTCTGGAGCTTCAGATACTGGTAAAATGAATTTATTGCTGAATTTTATTTATGATTATCTCGAGTTTGATAACTTGTTCATTTGCGCTAAAGATATGTTTGAACCCAAGTACACTAAACTGAAAGAAAATTATACTATGTTTGATGATGTGAATATTAAAGATATATTAACAAAAGTATCCCAAAAAGAAGAAAACTTTGCTCGAGTTATTTGAAAAATACGCCAAGAAAGAAATCTTATTATCCTCTGATACAAAAGACTTTATTACAGTGGACGATCTGGATCCATCTTGTAAAAATGTTGTTGTCTTCGATGAATGTGTGACAGAGAAAGACCAGAAGAGTATATAAGATTTCTTCATCAGAGGTAGGAAGAAGAATGCCTCAATCAATGAAATATCTCAATCCTATTACAGAAAACCTATTGTTATCAGGAGAAATTGTAGCTATTTAATATTTTTTTTAACCTCCAAAAGAGTTAGATTCAACAGATCATAATCCCTTAGATGGTAATCTAACGAAAGAAGAGAGTTCAATCAACTGTACAAAAAGTGCATGCAGCAGCCATATGATTTTTTATGCTTGATTTAGTCAATCCAGCTTTGAGATACCGAAAAAAGTATTTCATCTCTATAAATAAAAATGGAAGAATACTTACGTAAAAAAATTTAGATGTATAGAAAGAGTTACCACCATTACCCTAAGATAAAGGTTTCGATATCCACTACAAAGTTCCTCTGCAGTTCATTGGGTTTATTTGCTTTTGCGATGGTACCCATAGCCACTCTGAGCTTGGGTGTTTGTATAATTGAAATTATCGAAAAATCTATGACTATTGTGGAAAGGAACGAAGAGTATAAGCAATCATACAAGTTTTACAAGCAGCTGCTGAATTCATTCAAATCAAATGCATTATATCAAAAGAAGAGGTGTACAGTAGACAGCAACACATTATTTATTCATTTTAAATTTATGAAAATAGGATTTCATAATAAATATTAATTGAACAGATATGAATTAAAATTGCAAAACAAATATCATTTGTTCACGTAAAAAATATCCAGTTTTGAAATTTTCTCGTTAATAAAGGAAAGAAATGAGCTAATATAATCTTATTACTTCCAACAGTTTGAAGATGCTTTATGAAGATTTTGCAACAATAATGATGGTATAATTCTTCTTAGTACTTAATTTGAGGAGAGAATTCGTTTTCATTATTAAAAAACAACAATGATTAATTTTAATGTAAAGTAGAATAATCGAAAAATCTTGCAACTTTGATATTCATAATTACATAGTTTTTCTTGTTTTGAACCAAGACATAAACTCAACAATTTAAACAAGGAATCTAATTTTATTACAGACAAACATATCTAGGGAATATTTACTTTATTTAAATATTTTATATACTAATTAAATACAATATAATAATAAAAAAATATTTTTAAAATTTATAAATATATAAATTTTAAAAATAAAAGTTTAAATTTCTTCTTCACATCCCATGTACATCAAATACAGATGAAAATTTAATGTAAAAAAATACATTTAAAAATGTATTTTTATAATTTATACATTTCAATATAGTGAAACAAAAATCTATTTTTTAATGTCGTCAAACAATAGGTAGACAAAATAACACTATGTTGAGAACAAATATAAATTTGGGAAATATTTTATAATAGACGATATTCAAAAACATTTCCTGATTCCTGAGCTGTGGGTCCTGGGTTCGAATCCCATGTTGTCTATGGATGTTACTTTCTTTCACTGTTCTCTCTGTGTTTCTCTGTCTTTTCTTCAGTGATGATGTATGAATGTGGCCCAACCCTATGAACCGGTTTGTGGTGGTATGGAGCGGCCATCTCAACTCGCCTCCGTGACTTGGTTCACAGGTGCCCGCTGAGTAACCACAAATGAGTAGCAGATACTAGCCTGGCATATTGTTCGTCACCCAAGTGCCCACCTTTGAAAAAAATATTCGAAAATATTTTATTTATAAGGTTAGATTATCCTCAACATGCATATACGTTAAGGATAATTTGGACTTATCAGATCAGATTATCCTTACCGCACGTGCAAACTTTTCACTAAACAAATAGCATTTTAAAAGAAAACTATGTTAACGATTTTAATTTTCTTGAAGAATTTCTTATATTTTTAATAATTGCACAATATTTTGAACGATGTATGAAAACGCGAAAAGCATTCCAAATTTTACTTTTAGCAAAAAATGCAAGTATAATGTTCTAAAACTGTTGAAAGTCACATTTTAATAATTTTATGGGTACTATTTAGTGGGTACTCACTGATACACAACCCAAAAAAAATAATGTAAACATAAATAAAATAGTAAATAACCTAATGGAAGAACAATAATAATTATGTATATATAATAATGAAAAAATGCTAATTGCTTAAATATTTTTATTTAACCGAGAATTCTATATTTCCTTCGTTGGGAGTGCTTAACCTAATTATTGCCAAGTTAATTAATTATTCTCCATCTATGTTAAATATCAATTTAGGTGTTTTAAAATGTAAATCATTCGAAAACAAGGTAAATGGCCAATAGGCTATACACCTCAACACTTAAAGCTTATCTACCAAATATATATCTACTTTTACAACTTTACTTATCTTTTTTCAATTAAATTCTCTCAATTTTCTTTTCACTGTTTCTATTTTTTTCTAAAACAACAAAAGATTTCAGGATAAGCGAAAGAGCAGTGGAGGGCGAATAATATGTGAAAGCCTTTATTGATGTACATAACTGAAGATCGTCAGCAAAATCTTGGGGATTTCTCCTGGGAATTTCTTGTGATTACAATTGTTTCTTAAGAAAAGCTCCCACTACTCATGCGCATGTGTTCCCACGGTATTCAAAAATATGAAAAAAAATCGTTATTATTTGAAGTTCGTTAGTATGGTTAAATGGGGGTACATTAAATTTGGATTAATTTTAAATGTCATCATGTTTGGTGTTCTTAACATGTATTTTGTTAATTTCAAAATATATAACCATAAAGTTGATATAAAATTACTAGCACAAATTTATATCAAAGATAAATATAAAAATTCGAATATATTAATAATAAAAAAAATTATTAAAAATCAAATCATTTATAAATTATTATTTGATAATTAAATGTACTTTATTTCAATTTTACAGTTTAATATTGAATATTTTTTAACTTGAAAAAGAATAAATAATGGAGTTGATTTTCTATAAAAGATATTTATCAAACAAAAATTTTTTTTGAATTTCTTTTCATGAAATTATTATTTACTGGTTTTTATTTATATATAACAGAAAACAAATTATATTTCTAATATCAATATTATTTTTTCTTAAAGTGTCTTATATGCATAGTTGAATTCAACTAAAAATCCTTTGTATCTTATTCCTCGTAATAATTAAAATATAGTTGATAGAAAAAGTTTACACATTTTTTAATTCTTCTTTGTTTAAAATGTAGTTTTCCTTTCTTTTTTTCTAATGATGAAATAAAAGTTACAACAAAGAAATCAGGACAATAATTATCTAAATAGAATCACTATACCAGTATTAGTTATTAAACGGGTCTTACTGAACAACAAAAAAGTCAACTAAATCTAACAAAAAATGACTGTATTGCCATAAACATTACACTTAGCATCAAATAAACTACTTTTCTCAGATGCTTTGACCCTATTGCTGTTCGAAACGTAAGGCAATTGAAATTTGCTTGTAAACGTGAATGTTTGTAACCGTAAATAAACTGAAAGGAAGTGAACGTTCGTTCTAATATTAATATATAAATTGATTGCTATTTATGTTAAAAAAAACTAAAGTTTTTATGAGTTTTAATAAACAGTTTTCAAGCGTTTCATTTGGAGTTTGCGGTTCAACAACTACAATTCAATTTTTCCCATTTTCATTCTTGAAAGAGTGCTAAACAAACCTGAAAAATATTTCTGATATAATTTTAAGAAATGTAAGTAATGCATTTTGTATAGACATAATAACACACTTTAAGTTTAATGATAAGCACAAATTTCCATCAATGACTCCAACAAAGTCCACATTTAAAGTAATATCTTGATCCCGAGAGAGAAGAGCTTATGAGTTATACAATAAAAAAATATTTTTACTAAGCATATTTGTTTTGTGCGCAAACTAACATAGCTTAATTTTATGTGATCCTCCAACGCGTTATAGAGAAGTGCGAAACGTCAAAAGGATCATAACAAAGTAAGATGATTTGCTGAAGGTGAACATCGCATTATATATACATATATATATATATGCTTAATTTAACTAATAACTTAATTTTATGTGATCCACCAACGTTATAGAGAAGGGCAAAATGTCAAAAGGATCATAACAAAGTAAGATGATTTGCTGAGTGTGAGCATTACAGAAATAAGAAAGGTAAAATTTGTTTTCTAAAGGGGCAAAGCAGTATTGTCGGAAAACGATTTATGAAAAGTTGGACTGCGGAGGCCATGCCATGCATCACCGTAACTCCCAACCTTGACCTGCCAATCTGGAGGCATTGTTTTGTTAAACGTATTTCTATGTAAACTATATAACTGAGCTGATTGGAAACTATAATTGTAACTGCATAGTAGTGACGACTATACAGGGTGTCCCAAACAACCCCATAAACTCTGTACAACTAGATTCCTCGTTGGAAGTACATAAAAACTGCCCACAGAAACGTTCCTGTGCGATCCTTAGTTTACGAGAAAATACTAAAAATAAAGTATGACGTCACTGCCGGTGTAAGAAAAAACACTTTATTGGACATATCCACAACAATATCTTCATATATCATTCCAGACGATGTTTAAAATCTTCACCGCGCATATCGCGTCATTAATGCCGCTAAGCCGCCATGGAACGACTCTAAGCCGCCATGGAACGACTCTAAGCCGCCATGGAACGACTCTAAGCCGCCATGGAACGACGCTAAGCCGCTGGTGAACTGGTATTTAAAAGACTGGATCCTGCAGCTACCGGTAGTCTTCGTATGGTGTCCATGTATGGTGTTCAGTTCGTGACTACTGCGACATGCACTTGATGTGCAGCCGATGTAATGGAAAAGCCCTACAAACTGATAGGGAGTATGCCCGTTAATACTCACTGCTTATATTGTTCTTCATATGTTCAAGAAAGTGTTTTTCCTTGCACCGGAGGTGACGACATACTTTGTTTTTCGCATTGTTTTCGTAAACTATGGATGTGCCTATAAGTAGTTCTAATCCTTGTTGTAAGTTTTGACGAAAATATCAAAAGATGGGTTACTTCTGATAAACATTAGTAAGATAGTGGATACACATCGCAAAAACAGTTTACCAGTCGCAAAATAAGATTTTGAAATGAAAAATTTTTGCATAAGATATGCCCATAATCATAATTGCAGATAAATTTGGCATGTTGTAATAAACAGTATGAAAGGTATTTCAGCATTCACTGAAAGTGTTAACTGAGAAGATGTTTCGCAGTTATGGTCCTTATTCACTTGTCGCCGGGGAAGAAACCCTTAAAATTACATACTTTCAATGAAATTTAAAAAGACGTCACACCAATTTTCTACAGTCCAACAGTTGTTCTGATCAAAATTGAAAAATTCTACTCAGCAGTTCATAGATGACCAAAAAAGGGTGAAAATAATTAACTATGAAGGATAGTTATACCTTATTTATTTATTTCTGTACTTTACAACGAGTAAAAACTATACAAGAGTTATGGTCTGATTATGTAAATAATAATATTATGTCTTATCAATTTGTCTTCCCAACCCCGACCAAGAGGGATGCAAGAATCTCTCCAGGTGAGTTCAATATTGGGCACTAAAGGGGGTAGCTTTAGGGCTAGGAGAGACTTCGGGGAAAGTTACTACTCTCCATTGCAATAAAAAACATCCGCAAAAACACCTCAGAACTGCAAGCTGGCGATGAAGAGAAAAAACTAATATTGTTTTGTTTTTTAAACTTAAAGCACTTCTTTCTTAAAATCAAGATGCTTTGTAAATTTACTAGGATTTAGAGAATAAATTCCTTCCCCTTTATTTAAGTAGTTATGCGCTGGTACTGGTAATCAAGAATCAGACAATAAAGTTAAAATTCCACATTGTAACTATAAGCTTCGAATTCCTCAATGTGATCGATCCGGGTTAAAAGATCTATTGTATAGTCGAGAAAACAGAAAACGAGTTGAGAATGTGCGGAGAGCTCATCAAAACGACAGGTTTAAAAGACTGTGAATTGAATTTTAACAATAAAAATACAGCTAAAAGGATAGCTATTTCTCACTATATATATATATATATATATATATATATATATATATATATATATATATATATATATATATATATATATATATATATATATATATATATATATATATATATATATATATATATATATATATATATATATGTATATATATATATATGTATATATATATATATATATATATATATGTATATATATATATATATATATATGTATATATGTATATATATATATATATGTATATATATGTATATATATGTATATATATATATATATATATATATATATATATATATATATATATATATATATATATATATATATATATATATATATATATATATATATATATATATGTATGTATATATAAGTAACAATTCAAATTCTCGTTCATAAAATTCTAATTCGGAAAAATTAAATTTTAGGCAATAGTTTTAACTGTTATAGCTTCCTTAGCTCAAGAGGAGCGAAATGAAAATTTGAGCAAGTAAAATTATTAACTGTAAATATATTTTCAGAACAAAATGTGTTTTTATATAGTGCGCCAAGTGACACAAAAGGCATCTAATTCCGGTGAATATTAATTTCATAATTTCTCAATATTAAAAATTCCCAATATATATATATATAAAGAAATGGGCTCATTCACAATTGAATGACATTATAGAGCTAATTAGAGTACTTATTTTATTATAAAAATATGTTTTAGGAGTAAAATGTGTTTATCTTATTGAAACTTTTGGCGTGACATGTGACGTGCAATCATGAAATGCAAAATTCCTCATTATCATATGAAATATCTGTCTATAATGAAATGATTCCTTGGGTTTAGTAATTAATAACAATTTACTGCTAGTAACATCATATATTTTACTAGAAAAATTATTTACTTTTAAAAAAATCCCGAAACAGCAAATTTCAAGTACTGCTTTAGGTGATAAGTTGATTGCATTTCAGAAATCTCTTAATGTCTTCATTATTGTCAAGTGTATATAAAAAATGTTTGTTGTATTTAGTACCGATTGCAACTTTTAAACTAATACAACTGTTTATTTTATTACAAAAAACATATTTTTGATAAAAAAAGTTTTTTTTATACATAGTGTGCCCAAGTGACACAAGTAACTTCTGATTCCGGTAAATATTAACTTCTTACTTCCCCAATATCATTTAAAATTCCCAATTTATATAAAAACGAATGGTCTTTTGTACTATTGAGTGACACTCTAGAGCTAATTAAAGTACATATTCTTTTATGAAAATGCGTTTTAAAAAGAAAATGTGTTTTTATATAGTGCGCCCAAATGACACAAGTGACTTCTGATACCGTTGAATATTAATTTCATACTTCCCAAATATCATCAATAATTCCGAATATGTATAAAAACGAATGAGCTCATTTATTATTAAATGTAAATTTAGAGCTAATTAGAATACATATTCTATGATGAAAAATACGTTTTAGAAAGAAAATATGTTTATTCGTATTGAAACTTTTGACGTGACATGAGACTTTCGATAATGAATTGAAATATTCCTCGATATCATAAAAGATATCTATTCTGTAATGAAACGATTGGTTGGATATAGTAATTAATAACAATTTACTGCTATTAACATCATATATTTTATTACAAAAAATATTTTGAGTAAAACCCCAAAAATGCAAATTTTAAGTATTGCTTTAGGTGATCAGTTGTTTAGATTTCAGATTTAGATTAGGTGATTAGATTTCAGAAATCTCTGAATATCTTCATTATAGCCAGGTGTATATCAAAAATTTTGCTGCATTTAGTACCGAATGCAAATTTAAAACTAATGCAACTGTTTATTTTATTGCAAAAAATATATTTTAGGAGAAAAATGTGTTTTTATATCATGTGCCCAACTGACACAAGTGACTTCTGATTCTGGTGAATATTAATTTACTACTTCCCCAATGTAATTAAAAATTCCCGTCATATATAAATACGAATGGTCTCCTTTACTACTGAATATCATTCTAGAGCTAATTAGAGTACATATTCTATTATAAAAATACGTTTTAGGAGAATAATGTGTTTTAATATAGTGCACTTAAGTGACACATGCGACTTCTGATTCCTTTGAATATTAATTTAATTCTTCCCAAATATCATCAAAAATTCCCATTATATAAAAAAAATGAATTCGCTCATTTAATATAGAATGGCATGCTAGAGCTAATTAGAGTCCTTAATATATTATGTAAATACGTTTTTGGAGGAAAATATATTCATTCTTATTGAAAATTTGGAAGTGACGAACAACGCGGGATCATTAAACGCAAAATTTCTCGATATTATACGAAATATCTAATCTATAATGACACGATTGGTTGGAACTTGTATATAATAAAAATGTACTGCTAGTAACATCATATATTTTATTAAGAAAACTATACATTTTGAGAAAAACACCGAAAATGCAAATTTCATGTACTGCTTTAGGAGACCACTTGATTATACATATTTCCTAAATCTCTGAATGTCTTAATTATGGTCCAATACCATTAAAAATTCCCATATATATATAAAAAAATGGGCGTATTTACTATAGAATGACATGATACAGCTAATAAAAGTACTTATTTTAATATAAAATATAAATTTTATAAAGAAAATATGTTTATTCTTATTAAAACGTTTGACAGGACGTGACACGAGAACTTTAAATTCAAAATTCGTCGAGATCTTATGAAATTTCTGTTCTTTAGGGTAACGACTGGTTGGATTTGGTTATTAATAACAATTTACCGCTGATAATATCAATAATTTTATTCTTAAAAATGTATATTTTGAGAAAAACAGAAAACTGCAAATTTTAAGTACAACTTTAGATGATTAGTTGATTTCATTTCAAAAATCTCAGAATATCTTCATTATTGTCAACTGTATATTAAAATATTTTGCTGTATTTAGCATGTATGCAAGTTTGAAACTAACACAGCTGATCATTTTATTAGAGAAAATACATTTTAGGAGAAAAATGTGGTTTTTATACAGTGTGCCCAAATTACACAAGTGGTTTCTGATTCCGCTGAACATTAATTTCATATAGGTATAAATTTTAAATATTCAGTTTACAAACAGTTAAGTTCTCTAAAACATATTCAAAATTGTAACATTACTTAAATTTTATAGGAAATATACTACTGTATTTGAAATTTATGACAAATATATACACTTGCTCACAAAAGTAAATATGCAACTCGAAGCTCAAGTGAAAAATATCTAGTTCTCAAAGAAAAATATTAATTTGGAGAGTGTTGCTTATCACTTCTGATTCCAGTCATAAAATAATGAAAAATAAACTAAATTATTAAATTTTAAAAAACATTAAGAGTAATTTTATTAACAACCAGTAGAAATTTATATCACAAAAGTATGTATGCACTCTGAATTTTTGACTTTTAAATAGGCTGAATGAAACTTTTCAAGTGATTTTTCGTATTTCAATGATAAGTTTAGAAGTTCTGCTAGAAAGCTCCATCAACAATTCACCAATGCTTCCACGTGGAAAAGAATTATCAAAAGATCTAAAGGATGCAATAATAAAGCTCTATAATGAAAAAAAGTCCCAAAGACAAATCGGGGTAAAATCATAAGCAAAAGTCCTGCAACTGTGCAAAAAGTCATTAAAAAGTTCCAGGCTGAGGGAAATACTCTAAACAAGTCAAGAACAGGACGATCGCTCATTTTTACAGATCGAGAAAGGCGAGTTATTGATGGAAATGTGAAAAAAATCCGAAGATTAGCGCACTAAAATTGATAACTGATGTGAAAAACAATTTTGCGAAGTCATACAATCCTGAAGCAATTCGCCGTGTGTTACGGAAGGCAGGATACCATGGTCGAAATATACGAAGAAAACCATTTGCTAGTAAAGAGTAAATGGGAAAAAAAAAAAAAAAGATTTTGCAAAGAAAAAAAAGTAAAGCAGGATAGGAATTTTTGGAATTCCGTGATTTTTTCTGATAAAAGTAAATTTAACATCCACGGGTCAGATGGACACCAAAAAGTTTGGAGGAAAGCAAATGCAGCTTTAGAACCAAAGAACATGAGAGGAGCTGCAAAACACTGTTGAATCGATTATGGCTTAGGGTTGCATGGCAGTACCTGGAGTATGAAATTAGTTATAATCGACGGACTAATGAATCAATATAGCTATTTGAATGTTTTAAAGAATAATTTAAGCCAAAGGGCTTCTAAATTGGGAGTCAATGGATCCTTCACTTTCCAGCAAGATAATGATCCCAAACATCTCTGGTTGTTCGGGAATGGCTGCTATATAAGATGCGAAAACAGCTATAAACCCCACCGCAGTCAACTGATCTTAAGCCCATTGAACACTGGTGGAATTATTTCGATAGCCAAATCAGAAAGTAATAGATCAAAACTAAGAATGATCTAAAGAAAGCCCTTTTGGAGGAGGGAGGAGTGGTAGAAAATACCATCTTCTGTCACTCAAAATTTAGAAAAAATCAATGCCATATAGATTGAGGTCTGTTATGAAGGCCAAATGCTATCCAACAACTTACTAAATTTTTTGAAACAATGTAAAATTTGCAATATTAATGTCTTTGTTTTTGTTTGCATACTCACTTTTATGATATAAATTACATCCTGTTTTCAGTTACACTCATCTTGCTAGTTAAATATTTGTATTTTTTAAAATATTTTTCATTTTGTAATTAAGCTCGATTTTGCTAATCATCGAAATAAAATGTTAATTTGGAAACTTTTATAATGTAGGTCTTTTTTCATAGGACATCATCACATACACTGCATACTTACTTTTGCGATTAAATGTATACCTAAGTGAATCAAAAAATAAAGTGTATGTGCACAACTATAAAAATAATTAATATTTAGTGTTTTAAGCGGTATCTTTAAAAATAGTTAGCACTCTGTTACCCATCGTTTATCAAACACATTTTGCTCTATCAATGATAAATAAAATTTTCTGCGATATTGAACTTTCTAGAAACATTCACTTCGAATAAACTTTAGAGAATTGTAAAAAAAAAACTAAATTGGGAGAAAACTTTAACTGAATTAGAAGGTATATTGCCCAAGAAATTATAGAGATAAACATTTAAAAGTAAAGTTTCAATTGGAATGAAATATTTTTGATCAGATAGTTCAAGATATAATTCTTTTCCCTATGAAAAAAATTTACTGCGTCTGAATGTTTACTTGCATTTATGAGACGAAACTTTCGTTGTATGATGTGAGGGGATTGTGTACATGCATGAAATTTGTTTTACATGCTAGTAAACTTTGAAGCATTTGATAAGTAATTCGTTTTTATTTGATTTTTAGAGGCGAAAATTGAAAATCACGGCACATCAGAGCAAGATTATAAAATTTTATCAATTTTGAAATTTTTAGTTTTATAAAATCTTCAAACTTTATGTCGAAAGCAATCTGAATTTATAACAACATTTTACTTTAATATAATGCATGTCTTTTAGGATGCCTATTTATGTCAACTAAAGTGTGTTAAAAATATCAACTACCCAGTAATTTTGAGTCATATCAAGTGATGAGGTCGACACCTGAGCTTCATCTCTCTTCACCAAAAGATCTATATTTTCTCTGAAAAACTCTATCTTCAAAAAACAGTTAGAAAGGAATTAGAATGAAAAGATTTTAAAATCGTCTTACTCAGACGTCAAGAACATAACTTTTTCTATAAAACAAAATTCCCCCGCAGCAAGTAAAAACATCTCCAGATAACGCTATGCATTCAAATAACATAATAATTCATTAAATTAATTCTAATATTAACCATTTTGCATTATTTAAATAAAATTATCAGTTCTAGAGTTATTTCCCCTTTTATAATTAGGCCGTGTTAAGAATTTATTCTTTTTTTACATTTCAAATGGAAAAATTGAAAAAAATTATAATAGTTAGCTGGCTATACAGTCTCAGGACGTAAAATTTTATGCCCATAAAATGGGATCATAAAATATTTCCGATATTGGGACAAATTTTTCAAATTATCTTTGAAACTATTCATTTTAAGTTCAGTCCTTATGAAACGGTTCTATTTTACGAAAGAGTTACAAATAAAATATCGCTGAGAATTTTATTTACTTTTCTCTCAAAAAGTAATGTGAGTTATGAATGTTTGCTCAAGGAATTGAAGAGCGCATTTTACCATAACAGCTAACTCCACGTTCAAAGTTTGAAATGATTTGAAGTCAGTGGAAACATAGACGAATGGAAAAGTAAGGTAAGTTTATCATCCAATTTAATAAAAGTTTAGTCTAAAATTCAGGAATATAATAAAATTGTATAATAACATATACTTTTTCTATATTTTTCTTGATTAACAAGATTTATATATCTTTAAAGAAGTTTTTGCTTAATAAAATTTAAAAGTATATGTTTGTATGTATTAGGGATTGCACTTTGTTACTTTTCCTGTACTTGGTACGTATTGAGTACAGTTACTTTTAAAATAAGTATTTTACCGATTACATTTTGTACTTGTTACAATTTATTTTGTGCTGCGTTCTATCGAATTAAGAAATAATGAGAAAGTTTCTTAAATTTTATAAATAAATTGAATAAAAGCTACATTAATAATTAATTCAAACTAAATAACTAAATCTATAATATTTTATATTATTCCATTTATTAAAGTAATTTATGTTAATTTTAATCATTATTATTTATAAATAAGCATTCACTTAAATATTTATAAAAGGAGCTCTTGTGATAATCTATAAAAAATTATTCTTGTTATTTATTTCATTAATTGCAATTTTTGTTTTTTTCTGTAATGCATTAATTTCTAGTATGAGGCAAAGAAATATAAGTTATTTCCCTACAAACCGTTATTTTGTACATTTTTATGTAGTTGTTAAACCAGATTTTTCTAAAATAAAAATTGCATTAACTCACATATCTGGTTTCAGTTCCCTGAATCATAAGCAATTTATGGGTAAACAAAGTAGCTTTGCAATTGAAAAAATTTTAAATTTATAAATTTTCTTAAACATATTTCATTTAATATAAAAATCATAACATTTTGTTATTTATATTTTTTCAAAATTTATGTCTAGTCTAAGTAAATTTTCAAATTACTCAATTATAATTTTCAAAGATTTCCAATGGTAATTAAAATATAAAATTAGACGAGAAAATATAATTTCTATTTTTACAACCTAATCTGCTTAATTTTCTGTTTGTGTTTAGTAAGATTTTCCAATTATATAAATGAATTTTTATAATTAACTGGAAATAGTTTGTATGGAATTGTAAAGTGGGAGAGGTTTAATTAATTACAAGAAGATTTTATTTTAAGTTTGCTTACAAAAATACAGAAAATTAATCAAAAAATCAACTTAAATTTTTATTTTTCTATTATTAAACACTAACGAGACAATAATAATAAAAATTGTTGATATATAATAGATAGTAATTTTTATTATAAAAATCGTTTATTTGTTTACATTTTTATGTAGTTGTTAAACCAGATTTTTCTGAAATAAAAATTGCATTAACTCACATATCTGGTTTCAGTTCCTTGAATCATAAGCAATTTATGGGTAAACAAAGTAGCTTTGCAATTGAAACTGAATTAATAATGTTTAAATATGATCATTTTATATTAAAGTAATATTTATAATTGTATATTAAAATTCATTAAATATCAAAAAATATAAAACAGTTTTACCAACAATCTAACTATTATAATGTTTTAATGCAAAATATTGAGTAATGTAATGTTTAATAAAAAATGTAGGAATAGAAATACATCTATTTTATTTACATCAATCCATAATTTAAAAGATAAACATGACGGTAACACATAATGGTATAAATAAAGATAAAGATAAAGTAAAAGTTAACTTAATGGAAGCTTTTTTTTTTACATTTTGAAACTGCAAACTAAAATGAATGAGCTACCTTTATTAGGTTTATATAAACACATTCGTTATATGAATCAAAATAAATTGTACGGTAAAAAATATAAAACAATATTTTCTCTTTAAAGCTTAAATTTTATATATTTATAGTAAAATATAGTTAAACTAAAACATGGGGTTGAATAAAAAATAAACATATTTATACGGAATCATAACAAAAAATATATATAAAAATAACAATGGAAATATATAAGCAGATTTAATTTAAACATTTTTTTAATTTAAGAAACCTGACCTAATTTAAGTCTCAAATAAGTATGATATATATGTTCATAAAATAAAATAAAATTTTTAAAAAACTTAATAACAAAATAAAATTTGCTAAATACATAAAAGGAATATCAGGCTTTCTTATATTTAAAAAGAGGGATAATCAATAAATAAATGTGCCACAAAATAGATAATTGATTTTCTCTACTCATTTATTTTACTAACTGAAACGAAACAAATGTACGTGCGTATTTTATTTTGCAATATAAATTCATTATGTCTCTTTCTCCAACCCAAAGAAATCTTTGAATTCCCAAGTATCTCTCCACTATTTTCCAGTTAAACCAACTGCATTTCCCTCTTCCCTACCATTTCATAATTCATCCGTCTATATCGATGACATTGTTACTTGTACTCGCTCTGTCATTGGCTCTTCTGTACTTGCTACATTCAATCAAGTACATTGTAACTACACTGATGACTTTGTAACAGGCACGTACTCGCTATGTCATTGGCTCTTCTGTATTTGAAACTGTTACTGATTACTTTGAAATCGGTCTAGTACATTGTGCCTGCAATTGTCTGAGGAGGCTCGGACTAGCGCTAATTTTGTTACTGGAAGTACCGAGTATTTGAGAAAAAAAGTACTGATTACAGCTTGTCAAACATATTTTGTGTCAATTTTAATACTTTAATAAAATATTCATCAACTTTATAAAGGAGTTATGACAAATAAAAGAGAATATACTGCATGTAAACAATAACAATAAAAGTTTATGCCCCAATATTTATTTTATCGCGCAACTTCTACTGCACGAATTCAATTTATAAGTATTGAACTAAAAAATTACTTAAAAAAGCATGAAATATATTACTAAATAAACATAATTCAGAGACAAACATTTCCACAAGAATATAATCAAACACTCTTTGTCCATTTAAAACATAATACATTTCAAATTCGAATATCTCATGGCAATTTTTTTTCCATGCGTTTCTGTCTTAGCAATTTTTAGAAATGAATTGGTGAATTGCTGTTCAAACATTTTTTTTTTCATTTTAAGAATATTTAAGCTATTCTGAAACTGTTTAAGCACCTAAAACAGTTTAATGAACTTTTTTCCGGCAAAATTTCGGCTGTTTTTAGGTTTTCACTGAAATTGCCCAAAATTATCAGATTTTCATATATAAATAGGAATTCAGGAGAAAGGATGAAAAATCAGGAGTTTTTCGATAAAATTATTTAGTTAGCAGCAATACACACACACACACACACACATATATAATATAGGTCTAAAATAATTATTATAATGGAATCGCGAACACAAAATTTTCTTTAAATATGTTTCTGATCGCAAACTATATACTCACACGAACTGAAATTCATTATAAAATGCAATCTGTATTTTATGATGTTGTGTTATGTAACTAAGTGACATCATATGAAATGCTGCCAAATTTGAACAATAGTTTGTAAATAAAAATTATATTTTCTGTTACATAGCTGTATTTGTGTGTGTGTTTTATGTCTGTATCTATTATATAACTTAATAACCTGGTTGTGCAGGTTGACAGTCTCGTTTCGGAAAATTAGAAAGCTTGACACATGATCCAGAGAAAGCACAATACACATATGAAAGGCCTGAGTCAGCCTATAAGGTTTCATTTTCTTCAGTTAATGTAATGTGGCTATGAAAATATTAATTCAGATACCAAACTCGTCACGTCACTAAAGCATTGTTGATGTTACTACTTGGTTGCCAATGTTTATTACTTACTTTTGTCAAAAATAAACAGTCGAGACTTGCAGAAATAACTTACATATCTACAGATTTTTTACTTACTTGAAACTTAATATTCGTAATTTGAATAGTTATTCCATCATTCTTATTTTAACACGATTAAAATAATGTTCTAAATTAAAATAACTAAGCCTTTAAAAGGATAATAATTTTAGAAACATCTGAATTCTGTAAACTTTGATAAAAAAAATTGCTATTGTTTATGTTTATGATGATTGACAATGAAAATGATAAATTTTATCATTTAATTAATGACCACTATTATATGCCTAATTGTTTTATATTCACTTCCCAATGTTTTACAATCACATTATGGAAATATATAATTTAGAAGCAAAATTTGCTTTAATCAACAAAAAATGGCATGTCACTTTAATAAGTATGTAAGAAATTTATATATAATTTCTTACATACTTATTAAAGTGATAAATATGTAAGAAATATATATATATATATATATATATATATATATATACACACGGCTGAGAGATATATTTTACTATTCCACGGGACCATGGTAGCCTAGTAGTTAGGGCATCGGCCTTCCGTCAGGAAGGGCAGGTTTCTCTTCCCTATTCCGCCAAAGAAAAACTGAGAACATGCGATATACGTACTAGTTAAATCTGTGGAATCGAAAACCCTGTGGTCGGTCGTTGAGCAGTTACCGTGTGTGTAATGTTCTGGAGAAAATTTTCTTCCTCCTCCAGACCAATGTCAAAATTAAGGAAGTGGATTCTCTAGTGGATTGGTTGGCTTGGTTTGTTTGTCCCTCAACAGTCATTTCTTGCACACGACGGCTAATTAGACCGGGTCCTACGGTTTAAAGTGGATTCGATCCTCTGGTGGGACCATCTATTGGAAGAGCTTAGAGCAAAGTCGTACTTTTATTTTTGTGGTTCTGTAGTTAAAGAAAAGACGTGCTCTACTGATTTAAATTTGCATAGCAAGCTCGACTTGTTGAAATTTCATAAGTAACAATAACAACTATTCCGCATGCTGAAGATCTTCTTTCTCCCTGAAAGCTGCAGAAGGAAGTTAACGTGATCTCATCCTTCCTTTCAAAATTGACTACACTGGCTCCATGTTGTTACGGTATAGTAATTGTGCAAGTTATGGAAGATTTCCAACCGAGCCCTCATGCTCACAAAACCGTGAATGAACAGTTCAGCGAAGAAGAATATTAGATCTTGACAAGTGCAATCTCCAGACGAAAATAATGTCATCTCTGGAGAATGCAATTGTTAGGCCAAAATACAGAAGGGGATCGAGTTTGCGAGGCTTAGTGCCAGAAGCTGAGGCTTCTATAACTAATTTTCATACCTTGCAACTCGAAGCTTTGAACTCGAGTCTACCTTCCAACAGCCGCCACCTGCCTCGGTAGACGAGACACAGAACCATACCTTGATGAGGCGAATAGTCTCGCCGACACCCACTCACTTATTATGGCATACATTCTCGTTAAAGATTTGTTTTTAAAATTCCTTTACGAACCGTCAATTCCTATACTATTCCTTCATATCCCAGCTCTCGACCGGACCATCGTCAGAAGCACGCTGGTATTCCATCATTGGAATGTCGTCCGACGCAATGGACATTATCCTTTTCAAGATAGACCAGTTGCGCCGGTCCAGGATAGTACTCAAGCTTTCGCTCTTGTACACCAGTTTACTCCTTTCCTCCGAGGTCCTGGTACAAGTCAGCACGAAGTGGAGACAATCTCCCACAACATTGCACGAGCGACATAACTCGCTTATCGGATACCCTCGTTTATGAAGGTATTCCGGCACACGTCCCTGTCCTGTCGCTATTTGGGCAACGATAGCATTACCGAAAACTCTTTTATCAGATACAGTTTCAAAGAATATGTAGGTCTGACGACCCACCTCTTCATTTTCCCATCTCAGTTGCCATACCCGCAGTGCTTCTTTATGCAGCACCTTTATCAGGTGCGACCTTGGACGTGACAGGTCCAGCGTTGGCTCTGGAAGATTCGCAGCCTCTTTGGCCAGTACATCGGCTCTTTCGTTTCCGAAAGTGCCTACGTGTGCACGCACGTAATGTAAGCGTACCTCTCTTTTACAAATGGCTTCCTGGTATGAGTCCTTCGCTTTATTTACCAAGATGTTCTGGTTATTTGGATCGGCCAGGGAGTAAAGGGATGACAACGAATCACTGTATATATGACAAGTGTTGTTGCCTGGGTGTACTTTGAGCCATTCTAGCGCCAGTCCCAGCGCCGATATTTCCGCCTGGAAGACACAATTCTCGTCGCCAAGTCTAGCACCATAAGTAACGATCTCATGCCCAAAGTACATGATGGTGAACCCTAAACCAATTTTACCATCAATGCCTGATCCGTCTGTAAAGATTTCCATACCCTCGCCAGTTGGCTTTTCGCTATCAAAAGGTACGCTACAACGCTCCGCAGGGTGACATGACAGAATGTCTACCCTCTGCTCAATATCGTCTGGCCGCAGATTTACCTCGTGAAAGATATATGGCCTGCGCTCCACCAATACCATTAGCTTTGCATATTCTATGCCTGCTTTTATATCTAGCGGTAGGACGCCCGCTAGCACTTGTACGACAGCTGTAGAAACTGTCCTGTAGCATCTAGGGAATGCCATGAGTGCCGGTCTTTGAACACTCTGTAGGTGGCCACAGAAGGTCTTACAGTCCAATCTGTGTCCCCATGCCCCTACACCAAAAAGAGCCATTCTTTCGGTACCACTCCTATATAGGGGTTTGAGTAATTCAGGCTCGCGCCCGAAGAGAACCCTGGCCGTTCGTTGGAGTGCCATTGTGACATTCACAATATTCTGTCTCACCTCCTTTAAGTGGGAGTTGAATGTGAGAGCGCTATCGTACATTACGCCCAGGAGCTTAAGCTCCTGCACGGACTTTATGGAGGTTCCGTCCCACCGGAAGACTGGCGGTCTCTTCAATTTCCGCTTTCTGGTGACCGTGAGGGCCACCATTTTGCTCAGATTGAAAACCAGCTTAAAAGTCTTTCCCCATTTGCTGAGTGCATTAAGGGCTACTTCCGCATTTTTCTCGAGCTTTGCTCTTGAGTCACCAGCTACGACCAGCAGCATGTCGTCAGCGAAGGCTAGAAGCCTCGTTTCATTCGGCATGTCCAGTCGCAAAGCGCTGTCTGCAACTATGTTCCAGAATAGTGGTCCACTACATGACCCCTGCGGTACTCCTCTGCTGGATTCGAAAATCAAGTTTTCTCTCGAGCCTTTGAATATTATCTTTCTGTCTTCCAAATAGGACTTCACCAGCATATAAACGTTTTGTGGACATCGTGCTTGGCCAAGGAGGAACATTACTCCAGGTCTCCACACGCTATCAAAAACACCCTGTACATCTAGCGAAATTAGGCTAACGTACTTTCTTGTCTCCTGAAAATACCTGATTGTGTCGTTAAGACACACGTGCGCCGTGTCGCACGAACTGCCCGGCCTGAAGCCATGTTGGGCGGGGTGAAGTGCCTGCGACTTCACCAGATGGTGGTATAATCTTTGGGTTAGGAGTTTGTCCAGTACTTTGCCTAAACTAGACAGTAGACAAATCGGCCTGTAGGATCGCGCCTCAGACGCGATCTTCCCTTGCTTCAAAAATAGGACCAACTTGGCATGTTTCCAAGATCTTGGGAAATGCTTTAGAAATAGGCATTTGTTAAAGAGGAGCACAAACATTCCGGGATTACACTCGAAAATAGTTTGCACCACCTCGACCGGGATACTGTCGGGTCCCGGGGCCTTTTTCTTTGCCATAGATTTGACAACCGACTTAATCTCCACTTTTGTAAATGGTCGATCGTCACATCCACCGCAATAGGAGTCCGCTATACTCCTCATGCCTTTTTGCTCAACACTCTCTTGGTCCGATTCATCCACAGGGAATAAACCAGCTACAATCGTTTTCACGGTTTCCTCTTCGCTATTGCTCAGAGTCCCGTCAGGCAATTTGACGCTACTCATTGGTGTGCTTTTGACAGCCTTACCAACCGCTATTTTGTATGGCAGAGACCACACATTTGATCTCATTTGCTTTTGGCAGAATTTATCCCAGTTCGACTCTTTTTTCGAAAGTATAAGTCGTTTGTTTATACTGGGCCGCAGATCTATTATACAGCGTTTTTCTGGCCTTGCGCTCATCGGAGTCGGAACATTTCTGAAACCGCCTCCTCAACGCTCGTGTTTTACTCCGTAGCATTGTTAGCTCGTCATCCCACCATGGAACCTGCTTTCTAGCGGTCGTGCTAGTACGAGGCCGAAGCCTTCTTTCGCAGATCTCCTGTAGCACCTGGGTAATGTTTTCCACTACCTCGTCTAGGTCTTTGCCCTCTGTAGCTCTTATGATCTTGTCATTGAGGTCGGGTGCTTTTTTATTGAAGTCTGCACCCAATCTCTGAAGGCGATATTTACCTAGTCTGTATTTACCATTATTCATGTTCTGCAAAAGCTTAGGTGCTAGCCTGAAGGAGATGTAGTTGTGATCACTTAAGCAATTTTCAACCACTTTCCACGACGAGAAGGACGACTGTAGAGCACCCGTCGTCACCGACAGGTCAATCCAGCTCCTCCCATTCACAGTCTCAAAGGTCGGCCTGGAGGTCGCATCATTTAATAAAACGAGGTCGTTTCGAATGAGAAACTCCACAAGGGCTTCCCCTCGTTTCGTCCCCACTCTAGACGGACACTCGGGATCCCACATTTGATGCCTCGTGTTAAAGTCACCTCCTATGAGTACCCTCGTGTGGAACCGTATGATCTTTTCGAGGGTCTCTAAGTAGCCACCAATGTCTGCTCTTGGAGGAACATAGACTGATACTACCAGTAGCGATTGGCGCAGATCTTTGATCTCTACCGCTACGATATGAGTATCCACATGTCTGGTCCAGACGCTGACTTTGGTGTTGTTAACGACAACCGCAGCCATTCCGTCGGCGATGTGAGCCACCGAACATGTCTGTGGAAAGACTGCAATCTCGCCGTCCACCAAATACGGCTCCTGCAGGAGAAGGATTTCGGACGAACCCATTTCCGACTCCTTTAATATCTCCAGAGTGGCCGCCCTCGATCTTGCGAGATTAATCTGCAAAATACCATACTCTAAGCTGTTGGTCGTTTCAACCATAATTGGTGCGGGAACGGATTCTCTCACATTCCCTCTTGTATTGCGGGCAGCGGAGATCCACCGCCTTATGTCCGCAAGCCAATTTCAATTTAAATTGCTTATTCGCTCTATCACAGTTAGCGCAGCGAACTTCTTTCTTAGGGCACTCTTTAAAAGTGTGCTCCCCTGCGCAGACAGTGCAGGTTTGGGCCTTCTCAGGGCATTTAGACTGTAGGTGGCCAAATCTACAGCACTTAAAGCACCTCGTGGGCTCAAGGAATTCCTTGACCCTGTGCTTTTGCCACCCGCAGCTGACTTTACCCTTCTTGATGAAGGCTCTAAAGACCTCGGGCGCATTTTCCAGCACCCAATGTTTGTCAGACCCCTTTCCTTTTAGCTTGAAGACCACTTTCATGTGGCCTTCAGGGATCTCGTTTTGCTCCCTCAGTCCCTCTAGGACCTCTTTCTCGCCGTCCTCACCCGGCAAGTCATATATCATTACTCTAGGGAGTCTCCGTGCAGGCTCCCTAGCTTCGACTTTTTCGCTTAGGACTTCCTTAATTTTTTCGGTCATTTTGTTGCGATCTTCAGAGTTTTTCAACTCTATCGCAACTCCATTATTATTAAGGGGTTTTAATCCTTGTACCGCCACGCCCAGTTTCCTGGGGTCGATGGCCTTTTTCAGTTCGTTTTTAACCCCGTCAGAGGTTAAATCCGTACCCGGCTTTGGGTACACTAAGAGGGCATTCGTCGGAGCCCTCTTTTTCCCCTTGCTCTTGGCTGCATCCGCGTAGGACCTGATTGGGCCCTTTCCGGTGCTGCCTGTCTTAGCCGGCTTGGCTGCAGGGGTCTCTCCTGCCTTTTGACTTTTGTTGGGACTCTTTTGAGTCTCAGCCTTTTTCGATTTGTTTCTCTTTCGAGAAACCTTTGTCCAGCTTTCTTTAGCTTGAACTCCTTTCTCCTCAATACAGGCCTTTTCCGGCTCTGTTTGAGTCTCCATCGAAACCATTGCTGGTTTCGCGTCCGTGCTCTTTTTAGGGGCCGCCTTCCCTCTGGCCATAACAAGATGTTCGACCAGTGCCTCAACGACACTGGTATCGACCTTATAACGTCGACAAAGTTTTATCAGGTCGCACTGAAAAGTGCGTTTTTTCGCAATTTTTGTACTCTTTTTAGGACTTTTGTTCATGATATACGCTTTTATTTTAATAAATAACCAATGTAACCATAAAAAGAAAGAGAATTTGAGCTTTGTTCGGCTCAGCTACCAAACTTAATTGGTTTCTTCCAGTTTGACCGCCTGGGCCGTCCCCGACACGGATCCGCCACCCTTTCCACGCTGCAGTCAAGGGTAACCCGCAAGGCTTCCAGTATGTAGTCCGCCCTACTCCAACATGCCGTGAATCACAGGCTTCCAAGAGATCGGACCAGCGTAGGGGCTCAATCCTACGGTTCCTCAATCCATCGGACTGCATACACAATCAAATTCGGAAAGGGGAGGATTTCTCACCTCCCTTTCACCCGCTCTTCTAACCGCACAGCATTGCGGGGTCGTTTCTCATAAGCACGACCAAAAACAGTCGCGTCTTCACCGCGCAGCTACTAATTTCCATGTCGCGGCGGTCAGCAGAATTTCCACTGACCAAGGGCAGGGCACTAACCCTGTTATCCCAAAGCTGGTACTTTCCCACTTTGGTATCTAAACCAGACCACACGCTCCACTTCCATTTTTGCATTGACAGCTGGACGCCTTCCTCAATCTTATATTTCATTTTTGTGCGGTGTATTGACCCTTGTCTCATTACACTAATACGCACCATTCACACACCAATTCCTTTATAATAAATTGAAAAAAAACAAGCTTTCACATCGTCACTAAAGCGGTGGATTGCCGCAATAGATCCCACATTCATTGCCTTAAAGATTAGGATAATAAAAAGACTACACACTTTTTGCCACTTTCATACATTAATTTTATGTGTTAGACACATTCATTGCCACAGTCCTTCTTGGCTACCTTTTAAAAACCCACATATCACGAATCTGCAGGCCGGAAAAAGTAGCGAACTACAGTTCCCTTTCATAGGACAGTTTTTACATCCCTCATATGCTCAAAATATTCGCCATGACTATTTCTCAAAATTAGCCGAAAAGGTCCGTGTCCCTTTCCGTTATAAAATCCGCCATTTTGCGGAATAGTCGGAAAATAGTAATGTAATCCCTCCTGTAACATGGTATATATTGGTTCCACGATATAGGAGTTTTCCTATAACTTGGATTACGAGGATTCTCGTAAAACGCGCTCGTACTTTTTCTCATTAAGGAGTGGTTTAAATAGAATATTAAAGAAAAAGTGTTATAAACGAAATGTGTGCGTTTTATTAAAATCAAATTAACAACATTTTAAATAAATAACTTATACAAATATATATATAAAACAGTTAATTTTAAGTAAATCAAATAATTCCAAAAGCAGTTTTATAAACACGTTTAATCACTGTAGTTATCTGAAATTGCGTCCCACCAACATCTTTTTTTAGTAGAATATTCAATGGTCAACAATATAATTTCATAAGAATACAATTGACACTATGAGAAAACGTTCGAGAAATTCATTGTGACCGGTACAAATCATTGTAAATTTCGCAGTACAGATGTATAATATAGGGAATCAATTCGTTACAGGAGGAAAAATACTTGTTATATGTGGGACATAAAATCGCGTAATATGAAAACGCGTTATAGGAGTACCGTTTTTTAAAGAGTATTACTGTTGTGACATAGCCGACGATAGACTTCTCCATGTAGGAAAAAGGATGATCTCCAAACCACGAGTTGAGATCACAAGCGATTACAGAACCATGCTTCACCCTAAGTAGAAAACAAGTTTCTATTATAGGCTTCAACGAACGTTTGCGACGCATAAACGCGTGTCAAAATGTCAAATGTTGAGAGAGTATTCACTTCGGAAATGTATCTGTCATCTTCTCCGTGGTGCCTTTAGATACTCTTAACAGCTTTCCTACACTGTTCATTAAATTGACCATCAGACGGGCACCCACAACCTGCCCTGTAACATCTCTTATTTTTAGCTTTAATTAATATTGAGCTTTATTTATTCGTAATATTAGAGAAAGGAGATATTATATTAAATTTTAGGAAAAAACAATGATGTATAATGCACTTACACATCCCTAATTCTGTAAATAATATGTTAAAAAATGTTAATCTAATTTAGTCCTGTATTATCATATAACGAAGTCACGATTTTAAACAAGGTTTTTTACATTACTTTAGACCTCAAATTACATATATATTATAAAAGTATGCATTTATACATAGTAATTGTATTACCTCCTTTTAATAAATATATAATAATTTTAGCTATTTTGTGATTAAAATAAGAATATATTGGACATTTTGTTAATTATTATTCATTAAGTGTTTAAAAGATTTAATATTGCATCACACCAGTAATTCAATATTCTGCTCTTTCATGATTAAATTGATTCTTTCAGCCATATGCAGTCCAATCAGTGAATAAGCAAGATGTTAACTAACATGATTCAGTATGTCACCAATATAAGTAATATTTATGTGATCGCACTTTCTCTAATCATCAGTACATGGTTCTATGTCAAGAAATTGAGAAAGTTACCACCTGGTCCAATTGGTCTCCCTTACATTGGCTATTGGCCGTTTCTGAGTAATGAAAATTGTCATGTAGAATTATTTAAGTTAACGAAGAAGTATGGTGACGTATTCTCCTTCACGGTCACTGGAAGCACAATTATACATTTAGGTTCCATGAAAGCTATTAAAGAAGCTAATGTCTTAAAGTCAGATTGCTTCAGAGAAAGATGGCGAGGGTTTAATGTTTTCATGATTTACTTAAAAGATGGTAAGTTCCTTTTATAAGTAATTTAGTCTCTCTCTAAATTGCATTATATATGAAATTTGAATGAGCAATGCTCTTTTTTCTCATTTAAGTATTTTTTTAAATTATGTTTTCAAATCCACATGAATCTTTAATGCTGAACTGTGCTTCGAGGTTTGTGTTTATTGAGAGTCGATTAAATAATCTCTTAAAAATAACAAAGCTTTTATTTGTAGCAATTAGAACGAGATACAGGAAATTTTGGTTTTCAAAGTCACAACTGCACAGCTCCAATTCAGCTAATGCAACAGGAAACCAGCTTCCAAAGACAGAAATTTCTAATACCTTAAACAGATAAGAGCTAATTTCTAATACCTTAAACAGATAATAGCATTCAAGATTGATGATCTTCACTAGTTTCTTTCATGTCTGGTGGTGGCATTTATACCTGATTTGGGGGGATGATCTAAGTTTCGCCAAGGTTTTTGGAAGGTTTTAAGCTATCTCTCTTAGTATTGGTCCTAGAGCTTCGATGATGGATATTTCCTGAAATATCTATTTTTCGCCAAGTCGCTAAGAATGTAATCAAATGGTCACGAAATCATTAGAAATATCGTTTTTAACGTATAATATATATATATGCTTAAATTGTGCAATGTTTGACCAAAATTGGAGTATTTTAGACCAATAATTTGTCTAAAAAGAAACTTAATTAAATATTGTTAATGCCATGATATTTCGTAATCAATGTTACTTCAACGTATCCCCAATGGGAATAATAAGATTCATCTTTAAGCTTCAAACACACTACTTTTCTCGTTAAACAATTTTTATGCTAAAAACACTCAATGGCATCACTAAGAACCTATTGATATAAGCAGATGGAATTCAAATAAAGCATGTAAATCTTCAAAGAATATCGAATTTTTAAAATTTAGTATAATTTGAGGGTTTAGTATATATCACCAAAAATATTTTAAGAAATTTTCATTTCAAATTTTGAAATCTCCAATCTGAGAATTGTAGCCTAAAAGTATTGCACCTAGAAATAGAAAAAAACATGGATTTCAGTTGTTAAGTATTCCGAAAATTTACTTGCGAGACAATATGTTGAAGGCGTTAGACAATTTTTCATTAAAATATATTATGTCTTAAAATATATTCTTCCTCTTATCTGAACTATTTATCTTAGTTTCACTTTTTCGCTGTATCTCCATTTCCAATGAGTCATGAGTGACACAGTAACTCATCTGTTATCAGAACACCAAAATCTAATGATCATATATTTTATTCTTCTCAGTTACTGTTTATAATCTTCTGCTTGTAATAGTCAAAGACTCGAAGGTCATAATATTAAACATTTGATGTTTCGAATGCCAGGTTTTGGATTGTTTAATATTGCTAACCATTGTAAAATTTTGTACATCATTTATAGATGTTTTCGTTAAGAATAAATATTCATAGGTTAGGCTATTATTGTCCATAATTTTCATTGACTTGATTAAATTTAAATTAATAATTTCTTCCCGGTTTATTCGTCTTAGTTGAATGATGTCTAATGACTTCCATTGATATTATGAAAAATTTTCTGTATAAACAGATAAAGCCATTACTTCCAGTTTTTAAAGAAATTTATAAAATTTTTGTAACAAATATCAAATTGAAATCATATTTTGTTTTGCGAATTGATCAATACATCTAACGTATTGTAGTGATTATGTTTGACATTATAACCATATCTTTTAAGCAAATGGATGAAGTTTAAAAATATAATTCTAGTCATTTTATGTAGAATTACATGCCAAGAATTTTAATTTGTTTAAATAAACGCGTGCATAATTTTTAAGCTTTTTTAAGTATTTCATCAATTATTATCTACAATGAAAGAATTTCTAGATATGCCGGTACTTACGTATTATGCCGTCAACATTTCCCTTTCCCCATAAAAAAAAGTTATCGATTTCGTAAATTTTAATATTTCTTTCAAAATCGTAATTTAAAGTGTAACAATATCTACTTATATCTTAATTGTATCAAGTATGTAAAAACTTTATTTGTAATTTACATGGTGCTAAATTGCATCATCGAACAACATATATTTTCTCACAGATATTGCCGAGACGGGATAATACGTAAATACCTTAATAAGCGATGTACACAAAACTTATTTCGAGTTTTGCATATTTTATTTAGCCATGATTTTACTTCCCAGAGAGGGATGGACAGAAATGCGGAAGTTTTACTTGCAGCATTTCAGAGAGAAAGGTATGAATTCTTTCAGAGGAGGTGATTCTGATGATATATATGATCTTATCAAAGGCTCAGTGAAGGAACTTGCGTGCAATGAAGAGAAATCGATTGATTTCACATCTTTCATCGTGAGGAAATGTAGCCAAATCATGATCATGGCATTACTAAACAATGACGCATTGACACGAGAAGAAATGTATGAGTTTCAAAAGTTGTATGGCGACATTTTGAACTCGATGACCAACAAAACCATGATTCTTAGAGGTAATTTTGCAAAGTAGGTTTTATTTAAATCTATTACAGTTTTGTATAATATTGTACCGTTGTTTTTGTTGTCTTCCCATTGCATCCTGAATCGCCGATGATAATTAATCTTTTGAATGAGCAAATTGATTACTATTGGTGATCGATTACTGAGGATTAATTTACACTGGTTCATAAGATTTTTTGACTGGTGCTAAGCTTAATTCCAAAATAATGAACCGATTTACACGATGCAATTAAATACGTTCAGCACAAATATTGATTTGAAACTTAAAATTCATAATCCCTTCTGAAAGAGAATTAAGATGATAAAACAAAAATACTGTCTTAATATATTAAACTCCTTTTTTTTCAAAACAATATTATTGTATTAAGAAGCATGCCATTCAATTATTATTATCTGCACGTACATTTTCGATGCGATAGACTTGTATTTCGACGTGTCTAATATACCACAGAAACTTGTAGATATTCAGAAGTCTTTATTCGTCAGATTATTGATATACAGTATATTTCAATTCATAAGAGATTACATTATAACCACATCATAAATATTCAGTTAAAATTTTTCAATTTATTCTTCATTATTTTTTTCTTATAGAACAAAATAAAAATTGTAAATAGAAGTATAATTTTAATAACATAATTAACTTATTTATATTTTCCATACTTAGTAACTCCTCTTAAAGCTAAAAATACCATTTTTATAGTATATATATATATATATATATATATATATATATATTATATATATATATATATATATATATATATATATATATATATATATATATATATATATATATATATAATACAGGATTCTAAATTCTGAATTTTTTTAGCGATGAAGAAATTTTGCGAAGATGACGTATTGTGCACAACGACTTAAATGCTAGGGTGGCCAAAATAGAATTTTCTGTATAATTTTTATAAGTCCCCATATCTGTGACGTAATAAAAACGAGATTGCCAGATACATAAGGAAATCCGCCAAAAATCATCAACCCTGAAGAAAAGAAAAAAAAAAGAAAGACTTTAGTATTTAAGCAAAATAATTTAAGATTTGCGAGGGAAAATACCACCTATTAGTTACTTGGAAATAATTAAAATTTGTTTGTTTAAATAATAAGTTTGCTTCAAAGTTTTTTTTTGACTCATACTTTATAAAATATATTTCTAAAAATGTTCTTAAAAAAGTTAAAATATTATTACAAATGTAATAAAATATGATAAAAACATATATTGGATTTTTAGGCAGCAGTATTCAGAAAAGTTACTTCATTAAAATTGGAAAATACGGAATACACATTTCCTTAATTTCAATACTAAGAATAATGGAAACCCTTCATTTTACACAATGTAATGCATAAAATTTGTAATATATTAAAAATGTATGTTAAATTAAAATTTGGATATTTATATATTGTGTTACCCAAGAATTTAGTTAATATGAAATTTCTTAAGACTAAAAATACAATTTTGTCAGTTTGTTCAAAAGTTTTCAATTTATGAAACGTATATTAGAAATTGTTTATTAGATCATACATTATATTGCTGTAAATATTTACCCAGACAGTATTTAATCATCTGTCTATTATTTGTACTACTGTTGTTTTCAGTAATCAAAAGGAATTCAGTGTCTGATGCCGACATCACATTTTAAATTGAATTTTGATCCTATTATTTTGAAGAAGTTTTTGAAAGTAAAAAAAGAAATAAAATCTACTAGGAACAAAACCAGACTTTCATAACATATTGATTGAATTTCCGTTTGAAACTTGGAAGTAATTTAAAATGCTATGTATGAATCAGCACTGCCATAATTTAAGCAGACTTACTTACACAATATTTGTTGATTTAGAATGGACCATCTTAAACACATCTAAGTATTTCACAATGCACATTATATTAACGCAACGTTACAGGGAGAAATACGTAGCTTTTGCGTTGCTTTCAAAAGAGTTTTTATATGCTAATTTAAGACACATTTAATAAAGAATCATTCATTTAAGGCACATGTAAGCCTCATAAGTATAATATTAAGAGCACTGAATGGTAATGATTATAATATGAGATTGATGTTGATTAGAAATTGTCAATGTAAAACACACTCTTAAGAAACATCCCACTAATTGTGGTATAGAGAAGTATGAACGGCTTCTGGATAAAGTAAATGCCGATTAGAAATCCCATCTAAAACAAATATAATAAAATGCACCAGTCTAACTGTTGAACTTGGTTGATGGTATGAATGATTTTGCGATATCAATAATTTACCTGTAGGGCCATTGTTACACCAGCATGCTTCCCTGTACCTAGCCCTGAGTTGGGCTCTACTAGTTAGATAATAGCAGACGCGTGGAGCCTTCGTAATTTTGAAACTATACCAAGCAGAAGACCTCCACCCTATTATTTGGCCTGCTACCGCAGAGATCCAGCAGGGAAGTTGTTGTGCCAGCATGTTTCTCTGTACCTAGCCTTGAGTTAGGCTCTGCCAGTTAGATAGAAGCAGCAAGATTGAGTCTACGTGATTTTAAAGCAAGGATCAAGCACAAGACCCTTCTCAGTAGGGCCGTGGTAACTTAGTGGTTGGGATATCAACCTTCCATTTAAAAGTGCAAGGTTCGATTCCCATTGTCGCCAAAGACCCACCAAGTACATGCAAATTCATGTGGTGGGTCGTTGAGCAGTTACCATGTTTGTTTGTCGCTAAACGGTCATTTTTGCTCACGAGGGCTAATTAGACCATGTTTTAAAGTGGATTGCTAACTACTACAAACGTTCCCAAGATAGGATTCTAAACCACGAACTGATGAACCGAAGGCAAGAGGAGCAGTTACCATGATTGTAATGTTATGGAGAAAAATTCTCCCTCTCCAGATCAATGTCAAAAGTGAGGAAGTTAATCCACTGGTAGTGCCATCTATCTGAGGAATTTTAGAGCAAAGTCGTTCTTTCATCTTCGTAGAGCTCTGGTTGAACGAAAGACGCATCCTACTGACTTAAATTCGCATAACCGATAGCTAATCGAGCTTGGCTTGTCCAAGTGTCATTAGTAACATTTTATACACATATGAATTTACCATAGGCATCACACTAATGATGGTATTTGAATGTCATGGAGGGAAAATGCTTTACAACAATGAAAGGAAATAATACATGAAACATTTAATAGCAATTAGAAGAATGTTAACTGTTTTAATTTCTTGTCCTTTGAAGAATAGATACTTCCAGCTAAGACTATTGTTTATGCGCTAAAATTTAAGGGAGGGGATTGCTATAAGAACAAGTTATTTTTTTATGGGAAAACGGCATTTATCAAACTTGAATTCAGTCAATAGATTTTAACAGCTTATCACTTTATTCTTTTATGCTTTTTTTACATTCTTGAAAGTCCTTATGAAGCAAAATAAATTAGAAAAATTTATCATCAAACAATTTTTTTTAAATTTTGCTTTTTTAATCAAATTTAAACAGCTAAAATGTTAGATATTCATCAAATATGGCTAAGTGAATCATGAAAAAATACAGCAAATTTGCTAATTTACATTTTGAATTTAATTTTAGAATAATTCTCACAGTAATATTCAAGAAGAATTTAAATTACTCATTAACTTTTTTAAATTTCTGCATAGCCAATATGAAATAATTTTGGAAGTAATTTTGACTAAATGGACAGTATCTTTTGTTAATTGCATTGGATAATTAATTTTTTTCAAAAATTACCCCATATATAAATTTAAAATGAATATGATATCTTTTTTTATTTTCTTAGGTATTTTATATTTCCTTTTATGGAGGGCTTTGGTAAAGGAAAAACAAGTCATAAAAAATGCCAAGAAATCCTTTACATGGTTTTGAAACAACGTGCAGAAACATTCAATGAAAATAACGTAAGAGATGTTTTTGATGCCTACATTAATGAAAGAAATCGTAGAATATCACGTAATGATTCAACAGCTAAATATTTCACTGGTAATGATTTTAATTACTCTAAACATTTTTAATTACAGTATTTACAAGTATGAATTAAAGACAAATATTTTTAATTTATTTATATTACATTTTGTTTTACAAGAGATTTATAATTAAGATTCATGTGCATGTGTTCCGAAAAATTCCTGTTCTTCATATTCTGTGATGTTAATAAACATAATTTCACTCTTCGCTTCCTAACTTTTTAGAAAAAATGTATTACAGAGCACTATAATTATCCAAATTAAATTAATCGTACTAATGATTAAATGATCAATAGTTTGACCGAACGCCGACAGATGCCTCAATGGTTAGCACTACTGGCTCCTGAGCTGTAGGTCCCGGGTTCGAATCCCGGTTCCGGCATGGATGTCACTTTCTGTCTCTGTGTTTTTCTGTCCTTTCTTCTGTGATGTATTAATGTGGCCCACCCTATTAACGGATTTTGTGGTGGTATGGAGCGGGCAACGCTACTGGCCCCCGTGACTTGGTTCACAGGGGCCCACTGGGTAACGATAAATGAGTAACAGTTTCTGGCCTTGCTGTGGCATAGGGTTCGTCGACCAAATGCCCGCAGTTGAAACAAAAATACTTTGAGCAATTAGGGGTTCAGAAGAAAAAATGTAACAATTCATAGTTCACATTATCTTAAGCTGCATATTTTTGCTGTTCTGAATTCAGTCTAAATCAATGATGTCAATAAAATCAATTTGTATTTGCCAAAATTAGGTATGATAAAAGGGAAAAGCAGAAATCCAAGCATGCGAAAACTAGCTATCAATAACCATTCAATTTCATTGATTATATATATTTCAAATTTAAAAATAAATTACTGAAACAATATTATTATTATTATTATTATTATTGAGGGTAATTCAATAGTATTTTGTAAGATGTTTTCCCTGTGTGTCATTTTACAATTGTTTCGCACTTTAATATTTCATTCTTTCCTTTATGTGCTATAGATTTATCTGACACTTCATTATTTATTTTACATTTCAATTTTTGCTTTGATTATTTATGTAAGAACTTCTCACTGTAAAAGTTTATAATTAATATTAAATTTTCTTCTCGTAATTTGATATAACACTTCAAATCGACCCATTTCAGAATTCAATATTTTCAAGATTATTGAAAAACGTTTTCTTAACAATTACATAATATTCCATTATAGAATTGTTACTCAAGTTTCGGATAAAAATAAAGATGTGGAAAGCTTCCCACATCTTTAGATATTAAATTGTGTATCATGGACAAATTATATATCTTATGCAAAAATTTATTGGAAATAATTGTTGACATCAATTTTAATAATGGTGGGCACTGGGTAACTAACCCTTCTCCACACTATTTCGAGATTCGAACCAGACACCCACTGCTCAGAAGCGAGGACCGCTAACAACTCAGCCCAGTCGGCAATTTTTGTTGACATAATTAATGTTGACTGATTTAGAGAAAAACTGCCAATTTAGATCAAACTTGATAGTTTATCTAGATTCAAACTAAAATAATAATCATTTATCCGTATTACAAAACATACTTAATACCATTATGCAAGTCTAGAATGATAAAGGCACATTAAAATACAAACATCATGTTGTAATTCCTAGCACACTTTATGAATTAGATTAATAAACATGATTAGCAAACGATTAAAACATATTATTCTGATAAAATTTTATTATAAAATGTGGGAAGGTCATTTAGTCAAATTATTTTAAAAATTACAAATTCGGTTATAGGAATTCGATGCATGACTTTACTCATACCATATAAACATTTTCCTAATAACTCTCTCTCTCTCTCTCTCATTGCTAATAATGTTTATCAAATCATCTTAGTAATAACAAAATCAAATTCAAAATAAGCTTTCCTTGAGCAAGTTTTTTTATTTCTTTATTAAATACAGGACATACTTAAACAGGACAAGACATAGAACAAAAAACATCTACATCGCACGGCGCAGAACCTTATTATGGGAACTACTAGGGCATCCCCCTCTACTGATGGTCATAGCGACTTTTTTTGTCGTCGTAAGAAACCAGGGTTTTCCCCGATTTCTAATTACTAGGCCTAACACTACATAAGAAAACAATAACAACCATGTAAATAAAGCGCAGTCCTCCCTCCCCCTTCGATTTCAAATTGCTCAGCTTAATGGTATATAAGAAAACAATAATCGTAATAAGAATTGATTAAAGATTCTATTTAAAAATATTACAGAATTAAAATTAAAGGAAATAAAGTAGCAAAGTAATTACATCTAGTTAAAAATAAACAAAATATATAATGAATTTCAGTGATTTAAGATAGAATATGTTACAAATCATTATTACATAAAAGCAGACAATTCCAAAAATGTAGAACGATTCTATAATTTCGTTTATTATTGGAAATTTAAACATTTAACATACAATTCTAGGAATTCTATGCTCGCAGAAAATAATTAAAATAAAATTCCTACTTCCATTTTTCGTCCGGAGTTTTATATACACAGCAAAATTCAAAATGAATATAAAAATCAGAGTTTAATATCTGTCACGATATCCATAGTGGTTGGTTGGTTGGGTTTCATGGCACAAGGTCCAAAATTGGACATGCTGCGCCAAAAGTAAGTTTTTGTAGCTTTATTTTATCTTAATTTTTAAAAATTATTATTATTATTTTTTTGTTGAACCCAAACGCAAGCAACATTAAAAATTTTAAAAAACAAAAATCTGTGTAAATGTTATTTTAAAATCAAATTCTAAAATATAAAAGAAAAAAATCAATTATGTATACAATTTTAAAATTTAAAATGAAAATTTAAATAAAATGTATAAAACTATTGCCCTCAAGAAAGCGAATAGGTTTCTATGGGGTGATATCCATAGTGAAATGCAAAACGAATATAAAAGACAGGATTGAATTTCCGGCTCTATATCCACAGCGAAATAAAAAAATGGGAATATAAAAGACAATATTCCGCACTGCATCCGAAGTGAAATACAAAATAAATATGAAAACATCATTTAAATTGCTGCGCTTCACATCCGATTTAAAAAAAAAAAAAAAAAAAACGAACAACTAAAACCGCGATATGCAAATTGAAAAAGGAAAGAAAATTCAAACTGTGCTTAAACTAAACTTGAAGTAAAAATAAAACTGCGAAGTGGAACGAAAATTGCTGTTGCCACTGAAAAGAAGCATATATATAACGTAAAAATTATGTAACACACAAGAAAAACAAAATCAGGCAACAAAAAAATCTGGAAAGTAGCAAAAACTGAGTTGGCAACACTACAATCAAAACAAAGGACGTTAAGTTTGGCAAGAATTCACTTAGAGGGTGTTATCATTTTTATATCTTATTATGATGTAAAGACTATTATTATTGTTGTCATAAAATATTTACATAGTGCGTCATCTATAGCCATATAATTGCAACATACTATTCTTTTTTCTAGATAAATGTTTGGTAGATTCACTCATTCAAATCATCGGAGATGGAGTTCTCTTCGTGGCCAGTTTCATCATGGTCTTTTTCAAAGCTCTTTTGGATTATCCCGAAGAACAAGAGAAGATATATAAGGAAATCGTGGCCGTGTGTGGTTCAGACAGAGATCCAAAAATGGAGGACAAGAACAAGCTTACATACACAAACGCATTCATCTTAGAAGTGATGCGGACGGCTGAATTCTTCCCCATATCCCCATCATTAGAATGCTCAAGTAAATAATAGTCTTAACTATTACTATTTCCAATTTACTTCAGATTGAATATTTTCATGATAAGGGCTGTTGAGTTCATTCTTTATTGGCGAAAGAATGTACTGTTCTGCATCTTCAAAATTTAGAAGTAACTTATGAAAGATAGTTTATATCCAAATCATCGCCAACTACTCATTCTGAAATTATAGAGAGGTGCTGTTAAATAAATTTCAATTGTTAGAAAATAAAAGAGATAAGAATTCGTAAAGCAACTTTTTGTATAGTAACAAAGTACTTGAAAAATATTTAAATTTGTAACTTATTTAAATTCGTTTCACTGTTATTATAACAATTTTGAATGACTTATAAAAGGGAAATAAAACTTATTGTTAATATTCAGCTTAAAATATGCACAAAATTTTATAACAATATTTTGAGCACAATTATTTGAATATTAAGGTGTATAATAAGCCCCACAATGTTACACTTTATTATTGACTGCAAAATTTTATAATTTTAAAAGATTATTATCCAACTTACAATCTCTAATAATTGCGCGTTTTACCTTTTTTAATCAAGTAGACAATACATGCTCTGCACTTTTACTAAAACATTTATTCCATAGATTTGTGAGTTTTACTGAGAGCTTAGTTAAATATAGCTTTACTGAAAGCTGTAATTAGCTATGCACTCAGAAAGATTTCAATTTCACATAATCAATTCCTACATTTATGTGGGACTGTTACAAACAAAAAACAAAATCGGAAATTATCAGTACTTAAATATGGGTTGAGTTTATGCTATGGTTGTGTACTTAAAATTGCTATCACCTCTTTAAGTTTCTTCTTCAAGGGCATTAAGAGATATTCGTATTTCTTGCTATCCTGGCGAATAATACTTAAGCCAAAAATACAAAAAAATAAGAAATCAAGTATTTGTACATTTGTACTGTTTGCCTATGCTACATAAGTAGTGGTCTATTTGACTATGTTACAAATTATAAACAGCAGACTATTTGAATATGATTAAATAAATCGGAAATCACACACACACACAAATCATTTTCCATTTTTCAATCAAAACCATTTTTGATTTTTAAATCATGTATATTAATATTCACTCATAAGAAAAACTATGTATAGGGAAGGAACTTTCCTATCAAAGATTACTTTAAAGTCAGAGTAAAATATCATATCACCCATTGTAACAAAGAAACTCATAAATGTAAGATATTATTACCTAAAAGTAAATTTCGTGAAAGAAGCGATAGTACTTTAGGCGACAACATTTTCTGCATATGAGAGCAACTGAAGATCTCATGGCAGATACCAAAAGCGAAATATGATTTAAAGTGGACTTCGAACGTCAACAAATTCCCATATTCGAGGGGGAGTCAAAGCCCTAAATATTGAGGTATGTGCGTAGTTCAGAAGCTAGAGTGCTAACTAATGAACTTCTTACACGATTTGCTTGAGATAGAGGAGTCCTAAATGGAATGAGGTTCGAGGTCATAAAAGTCAGAGTTTATCCAAAAGTATTGCGAAGTGTGTATCCTATTATTTTGTACGTTTTTTTTTTTTTTTTTTTTTTTGTTTCATTGCCATGAATTAGTAAAAGTAAAAATATCATGAATGAGTATCACCTTATTTCATTATGTGTGACTTTGGCGAAAAAAACCTTTTTTTTGCCTTGTACTAGCTAGGCTAACAGTATGGGGTGCGCTGCTCCACTTTTCCAACTGAACGATATTTGGTGTGAAGTCCGACTTCCTCAGTACGCACACATGTCATAGGGACCCGTTTATAGGGTAGGCAACCATTCACAACTCATTGACACAAGGAAAGAACAAAGACAGGATAGATAGAGAGAGAAAGTACACCCATGCTCGAACCGCGATTCAAACCCAGGACCTCCCTATCCACAGTCAGGCAACTGACCACTATACAAGTTGGCCGGCAATAAACCTATTTCTTTTAAGATTAATCTCGTAGATTTATTTCTATCACATCTCGAGTAAAAGAAAATGGCTGTCGAGCTCTTATTTTGTGCACGCACATCTGCCAAAATAATTTCTAAGCTTTCTTACTTTTTTTTTTAGTGACAAAATATATAAAAGTAAATATCTCATTACTTTCAGTTAATCTTGCCTTGATGAGTTTCACACGCGATGATCATTTCACACGCAATACACAACATCAATTAATGGGTAAAGTTTCTAAAAACTTCATCACCAACAATTCATTGAACAATTCCATAAAAAGTTATTTTTAAATCTATAATTTTTCCCCAGATTTATAATGGCTATAAATTGACGTGATGATAATTTTTTCCGTAAAAGCATTTTATAACTTGAATTTTACAAAAATACTCGCAACAAATTCTATTTAAACTTTTTAAACTGTAATGAACAGTTATGGAAAAATTAAAATCTTCTTAAAAGTCGGAACGAAGATCTATGCTGTAAGTATACGAAAATTATTTTTTTAATGCAAATGCCTTTCATTTTAAATATTTGCAAAACATTCCTCATGAACTTTTACTGATTTATTTACATCAACCTGTTTGTCATTTTATTTATGCTTCTCTGAATTTCCATATATTTATGTGTACAATTAAAGAAAAGTACGTTTTCAGAAGAAACAACCCTGAATGGTTATCGCATACCAAAAGGAGCGGGCACAATTTACAATTTCTATTCGGCGCATATGAATCCTACAGACTACCCAGAACCAGAGAAATTCAAGCCATCGAGATTTATCCTTGTAGATGGAAAGCGCCCTGAGCTAATTACTGTATTTGGGATGGGTAAGAAATATAGACATTTGATAAATAATAACCGAAAATATACCTTTTATATTTAAAAGACTTACATTTCTATACGAATTTACATGCATAATTAATATCATCCCAGTTCACAAATTCAATATCTCACTATCCAGACCATTTTCAAAATACTTTATATTCTTCTGTGAAACCACTTATTTAAAATCAAGCATTTTTATCATTTAGATATGTAAAATTACTATCGTTGTAAAATAGACTGAAAAAGAATACGATTTTAACAGAAATATATATATATATAGTAACTACCAATCTCAAACATACATGATAAAGGAAACATCAGTGTGTTGGATAAAAAAAATAGTTAGAAATTTTATACAATATTCAGCGTTATTGTGATGAGTAAAAAATTTAAGATTTATCTGACGTTGAAAAGAAATAAAGTGAAGAAACAATAATTCGTAACTTCCCGATTAACAATACAGTGATTTCCGGCATTTCATAATATGAGAATTTTTCACTGCATTTTGTGAATTACAGCCATTAAAGTAAGGAGATACGGAAATAAATCTAACATTAATAATAAAGTCTGTAGAAACAGCGGTCCACAACGCATTATAAAACATTAGGGCAGATTGATATGCCATAATTGTGTACTTAAAATATCATTCGAACCACGAAGTTCCAGGATTGATTGATCAAATAACTGAACCGGGTTGAATGAATTTTGCATACAATGGCATGAATACTCTGACATATATGAGTGTCTAAAGCTTTTCGGATTAAGGATATTAACCTGTTGTGTGGAGATCTAATTTGGTACACAGATAGATCACTGAAAAATAGCCTCTCAGGACTGGGAGTATGTGGCGTGTCACCAAGAACCAGCCTATCTGTTAGCCTTGGGCGATACGATATGGTCTTCCAGGCAGAAGTTTTGGCCATTATCCACTGTCTGCGACTAAATAAGAGGAAAAGCTACCACGGTAAGCGTATTCTCATTTTTAGTGACAGTCAAGCCGCTTTAAAAACGCTCAATTCTTTCGAAATCAAGTCTAAAATGATTTGGAATGCAGAAACCTTTTTCTTACAGAACTGGCAACTAGAAACAAGGTGATCCTTGTATGGTTGCCAGTGCACGAAGGTATCACAGGTAATGAAACGGCTGATGAACTTGCTAAACAAGGATCGTCTTTTGTTCCCATTGGTGCAGAACCTTTTTGTGGGATCAATTTGAATACCGCAAAAAACCAATGTTCTTAGATGGGAAAAACAGAAGATGTATGAAGTTTGGCTCAACACTCCTGGTTAAACCCACGTTAAAAGTATGATCTTTGGATCATCTGCGAGGATTGCCTCTGAAATTCTATTATGCTCTAGGCAGAAGATGCGTTTAATCTTAGGCTTCATAATTGGGCACTATTATTTCAGAAAGCCCCTCCATAAAATGGGACTGTTTCAGTAAGACCCTCTCTGCAGGAAATGTCATGTGCAAGAGGAAACGGCCAAGCATATCATTTACGAATGCGAGGCCCTTGCCCTTTCTAGATTAACTTCTTTAAGCATCATTCATACTAGAGAGTTACACTTAGACTCCATTAAAGGGTTATCGGACTTTATTAATAAAGTGGGTAACCCGAGCAACTGGAATTAGGAAACATTCGGTTTGGAGTTAACAGTACAAAATGCTGATAAAAGCAAAGGTGCCCAATGAAATACCAACCCAACTTTAAGAAGAAGAAAAATAACCTATTGTGTAGTACAGTTTCATGCTCTTGTTTCCCAATGTTTAATGAATCCACAATTTGAAAAGTGGCTAATATTCATTTTATAACATCATTATTCTATAACTACTAGAGAGTAACAGATTTGAGATCTATAATTATCGTACTAAATATTCTCGATTTCCCGATAAGACAATTGAGATTATAGTTGAATGACCAGTTCTTCGAGATACACAGTTCAAGAGCTCTAGAATCAAATTTGATAACTTCGCTATTTTTATTCGTACTAATTTGATATAAAAGGATCACAAAAAGATAAATCAAATCAAAGTACTGATGAGACGTGATAGTTTGAAAAGAATATTGCTAGCCCTGCAATCAATCTCATAATGTGTGTGAATCAACTTAATATATTTTTTAATTCTTTTAAAACATTGCGCGTAATAACACATCACATTTCTAGAATAATCTCACTTAGAAATGAAGAATAAAAGTCACTTCAATTGGCAACGTGAATTTATATAATTTCGATTTTTTTATGTTTATTTTTAGGAAATATCGGAAAGATTTCTTCAAAGTAATAAATGTTTTCTTGAAATTTATTACCTATATTTCTTTTTTTAAATCAAAATGCCTAAAACCTCACAACAAAATGGTAAAAATTTTTACCATTTTGCAATTTTTCCTTCAAAGGCAGAAAATTTAATTAGAGTATGATGAACGACAGGTGTAGTGCATTTTCTTGGTATTACACGTGTTTCGCTATTATAAGCATATCTAGTCGCGTTTCATACTCTAAACGCATCATATAATTCATTTAAAAATATTATTTACATCTTCAAGAATTTTAAAAATTATTACTGAAATTTTCCCATTTTTAACAATAAATAATTCAAAAAATAAGAAAATTCCTATTGTTGAAAGTGACATTAAAATTCACATATACATTTAAGTTTTCTTTCAATTAATTAAAGTCTGACTTGACTTCGCGTACGACCGTTGAGCTACAAACAAACAAAACCATCAATCAAATAAACATTAAATTAAAATTGAATTAGAAATGTTTGTACACAACAATTATTAAATATGAAAATTTTCTTAAAGAAAAAATAAAACTACTTTCTATATTTTCAACTTTTTACCAAAGAGGTAAAAATAAAAACTTACATTTTTGGTATACAAATCATACTTTTATGTAATAACTATTCCGTTAATAAATGAACCAATGTCTATTTACTTGATAAGAACCAAGACCATAAATATCGAGGGAAAATAACTGCAACACCTAGTTTAAAAATGTTAATTTTTACCACAACTTCTACAAAAATACACCACTAAGTTGACAATATTAATATATGTTATAATTTTTAATGCTAAGTTATGCTCAACAATTACATTCAGAATTGAGATGGTTGGTACAATTATTGCTATATTGTCAGTTTTTTACAAACAAGGGCTAGTTCCAAAAAAGATTTGTAGCTTCAAATAGATCGCTAAAAATGTCCCATGTAACCAAGTTGGAATTGAATCTGAATTTATAACCTGAAAGAGTAAAATTGGAGTTAAAATTTTTTTCAAACCGAAATAAATCTCACAGTTATTTTAACATAAGTATTACACAGAAATATCACTGAAGTGCATGAGAATAACAGAACATTGCAATTATTTTTAGTTTTGATCAAAGTTTGCAATTAATGGAAACACGATTGACCAGTGGACTACCTAGATATTTTGGAATGATTGTTGATGCTGATATTTATCATCTTTTTACCTAAATATACATGTATTTATCTTTCAATTATCATTGAAAGTGATCGCGAGACAAAAATTGAAAATTTGCTCATGAAACCAAAAAGTTTGGCCGCTTTTGGTTAAGATCAGTGAGTTAAGAGACAGGTTTAGAGAGTGGTCTGATCACATTTGATTGGCTCTAGACTTCAGAGTTCAAGTTCACAGACGATGCAAAAATGTTTAAAAAAGATGTACTCTAAAGGTTCTTACGTTTTTTATACATGCTCAATCATTGTAAGAAATAACAGTTTCTAAAATATGAAATAAAAACTTACATCCATGATATGCGGTGATCAAGGAAATGTTTCGATTAGTTTTTTGTAAGTTCTTGAAAAAAAACTATCACATATGTAGACATTTAAGATATTGAAAGATAAGAATTATGAAGGTAAACATAAACAGATAACAGACACTTTTCATAAATTAATGGTGAATAGAAAAAGTTAAACACATATTTTACATTTCTTTAGTGTTTTATGCAAGCGAACGCTAAATTATAAGGCCCCAACAAAATAATAAATTTAAAACGAGCATATAAAAATAACATTCCGTGTTCAATGAAAAGGAGCGATCACCAAGTTAAAAGTTTTTGTTTTCTTCTTTTATTTTGTAAAAATGTAAATCATAAGCTATAAAGACAAAGATGCTATAAAAAATTCCCTTCAAAATGAGGTTTGTATTTTTGTCGCTTTTTACTTATTAATAAACTCGTAATTGTGAATGATAGAACTAAGCTTAAGTATAGGACAGACAGATGTCATACAATAATCAGTGAAAAGAGCTACAGCTAACAAGTCAGAATGTTTCATTGACTATCAACGATAAATTTCAGTCAGTAATAAGAAGTGCAATCAACAAATTCTCTCGGCCACCAAAGATAATTACTTTACAAACACAGTTACTGATGCAAGTTTGTTAGTGTTGTTGTTTCATATCAACTTTAGCCAGCAGCTCTATACCAAGTCCATAAAACCCCCAAAAAATCTATCGTCATCAAAGAATCGTCGTATAAATCTTACTAGGATTGTCCCAGGCACTCAAGGATGTGTTTCGGCGTAACTTATTCAGCGAAACAGTTGGTACAGCTCTCGAAAATTTTGGAGCCTTTAGAAAAATTTAATGATCTGAAGTGACCACTTCGAAAGTTGCCGAAAGTAGTTTGTTCCTGTTTTCTAAAGCTGTGAGCCAGTGAGCTTTCCCGACGAGATCACTTATACCATTGGTGATCTGAAGAGAAATTCCATGTGGTCTCAATTCTGATTTTACTCTTGAAAATATTTCCAAAATGGTGAGAGGTGCCAATGGCTCCGAGGTCTCACGAACTCCCACCTTAATCCAGATGTCTGCAGTTTCGTTTCCCTCTAGATCTACATGGGAAGGTATCCACTGCAGATTAATGCCATGGGACATGGATAGCCGTTTTAATTTGTTGAGTATCCATACTCCAGCCCTGTTTCTCACAGTTGACAATTTGTCAAGTACTGAATCGCACTTTTGCCATCAGCCAAAATACATATTTCTTTTCCATTGGGGAGAACACCAGAGAATCCAGGGCTTGGTCAATGGCTATTAGGTCACAGCGAAATACTGAATAGTAGTCAGTATTTTTCCTCTGAATCTTTACTTCATTTTCTTGTCATTTGACGCAAATTCTACTATCAGAACGGTTATGCTAATCTCTACAGTTAGTTAGGGATACAAGATGAGGATTATTTTCAAATAAACCCTCGGATATGTTGAGGACGGTGTAACTTAACAGTTATTTTTTCTCATCCTCAGGAAAATTTGTAAGGTTTATCTTACAGTTTAAAAATTCGAATTTCATACACCATTGTAGTCAACAATAATTATTTCTAGCATCTCACCAAACTAACAAAATTAATTCAGTACTAAAGATTAAATACATCTAAATAAATTTTATTTACATCTTTCCGCATCTAAAATTTTACAGTGTATATTTATTTTGCAAAATATCTTACTTTCATATTTTATGATGAAACAGTAATAGAATTAACTTTATGTGACGCTAGCAACATAGATATACTTTTGCTTAACTCTATTTATTTCCCAAATTTTGTCAAACTTGAAAAGTTATTTAAATTTTAAAAGACATTTTTCAATTGTTATGCTTGGGTTCCAGTGGCTTAGTAACTTCCCATAGCATCCTGTTAAGATCAGCAAATGGAAGAATCATTTTCCGTGAGCAGATTGGAAAAATGATCACATTCTTCTTCTCTAGGTTTTGAAGCGCTGTAGATTGGGACGCGTCCACGTCAATCTGTGACGTCCCAAATTTGATTTCATTATAAATAATACCTTTATTCAACACCAGTTTTTTTATTTGGAGAAAATTAGTAAAATTTATTTTAAAAACTGTAGTAATTAGAAATGGTCAAAATAAGGTACATTTTAAACTCTATCAACGATGCCTGTTTAATAGTATCATATTTCTATTGTAGTTGAGGCTTTTTATTTTTTCATATTAATATTGTTCATATTTATTTTATTTAATAATAGGAAAGCGATCATGCATAGGGGAAGGATTTACCATGAATCAAGTCTTTCTGTTCTTAACGACAATTGTGAAGAACTTCCGCTTAAGCACTTCAGAAGCAAAGAAATCCTTCACTTCTTCATTCAAGATTGACCACACTTCACACGTGATAGAACTCGTTGTTCAACCTAGAGAAGAATTATATGACTAGCTGGAATCATTTAATAGAAGTATCGTAACTTTTTATTGTGAAGCTTCTCTTTTTCTATATTTATAACTTATTGATGCCAATTATTCCAGAAAATATCATGAAGTTATATTAAATTAATATCATGCTAATAACTGTCCATTGACATAAAGTCGTAAGGACTTGATTCTTTTTTAGATCGCAATGCTCAATTTTTATTATAAATAATTCTGAATTATCCAAATAAAGAATAACATAAAAACTATATATATATATTAAAATATGCGATGAATATAATCTTTGTAAATTTATATTTTCACAAACTTGCTTTTACATCCCGTAAAATCAAACAGGTTGGACAAAGCTACATGGCAGGCTGAAAGAGGTTGGGCCCTTACAAACTATTGACTAATCAAAATGTATCACAGCTTACATTATATTGGTGATGAAAATATAATATTCACCATTAAGAATCATCGCGACATAGAGGTAAGATAATATTTTGTATGCTGCAGGTTCAATACCAGTTAATGTTACACAGCAGATGGTGCATGCAACCTTTTCGCCAGCATATCAGTTACGATCAGTTTCTCTATACACTATTTTATTGATGACGAATATGACACTACTTTATTGAAGATTAAAAATCCCTATGTAACCACTTAGAACTGCAAATATATATTTAAAAAATATTTTTTGCTGGATATTTTATATATATATTTTTACATAAATCTAGAAAGGATTTTATTTTAGCTATTCAAATGCTATTCGAACAATGATAGAAACTAAAAGATTATTTTATATCAAATATATTTTCTGTTGAAAGTAAAGCTAAAAATGCATATTTCTAGAGCTAATTAGTTTTATATCAAAGTATATTAGTTTAAAAATTGCTGATATACATTTTCAAATATAAAACTGTTAAAATATTATGTTGTATATAAAGAAACTTACTTTTTCTTAATAAAGAAATTATTTGATATCTTGTAATTTTTATTTTTCAAAAAATCATGCTGCAAAATTTATTTGTATTCAAAACAACAATGCATGAAACATAAAGTTTTACAAATATTTGCAATAAAATTGATTAAAACTTTTTTAAACATGCATTTTGAAGCCACATTAAATTAACATAAAAAGTGAACTCGAAATTAAAGAATCATTTATGAATCAGATATAACATAATTTTTTATTCCTTTGAAGAGCTCTTATGAATCTTCTAGTTTTCCTTATTTCTAAAATTTAAGAGTTGTTGCCCTGATTATGTTGAATTTATTGAAATATCTTTCGGTAGAAATTCGTGAGAAATTATATCGTAATTACAATACCTACTTTAGTTGAAACATGGAAATTTGTTCCAATTTTCTACGCAGTAAACTGTATTCTCCGTTTTCGGACTTTTAATCATAAAATAAAACAGTAACATGAATTCCTGTATTCCATTGTGATATTTCATTCATTTGATTTTGTATTTATTACTGTTATAAAAAATACCTCTCACACACAGATAATGGTGAAATAAAATCAAACACGTCAATTCATTCATCAAAATCTCTAATGATTTTATTAAAGCATTCTTAATGAATTATAAAAAATATGTGATTCAGAATCAATAATTTATTTTAAAATCAAGAATAACAGATAGTTGAAACCAAAAATGTTTCTTGGGTTAAACAAATCGTATCATTACGTTAAAATATAGAAGTTTAATCTCTAATTTTTTTATAGCAAGCCAGTCGTACTAAATTATATATAGCACATTACAGTTCAGTTGGGAGCAATACATTTTAGACAGAAATTAGTGGCAGGTTCTGTCAAAATGTTTCTTACTGAAAAGGTCGAAAAATATCAATATATATATACATATGATTATGAAGAATAAAAGTACATCATATTGTAACACGAACCATTAAAATTACTAAACCAAAGAGATTTACACAAGATATTGTTATAAGCAAAATCTTTGTTTTCCAACACACAACATCAAAAGCGACACTTATGCTGTATTTAAATAAAGAAATTATAAAATAATTGCTCTTAAAAAACAAAAGAAAAGAGTATTATCAGCGCATTTCTGACTTTGGGGGAGGTAACACGATTTATTGGGGCAATCGATAGGATAAGAAATCGATGAATTCAGAATCTGAATAGTGCATAGCTAACACCAAAGCGTATACTGTACTAAAGATATTTTTAGAAGTAATTTGTACTTTTTATTTTATTTTCAGCATAATTTTCTTAAAAAAATAATACTTTTATTCAATCATAGGTGTTTGAACCCGTTTCTCAGAGCATATTTTTTTGTGTACAAGCCCATTTATTTGGACCATTAATAATATTGCAATTTTCTTCTGTTCCCTAAAAACTTTTAATTTAAAACTTGTATAACTTAACTAACTTATCTAGAGTTTAGATTTTTCTCTTGAATAGAGAATACATGTACAGGGATTGTGAGCAGCATCATCCTTCCCCTATCTGACCCACAGTCGGTCTGTATTTTGTTGTTGTTACTTAAGACACATAAGCAAAGCTCGCTATGCCTTTGGCTATCCGAATTAAAGTCAGTAGGGTGTGTCTTTCGTCTAATCAGAGCACCACAATGGTAAAAGTACGACTTTGCTTTGAGCTCCTCCGATAGATGGTACCACCATAGGATCCACTCACTTAATTTTGATATGTGTCTGGAAGGGGAGGAAGATTTCCTCCAGACCATTACACACATGGTAACTGCTCAACGACAAACCACAGGACTTTCGATTCCGCAGATTTAATGATTACGCATATTGATTGTACTCGGTGGGTCTTTGGTGGCATCGGGAATCGAACCACGCCCTTTCGGACAGAAGTCCGATGCACTAACCATTAGGCTAATCCCGGTCCCTGGCTGCACTCAGGCTAGATATAGAAAACTATGCTGAGGTTATGTGGTAAATGTAGAGGAAAGATGAGATTCTTCGAAATTTAGAAACATGGATCAATCAGCAGACTCCAAATAGTTAACCTGCCACTCCCTGAGGTATTGTTTCATTAGAAGGATAATGCAGCCATGTATCCAAGTACACAAAGATTATATTCTACAAAGCAAAGAAATCATGCGTTCAATCCTATGAGTATTTTTGAGCAATGGAAAATTGGTATTAAGTTTCTGTACGCAATCTATCTATCACCACAAGTACTAAAGAATCTATCAGTTGTTCTTTTCCTTTCAATGGTTGCTCATTCCACAAAAGGTCTAATTATTCCGAAGTTTTTAGTTTCAAGTGGATTCCAAACCACAAGTATCAATGTCTAAGTGGGAAGTGGAATCAAGCCCACCATCTGTTGAACCTAAGGTCAAGGCATTATTCAATCGAGCAGCATATCGACACGGGTCAAACTAAGACTAAGAATTAAGGTAACCTTTGTTTGAAATAGGCCACACATATTTCCCTTAAAATCAAGTTAAAACTATATTAAAATGTCATTAATTTTTAATCCGAAATTTAAAATTTCATAAGTTTCATTTTTTTAATATTTGAATCATACACAAATGATTGATTCAAATAACTGCTTAAACAATATTTCGTACAAAATATTAATTGTAGATTATTTACAATATACGTAATTGCGAATGTTTAAACTTAAATTATGCTAAGGTGTCCAGTTAAATTTTTATTCTAGCAATTTTTTAAATTTTTCAAGCATTACAATTAAAAACAAATGAATTGTTAAATATATTATGCATTTTCAAACACTTAAATAAATTGTTTAATCAAATCATATACACTACTTGTGACTTTAACCTTACAAAAAGTTTATCAAGGGAATAAACAAAAGCGATTCATTAACTTCAATTTGCATTTTTAATCTCGCTTTTAATGCAGCAAAATTTTATTTCTAAAATTCAAGCTCACCTGAATATCTTGTGGTTGAGATGGAGTCTATGAAATTACAAATACATTTTGCTTGAATGATCTAACAAATATAGGTAAGAAAGAAAGGAATAATTGGTATATGAATGTTGGTTTAATTTCTAAAGTGTTTATTTTTGCTAAAAATAGGGTGGACAAATAAAAATAGTCTATAGAATGGACCTCAACTACAAATGTAAACGAAGATGCGATGCGAATGATACTAATAAAAAGCATGATGTGGAAAGAAGCGTGGGTCGTGTTAGCCTAGTGGTTAGGACATTGGCTTTAGTCCAGAGGGGCGGAGCTCAATTCCTAATGCTGTCAAAGGCCTACCTAGTGTATATGTGCGATATACGTGCTCGTTAAATTTGAGAAATTGAAGGTCCTATAGTTGGTCGCTAAGAAAATCGGAAGCTCCTTGAGACGATATCCGGGCACTACTTCTTCTACCCCACCACCTCTTACGATCGAAGAGGAGAAGGGTAACACTGACGTAAAGGAGTTTTTTTTTTTTTTTTTTTTTTTTAAATTTTAGTTTGGAGATGAATTTCTGCGAGGATGCAGGACAGAAAGGACCTCGCCTTGTAACGAGAGCTGCTGTTTTTAGTCTCCCTAAGCCTACTTACATATAGCATGCTCGTAGAGACGCTAGTCTCTTTTGTACAAATAACCGATTAGTTAGGCTTCTTAAACCATTTTATGAATAAGAGTTATTTTATTGGAGACATTAGTCTCGAAATGAACGATTAATTAATTGGTTGGGACTCTTAAGCTAGCTTTTCGTGTAATTATTTTGAATGTTTGAGACGCCAGTCTATTATGAATATATCTATGGATCTCACAAGTTATGTTTGATTCCTAATGTGCTTTGTGCTGTGATGCTTAGGAAATAAATTAAAATTAGCATCAATCATTTTATACAAAATGACAGATGCATATTCTTTCCTCCAAGACCCTACGCAGTAAAAATTATTTCAGAAGTGGATTACCATTTCGAAAATGAAGGAGGGAGAATTTCACTGTCATTGAGTAGTTACCATGGGTGTAATGGTCTGGACAAAATTTCCTCTCCCTCCAGATCAATGTCAGTGTGTTGGGAGTGAATCCTCTGGTGTTGCTATGTATCTGAGGAATTTAGAGAAAGTCGCACTTTCACCTTCGTGGTACTCTGGTTAAACAAAAGACGCACCTTACTGACTGAAATTCGCATACCCAACTGTATAACGATCTTGACTAGTCCAAGTGACATTGGTAACAACAACAAAGATGCATATGAAACGGTTCTGATTTTAAAATGGATGATTTCCTGTAAATTTGAAGTTACATGTTGTATGTATGAGTGAGTGAAAGATTTTTTTTAATAAAATTATATGTGATGAGCTCTGAATGTTTAGAACCATACGGTCACTGATTAGAGAATGTTTTGTCGTGAGGTGTGTGTGGAAGTCGGCCTGGGAACGAATAAAATTATAGGGTGGACCAGGAGTAATTGTGAAAATTGATGAAAACAAATTTGGTAAGCGTAAGCTCAATTAGGGCAAAGAAAGATGATGGAAGGTGGAATTGTAGAGGCGTTGAAAGAGAAAGATTTGTATCGTGAATGTAGTATGAAAAAAGTGTTATTTCAAATTTTGAAAGAGAATTTCAGGCTTGTTAGAATGGGTATCTCTGACTGCTGGAAAGCATACAGTTGTTTGTTGGATGCAGTCATTTAGCATATAGGAATCAATTATAGCCTATATTTTATGGCCTTTGTGATTCAAGATCTGACTCAAATACCATGGAAGGAATGTGAAGTGCTGTTAAAAGAATCTTTACAGGTTAGTTTGGTTACTAATTTATTAAATTCATTGATATTAAACTCATTTAAAAGATAGTAAAGAACAAATGTACTGTACTGTCACTCTTGGAACGATTTTTCCACATTTGGCGATAAAATTTTCTTTCTGGCAATCCGTCGGCAACCCTATTGGACAAAATAATGTAACCCGTCGTATTTAATTATCTTTCTACTATTTAGCATTCTATTTTAATTAAATTCTATGTTTTATCTTTAGCTCCCACGTCTCTTCGTGGTATTTTTGTAATAACTACATGTGGAACGCTGGAGCTAAGTGCGATAAATCTTGAAGAGAATTATATAATATGGTATGGTGGGAATGCCAATTCAAGGTATTTGTATGGATTAAATGAAAGGAAGGAGACGTTAAAAATATGCGTGAAAGCGGGTTTGATTGCATATAAATATGAGTGCTGTAAGTATGGTAAGGATATGAAATTGATGTAAAGGAAGGGTATAAAGTGATGGTTATGAATTGAGGTGTAAATCTAAGATGAAAGGAGAAATTCATGGCGTTGAAAGGAATGTAAGAAAGAATTCCTTTTTTTGAATTGAGTGGAATAACGATGAATGAGGTCTTAGTTCCGGTTTATTTAAAACTGAGTTTAATTTGAAAAAAAAGAGTAAACTGTTCCTCTGAGACAGTGCATGATTTTCGTTCTTTTTGTCGTGATGTTTGTGTGGAAGAGATGATTGAAAGTAACATGGAACTGGGTGGAAGTTGTGTGATTATTGAAATAGAAGAGAGTAAATTTGGGGTAAATGTAAAATTAATTGGGGTAAACGGATGGAAGGTAAAAGGGTATTTAGGAGAATTGAACACTTGACGGGAAAATGTTTTATGAATGTTGTGGATGATAGAATGCTTTTTTTTTTTTTTTTTTGATACTCTATAAATGTGATTAATTCTTCTATTAATGATTTTATTCTTCCGGGTTCGATAATAATTTCAGACTTTTGGAAGAGCTATGATTGCCTTTCTATGGAATATTTCGCTCATCTGAAGATGAATCATAGCTTTAATTTCAAGGACCCGGATACATATGCCCACAAAAATAACCATCGAAGGAACGTGGGGAGCGTGAAACGGGGAATGGCGCAGTCAAAACCCAAACATGCATTCGACTATCATCTAGAAGAACATGCATGGATGAAAAAGAATAAACACATGTGCAATAAATGTATGGTCTTCGTCAATTCCCTAATATGCATATACCTTCCTCAAAATGTTGACGCAAAGCTTGCAGTCGCGCCAACGGAAGTGAAGCAAATCAAGCGGAAAGAGACATAGAAGGGGATTACAGTGTCAAATAGACATGAAATATTGGAGAGCTGTATTGATTTGAGTCCATTAAAAAATTCGCCAATACAATTTGCCAATAAATTCACAAAAAGAAAAAAAAAACTATCGTACTTACATTTGACGAAAGTTGTTTTTTGTGAATTAATTTTGTGGGGAGGATAAAATCACCACATTTTACCCCATTTAGCTATTATTTGTCCTTGGCGAGCTGTGACTGTAACGTTTACTTATTAATTATTTATTTCATTTAAAAAAATATTTTTAAACTTAAGTTGAAGGAAACAGGAATTAAAATGGTGAAAATTATGTAACAAAAAATCGAATTATCTTATTTTAAATTGCATTTAATAACTCTTTTTAAAAATAAATAAAACAAGTAATTTGAGAATCTTTAAATATGTTTGTAACTAGATATAGTAAATTAAATAATTTTGATTAAGCAATTATGAAAAAATATATTTTAGGGTGACCCTAACCGAAAATTGCAATTTTTTTTTGTCACCAAATACATTTTTGTGTATGTTTGAAAAGAAATGTGCCAAAAATTATATAATTAAATTACTGTGCCAAAATAAATGCAATTATACACAGTTAAAAAAATGACAAACATTTTTCAAAAAAATGCTTATTACTAAATTTAACATAATCCATCCTGGTGCCAAATTGGCGAGAAACCAAAAGGAACCCTAAAGTATAGGCCACCCAATCAATTAACATTAGACCAGACAATTTATAATATTTTAATAATTTTGCAGATATATTTTTATTGAGAGTGTGTGTTTTCATATTTTAATAATTTTGCAGATATATTTTTATTGAGAGTGTGTGTTTTCATATTTAACAGTTGCGTTATAAGAAAATAAGCATACGTACTATACCATCCAACATTTCCACGAAAAAATACATGTTTTTAATTGATGCGACTTAATCCCACATATAAGTTAATATTCAATAGATACTCAATACTCAACACATAATATTCAATAAGCTCAAATTTCCAAAACAAAATTTTTCAGCATTTAATTTACAAGTATAAAAGTGTCTGCAAATATTGAAATAATTAATTCAAAATTCTATTAACTAGGGGAATTTTTAAAAGTTAAAATAGTCCTTGTGCCGATTTAAATTAACCATAAAGTAGTTGTTTTGTTCTTATCTTTTACATTTTTCTTTTTCTTCTCTTCTGTTATCAACGTGTTAATGGCTTGAATCAATGGGAAAAGGTTTCTCAAACCAATGCTTTTGCCCTTATTTTAGAAATCATTTTATTAACAAAATGAAGTTCGGCAGTATTCTCAGACATTCGATGGTGAACTTCGCTTTGTTTGCTGCCGCTTGAATCAGGCGATTTGAAGGCAAGGAAGCAAATTCGTCGACTATGCGGATTTACGACGTTGTCTCAATACGATGTCATAATTAATTATGTGTGACGTAGAGGAAATGTTATCTAACGTCATATATATTTTAAACAAATAAGAATTGTAATAAAGCGATGTAGCCATAATCTGGAACGAAAGAAACAACCACTTTATGGTTAAAATACAAATTCCTGAAAATGAAACAATAAATTTCATTTAATTAACTTTCGCGAAATCAGTGTCTGATGTCGTATACGTGATGAGTTTATACGTTTGAAAAAATGCACGTATAGTTTACGTTTATTTATTTTTGTAGTTAACAGATAAAAATAGACATGACTACATAATTCAAATGCGAATATACACACATATGTAATGGGAACAGTCTGGACTTGATATTTATCCTTTGACAGGTGTTGAAGTGCCATGCAGTGATGAATTGATTCTATTAAGATATGATGCCAAAACCAACATACATTCGGCCATAAAATGATTTTAGTGAATTTATATGGCGATCGAGAATAAAAACACCAAATTTTACCACATTGGCTCTTTTTTTCTTCTTGGTGAGATGTGACTGTAATAATCACTTTTAGTTAAATGGAGAATCGAAATTTGCTTAGCTTCAGTCGGGTAAATGTTAATGTTAAGCACAAATGAAGTACAAACTTATATGGAAGCTTATTTAACATTAATCAAAATTAATGACAGAAAAACTTACCTGTTCCACCAAAAACATTTTTTTTTCCTTGTTACATTCCAACTAGGACACAGATGCCATATAATTCCGAGTCTTAAATGCTGAATTTAATGAATTTTTTGACTGATTTCCTTGTTTATCTGATAACCTGGCTTTTTATTACGTCATACAGATGGAGACCAATAAGAATTATATTGTGGCAACCCCAGTGTTTACGACATCTCGTAGATATTTAGAATATTTTGTTCCATTTTCGTATTTTATTATAAATTTTTATGAGGAAACTTCGTATGAGAATTTTTATTGCGTTTTGCAAATTGCTTGACCTTAAGGATATCCAGGTTGTATTGTTCTTTTTCATTATTTTAAATAATCATTTTTGTATTCTGCATTGATTTTTTTTTCATTTGTCAAAATTGTTTCGATTAATTATGTCTGTAGCTCAACATATCGTTTTAAAATGCCAAGGTATTCTTAGTTCTGGATTGACATTCAATTTCTCTGGTGGTAAGAAGATTTTAGGTCAGGATGGAAAAGCAAATCGTTTTACGTGTTTTGAATTGTGTGAGAATAGTAAATTCTCTTAGAGCTTTTACATGAAATTGGAGTATTGAAGTCTAAGTTTGTGTGCGTAAAATGAGGGTGTCAAATGAGAATTTTGGCTAAAAAAAAGTCTCTCAGATGGATATGTTTTCTACTGCAGCAAAAGTTTTGAAGGAAAGTCTTATGATTCCCGAAAGTCGATCAGGTATGATTCTTGATTGTCTCACAGCAAGTTGAAGATTCAGGAGATTTTTCTTCTGACTTACGAAATTGTTCGCGGTAGAACAGCTGATAATCAAAAGGAATACTCTTTTAGCAATCATACTTTAACTGACTAGAGACAGTTCATAATTGAAATGATGCTTTACTCAATTGAGTTAAGAGAAGATAGGAAATGAAAGTAAGATTGTTGAAATAAACGAGTCAGAATTTAGAAAGAGGAAGTATCAATTGATGACACGGGATTGAAGATCAGTGGGTGTTTCGTGGTGTCGAAAGAGGCTGTGGAAAGTTATTTTTAGTTACCGAACATGATAGAACAAGAGAAACTTTAGTTAAAATTATTAAACAGTGGACTGAGCCAGGAGCAGTTATTTATTCCAATTCTTGGAAGGCTTATGGCTCATTAGGAAAAGAGGTCTATGAACATTTGGCTGTTAATCACTGCGTCCTTTTCGTAGATGCAACTACAGGATGCCATACAAATACTCTTAAAAGCACAAGTTAAAAAGAAATTGCAGACACATAATCGTCAAGTAGATTTTAAATTTTATTTAGCTTTTTACTTGTTCTATAAATACCGTGAAGAAAGGAAATTGGACCAATTTAATGTTTTTCGGGAAATAATTGGAAAATTTAATTGAGATGAATTTTAAGTTACTGTTCAAAATTGCGTCGACATATTCTTTCTTTACTTTATGAATAACGTTTTTCTAATTAATATTAGTAAAATAAAATATTTTATTTATATACATTCGTAAAATGATTGTTTCTTTCTTTATTTTAATTATTTATTTATTTATTTATTTATTTTGAAGATGAAGTATCTTATGCCCACCTTTTAAAAATTCCAGTTGCATTGCCTTTCATTAAGCAATTGCATCAAGCTAATAGATAGTTATAATGTATTAGATGATGTGACGATCATATTAATAGTTGTATCGATTATATTCAATTACATTTGTAATATAGCGTTATATAAGATTCCGACTTCTTATTCCGCTAGACTAATCCCTTCGCAATTTTGACCCATGGTCAAATAAAAAGATCATTATCGGTTGGTACCTTTTTCTCGTCATTTCTCTCTACAGCCAATTCGAAAGTTTAACATGTAAGGCTATCACTAGCTGACAGAATATTTAATTCGAAATTTTAAATAAATTTACTGTACAGTAACCCTTGGCGCTTTTACCGAAAAAGTCGCAAAAAACGCTGTCTCAAGAGGCAGAAAGGGGAAAAAAAGCCAAAAATAACATTTTTTTCCATAGAAAACATGAAACACCAACATTTAAAAAGTAATTTAAAAGTAAAAATAACTAACAATTAGGAATAAATAATGAACGATTTGGCGAAAAATATCATGGTTTACCGTACAGTTAATTTTAGCACAAAATTGAATATTTACTCTTCTCCCCAAAATAAATTAAATTGGAAGTAGTTTAAAAGTGGTGCTGATAAGATTGACATTATGTATATGTGAATCAAAGTATTTAATCAAAGTAATAAAAGTATTCACATCTACATAATGTTAATTGAAATGAAGCTTTGAGATTCTTCCCTTTGTCTGCAAAATGAATTATGCATCTTCAAAATAATTCCTACATGATCATGCTAATAGAGTAAATGCATAGTAACTATTTACTTTCCATATCTTACAGTTATTTTGGTGTGGAAAGTTCAGCTGTCAATTTTATACTTGAATGTGGCTCAAAGTTTTAAAGAAGTTGGCACAGTTGGATGATTTTTGTAGAAGGAAACGGACAACTAGAAACTAGTTATTTTAAAAAAGTTAGGTTAAAATAAGAATGTAAGAAAATAAAATTATTCAAAGTACAATAAAAAATTTAAACAAAATATTAATATAATCCATATTTATTTTTCTTTCGTTGAGAGATTATGTATTCTGGATACCAGGCCAAAGCTGAGCACTACAATCATCCTCCAAAAGATCTCAGCAAACTTCCTGAATATGCTCAAAAATACCCCTCATTGGAAAGAAATCATTTATGCGATGTTAAAAGAAGCATTTTCCATCCTAATTTACCTACCTTTCGCCAAATTGATATCGATAATGGATTGTACAAATTACCTGATGAACATTGCCGAAATACAACACTTTGTATATCAGGTACTCATTTTTAAACTTATTGAATGAAAAACTTTTCAAAAACATTCAAACTAGGTCACAGTTGCCGTGTAATCCAGGATAACAAATTCTGAATTAGGTGATATTTTTGGCGAATTTTCTTATGTATCTGGCAGTCTGGTTTTTATTACGTCATAGATATGGAAATCAAATAGAATTATGCAGAAATTTCCATTTTGGCCTCCCTAGTATTTATATCATCTCTTACTTCATAATAAGCCATCTAGGCAACATTTCTTCAGCAAATAAATTCTGAATTTGGCATCTTAGATTATACGGCATTTGAGTCGAAACTTAAATATTGATTCAATTATTCTACATAAAATTTGTTGATTTTGTTATTTTAATTTTAAATTGCTTTAAACATTATGACTTAACTAGCAATTGCATTGTCTTTTGATTTTCGACGGAAAACATTAAATAAAAAACAGATTTGAAAAGCTCACCAAATACTTGGCACCATGATAATGCATTCATTATTTGCCAAACTGTTTATTTGAAAATTGACCAATATATCTTTATTTAGAATTTATTCTCACTAATAAAGTTCAGTTTGGAGCAGAAAGACACTAATAAAATCTCCCTAATATTATATAATCTCCCTAATAATTTATAATCCATTGAATACCTAATAATTTATAATCTATTGAAAAGTATGTCAATAATAATATTATTGACATACTTTTCAATAGATTATAAATCTAGACACTTGTTTTATTATAATATAGACGTCAATATCTTTGTAAAACATTAACGTTGAACTATAACAAAAGCGTGTTAAAGAGAATCAATGATTCGCTTGTTAAAGATTTCTATTTAGTTATAAAAAATAATTCTTGGAATTATCATTTTTTAAAAAAAATTCCATTGTACAAGGTTTACTAAATTTCTTTCTATTAAATTTTATTATGAAAATTCTTAAGCTCTTAAGCTCCATTCATATATAGATAATTATCGTCCTTTGTTATTATTATCGAATCTTTTATATTAACGAAACAAAATTTTACTCTTGTAAAGTGCGACTTACTCCTTTTCAATCATTAGCTTCCTTTCTTGGACCCATTTAACTGCGAAATAATCTAAACGAAAATAATTCCTGATAAAATAATTAATTAATGAAATTTTTAAAATTTTAAATCATCCTTTCTCATTTAATCTAACCATAAATGGATGTTTTGTCATGTCTTTTTCATTTTGCTTTTTCTGCTGTTCAATTATCCATATGTCAGTTACTCAATACAATGGAAAACGATTTCTCAAACAGATGCTTTGCTTCTTATATAAGAAATGGTTTTATTAACAAAATGAAAATGCACAATATTCTCAGAAATTCCATGCTGAACTTCGCATTGTTTGCTACCGCTCGAAAAATGTGTGATTTAAAGGCATGTAGCAAATTTATCAACAAGTCAGATTTACGATGCCACGTAGATGAAACAATATCAGGCGTCATGGATATTTTTAACCAATGAGAATCGTAGTAAAGTGATCTCAACAATAACGAAACAAACAACCACTTTGTGGTTAGAAATTGGAGACTTCCATTTTACTTTCAGTATTAAAATTTGATAATTTATTTCGTCTGTTATAAATATTTATTTTATTATGTGTAAATCTTTGCATTAAATATTTCATAAAGTTTTCAGCTAGTTGTAAAAAGATCATTAAATCCCAACATGTAGGATTGGTTTTCTCCAGGAAAATTCTCCTTTAAATATTTTACTGCATATATATATATATATATATATATATATATATATATATATATATATATATATATATATATATATATATATATATATATATATATACACAAGGTGATTATAATTAAACTTCCCCTATAAACAGCATCCCACAGAGCAAACGGATGAACGGTATGCAACGAAATTTTGTATATGGGCTTTACACAAGATGCGCTCACGGAATTTCAAAAAAAATTTTTAGTTCCAAAATGTGTTCAACAGCAGATCGTAACTGATTAGTTGTGAGGCTTCGCACATATGAAGCGTTATGGAGTTCTTTATGTCATTCAACGTCATAACACCTCCATGATACTCCAGACTTTTTAAATAACCCTATAACCAGAAATCGCACGGAGTTAGATCCGGCGAACGTGGTAGCCATGGATAACGAAAGGAGCAACTAATAACACGCTCCTCTGTCAAGTGTTGGAGCAATAGCGCCTTCACGGACTCATGGATATGTGGGAGTGCACCATCCTGCAAGAAAATGGTCGATGCAAGGACTCGCCTTTGCTGTAGTTGCGGCACAACAAACGTCTGCAGCATGACATGGTACCGACGGCCCTTAACGGAACATGTGACAGGCCCACGTTCAGAGATTTCCTCAAAGAAGAGTGCCCCAAGGATGAAAGTCGCAGTAAATCCACACCAGACAGTCACCTTTGGAGAATGAATGGGACTTTCAGTGTGCATCCGAGGATGTTCCTTAGCCCAAATGCGGCAATTCTGTGTGTTAAAAGTCCCGTTGAGGTAGAAATGAGCCTCGTCGCTCCACAGAATATTCCAAGGCCGTGAAAGATCAACAGTCATTCTGTTGAGGAAATTGACTGCAAATGAGAGACTTTGTGCTTTGTCCCGATCAAGAAGCTCTTGGGTAGGACGGATCTTGTATGGGAAGTAGTGCATTATGTTTCTGAGCACTTTTCTGTCGGTGCTGTAAGCATAGCCAGTCTGTCTAGAAACTGCACGTGCGCTACTGCCCCCAAACTCTGATGTCTGTGACTGTGCGTCAACAGCTGTCTTTACGGCATCAACAAGTACCGGTGTGACACGTTTGCGGCCACTTCCAGGTTGAACTCCTAATTTCCCCGTCTCTTCAAATCTCTTAATCATGGCCCGATACCTTTAGTTGACATTGGTCCAAGCTGTAGGTTCTTTCTACGTCGAAATTAACGAACTGCAGCAGAAGCATTCCCCTTGTTTTCGTAAACCAGCTTCACCAATAACGCACGTTCAACTAAAGAGATCGCCATACAGCCGGAAACATCGACTTAAACATGCAAACGTCTGCAAACGTTTTATACCCAAACCTGTTTTGCATAAAGCTCCCTCTTCTTCCCAAGAATGCAAATCTTGGCATTTTTCTCCTACAACTGACGGATTTTTCCGGTTTTGCATTTTATTACTCATAATTTTTTTTCTGGTTTGTTAATATTGTTTCTGCATTCCGTTTTGGCCGTTTACTGAGTTAAATGTCATGTTTTTCCGAAAAAAGCGCCCTCTGGTGTACATTTCGGAACTAAAAATTGTTTTCGAAATTCCGTGAGCGCATCTCGTGTAAAGCTCATATATAAAATTTCGTTGCATTCCGTTCATCCGTTTGCTCTGTGGGATGCTGTTTATAGGGGAAGTTTAATTATAACCACCTTGTATATATATATATATATATATATATATATATATATATATATATATATATATATATATATATATATATATCTGAAATTAATCTGGGAATTTTTAATTATATATATATAATATATATATATAATTCAAAATTCCCCGGATTAATTTCCAATTTTTTAATTTCTAAAATAGTGAAAGCATTCATATTCCAGGACTTTAGACAGCTAATCATTTATGTTATGATTTTTTAACGTTTACAAAATTTATAATCCTTGTGAGATGAAATACTGTACAAAACAGTTTTGCTTGGTAAATACATTTCACTAAAGGTTTAAAAATATCATGTACCAATGTGTGCGCACGTGTGTGTATCAATAAGAAAGTTAGTAACAATATGACCTTTCCAACATAGTATATTATTTTATTTATTTGATGATAGTGTGGAATACTTCACAAAAATATGATGCGCCAATATTTGATTTGAGTAGAATAGAACATCTTCAAAGAATATTTTAACGTTATCAATCAAATATAAGATACTGATGTTTAAATCTAACTGCATCATCAGATTTATGAATAGCTGTCTTGCATTTTATAGATAACTTTAAAATTTATTGATGATCTAATATTATAGAAAAGATCAATTTGTATAAAGTTAAACAAATTTTCAAAATTTCATAATAACTAGCTATACATACTTATAAGATTCTGAAATAATAATAACTTTTAAAAATATAATTAATATTTATGGACTTTTAATCATACAAAAACAAAATTATATTTTGGTACTATTTCTCGCTAATTATAATTATATTTAAGGAAGCAGTAATCCACATATTTTAACAAATATTTAACTAAAAATTTGGATCACAAGTATTAAACCAAAACATTTAACTCTAAAATTTGCGATTTTATTTTGGATTTAACTTTTCATTTTGGAGAAAAATTATTTTTAAGAGTATAATGAGATGTAATATAACAATATCTTCTCATAATACTCTTAAAAATTATTTGTTCTTCCTATTCACACATTTGTTCTTATGAGTTAATTTTTTTTAAAAATTAATTACATTTGATGAAATCAGTTCTAGTAATATAAAAACATTTGTATGATTTATTTCAAACCGAATAACAAGGTGTAAATTAATATAGGAATAACAAAGAAAATATTTAAGACTAGAAAAATGAAATTCATTCCCTGTGCTGTGTTGTTGTTACTTATGACACTTGTACTAGCCAAGCTCGCTATGCCGCTGGCTATGAGAATTTAAGTGAGTAGGGTGCGTGTTTCGTTTTTACCAGAGCATCATGAAGGTAAAAGTAAAAATTCATTCTTAAGTCCTCCGATAGATGGCACCACCATAGGATGCACTCCTTTAATTTTGACATTAATCTAAAAGAGGAAGAGATTTTCTCTAGACCACATTACAACCATTGCAACTGCTCAATGACCGACCATAAGATTTTCAATTTCACAGATTTAAAGAGCGTATACGCATGTACTCGGTGGATCTTTGGCCGCATTGTAAACCGAACTCCATTCTTCCGGACCGAAGGACGATACCCTATCCACTAGGATACCACTGCCCATTACAAAATGTAAATATATTGTAACAAATTTTCCATGAATCATCGTGCTTTAAAAAATCGTTCAAATGTAATAAAATGCTTTTTAGCAACGCTGTTCTAGTAAACTTATTTCACAATGCACTGGTGTTATCAACTTCTTTATTCTGTGATCAGTATCAAACACTGTTGAAGCATCTTATACAGGCCAGGAAAATAATAGTTTCACTACCCATAATAATCATAACATCTTCCTTAATGTGAAATCTTGATTAAATACAGATTCATAAATCCAAAGAATATTTTCAACAATCATCGTTTTTATAACGAATGCGGTGCCACCTAATTTGTCTAATAGTCAGCATGACTGACTGCGGATAGGGAGGTCCTGGCTTCGAACCCCGGTTCGGGAATGGATGTACTTTCTTTCTCTATCTATCCTGTCTTTCTCCTTTCCTTGTATGAATGGTTGCCTTCTCTATAAACAGGTACCTATGGCATGTGTGTACTGAGGAATTCGGACTCATCACCAAAATGTTGTTCAGTTGGAAAAGTGAAGCAGCGCACCCCGTAATGCCAGCCTAACTGGCACATGGAATAAAAACAACGAATGCGGTTATCAAAGTTACGATCATCGAAACTTCAAAATCTGGAAACCGTCTTTTCAAAGCTGTTGCTTAATGAGTTGGTTAATGAAACCATTTAGAATTTATCATGCACAAAAAATATGCTCCATGATTTTCTTTAGTAACAATGAGAATGAGTAAGAAGTTGATATGTGCATTTCAGCTGCAAAACTCTAGAAAACTGCAGACTTCGATGGATAATTGAAAATTTAAAAATGCAAACAACTCAGTCCACCATTCCTTCTACAGTAAACACAACTATATTATAAATTGAATTATGATCAACAGAAAAGCGTACAGCTCACTCCTGTGCATCTTCTTTTGTGAATTCAAACTAGTCCAGAATTTAACACTATGTCATGATAATTCTATGGAACTGTTGGAAATCAGATATTCCAGCTTATAGCATATTATCAGATAATACAAATTTTATCGTAATCCGTTGTTAAGCAATTTCATTTCTGTTCTTAAACAACTGACTCTTCAACTTACTAATTCTTAAGCAACTGACAGTTCTAAAATTAGACTTTTGAAATATATTAATATTTATTCTTGTAAATTTATATAAAGAAAAAGAGAAAGATTTAGAAATATCAAATAACATTTTGCTAGATTATTCCATTGATTAAATTTGTACTTTATTATTTACACAATTATAGTAGCATTTCTGGATGAACATCACCCAAAAATGCTAGTATAATTGTGTAAATAATAAAGTACAAATTAAAAACAACCGTAAAGTTTAGATAAAAACTATTTGCTAAACGTCATTTAATTTTGCTGTTGTTTTGTGCCAGCTAGCTTGGTATTATGGAGTGCCCTGCACCATTATAACTCCAATTTAAAACTTTTTTTTTGTTTGATAAAAATTTGCAGTAGATACATGTGCTGAAAAATTGTTTAAATTAGGAAATGTAGTATTTTATTTAGTAGAGAGTTTTTAGTTCACACAATCGAAAGTTTCGATTACTTATATCTTTCTGTGTGATTTAACAGAGTAACAATAACAATTAATTTTATATATTTTTTAAAATTTCATTTGATAAGAAAGACTGTTAAATATTCTGTAGAAATATTGATCAATATTTACATAAGTCTATTTTTTCTAACATCCACAATAATTAATTCCAGAGAAAAAGATGATACACTTCTTATTTTAAGCATTTTCATCTCATTTTAACCATATTTTTTTCATCTTATAAATAATTGATTTTTGTATGCATAATAAAATAAATATATTACTTCTCTCAGAATTCGAATATCATTTTACTAACAAGATTACATTCAATTCTAACAAAATGTGCTATATATTTCTCAATTTTGTTAAACATAGTAATTGAGCATTTTGTTGTTGTTGCCTTGTGCCAGCTAGGTGGACAATAAGTGGTGCGCTGCTCCACTTTTCCAACTGAACCGTAATTTGGTGTGAAGTCCGACTTACTCAGTTCCTACATGCAATCGGAACCCGTTTACAGAGTAGGCAACTATTCACAACCCATTCATACAAGGAAATGACACAGACAGGAGATAGAAAGGGAAAAATATTTTTATATATAGTAATTGAAAACTCTATATTTTAGTTTTAGGTCTTTGTACGATAAGAATATCGTAAGCAATTAGATTTTGTCTCGCCAATCAGCATTACTTTAAATATTTTACCATTATCATAATTTTTACTGTAAAAAACATATCCATTTTTTTAACCATAAGTTGGTTGTTTCTTTCTTTCCAGTTGAGATCATGATTACGCCACTTTATTACAATTCTCATTGGTTTAAAATATCCATGACGTTAACTAATGTTTCATCTACGTCACATTGTAATGAGATGATGTCTGAAATCAGACTTTTCAAGAATTAGTTGCAAGCCTACAAATCGCATTCTTCCAAGGCGAAGTTCACCATCGAATTTTCTGAGTGTCATCGGCGATGAAAAAAGAATCCATTCATGATTTTTACCAGTAATAAAGAAATATTTGTTAATTATAATTTTTCCAGAATTTTCAAAGTGTGAAAATTACATGTTATTCTAAATAATTAGTTTTCAAACCTTTAGCAATATTGTTTCTAAAATTATACACTTTGAAAATAGAACAGAAGAAAAGACAAAACAGCTACTTTATCGTTAGTTTAATTCGGCAAGGAGGATTTAAATTTTTTTTATTTATTTATTTTTGGAAAATATATATGTTTCAGAGTTTTGTTTCTTTGTGTAGATTGCTTTGAGAAAGATGCATCCTGCGCCCACGAATCGCAAGAACTACGCAAAGTAAATAAAAAAAGTTTCATTCCTTATTTTTGTAATTAACGATATTAAAACAGCACACTAATTTTACACCTCAAGATCACTTTTTGATAAATATCTTATGAGTTTAAAATGTGCTGAGGATTTTACTAGATATTAATTGCAGGATATTTTAAAACGCTTTAAGCAGCTATATAAATTAGTCAGGATGGAATATATTGAATTGATGATATCATTAAACTACATTTTGCTATAAGTAGAAACTGCGATATATTACTCGGAGAATCAGCAATACTTTGCCAAATACATTGTTACATATCTTCAATGTGACATACTCATTATATACAGTCGAACAATGCCCAAATTATCTAGACAAGTAGATGACTTGATAATATCAATAGTTGTTAAACTGAAATTCATTTTACTCGGAGATTCCACAATGCTTTCCTCAGCTTAAAGTACAGTGTAGAATTATATTTTCTTCTCCTTTAGCGGTTTGGTAGCTGGATTCTATGCTTCTCCAAAATTTCATATTAAACAGAATTCTAGATAATTTCATAAGAATGCCTATGGCTTAGTGGTAGTGTTTCCCGCTGCCAAGGCATAGGTCCAAGGTTCCATTATCTTGGTGGGGAAAGTTAACTCAGTTTCAAACCTTCAGTGGGTCGATAAAATGAACAAGCATGCTTGGGAATAAAACACTGGGGATTTCGCGTTTGGCGGACCACCTAATCTGGACAAATGCATCGCGCCCTAGGGTCTCTCGGTCAGGAAAAAGAGATAGGCAATGTCAGCCTTGGCCCACATGTGCTGTCGTGCCATAGAGTTTAGTTTCGATAATTTCGTATCTTTTGTTTTTGGTCATTCTTTTTTTCAAGTGTCTGTTAATTTAACCATGAAGGCTTTTATATGTATACCCGTTATCACATTAATTCTAAGGAATTGTCCATCCAATCTTAACCATTGTTTAACAATAAGTTTTAATTTTATATCTGAGTTCTTATTGTTTCTCCAAAATTCTCAATAGTTTCTGTTCTTCTCTATACACCATTTTCCTGGATAGCCCCAAAGATAGGATTTCTTTATTTTTCTGTTTCCCTGTATCAGTTAAACAGACCTTTCTGAAATTTACAGTAGTTAGTTTTAGTATTCTTTTAATAAAATTAGGCATGAACTATTTCTTCAAACCAAGGAAACAACAATTAACAGGAATTCTATTATGGGTTTCTGCAGATATATTATTTTGTACATCAAGTTCAGAATTAGATATGTATTTTTTTTTTAACTTCAAATTTATGACTACCTATTTTTAGGAAGAAATTGTAATATTCAGTTCTAAAACATAGTATGTGTTTGGTATTAGCGTGATTATTGTTTAGATTCATTTTAGAAGTTTCAAAGAAAATAAACTTCTGTTTAAGTGAATCTGGTTTTCTGGCTATTACATCGATATCATTAGCAAATGCAATGATCCGTAGATTTGTTAAATATAGTTCCTCTTTTCAGTTTGTGTGTGAGTTAGCATTTCTTATTACCTTCTGTAGTCCATGATTAAAGAAAAGGCAAACTGTGACATCACCTTTTCTTAGAACATCAATAATGCAATGATTTTTCATGAACTGTTCCGCGATAGGTTCTCATGATCGCGATATGTTCCGAGATAGGTTCTCTCTCTCTCTCTTTCCTCAGCTCTTCTTTTGGTCTGGTAAAATATTATCATCATAAGTACAAATCGATATTCACATGTGAAAGAAATGTATTAAATTGCTTCTATTGTATCTGAGGCATGTTTTACTGTACGTAGGAATTAAGGTCTATGTTTTACAGGAAAATATTTTTTTATTCTCAAAGAGCCTCTCACTTAAGCAACTTGATGGAAAATTTAGGGACTTTATAGTATTTAGAAAAGTGAAATATTGTAAGCGTTTTTTGAAAATTGAGTACCAAAACTAAAAATTTCTTTGATTTAAACTTTCATTATTATCTTAACATCGATAAGGATAAACTGTATGAGAGACTTGATGCACAAAGGGGATATCGCTACAAATAATTAAATATGCTTCAACCAATTCGAAAAATTTAAGCATCTGTTTCAAAAATTATTTTTATTTACATCTTATTCTCTCTCCTCTTAGCAGTACAGCACAAAATGATCTTCAATCTGTGGACTTTTTTTCATATTTTGTTTACCCCTTTACAGTTTTAGTTTAAGTAAATAGAAACCAAAATTAATTTTGGCGTCCAACTTTATTTGAAAACGTCCAATTTTATTTGAACTTAAACGAATAAATTACAAAAAATGATAAATATCAGGAAATTTGTGACGTATAATATTATTCATTAATTTAAATAAATTATTAATATTAGTATTTTTGTTATTTCTCAGGAATAAATTGAACGAAAATTATCTAGAGCACAATCTGAGAAACATTAGTATGGTCACATTCCATTAACAGAGAACAATCACAAAAAATTAAATAATAAATAGTAATGTTTATGTTGTTACTTATGACACTTGGACAAGCAAAGCTCGCTATGCCGTTGGCTATGCGAATTTAAGTCAGTAAAGTGAGACTTTATTTTAACCACAGCATCACGAAGGTAAAAGAACGACTTTGCTCTAAACTCCTCCAATGGATGGCACCATCAGAGGATCCACTCCCACAATTTTGACATTGATCTTAAGGCTCTTCCAGACCTACGTGAGAACTTCTGTTGTCTTGTAGCCCCATCTGGTGTTAGTTCTCAAAGCTTGTAGAGGGGAGTATCCCAAACATTATTATTGGTTGAAATTGCTTGTCAATCAATCCTTCGAAGTTAGCAAGTCTGCCAGATTTGGCGCGTTATATCGTGAAAAATTAAAGTACTAACAGCCAAAAATAAAGTAAAAACAACTGAAAAGAGAGTTTAAATTTGCTCAGCTCAAAACAAAACAGATGTTTACCTCAAATTACCCTCAGGGTTCTTAGAATAGGGGTGAGGGAAAGTGGGTCAGTAAAAATGCTCAACGAACTGACACCGGAATTACCTGTTGCTGTCTTATGGAAAATTAGCTGCCAGTGATTTTAAAGAAAATATTATTTATTTATATTTTAGAGTTCGGTTTTTATTATTCGCACTAAAAAATGTGAAGACAAATTGCAAATGTTGAGTGATTTTACAGTTACTAATTAAATGGTCAAATATGATTATCAGAATTCAAATCAAACCTAAAATACTATATGAATGATTAAAAATATATTTTGAGTGCCTTGGTTCAATTTGATTTTATGAGACTTGATCCATTGACTTAAGATACTTTTGAATATGAATGCAACAAATAATTAAAAACTATTATTTTCAAAACTAACTCAATAAAAAATATTTAATTTTTTCAAGTTTTTTAAAACTTGAACTTGAATAACTTTATATATATATGTGTGTGTGTGTGTGTGTGTGTGTGTGTGTGTGTGTGTGTGTGTGTGTGTGTGTGTGTGTGTGTGTGTGTGTGTGTGTTTGTGTGTGTGTGTGTGTGTGTGTGTGTGTGTGTGTGTATGTACATGTATGTATGTGTATAATCGTATCGTAATTTCCATAAAAATATTGTAACTGTAATTATTTATATAATAATCATTACATCTATTTTATATAATTAGAATTACTTACAGCTTGAAAGAGAGATTAATCTCTTATCTTTCATCTTACAAGTCCCTAACTTTATTCCTCTATATAAATAAAATTAACTAAGTTATAATTAGAAGTACATGTTTTTTAAAAAGTTGATATTCTGGTGTAAAATGTGTTGTGAAATATACTTTAATTCTGAAGATTTTAAAACTCTTCAGTTATTTTATTAGATATTTTCCCTTGGCTTGATAAAAACAAAATTAAATTAGCACTAAGTATGCCTTATAAAAACACACAGGTAAATTAGATTAAAATAAGTTTAGAGTAAAATTGTGAGAAATATAAATTAGGTTTATATTTGTCAACAAATAATCAAATGCAAATGCAACATATAGCATACGAGAAAAATATAATTTCATAGTAATACGAGTAAAATATAATACAATTTCATAAATTAGGTTTATTTGTCAACAAATAATCAAATGAAAATACAACTTATAGCATACGAGAAAAATATAATTTCATAGTAACACGAGTAAAATATAACACAATTTCATGAGCAAATGGGAAATTTAGTTAATACCTTGAAATATATATGAGGTAAAATAGTAATTATATAAATATGTTAATAAAGTAATGAAATGCTTGAGCAATTCACATTTCATGAAGAAAAAACAGAAACCATATATATATATATATAGTTTTAGTTTCTGTTTCTGTACACACACAAAAACACTCTATATACAAACACAAACATACAAATTCGTATAGTTAAACTTTTATTTTTTTGGATTTTAATTTTTCAGCTTTTTTTATTTTTTCGATCGGAAAGGAAATCGATTTTTTATCGATTTCCTTTTAGTTGAATAGTTTGGAATGGCTGCATTAGAAAGCTGTTTGGAGACGGTATTGTATTGCGTATCCCATCTTAGTGACAACAAGGTGATTTATGATTTAATTATTGTTGTAGCCATACAAAGAAAGAAAGTTGTTCAATCACACTATTTCTAGTCACTTTGAGCATGTCTAATTGATTCTCAATTTCCTTCCTGATGTTCTCTCTCAAGCATTTCTTCTCGAACATGTATACTATAACTTCATTTACATATTTTATATCGCCTTAAGTGCTACAGGATATTTATTCATTCTTTTGATATTTTATTACTTTTATTCCTTTTTTTGTCAAGAATAATATCATTTGCGTTGCGCAGGACAATATTCTTCTCAAATAAATTTCGTGAGCATAAAATGATTCCTCTAAGAGCATTGATGTCATCTGTATTGTAGTGTGTTGTAATATATTGTTATCGTTCGTTTGGTTATTGAAATGCTTTTATGTTTTTCCGCTGAAGTTTTACCCAATTTTTCACCCAATTTTTTTTCAAAGATATTTATAATTTTTCAAATTTAAAGTGTTTAATTTCTTATCAGACGCAATATTTTAGTGTGCTGGTATCGTATGTTTATTAATCATACTTTATAGTTTTTTTTTTTTTTTTTTTTTTTCGTGAAATAAGTTGAAAATAAAATTAAATGTCCAGATGTTTGTAGAGGTAAAAACTCAATAATTTTGGAAAATGATTAAAAATCAGATTAAAATATTTGTCTCACTATTATTCTAATAAACTTATCGTTCTTATTATTAGATATTTTATTTTATAAGAAATATATATATATATACATATATATATATATATACATATATATATATATATATATATACATATATACACATATATATATATATGTGTGTGTGTATATATATATATATATATATATATATATATATATATATAAACACACACATATATATATATATATATATATATGTGTGTGTGTGTGTGTCTATTGTAAAATGCATTTTTTTATATTAAGTTCTTTAAATTTTTAATACATAGGTAGTCTTATTTCAAAATCGTAGTATATAATATAATTGAACAAGGTAACACAAAACAGTTTATAATATTTCATTTTTAAAATTTATTTAAATGAAAATATTCAAAGTTGATTTAAAAGTACATATCATAGCTATTTTTCCAACGCTAATAAACAGAAATCTAACATGCATTATTTACAGATGCCTTTTCTATTTCATGAGTGAGAAAAGCTAATTCGTCTTGTTCGATTTGGAAGCGTTTACCAACCACATAGTAAAACAGCGGGAATCATATGGGGAGAAGTTTTTCTCAGAAATTCCTCCTTCTTTAGGTTACCGTAGTGAAATAGAAAAATCAGCCATGTTTGGTGTTAAAAATTTTCCAGTTTCATAGGTGGCGTTGTGTACAGAGGTGGATTTTCAGAAATAAGAATGAGTTTGATTTGTAATCAAAATTTGTATCGAAATATTAATACAACCAAAAATATTTTTAGCTTAAAAAAAAACAAACAATAATGTTCATTTTGTAACTGTACGGAGAAAAAAAATGAAATATCTTTAAACCAGATTTTGTACAACCTCAATGAAATTAGAATTTGGTTAAAATTTACTTGGATGAAGATATTTTGACATTTTAAAAATATTTGAAAAAATTTTAAACGCTAAAAATGGACTTCGAAGTGACAGTAGCTCTATTTTTTGTAATTTGCAAAGGACTGAAAGTTTCTATCATGAAAATAACACTTGTGAAACTTTAAAATATTATCCATAGGATTAACATAGGATTCGATTTTCCCCAACGTAGGTCTAGCAGGGCCTTAAGGAGGAGGAAATTTTCTCCAGACCATTAAAACCATGGCAACTTCTACGACCATAAGACTTTCGATTTCTAATTTGACATTGATCTGGAGGAAAAGGGGCAATTTTCTCCACACCATTACACGCAGGACTTTTAATTCCACAGATTTAAGGATCACATATCGTATGCGCTGGGGTGCGTGTTTGGCGGTATTGCGAATCAAACTCCTCCCTTCCGAATGGAAGGCCGATGCCCTAACTACTTGGCTACCACGGCCCCTAACGTTTATGTGATTGTAGATATCATAATAATATTTAATGTTTAAATCATTACTATTCAATAAATAATCAGCGGTAAGATAAGAAAATAAATTTTCATGAATTAATTAGATACTCTGCAATATAAGAATAAAGATGAATTTTTCAATAAAAAATAAATTTACTGGTGTATATTAAGAACAAATGTTATGCAGAAAAAAGAGCGAATTTGACCTATTTTGAAGAAAAGCATTTATTTATACGATGCGTAACATTTGATGTAACTCAACACGAAACAAAAACTCCTTATCAAATATATTGATACCCCCATGCTGATAATTATAAAAATCATTAAAAAAATTCTGAAAACTGTACGGGTGTACTGAACAGTTCACGTCTTTAAACATAATTTAGAATCGAAATAAATGTATTAAATTTCTTAACATACAGATGCAACTGTAAACTAAAATCTTCAAATATATACATTTTTCTAGCTTCAATTCAAAACTGAGAAACATTAATTAGCAGCTTATCATTTTCTAACCGATTTTTTAGTATGAAAAATAAAAATTTAAATATTTTTCATTTCCTATGAGTTCAATAAGAAATGTTTAGGATTTATATATTAAAATTTTCAATTTTTTTTTAAAAAAAAAATCTCCGATTCCTTAAAAGTCTGAGATTAATAATGTTAATTTAAAGTAGTTAATTATATTAAACTTTTTTCTACAACATATATAAGTTAATTATATATTTACTCAGTAAAATTTAAGTATCAAATTTATTTCGATATATCAGTTTTTTCATCTTACGTTTACACACATTTTAGTATATAAATTCTGTAATTGTTTTAATTGCTAATTCATATTTTATTTCATTATAAAAATATTTGTCTTGTTAATATATGAAAATACTCCAATTTTTATTATTTTTTTTTTCTTGTGTTACAGAAATATTGTTTGAAGACTTTAGCCAAAAGATATATACCAGTTTTAGAGTAAGTTCTTAGTACTTTCAATAATCAAATGCAAGGACAAATATTTTATCATAGTAAACAAATTTAAGAATAATTCCTTTCAAACATTTATTAATTTATGTATATTTGTATTTATTTATTCATTCATTTATATATTACTACTACTATTATTATTAATCCTTCTCCTTCAAACAGCAAAGGCCTTATTTTACACTATTAAACTCCCTTAGAATTTCCTACGTGTATTGAATCGCTCTGTTACCATCTTGGACATTAACGAAAAGTATTTTTTTTAATTTATAATTATCTATTTGTTGTTATAAATTGTCTACATTAATTTTTAAATTATATATGTGTGTGTGTGTGTTTGCTTGAAAACAGAATGCTTAAAACGGTAATACCGGGAAAAAAAAGTTTGCTTTTTAGATTCTACATTCTGAGAATGATTTATGTTAAAAATATTTTGCGTTAATCTTAATATTTTAATAAAATATTCATCAACCTCATAACGGAATTATGAGAAATAGAATAATATACTACATGTAAAAAAATAAACATCAACGCTTAAGTCCCAATATTTACTTTATAAGGCAATTTTTACTACACACACACTAGAGCAATTTATAAATGTTACACTTGCAAAATTACATGAAAACATAAAATAAATTTAATTCATTGACAAATACCATCTGTTGACTGTTTAAGCTACTAAAACAACTCAATAGACTTTTTTTTCTGACAAATTTTCGGTTGCTTTTAAATTTTTCACTGAAATCACCAAAAATCAGTAGATTTTCATACTTTATTGAGAAATCGAGAGAAAAGATGAAAAATCAGGTGTTTCCGATAAAATCAATAGAGTCCCCTCCCCTTCAGTAAGATAAAAGACACAGATGTCTACTAACCACGGTAAGAGTCGCACCTATGTTACAGGGAATGCAAGGCACAAATACATTTCAAATTGCAAAGTGCAATTTGGAATGTATCTGTGCCTTGCATTCCCTGCTTTAACTAATCTAATATATATATATATATATATAACTTTTATTAATATATATATATATAACTTTTTTATTAATATATATATATATATATATAACTTTTTTATTAGTATATATATATATATATATATATATATATATATATATTGCACTGACTAGTGTGCTTATTTCTATGACCATTGGAGCTATCTGTTTGTTCAGTGAAAAGTAAAAGATACATTTCCTCTTACTTGCTAAAATATCTTTTATTTATTTTTTTTTATTTTTAGGGAGAGAAATTGATTGATTGATGATCTTCCTATATCATATTATAATGGGAGTTAACTTTTAAAACACGTATATATAGAACTCTATAAATATATATATAATGAATATATAGAAGAATTCTATAAAGTAACAATACTTTGCTTACTTTGCAAGCTATACACATCCTTAAATTCATTTCAGAAAAGTGCAAAGCAGAAATCTGGACATTTTAACAGTGAATCCAACAGAAAGAATCAGTGGGGCAAATATTCGTGAGGATCAGAGTAAGTAAATGTTTCAATCATGTGAAGATTTGGGAAGAAGAAAGACTAATAGTCACGAGTTCAACATAAAATCGCTTAGTCTATGTTCAGTTTAAACTAAAAGTATTTTGAGCTTAAATTGAAGGTTTCCAATACGAAAAATTATACTAAAAATATAGATTTATCCTTTACTATTTTATATACCTAAACTAATATTTAAAAACTTTAACATTAACTTTTCAATTAATGCTAAATGCAATTCTACTAATATTATTACTTATTAGATTTTGATTTTATATTACTGATTCATAATGATTTTCGTAAATCATCACATAAAAAAGATCGACGCAGTTTCTACAGATTCAGAAATTCTAATTGTTAATTTAAAATTTTAACTTCTTCCTGCATCAGTAATAAAATGATCAGAGAAATTAATTATTTTAATCTATTGTTATAATATTTATATCGACATATTTCAATTAAGTAATGTACAACTTAAAATGGTGTGGAAAAAAGTTTCCCTCTCTGGATCAAAGTCCAAATTGAGGGAGTGGATCCTCTGGTGAGGCCATCTATTGGAGGAATCTTTCAGGAAAGTCCTATTTACCCCTTCGTGGTGCTCTGAAGAAAGACGCATCTTCTGACTTAATTTCTCAGCCGTCGGCTCACGAGCTTGGCTTGGCCAAATGTCATAAGTAACAACAACACAATTTAAAATGAAAATTTAACAGCTTCAAAAATAATTTGACTAGAATTTTAGAATTTATCTTGAAGAACCACTATCTACAGGAAATCAAACTGACAATATTTATTTAAAACAGTTTTTCCATTACTCATCAAATAACGGACTGGATAACTACCCTTACAACTATCAAAGAACCTTGAAAACAACTATCAAAGAACTCTTATGAGGCTGATATACACTCACTTCCAAAAGTTAAGCACGAAAATGTAAAATGCAAAAAAAAAATCAACAAATACTTTTTTGATTGACACAAACTTTGGCAGGAAAGTAGCATATATATTTATGCATAAAATAAAATTAATAATTATATACATAAATGAAAACAATATTAAATATTTTTAAGCTATCAGATAATGACATACTGGAGATATAAAAATTTTTTGTATAAAATAAAAAAAAACAGCATAAATTTAAAAAAGACATTAATAGGGTATGTGATTTCCTCTCATCTGTATACAAAGTTTACATCTTATGACCATGCTTTCAATTAGGGCTCAACCACCGCAGGATTGAGCAATAGCCATTCTTCTTGTAGAGCAATTCCAGCTCAATAAGAGTGGCTGGAGGTAGGAAACGTGAAGATACAGTACGGTCGAGAGCTTCCGAAATATTTTCAATGGGATAAAGGTCAGGCGAATATGCTGAACACACCATACGAGCAATCCTTTCACTCTCCAGGTAGTGATTAAGATGTCAGCTCCATGGGAACGTGCATTATCGTCTATTAAAACAAAAGTAGGGCCAACTACTGCAGCATACAACATCACATATTTCTCCTCACAGAATTTCATCTCGATACCAGAGAACCGTCACAGAACACCGTTTAAAGATGTGCAAGTCAGTGCGGTATCCTAATGAAATCCCTGCCTACACCATAATGCTTCCTCGGAATGCGTGATGTTCGGTTATGTTTTGGGGCTGATAGCTTGTTCCTTGTTCACGCCATATCCTTACACGCTTGTCATCTGGCTCCAGAGCAAATCTTGACTCATCAGTAAACATGATATTGCCCTAGTCAGACGCCGTCCAATTGACATGCTCCCTGCACCATTTTAATAACGCCCCTTTTGATTGGACGGATACACAAACATAAACTCGAGGTACCCGGGCATACACACCACTCATATGTAATCTTCGGTTTACAGTAGCTACAGATATCACATTACCAATGGACGTTGTAACCATAGATGTCACACGTGTGGAGGTCACTCTGAGATTCAGCTTGGCAAAAATCGCAATATATTGATCTTCTAAAGGGGTTTGTAACTCTTGCGTAACCTGGTATGGGTCTTCGGACAACTGTCTCTGTGATTTGGAACTGTTTCCATAAACGTGTTATTAGAGAATGATGAGCGCCGAAGAAAAGAGTGGCGTGCTGTTGGGCACGTTGAAGCAGACATCTGAGATCGACTGTCCTGCTTCAACGCGCCCCACTACACGCCATTGCTCAGAATCTTCCATTCGTCTTCTGCAAGTCATAGAAACACATATGCCTTGAAAATAAATTGTACGGAAGTTTTAAGCACCTTCTATCATCACTTACAATCAACTTCTGTAACCCTTCATATGAAGCTGGTATCTTATAAGATTGCCTTTTTGCATATTTCTTGACATAAAAGAGTGATTGGGTGTTACCTAACATATATGCATACTTCCATCTATCTCTGAAGCGATTTGCATCCTCTTCAATTCTGATTGGCTTCCGGAAAATAGCATTTTCCTCTCCGTGCTTAACTTTTGAAAGTGAGTGTATTTTGCTTTGCAACTATATGGATAGTAGCTTGCTTTCAATTTTATTACATGTACATACATATTCATAATCTCCACTACCTTTTTCGTAGGTAACATTAAGTTATCATGTGTTACAATAAACATTGAACAAATTGTAAAACTTTTAAATTTCAGCATTAGTGGTCATAGTTTTGAGCATTTACAAATGATCCTTGTAAGATGTAAAGAAATTACTCTTGATTAAAAAGGATGTTTTCTTTTTTTTTTGGGAGAGAAAGAATGAAAGAATTCAGCAGCTGCAACAGATAATCTTCTTAATGCTAATGGCACACACTTTCAATACAATGCCAACAATTTGGAACTGGTGTATTCTTATGACCACGTGATAATGCTTCTGTTCATGCATAATATTTATTTATCACAAAAGTACAAAAAAAACAGAAGTATAAAGCATGAATAAATATTAAAAAATACTAATAAATAAATTTTTTAGGGTTTGAATTTTATACTCCGAGTTTATTAACTTTATAAAATACTGATTAACATAGCATTAAAAAGCGAAAAAATGACAAATATTATTTATTAACACCATAGTATATCACTTGATTATACACTGGTGTGCAAAACTTAAGCAACAAGTGGTTTTTCGGCCACAGCTCCCAAACAAAGTATAAGATAGCCATGAAATTGCAGTATAATATGCACGTAATTCAATAGAAAGATTATTTGCATGCAAATTTTCGAAATAAAACGTCATAGGTGATGTAAGTGTTCGTAAACCTTGTGGGTCGGCGCACGCAGGTCAAAACTGTGATAAAAGGATGAAGAGCACCGTAGTTACAGACATTCGCTGCAAGTGCAAGTGATTTGTTTTGTGGAACATGTCTTCAAGAAATCATTTAGACGACTTTACTCGAGGAAGAATGATAGGGAAGCTTGAGGAGGGGCACAGTGTGACCAGTGTTGCCGAAGAGTTCGGGGTCAACAAAAGTGTTGTTTCTCGTGCTTGGAATGCCTTTAAAACTACTGGTACAGCTGTTCGGAAGGTTGGTGGTGGCCGTCCAATGAAAACAACACCAAAATATGACCGTTACATTGTACTCCAGACGAAAAGAAACCGTTTTCAGTCAGCGAGCGTTATATCTCAGCAACTGTGCACAGCCATAGGACGACAAGTATCAAGATTTACAGTGTCCAGACGCCTCCACAAAGGTGGCTTATTTGCTAGACGTCCTGAAAGCTGCATACCTTTAAAATTTTGCCATCGGCGGCACCGTTTAAAGTGGTGCAGAGAACACGAAACCTGGACACCTCATCAATGGAGTCGCTTCCTCTTCACAGATGAGAGTCGTTTTAGTGCTACAAGCGATTCTCGACGTCAGTTGATCTGGAGAGAGGTTGGAGCTCGATTTCATCCTAATAACATCGCGGAAAGAGATCGTTACGGTGGTCCTGGAGTTCTCGTCTGCGGTGGCATTATGTTGAACGGGCGGACTAAGCTCCAGATCTCCGATCGAGGTTCTGTAACTGGAGACTGCTACTGCAATGGGGTAATCCTACCCCATGTGCGTCTGTTCCGAGGGGCTATTGGACCAGACTTCATATTTATGGATGACAATGCCCATCCACACCGTACTGCTAATGTTCAAGAGCTACTGGAAAGTACAGATTTCACACGAATGGACTGTCCAGCTTACTCTCCAGATCTAAATCCCACAGAGTATGTGTGGGATGCATTAAGGAGACGTCTTGCGACACGACAGTATCCTCCTGGTAACACCCATCAGCTGAAAGAAGCGTTAAAGGAGGAATGGAAACGTTTACCTCAAGAACTCCTGGATAATCTGGTGCTTAGCATGGAGAGACGATGCCAAGCAACAATTACAGTAAGGGGAGGGCATATCCCATACTAGGGAACATCTTCCAGTTGTACTTACGCTTCTTCAGGCAATCATGCATAACGCCACAATATGTCAAATAAAGCATTTTTTGTTCCATACCCTACTTTAAGCTTTATATTCATTTCTGCGCCATTATTCTTTTACCATATAACGATGGTAACAGCTCGAAGTACAGAATAATGTACATCATATTAAAATTTCATGTCAATCGGATGATTTCTTGTAGAGTTATGACAAAAAACGCACTTGTTGCTTAAGTTTTGCACACCAGTGTATTAGTATATCACTTGAAATCATTTTTAAAAAAGTTCCAAAAAATCAATGCGTTTGATAATGCATTATCACAATAGATTTTATATGAACTGTTGAATTAGGAATTTAAAAAGTTATGGTATAAGCAAAACTATACCAATTCTCCGACACATAATTCTTTAAATAATTGTAAAAGTAAATATATAAGAAAAATATGGGGCAATTAATTTCTACTTTAATGTGATTTTCACTCCCAATTCTAGAATGTTTTTTGTTGGAAGAACAAAACAGAAAATATATATAAATATAAAAAAGGGCATTATATATAACGTTAAGATCTAAAAATGATGCATTTCTGCATCAATATATTATTTCACATATTTTTTTTAATTAAAATATCAATACAATATTTGCTATTACCAATAACTAATATTGATTTAACAAGAAATGGTCAAAATAGTTGAATAGAAACAAACTACAAGTGGATACATATTTTATAAATTGCGCATTATACTGGAAAATGGATACTTATTGTATAATTAAAGAAATTCCAGTATATTATTTTTCGCTATTCGTTATAGTTACGTGTGTGCATGTCGCAAGACTGTGCTATTGCGCACAATGAATGGCACTCATTTCCACGAACATACTCACTGATATTGTTTCTAATTTTATCTACCTTAGAATCGAGTGCAGATATTTATCGTGAAACCATTCGTTATCCATTTTAAAGAGCTTTGTTTTGCATTTGATGGCTAATTTGACCAGATTATACAGCTTAACCCCTTGACTGACGAATTAAATGGAATTTGATGCGACAAAAAAAAACTATTTAATTTCGCTTAATTGAACTACACCATCAATTTACACCATCATCCCCACTTTCATATAATGCATCCGGCTTATACATGTTACGGGGATTATTTATAATCTTTACTAAACTCAAATATTGGCTAGTATAACATTCACCGTGCGAGACTTCTGCTAAACTGAACTCTTACTTTCAATGTGCTTTTTTAAATGAGAATCGTCGAACGAGTGAAGCAACTATGTAATCTAATTGTAACTTGCACGGCGTCCGCCGAAAGAAGCGCTTGACGAGTCTGACTCGTCAAAGTCTGTGATGGCCCAGGAAATCAATGACGAGTCAGACTCGTCAAAGTCAGTCAAGGGGTTAAACAGGATTCCAAGTCAACTACAAGATTTCTAACCCGAAGCAGAAATCAAATCCAGGAACATTTGATTTTGAACTCTGAAAATTTAATTGCTATATCGGCTCAATATCAGAAGTTATAATATGCAATGAATACAATTATATTACACTCTATTTAATAAAATTTATCATCTTTCCCTTTGAAACGTCAAAATATCGTGACTAAATTAACTGCCACACGGCAGAAGCATGAGATCTGTAGAGAAGACAAATTATGGTTTGACTGCCGATGCCAAACTATTAAGCATCATCACCAAATAAAATAATTTCTTCGTTTTTATATAGTCTAAACTTAAATCTCTTTGATATTTGAACTTCTTATGATTTACCCATTTTCTGTTCGTTATTATTTGCTTTTACATGATATGTTCTTTATCAACTCATTTTCTTTCATATAAAAGAAGCTTTACACTATTTCTAGATTACTTTTGCTGTAAAAACTGTCATCTCTATTTAAAAGAAGAAACTACAAAGGTAAGTCTTAGGTCTTCGAATACATTCCCTAAGTTTTTTAATAATAAATACTTTACAGTAATTGTTTTTGTTCTGATTAAGTTGAACTCTACGAAAAAATAAAGAACGTGTTGTTAATTAACTGGAACTTGATGACAATCAAAACTCCCTTTGTGAGAAGAAAACGATTATGCAAGAGTATGTGGTTCATTCAAGACAATGTGCGCATTTTAAGCAATTTATTTTCATCAGCTAGATCAATTAAGCAAAAATAAACTAGCTAATGCAACTGAAAATTTCTGTCAAAGTACTCCCATCAAAACTAATTATATAACGTAATATTCATTCGTATTATCAGTTCACAATGAAGCTAAATTAGTGACTATTTTATAAAGAAACATCCACGACAAATTCATGATTAGTTTAATTAATGAAACCCACTGAATTCTCACAATTCTTATAGATACACTAAGGAACAAAGTTTGCGTATAAAAATATCATCATCTAAAATTGCAGTATCACCCTAAAATAATTTTACATCCACAAAACTCGTATTTAAGATAGGCATAAATATATAGTCCTGTACGATGGTTCCTCTATATAAAACAAAGGTTTAACATTCAGTTAAATGATATATTATGATTAAATGATCATTGCGACTACGGCCTAGTTAAGGTACCCCAGCCGCCTTTAGTGAACACACGATGAATCTTCGATGATGCTAGTATTTGAACTCATTACCTCCCGATAGTGAGAATGAAGCTCCAATTAACCAAGCTACAGCAGCCGCTTACATTCAAAAATAACGTTTTTCTCAATATTTTCCTATTCTATTAAATTCTTGCTTATCCATATGAGAAGCATTTTTTCATAGGCATCGAGATACGTGACCATTGCATCGAGATTCTTGTTATACACATGATATATGACTATAATTTTGTCATTATTATGGAAGATACTGCAAATCACGAAACTATAATGGCTGTATAAATGAGAGTTAAGTTCACTCTCATATAAAGACTCTTTTTTCAAGATAGGATTGTCATGGTTGTTCTTTTCTTCAAGTGGCATTTAGGGCGAAGTGAATAACAACATGTTTTTACATCAAACAATACTTATTGTGACTCAAGAGCTCTTTAAACAGCGAGAAAAAGAACGCTAAGCAAGAAATATTCAGATTTTAATGTTCCACATATATGATCACGATTCGCTCAGCAAATCATTGTTCGGTAAACACGATATTTTTGTTTTTTATTCAAATTATTTGTTTCGAGAGATAATCGTTAGGTGAGATGGAAAATTTATTCTCAAAAATAATTCTAAGGAACTGAAAAAATAATTGAAGAATATAAATTTTCAAAAAATCGTACATCTTAAGTTAGAATATCGTTTAAAAAAACGAGGTTCAAACTTGAGATGTATGCTTACTACAGATAGTAATGGCATGCAAACAATCGGAGAAATCTTGAATAAAATAAACCTGTGAAGTATACTTGTATTTTATCAAATTTTATGAGAAAATATCACAACCAGATCTTGATTATTCAACATTCCTAGTTCAACTCCTCTGGAAGACATAGCAGAGAAATTAATCGGTGAAAATGATATACCAGTTTTTTGATTTACGAAAGTTTAGCATGAAAAACCATAATTTATCTCTAGTACTTGTCTCCAATCAAGGAACCCAGCTCACAAAAGAAGTAAAATTACTTTTTATCAATCCTAGAGTTCAACTTTTCACTTACAAATACCATTAGTGTGGGGTTTGTGATTTAAAATTATTCACAATCCTTCTAAATGTCCGTATGGTATTCAATGTCTACGTAGAAAAATACATGGAGAAATTTGTGTGAATCCTGTGAAATTCTAATATTCCTTTGGATCACATAGAACAGATTATAATGAATACCTATTTAGAATTAAAGGAAACAAATATAAAATTTAAAGCAGAATACCATTTATCACAATAAGTGAATCCAGAAAGAAATTAATAAATAAGAACAGGTCATATGCAACGAAAACTTCTTCTGTTACACCGAGCCCAGATATCAAATCTATGTAAGACAACGTTGACAAATTGAACCTTAAATCAAAACTTTGTTTGAAAAATTCTTCGATCAACAATTTGTTAAAATAAGTTCCAAAAGACTTTAGACACTACCATACATCAAATTATTGACCAAATAAGGAATTTCTCTTCACCGAAATGAGTGAACGAATCTCCCATTTGACTTTAACAATCTCTCCTGAAAAAGGACGAAAAAAGTTTAAGAAACTAATATACCGAAAACAGAACAAATGGACCCTCAACAATTTGGTAAAAGATAGAGATTTTGATCTTTGAGATTTTTTTGTTGGATAGTTAGAGATACATTCATTTGCTTATTTCACTTAATTTTCTTTTCATATTTCTAGGGTCCACGAATAAATATGTATTCATGTTTATCTTTTTCCAAGTGTTCTAGGTCTTTGTTTTCTTGATATAATTTCAAATATGAAAATTGCTTAATGTAAATATTTCACTTAAAGAAAAAATATCATCTATAGAAAAAACAGAGAGTATAGAAATGTAGGTGGTCAGGAAATCGTGGTATCTAACTCATTATCATCTCAAACAATCCATAAGTTTGATTCAGGAAACCATTAATAGGAGTGATATATTTGCTATTTTAAATATCTATTCCCCTAAAGGAAAAATTAAATATAATGATTTTCGTGATATAAAAAAAATTCAACATCACATAAATGCTTTATTTTAGGAGATTTTATTATCAAACATGATTTATGGGGAGGTAAAACAAGTATTCCTTAGGGCCAAAAGTTGACTGACTGAATCAACAATTAAAATCTCTGCATTTTTAATTCATCTGCTCCTACACACATATTTTCCCCAGTGGAAATTTTTCTCTTAAATACCTCTCTTTTTGTTCACCTAATTGATTTCTCCAGAGCAATTTCACAATTGAATAAAATATCGTTATCAGTAAACATTTCCCGTTCACTATCGATGTTCATCCTTTTGTTCATATTCAAAAATAGTATTCGTAGATGTAAGAAAATTACACATCAAATTAATAAAGAGTTTAGTACTGAAATTAATAGTTTGCATGGCAGCTTTCATCATATCGCAGCCCAAACTATAGATAACAATGGTTTCGTTAAAAAAAAATACTTGCAAAAAGCAGTACCCACGTGGTGGAATAACTTATGTAATAAATTTTCATTTCTAAGAAAAATCTATCTATAGAAAGAGAAGAATGTTTATAAGCTCTGTGTTACATTATATATGAAAACTTTTCCGCAAAAAGTCATACAATCTTCTAAAACCAAATACAGGGATAAGGTCTGAAAGATTCACCAAAAAAAAAAAGAAAAAAAAAAGATCTGTATCTCTTATTCCATATATTTAACTCTATGGGTCATCGATACAGAAATATCCAAAGTTAGACTCTTGTAATAAATTTTAATAATCAAGTTCTATACTCACCAAAATCCTAAGTGAGGCTTTTGCAGAACATATCAACAACATGATCTAATTCCAATGGATTACCTTGGACCAGGGATTATGAATCTAAACAACATATTTACACCATTAAGCCTAAATTAGCTATCTAGAATATTAGAATAATCACACCAGGTGAAGCTAATATATCCTCTGAAATATTCAAATCTTTAAATGGAGTTGCTTCTCACCAGGTACTTTAAATATTTAATTGTAGTTTTGATCAATGTTTTATTCCTACTATCTGGAAATAGTCTATCATTTTATCAATTCACAAACTAAACAAACCCAATCCTCAATAAATGCATATCGACCGATCTCTGAAATTTATGTCTCTGATAAAATTTTTGAAAGATCCTTGTCATATAAAATTACAAATTTCTAATTTTCAACCAAGAGACTGAAGAACGTCAATTCGATTTTTTACCTTTCAAAGACAGTCAAACCGCTATTCAACTTTTCAATTATGATCTACATCAAGGAAAAATTAAAAAGAAGTTTATTATTGCAGTCTCTCTGCATATTCAATCTGATTATGAATCTGTATTCATTGATGGGTTGATCTACAAACACATACAGTTGAGGATAATAGGTAAAATTATTAAATGGACTCATAAGTCCTACGGAAAAGTGAAAATAAGATGGAAAAATACATATTCAATCTCGGTTCGTTCATCAAGAAGAGTACCACAGGAGAGTGTATTATCTTCCATTCTATTTACCATTTTTATGTCTCATTTTGTTGAAATTATTTCTCATAGAGTTAAACAAATGGTATATGCAGATGACATTATTATATACTATGCTTCTAATAATTTAAAAATCATCAAGAAAAAAATTAGAAAAAACTCTGTAATATAAAAATCTGTTGTAATTGTAGGAAATTGCAAATATCCTATCAGAAGAACTCAGCAGTCGATTTATTCGAGCTTAGATGAAATCTTGACTTCTTCTTTTTAAACATATTCAAACAACCAACAGATTCTGGCTAAAATACATTATGAGACAACACATTCTCCATTCAAAAGTATTATTCATGAATTCCTTGATTTTTCTAAGAATGGGTATCCCATCTCTGTATATATATTTATCTCTACATACATATATCTCATCTATTATATCTGTAGATGAAAAAATCATTAAAATCTCGCATTTCATTCGTTATATGTATTATCAAATTCATTTTCCAACTGACTTCTCCTTTCATTCAGATAATTTTCCCTTAAAGCTCAGTGATTGAATTTCTCATGTCACATAAGGAAGATTTATTTCTGGCTGAACGAAATCCAACTAGGTTTCTGACTCCTGCTCTTTTTCATCGTTTCAGTCTCGATGCAGAATATGCTATGTGGTTGATACTACTGAACTTATAATTTTGTATTGCCCCAGATATACTAAGTCTCATAACAATTTGGCTCGATCTAAGTATAATGGGCAAATAATCAATTATAAAACATGTTAAAGACATTTATTAAATTTATTTTAAGTATCAAAATATTTTGAATGTATTTCCCTTTACTAGATTATACTAGAGGCAAATGGCAGAGCAAAGTCTCAGGTCATTTCCAACCAACTCTGAAATTGTTCATAAATTATTGATTTGTATTTTAAAAATTCACAGCATGTAATTTCTTTTTGCAATAGGATTTGAATATGAATAACCTGGAAGTTTGCTGTAATTTATTGGATAGAGGGTAAGTACTAAGATTATAAAATAACTTTAGAGAATATACAAGTTTATTATGCTAAATTAAAAGTATCTCAAGATTTATAATGGTATTAAGAATATATGTTAATTTACAACAAATGTACTGATATCTAACAAAGGATAGATAAATGCACCACATTAAACTAAATAATTTGGATCACATTATTAAAAAAATGTTTAGAGGAAACAAATGCAGTAATCTCAGCAACTAGCTAACAAGAGATGTATCCTGTTTTAAGTGAAAGTAAGGCCTTTATTAAACTTGTTTTGATTTGAATTGTTATTTGGCAGTTATTTACTGTATACAGCAAATTCTAGACTGACATATGGCGCCAAGTAAATCTCAAGTTACATTTAAAATCCACGCCAAATATGAATCAAAGTTTTAAGATGTTGAACTGAAGAGTAGAATTTTTATCAACATTTTTTACCGAATGAAATAAAAAAAACCTTGGAAAAAGTGAGTGTGTTTCACTTCTAGATAAATATGTACTACTCTTTATGTTTATGTAATGGAATGATTTTAACATCAAGGAATTAAACAAAAAATGTTCAAATTAATCATTAATTCAATCACATCTCGCGACATGTTTATATTACTAAGTAAGAAGTGATGGTTTCCTTATGTGTCATCCTGCATACATTCGCTAAGGCATTCATCAGTGTGGACCCTATTAATGTGATGAAGCAGCGAAAACGAGGAAAATTCTCTAATATCTATTCCGATAGATGGACACGAAAAAACAGAAACGCAACATTCACCTTTTGTGACTGGGGTAGAGAAATTTCCTACTTCTGTGCTTAGTCCTAATACATAACGTGGCACACCTTCATTCATAATCACAGGAAGTTACAGACTGCATGTAATGGCCTCTCTACGTTATTTACAGCCACATTTAAGAGACAGCTTAAATGAAGCTCACGTTTCAGAATTTCTTCGTTCTGACATTTGAACACCATTCTTAGAGGCTGTAGTTGTTGTTATACCAGCATGCTTCCCTGTACCTAGCCCTGAGTTAACCTCTACCACCTGCCACCCCCAGAGGTATCATTTCATTTGGAGGACATTGCGACCACGCCCAGTTTTAACATACCCCAGCCACATTTAGTGAACACGATAGATCTTGGGTAAAGCTGAGATGGTACCCTAATGGTTAGAACATCAGCCTTCCGTCTAAGAGTAATGTGTTCGATTCCACTTACCACCAAAAACCCACAGAGTGCATGCTGTATACCTGCTAGTTAAATCTGTGAAATCGAAATTCCTGTGGTCTACCATTAACAGTTACCATGGGTGTAATTGTCTGGAGTCTGTTTCCTCTCTTTCCAGATCAAAACCAAAATTGAGGGAGTGGATCATCTGTTGGTCCCATCTATCGGAGGAGTCTTAGAGCAAAGACCTAAATTCACCTTCGTGGTTTCCTGGTTAAAACGAAAGACACCCTTCTGTGACTTAATTTCGTATAGCCCCACGAGTAGTGCTTGAGTCCAAGTGTCATAAATAACAATACCACTCGTGATGAAGGAGTAGCTTGGCTTGCCCAAGTGTTATAAATAACAATACCACTCGCGTTGAAAATTCGGAAGACAGTCCTGCTAACATAAATATTTGTTCTGCGATTTAACGATATCTCTTTAATGGCGTTAATTTGCTTAATTGCTATACAATCGCTTTTTGTAAACGAACGAAGTATAATTCCACCAGAAAACATGGTTTAATGTGGTTCCAAAGAATCATAAATAGCCACTTGGGAGGTAGCTGTTAAACGCATGAGTTTATATATATATATATATACTGCGATGAGTTATTGAACACAAATTTATACACATCTTAAGATGATTTTTTGTTTTATTTTCATTTCAGAGCTATTTATGAAATATTTATTGCCACACACATATATTTACAGATTTGTTAATTTAATTTGAAATAAAATTAAATAAATTTTCCAAAACTTAATAGTAATATTTAATATATTTGAAGTATTCAGAAGGTAAATCCTATTTGCATTTACATGGAAAAAAATTTTTTTAATGAATTTCCATGATAATTTCGTACAACTAAAAATTATTTTTTCGGATGTATATTATGTATATTATTTTTATTATGTACGGGATATATATTATTTTTTAAAAGTTTTATATTTTATAAATGACTTGTCGCTTAAAAATTAGTAACCTGTAATGAAAATTTAAATAAAAGAAAAATTACAGTGATTCTTTTTTACGTCTTGTGAAATGTTGGAGTGATTGAAATGTTTTTAAGTGTGAAAAATGGGTTTTTCTTACTTAATAAGTCTGAAAAAAAATTTAGAAATTGTGTTTATTCCAATTTTGAATAAATCGTAGCAGCCAGATTTGCACCCGATTGTATCATCTCATTTCCAAAGACTTAATGAATTTGTATTATGAGTTTGTATAAAAGATCTCTTAGAATCTAGATTCACAGAGTACAATTAATATTTGCTGCAAAAGCATAAATTAGAGTGCTTCGTCTTCACTGAAAAAAGTTATGGACTAAGACAGTTTACAGAGAGGAATAATTTTGCCTGTAGAAAAAAAATAACTGGATGCACCAGACAACTAGAAATACGATACTATTTATAAATATAAGGATAGCTGTATCTTAATATAAATGATAGCACTATGCCTAAACATTGGACTGGTATTTTTTTTTTCCTTCTTTCTTTCCCTCACACCTTTAAATACTCGATCCTCAAAAATTTAAAAATATCTTAAAAATTATGGATAAAATATAATAAGTAATATTTCTTAAACTATTCTTTTTATTTTGACAAAATTGCCTCCTGGATTACTTAGCGACGACTGTTGTTTTTGCCGAATACCTTCGGGTGGGACGGCTCAACATCAAACTTACCTCCAAGGGGTGCCCATACCCTTTATGAGCAGGATAAAACTCGACAGCACATTACTCGCATCTACCAATATGCCCTGAAAGGTGTACAGCGACTTCCCTGACCACCTTTCTAACCAGATCTCTCACCAATCGAACACGTTTGGGATGTGTGACATTGTGTGACTAGGGATATGATTGGATGCTGTTTGCAGAACTTTTCTCTTTCAGAAGACACACTTTGCCAAATGGTTGATAAAGAATGGCGAACCATTCCCCAGGATGATATCCGTATTCTCATTGACTCTATGCCTAGAATTATTGCCTCATGTATCGCCATCCACGGTATTCACAAAATCTATTGACTTGACCCGGTTTATCGCTCTCTGTTATGCATATTATTTCGAACTACAGATCACTGGTTGTTCCTTGCTGCCTCTCTGTTTGCGGATGTTGCATTTTCTATGTCGGGCGGTGTGTGTGTGTATGTGTATATATATATATATATATATATATATATATATATATATATATATATATATATATATATATATATATATATATATATATATATATATATATATAATAGATCTACCGGAAAGTTCTGTCCGTTGATCTTTGACGATATTGCTTATACCATGTTCGAATGACATTTTTTCTGTCAACATTGGAGACCGCAAAATGCTTAGATCAGTTCAACAAACCGGACGGTATTAGGAAGAAAAGATTGGTGTGGAAATATTCAAAATAGCTGCCAAATGCATTAAGTCAGAAGAACTTTGATGATCATGCCATGATATGCACACCTCTGCTTTTTTGAAACAGAATCCAGCCGTTCTTGAACCGGATGATAATTAGAGATGAAAAGGGGATTATCGACAAAAATATCATAATAAAAATGTGATGTTTTCGTAGGTAAACATTGTGCGGAAAGCCTAGTCCTACCAACTCTAAAACAAATCTGACTCTGAATAAATGAATGTTGTATATATAGTGAGACATTTGAGGGCCAATATGTTTTGAGTAATAAAAATTCAACGGAAATCTCAATTCCTAAAACGTATCATCAGCAACTACATAATTTAAAGTTAAGAGTCCAAGAAAAGAGGCCGTCAATGTTCCAAAAATATAACAATCCAACCAAGAAACGAGTTCGTCAAAACATTTCAGGACTAGGTTGAGAAATTCTGTCACATACACCATATTCACCGGACTTATCAACCCTTAAGTATCATTTCTATTTGCTTACTGAATATTCATAAGGGGAAAAATTTAAAAATAAAAAAAAATCCGCATGATAAAATGAAACATTTTTTTTAAAAATGGTGTATGCCCTCGCGCCAAGAAGACGTCATTAATATTAATATATATATATATATATATATATATATATATATATATATATATATATATATATATATATATATATATATATAATTGTGAAATACAAAAAATTAAAAAATGATAACCACAAGTGATGCCTTTAAAAAAATATTTTTGATAATGTTAGTTTAAGTATTTTGTAATTATTAGAAAAATTATATTATTTACTATATAATAATATGTAAAAAAAAAATATATATATAATGGTTTCTTTTTTTCCAGAAAATCTAATTTGTATAGGAAGTGGAATGCAGCATCAATGCCAGAGTGGTATCATTGCAAATAGTATAATTGTTGCCAAATGCAAAATTTCCAATTCTTAAACAATATTATCAGTGATTTTTTTCGTTTGCTGTTGTTTCCTAATAAAATATTTAATAATAGAATGCACTTGAATAAAATAAATAAAATGTGTTAATGTTAGCATAATGTACAAACTGAAAAATATGAGTTGATACAAGTAAAAATATATTCAATATATAATTAAAATTTATTCTTACTTAGATTGAAATGACTTATACAAATAAAGACATTTTATTCGAAAATAAAATGCAAAAATATTTCAGTTTCCTTACTTAATTACCAAAAAAATATTTAAAAAAATACACTATCTAATTTTCTTTATTACATAAATTATAGATGTTTATCGTCCCACATTTTCGCTTACAGGCTGACAACCAATGCTGCTTCAAGAGTTTAGGAAGCGGCAAATCACCTATAGAGGTAGGAAGATTCCAAGATTTTTGCATCTCTCCTCTCATTAAAAATAACCGTTGTTTAATATTACTTTTATTTTATAACAGTTATTAATTAACAGTTATTGTTATTTTAAAATAACATGTTACTTTGAATATGTTGTTATTTAATAACATATCCTTAAATTACTCAGAGCTATTATACAGACGTAGCGATTTATTTCTATAGTTGGACTATTAATTTTAAGCGTTAGTAACAGCACGTTGCCTGGAACAGTTATGTGGGTTATATATATATATATATATATATATATATATATATATATATATATATATATATATATATATATATATATATATATATATATATATAGTTATTGTTCTTGTTACTAATCCCAGATGGTCCGATTCCAATTCTAGGCCAATTCCACAAGTTCATAAGCAGCCAGGAAATCAAAAAACCTAACAGGCTTTGAGAAAGCCTCTTCCAAGTCAAAATTCAAGCAGCTCAAGATTTGCTGAGGCGATGCCTGTTAGCTTTACATTTTGTGCACGTACTAAAAGTATTTTAACCACATGTGTATATAATATATGATTAAGTATAATCAACAGATATTCTTGTTATAGTTGATATTCATGAAATAGATTAAATACTATTTAAATACATTTCAGCCATTTTATTTTCAATATTTATTTTTAAAAACTACTTCTCGAGTTCTAACTGAAACTGTTATGTTTTTTCTAGTAATGCCTTGAAAATTTTATAGTTTATTTCGTTAAATTTTGGGCTTCATTCATCAGTTAAAAAAAATATAAGATATTTGTGTGAAATAAAATTAATAATCATGGGCACAGAAAAATATTTCTTTTAAGTTTAAATTTATGGTTTTTTTTGGGAGGCAAATCGAAGCAAACAATTATTACAATCGAATTCTTAGACAACATAGTACATATACACCTGATAATCAATGGCGCAATGTAGCAAGCAATCCCCTTGTATACATCTCGTAGTAGCCAAGTGGTGGGACATCGTTCTACAGAGTCTAAGTTCCGGGCTCTATCTAGACACTACTGGTTTTATGTTTTGCTATCCACATACGCATCTGTCGGTGCGGGTGCTTCGTTGTTTTCCAAACATTTAAATATAATAATTTTTCGCGTATTTCTTAATACAATATTTACTACACAAATTTTCATAAAGTATATTATGTATGTACAGCATTTGAAATAAAATTGCAAATTTGGAAAATTGAGATTTTAAAATCTAATAAGAGTAAAAATAAGAGTTTTAAAACTCTATTTATGATATGAAATATTTATAGGTAAAATAATATTGCCAAAATAATCGATGCAAGCTAAACTCTGAGTAATTGAAAAATTGGAATCGGTTAATTAAATTAGTAAAGCGATCATTCAGTCTTAGAAAGATTCGATAATAAGACAAAGGACGATAAAATAAACCTATGTTGGTGGAAAATTTCAAAATAGTTAAATTTATTTAAACCATGGGTTCCCATACTTTTTTTCTCGTGGACTCCTTTCAAAGTTTTACTATTTTTGGTAGACCCCCTGCTGCTAACAAAAAGTACCTGGGTACTAACACAAAAACTATTTAAACAAAAAAGTACCTAGGTACCTCAAGATTAATCTTCCCTGGCTTTTTATTCTCTTTATAGAAGTTTAGAATAATCTCTAGTATTTATAATTTTTACTACGTGACTACCTACTAAACTCAAATAGTAAAACAAATATAATATGATTGATAAATTACTATATACAATAAAAATATGCATAACAAATAGGCAGATACTTATTTTTTCCGGCCCTGCAAACACTGACATCGATTCACTCACAGCAACCACACTTTTATGCTTAAAATCCCGGAAACAAATGTGTAACGTTTTGTTCTTGGAGTCGCATTTCATCCCTTTGCAGGTCTAAACAAGCATCCCAGACCAGCAAGCGCACGGGTGGCACTTTGCAAGTCTCGACAAGTGGTGCACACTTGTACTATTTTCTATTGTTCTATTCAATTCTTTGTTTGAACTGAGTCTCGAATATTTTTGAATACCTACTTAATGATTCTACCTACGTACGTTGATAGGTAAATCCAAGCCAAAATGTTTGTTCTTTATTCTGAAAATACCAGAAAATATTTCGTGGACCTCCACTCACAACTTGTGAACCCCTGTTTTCATTTCACGTCTACGTGGACCCACATGTGGTCTCCTATGGATCCCTGGAGGTCCACCTGGACCACTTTGGGAACCTATGATTTAAAGACATAATAACTGAAAAATGTTACTTCGTTTTATGAGCAGAAATAAAAGGTGTCGAAAATGATTATTTTTGCATCCCACGATAAAACTCAACGAAAACTGATAGTTTTAAGCAAAGTTAAATGGAATTTGTGTTTCTATAATAACTTAAAAGTATCGACTATCAAATCTCAAAACGAACAATTCTAGCATTAATAACAGATTAACGATACAAACATAGTAAAAACCGAAATTACTCTCTTGCCGACCCAATAAAATGATGTTAACATTCTTTTCCGATTTTTGAGGATTTAAAATAATTATTTTAATATTCTAATAATTGAAAAAATGAATGCAATTTTAAAACTTCTATACAAAAAGAAACTAAAAATTGTCAAAATTAATTCATATATTAACACGGTATACTTATTTATTACAAAAGAAAACAATGAAAAACATACAAATTGGTTTTTTTTTTTCCTTTCCAGCTAATTTTCTTTTAATTTTGTTAACGCTAAACTTCTTTAAAAGTAATCCACTAGGACTGAAATTTAACAAAGTTGCCACAGAGCTGCTCATGGTGCATTAATATTTGTAGTTTGTAATAAAAAATAAAAAAATCAGTATGACATCCACACACAAAGAAATCAAAAAGAAACTACTCATGCTTTAAATCTTACTTTATAGATCATAAATTGATGATTTCGTTAATTTTCTTATTGGATATAAAAATTCTGAAAATCACTCACTCTCCACAAAATGCGAACTACAAATAATTAAAAAATACAAAATGTTTAAAGGAATGATTACATTTCTTATTTAATTAAAATATATTTAAAAATTTTTAATAGGTTTTAGAAACATTGTACGTTAATAAATATACTTTAGCAAACTGTAATTCAATTTCATAGACTTCATTTTTTTTTATATATTTTACCAATTTTTTCAATCCATCTCTGAAGAAATTTCTTCACTTATTTATCAGTTTTGGAAGCTTATGTAAATATTTTGCAAACTCCATTCACTTATTTTCGTATAACTTAAAAGCAAGTTAACGATTTCACAAAACTTTTTAACGTTTATGATGAACTGTGAGGGATCACTCTTCATCATAGTATATGAAAATGAAGTAAGATAAATAGATGTTAAGAACTTTCGATTTGTGATAATTAAGAAAAAAGTGCTACAGTAAGTAGAGTGAAGTTGTCCTATTCACACACAAGTCTAGTCTTTAAATCACAGGGACTGTAAGTTTTATAGATCGATTGACTGGCTAAAAATTAATTTAAAAAATAAAATATAAACTTTTGCATTAACAGCACTACAACGATTAAACACCAAATCTTTCATCTCCAATAATAAATTTCGTTATTCTGAACATTGCAATGCTTCAACGAAATTTGATAACGTATTAATTTATCAGATAATTACATCTATTCGTTTTGAAGTTTAAACTGAAAACATCATGCACTTTATTTTTGATCTGAATTGATTCTTAGAGCACACCTCGAAATAAATCACTCGAAAATTATTCTTGACTTGGAAAAATATTGCATACTATTGGAAAATCGAGAATTCGAACTTTCGTACTCAACGAAACAAAACCAAGATTGTATTCTTTGGAATTGTAACATTCACTTCTTTTACACATTAAAAAATTGCTAGAATGATTTTAGAACTTAATTATAAGGATATAGAGAAGTAGCCACAGCTTCATGTTTTGCATATTGTTGGTATATAGAAATAATACATGCTAACTTCTCTGCTAAAAGCAACTAGGAATGGTTGAAAAAATGTTAATGGAATGTAAAAATTATTTCGTTAGAAATATAAACAGCACAAAAGAAGAAAATCTTGACGTCAAATTCATTGTGGGAATAAACGAAAGTTGTCTCAAACGGCGCAAAAGAATGCTGGAAGAATGTTACCACCATACTGGATGTTTGTAAAGATACACCATGAAGTGAATGAAACATTTTTTTTTATATATAATTGTCCTCGCCCGCAGTACCTGTAAAGCGAAATCAAAATGAATATCCAAGAAGAAATGACCATTGTCATGAACTGCCAACTGTTGCACGACTGTAGCGCCACTGCTTAAGAAACATCAATTGATACTGTACCAACCTCAGTACTAGTTGTAATGTTTATAAAATTGTTTGTTTCGTTTTTTTAACGTAGTGTGCTGTTTATTTTCAGGAATTATGAGTTTGCTGAAAATTAATTTTAAGTTAAAAGTGTTAAACCTAACTACAAGAGTCCAATGCTTATTGAGAATTGAAATAATTTATATATTTATTAATATATTCAATGTCAAAAATAATGGAGTTCTATGATATAAAAGGTAAGTAAGGCTTACCTTCCGTTATGATAGATTTCTTTTGCAATTTTTAATGATAAAATTGACACCTGGCGCCAGAACAGGTGCTGTCACGAGAACGACTTTCATTGACTCCTAAACGTTTACGGTTATTTACATTTTTGAAATAACGAATATGTATGCAAACTTGTTTGATTGAAAATCGAAACTGAAAACAGCCTTTAATTAGTTACAATAATTGATATTAAGAGATTGATTATTACATATAAAATTAATTTATATTGACCCTTACTAACGAAAAGGCTCAAGAAGATTTGAATAAATTAAAAAGAAAGATTTTTTAAGATCTTCAGTTACGAAGCAAATTGCTAAAATCGAAAGTGACAGTCAGAAATCGGATATTTGTGCTTATTTAGTTTATAAGAATATTTTAACGTTCTGTATAATACATGTAATGAACTGAAATTGGTGTAAATATGATATCCCCCTCTAAGAGATTTCACGCCAAATCTAGCGCCCTTTCTTTTGATTGTAGTGTTGCCAATTTGAGTTTTTCTTTTTATTATAGTATTGTTAAATTCAGTTTTTGCTACTTTTTAGATTTTTTGGTTGCCAGATTTCGTTTTTCTGGTGTTTTACATCATTTTTATGTCTTATACAAGCTTTTTTTCAGTGCCAACAATATTTATAGTTTCACTTCAAGTTTAGTTTTAAGCACAATTTGAATTTTTCGCCATTTTCAGTTTGCATACCACTGTCTTATTGTTCGTTTTTTCTCTCTCTCTCTCTCTCTCTCTCTCTCTATCCAATGTAATGAGCGGCAATTTAAATCCTGTTTTTTCAAATTTATTTTTTATTTCACTTCGTGTGTAGTGTGAAATATAAATATTGTCTTTTATGTTCACATTTTTTATTTCACTGTGGATATAGCGCCAGAATTTCAATCCTGCATTTTATATTCGTTTTATATTTCACTATGGATATCGTGCCAGAAATTAAACTCTGGCTTTTATATTCCTTTCGTGGATTTTGCTGTGCATGTAGAGCGTCTAACGAGAAATGAAGGTTTTATTTTAATTATTTTCTGCTGACATAAAATTCCTTTAATTGTATGTTAAGTATTCAAATTTCCTATAATAAACGAAATCATATAATCGTTCTATTTTTTTTAATTATTCTAGATTTGTCTATTTTTATGTAGTAATGATTTGTAACATTCTATCATAAATCACTGAAATTCATTATTAATTTATTTTTAACTGGATGTTATTAAATGTAATAATTTTTGCTACTTTATTTCCTTTAATTTTAATTCGGAAATATTTTTAAGCAGAATCTTTAATCAATTCTTAATACGATCACTGTTTTCTTATATACCGTAAGGGTTAGAAATTTGAAATCTGGGGGAAAGCCCCTCTTTATTTACAGGGTTTTTATTATTGTTTCCTTATTCAATGTTAGGCCTAGTAACTCGAAATCGAGGGAAACTCCAGTTTCTTACACAGATTGGCACCCATTGGATTGAAGCGATTGAACACTTAGAATTTTCAGCATGACGGCTATTTCTGTTTCCTTATTTTATCAATTTGAAATCGGGGGAATTTTCCGCCCTTTATTTATCCCGATGGATTATCATTCTGGGTTGCGAAAAGAGATGAAGAAGGTAAGTATCAAGAGAGAGGGTGTGTCACTATACTGGTTGAAGGTTCCCCTTGAATTACCGGATAATCGAAACCCCTTGAATTACCGAAATGCTGAACGGTATTTGAGGTAATTGTGTGTAATCATAATTATGTTTGTGTGTAATGAACTTTAAAATACTTTTAGGTCCTTGGGCTGCTCACTACGGGGTGACAAATTTACTAATTACTTATATACGCTGGCAAAAGTGATGATTCCTGGTATAATGTAAAGATAAATGAGATCAATTATCATATTTCTCACATTTGCTTCGATTCTATTTTTATCGTTTTCGGATAAACAAAATACTTTTAATACTATAAAAACATTTTAAATCTTTTGAAGCACAATTTTTAATTAATTTTTTTATTTTAATTAAAACAATAATAACATTATATAAAGATAAAATTATTTTATTTCGATATCGTAATAAAATCATTATATATATTCTTTATTTAATATAATATATTTATAAAAAGGAGAGATTTCAGCTACAATTATATTTTTAATGTGGAATTTATATTCAAGACTTTTTAATATTTCTTATATATATTTTTAAGTGATAAAAATTAACTTTTATATTTGCGAATTTATAATTATCAAAAACAGTATTCCTTGTTTCTATTATCATATTATATACCGGTTTCAATTACTCTAGATTTATTTTATAAATTAATAAAAGTAAAATGTAGTTTACAGTGTATAATTGAACTTGGTGCATTAATATAAATGCTTAATTAATAAATATTCGTAGAGAAAATTTTCCAAAACTAATAAAATTGAAAATAAATTTTTATGATGTTTTACTGAAGATGTTGACACATTTCAGATAAATTTATTTTTAATATAAAAAGTTTGCTTATTTTTTATTTTCAATTAATTTTTTTATTAGGTTATATTATCGACTGATATTTTAGAGTTTTATTTACGTATAAAAATACTATGTTAAAATGAAGAGAGTAATAGATTTACACTCTTTTCGAAAATTATAATTTATATCCAACTACTAATAAAATAGCATACCATGACGTTTTTTTTCTTCTTTCTTTCTGAAAACACCGTATTATCATTAAAAAAGTGAAAGAAAGTCTAGATTGAATTTAGATAAAATATGTTCCAAATACTTATCCAAGAAAGGAAAAGAGTTCTCCGAAAACTCAAAAGCCTTTAACATTAAAATGAAATAATCCAAGTCAACTGTTATTATTACACAAATGTAAATTATTTTATTAATATTGCAAATTATTTTATTAAAAAATGTAAATTATATTGTAATAAATGTAACAACTCTCAATTCCAATGCTATTACGATGCCATTAAAATTACAAATATAAGAAAAAATATTAATACAACCATTCTTGAAGTAAAAAAAAAATGTCAGTTTGCACTGAAAAGTATTTAATGAAACATTCAGATTACATGTAACAGCACATATAATAAATTGTGGTTGCTATGTATTATGAGAAATAATATTTCTAGAGATGTCTGACCAAATCTGCAGGTTCTTCGGTTTGGTTTCTGAGCTCAGCTCCAGCTGGGACCTAGTACAGGTATATTCCTGTACTAGCTCCCAGAGTACCTGGAGTACTGGTTCCTACCTCCAGTACTGATTTTTATGATATTAAGCAAAACAACCTTTGGGTGCAATTCTTGTCTTTTGATCCTGATTTTAAGTAGAGAAAAGAAATTGATGAAGAATCAAGAGAAAAATAAAATAAAATACAAAAATAGTAAGAATTTAGGGAAGATTTATTTTTATAACTGTTTTTCCCTGAGTATTTACAATTTAAAGTTTGATAAATATAAAGAGCATTATTTTTTAAATATATATTTATAATAATAAAGAAAAATGTTTAAATAAAAAGAGTCATCTCTTTTTATTTAAACATTTTTCTTTATTATTAGAGCAAATCAAATTGTTGCAATTTAAAATCATTTTGATTTCTTTTTGCTGATTTTTATAAACAGAAAAGGAAAGTAAAAGGATCTGGATATTTCTGTGTTTACTCCAAAAAAACCTATACAAACTACCAGCTTTAAAGTAAGAAAACCCCACATAATCCGTTCATTTAACTGAATAAATGCAGAGTTGTACCACATCTGCCGAGTCCCTCTCGATGTGATTCTTCTTTATATAATTAAATATTTTCTTCGCAAATTAAAGAACTTTCCACTTGAACCGTTCCAAGCCATTAATGATGAGAATGAATGAATTTTATTTTTTAGCTGGCACTCAGATTTCCACAAGTTACAAGCTACTGGGCCAACGATAACACACTCGCAAAATAAGCTCTGTTAGTTCCACCCCTTGATGTATCTTAAGTTTCATCGAAAACCATGAAATTCACTTAATGGTTGGACATTATAAAGAAAATATTTGGATAGAATTATTTAGGAAGAACATTTGTTAATTAATCACAAAAAACTTGTTTTATGATTTTAACGCTGTGATACGTTTAATCTTCATAAAATGCAATAATCGAACGGAAAAATTTTCTCCTAAATATTCCATAGTAAAAATTCTCTTTGATAAGCTTTTAAATCTTAAATAAAATTTGCATGGTAATAAGTCAACCTGCGTATACATATTGTCTATACTTTTTGTTTACATATTTTAAAGTTATCAAAACCATAATATAACATCTTTTGATGCCCTATTTCCTCTTTATTTCACTATTTCATCTTTGTATTCAGAAATATTTCAGGCCACATTATGCAGTTGAACTATCATTATGCAATATGTTAAAAGTCCTCCAATCGAAGTAAATATTATGCTTCTATCAACTCTAATTATACCACATATTATTAGGTATACTGGCCTGGATTTGGCTGAAAGATTTCAAAAGTTTAAGCTGATTCGGTGTCTCGAGTTCCACTTCATTTTTTGCAAGCATATCTTTGTGGATCTTTTGAAACAGATCGAGATTTTTCCATTGATTCTGGTACTTTATATGTAAATATTAAGAGACACACAAGGGAAAATGTGCAGAACGCCAACGTAAGAATTCCTTCGATCATTCTGGCATCATAGGAAATATGACTGAATTTATCCAAGAGTATCCTTATCCCTGTATACATTATGGTGAAGCAAGCACTTAGAGTGAGGAACATGGTCCATCTGGTGCAGGCTACAAACTTTTCGCAGCAAAGAATCAAAGCATTGTATTTCATAATTTCTTGGGCCAGCGTTTTAGACTTCGCTAAGCCTAACATGCGTTTGCTTTGAGCGCGAACAGCTTTTGCCAAATTATGCTCAAATGAGGAATGCATAATTACGGAGAGAGAAGGAATTACAAACTTTGGTGCGAAGAACACAGTCATCGAAAAAATCATCAGTATTGATGTCATAATTTCATTCACTTGTGGAGTATAAATAAAGAACCAAAAATTTAAATACTCTTTCAACCTGTTAACAACACTGAGAGTCATTGTCACTGCCACAACAACAGGGTAAATTACAATCACTAAAAAGGATAACTTTATGACACGTCTTTCTTGGCGATATCTAGAACGAAACAAAGCTCTGACTTTCGAATATACTTCCAGAAAATTCGAAATTTCACTATATTTAATTCGCACTTGTAGAAAGATGGCAAGTGAACATACATAACAAACCATCGTAATTAATGTTTGTTTGTTATAGACAACATTATTCTTTTGATTCATCATAATAAAAATAACAAAACTCGCAGATAAGATAACAACGATCCTTTTAAGACAAAAAAATTTCTTTAAATGAAAGCACCTCACTCTCTTCTTTGATTCAGAGTCAACTATAAATCCAATGACACTTAAAATAAAAAATTACCATTTGTCTTCACATATCGGCGCAAGACACTTGCAAGATTCTGGTTTATCTGTAAGTTTAGACCCCATTTTCATTCCGTATAGTAAATCTTGGCAAAAAATAAAATGAATGAAAATATTTATAAAAGAAGATGTCAACTCTCTACATCTTATTCAATGTTTTTGTTAATTTTTTACACTGTTGGAATAGGTTGACAATATATAAGACAATGTCACTCATTGCTCTCTTACATTGATAGCATCAGTATTAGAGTCCACTTCAAACAAGTATAGAATAATGTTACTTGCAATAACATTTTTTATTGAAATTATGTTAATCGATTTCTATATTTTTTAATGTAAAAAAATTAAATATGTAAAGCTTCCAACTTTTAATGAATTTAGTTTCTTGTACACTATATATTTATACACTATATATTTATAAACAAATGGCAGGATAATTCATGGTGAAAATTACCAACATTAACTTCTAAAAACTAGATTGCCAAGTTAGTTTAAGAACTTTCAGAATAACGTTTTGGGAATGAATTTTAGCCTCGTGATTAAAATATTGATAGCAAATATATAACCGGAAATAAGCTCAAATAAATATTGGAAATACATTCTAGATAATAGAATCAATTGAGATACATTTCATAATTTCTTTCTTAATATTATGTAAGAGCAGGAAAATGTAATGTAATCTTTCTTTGAAATTTGAAATTTATTGGATTAAAAAGATATGTCAATAAGATCTCCAGATTTAAACTTTCAGGAATAAATTATATATCATTATATATATCACATATAAAAAATATTTACTAAATGTCTCAGCTTAAAATATTACATGTGATTAGATTTTTTGCAAATAATAAAATTGATTGACAATTTTATTACAAGATTTACATTAAAAAGACGTATATACATAAAAAAGATTTCCTGAAGACAATCAATAAATAATCATAAAAATAGTTTTGTAACCACTTACCAAAAATTTTAGACTCTTTTCAATAGTTATCGAGAAAGATAAACATAAATTTCTATTAAGAAAACAATAGATATTGCATTTTGTAAAGTAAAATGGATGAATCAATGTACATTATTACAAAATTATTTCATTCTTTCATTTATAAATTTTCTTCGCGGTTATATTTCCAAAAATGAGTGGGAAATTAAAAACAAACAATGAAAACAATCGATATTGCATTTTGTAAAGTAAAATGGATGAATCAGTGTACATTATTACAAAATAATTTCATTCTTTCATTTATAAATTTTCTTCGAGGTTATATTTCCAAAAATGAGTGGGAAATTAAAAACAAACAATGAAAACAATCGATATTGCATTTTGTAAAGTAAAATGGATGAATCAATGTGCATATTACAAAATAATTTCATTCTTTCATTTATAAATTTTCTTCGAGGCTATATTTCCAAAAACGAGTAGGAAATTAAGAACAGACAATGTAAATAATAATAAATTTGAATTACAAAGACATAGAGAATATAAAACAAAGAAATCTTTTTTGCCAAGCCTTAAACGCAATTCAAATTGTTATTCTCAGGTGTTATATGTTTTCCAAATCATTATTCCAAGATGTCCAGAGTGCATAGATTTAACTAATTGTCAATTTAAACTTAAATAAACATGATTAAAAAATGCTTTTCCTCTCTCTTTTAAAACATTTCAGTTCACAACAAGAATCTATTGACTACAAAATGGGACATTTGAGACAGTATTTAGAGCATGAAATCAACACAGACATTTAGAATAATAAATAGATACCTACATTTTAGTACCTAAGAATAACGTACTAAATAAGCGAACGTAATACTAGGAAAGGTACGCTTTAATGTTTGAATTATCCAAGGTCATCAATCAAAGAATTCTTGAAAGTTCTGAAGCACTTTTTTTCAAATTTATTCTAAATATTTTAATGGTTGCATCACTTGCTTAAATTAACCTATATTTCGAATTATAGATTCGAATTAACAAGAGTTCATCTTGTTAATAAGAACACTCTCAAAAAGCAGTTATCAATAAACGTGAATAAAATTCCTCAATTTATAACTATTCTGAGACTTCTTTAACTGTTTTTGAAGTATATTTGTATTTTATATATTCTCTAGACCAGTGTTTCCCAAAATGGGGTCCAAGAAGGGTAGTTCGAAGAGTTAAACCCTTTTACTCCGCGCCATTTAAATGTAATGCTAAATTTCGGTCCGAAAATTGAGTGAAAGAAGCATTCTTAAATAATTGTGGGCAATAAATATTATAAATTCGTTTGGCGAGACCAAAATATCAACTAGATTTTTGGAATCATTAAATCATCCTCCACGCGTGAACCCCCAGACTTTTTTTAAAATCTTACCTTTTCCCGGTTTTAAAATCTCGCTAAACAACGGTTCGCCTCTGAATGACCTGTCGCAACTTTGTAGTGTTTCACAGCATTCAAATGGTGTTAATTTGAAATGGGCATCCGAAAAACTATTGTAAAAGTCTCGTTGATTTAAAAATTATATGAATTATATAGATATAATTGGTAATTAATTTTTTTTATTTATTTTAATTTTAGAAGTATAATTTTCCTTAAAAATTTATTAAATGCAATTATATATGTTATTTTGCGGTGGTGCTAAGGTAAATGTGTTATATACATTTAAATAAAAACATGCATTTTTTATACGTTTACTATGTGTGTGTGTCACGTTAAATTAATTTTAACACATACTCCACATTTTTACATTTTAATCGAATTTATATATATTTCTTTTAGCCCATAGTAAAACGAGTGAAATGTTCGTCGATACTTGGAGGAATATTTAAAATTTCGGTTCTGCTACCCACGAGGAGCGGTTTCCTTTGTGTCTTTTATGCTAGCAATGCTTGACCCATGAATCGATGAAACAAGGTTGCCTTAAGGCGCATTTGAAAACGAAATATAATGCTAATGTTAATTCAGATTTGAATTACTTACAAACTTTAAAAAATTTTGAAAAGAGGACAACAGTAAAGTCTCTATTTACTGCTCACACTTCAACTCATAATCGTATTCTTGAGGCTAGCTATCAAATTACTGTATTCATCGCCAATTCTGGAAAAAATCATACTATTTACATATATACACTACTGGCCATTAAAATTGCTACACCAAGAAGACGACATGCTACAGACGTGAAATTTATAGAAGGTGCTGTGATATGCAAATGATTAGCTTTTCTGCGCATTCAGACAAAGCAGGCGCCAGTAGCGACACCTACATTAAGTTTAAATGAGGAAATTGTTCAGCCTGTTCCTCACACACAAATTGCATTTGAACGTTGTTGCCTGGTGAAAAGTTGTTGTGATGCCTCGTGTAGGAACGAGAAATGCGTAACAGCACGTTTCTGACTTTGATAAAGGTCGAATTGTAGCGTACCGGGATTGCGGTTTATCTTATCGCAGTATTGCTGCTCGCGTCGGTCGAGAATCCAATGACTGTTAGCAGAATATGGAATCGATGGGTTCAGGACGGTAATACGGAACGCCATGCGGGATCTCAACGGCCACCTATCACTAGCAGCCGAGAAGACAGGCATATTATCCACATGGCCGTAATGAATCGTGCAACCACGTCACGAGCCGTGAGTCAAGAAACGGGGTCGTTTGGAAGACAACAAGTGTCTGCACGAACAGTTCGATGACGTTTGCAGCAGCATGGACTCTCTGCTGAGACCATGGCTGCGGCTTCCTTTGACGCTGCGTCATAGACAAGAGCGCCTTCAATGGTGTGATCAACGACGAACCTAGGTGCATGAATGGCGAGACGTCATCTTTTCAGATGAATCCAGGTTCTATGTACAGCATCATGATGGTCGCATCCGTGTTTGGCGGCATCGTGGTGAACGCACACTGGCAGCGTGCATTCGTCATCGTCATACTGGCCCATCACCTGGCGTGATGGTATGGGGTGCCATTGGATACACGTCTCGGTCACCTCTTGTTCGCATTGACGGTGCTTTGAACAGTGCACGTTACATTTTTGGTGTGTTACAACCCGTGTCTCTACCCTTTATTCGAGCCCTGCGAAACCCTACGTTTCAGCAGGATAATGCCCGACCGCATGTTGCCGGTATTGTACGGACCTTACTTGATGCGGAACATGTTCGGCTGTTGCCCTGGCCAGCACTTCTCCAGATCTTTCACTAATAGGAAACGTCTGGTCAATGGTTACCGAGCTACTGGCTCGTCACCAAACGCCAGTCACTGCGATTGATGAACTGTGGCATCGTGTTGAAGCTGCATGGGCATCTGTACCTGTACATGCAATCCAATCTCTGTTTGACTCAATGCCCAGGCGTATAACTGCTGTTATTATTGCCAAAGGTGGTTGTTCTGGGTACTGATTTCTCAGGATCTATATCCAGCCAAATTTTTTGAAAATTTAATCACTTGTTATTTCTAGTATAATATATTTGTCCAATAAATATCATTTTGTTATCTGCATTTCTTCCTGGTGTAGCAATTTTAATGGCCAGTAGTGTATATACGAGAAAATTTAATAAAACCGTCAATATCAGCATTTCTTAAAGCGGCTTTTGGAAAAGGTTTTTCAAAGATGTAAAAGCTATGCCAGAAGATGTAAAGATGTAAAAGTAACAATAATATTAGTGAAGAATAGACGAAATGAGTGAAGATTTTGAAAAACAAACTTATTAAAAAGATGGAAACAAGAACATTTTTAGTGAAAACGGATGAATAAACTTTGATAGATTGTAAGGAAGTATTGATAATTTGAGTAAGATATATTGCTAAAGGGCATTTTACTGAAGAATTGTTGTGTTAAAGCCAAATGTGAGAGTATCTTCAAGCTATTTAGTAAAGAACAAAATGCAGACCATGCGAAATTTTGTCTTCACTCTGAAATAAAATGGCTCTCTAAAGTGAAATAATTGAAAAGATTTATGGAACTAATTGATACTCTTAGTGATTCTCTAAACGACAAATCTGAAATGAAGTTTTTAGTAACAGTGGATGGTAAAGTATTTGTGAGTTATTTAGCCGATACCTTTGAAAAACTAAATATATTAAGTTAGCAACTTCAATGAACATATAAAACTCTTGTTGATTGAAAAGCGAAGATATTTAATATATTAACATTTAAAAATATATATAACAATAAAAACTGGGAACAGTTTCATTGGCTCCAAAACTGTGAAGTAAATGATACCGTTATTTTTGATCATCTGAAAATTCTATTCGCTGATTTAAAAGAAATTTTTTCTTATTAGAAAATTGATTTTCCAACATGAATAATGCAGCCAGTGTTAGTGGATTTGTCTAATATATTAAATATGTAGTATCAAAAAGAACTGGCTGAAATGCAAAATGTGATGACTCTATTCAATATAAATTGAGGGAGGACGTGATTTAGGGAGGAAACAGAAATCAAACACACCAATGTGTAACCAAATGTGCAAGAAAACTATTGTTATTGTTTCCATCTTCATATTTAGCTGAATGTGGATTTAGTGCTGTCAATGATTTACAAGTAAAAAAAAGAAATCTTCAGGTTATAACACAATGGTTAGATTTGAAGCTAACCAAATTGGAACTTGGCATAAAATCTCTGTTCTGTAAGCATCAACAGCAAGGACTCAATATACTAAATTATTATTAAATTATTGAAAAATCTTTATTAAATTTATTTCGAATTTGAATTTTAGTTTTTCATTATACGTGTGTGTGTGTTGAAAATTTACTTACTGTGATTCATTAACAATCTCCGTGTAATTTTTTCCTAAAAACAATCATTTAAGTTTTTTAAGAGAACACAATTCAATTTTTTAACACTTAAAAATCACGCATATGTTACATGGGGGGGGGCATAAGAATTTTAGAAAGGCTTATGTGGGGCATGGCACAAAAAAGTTGGGAAACACTAATCTATATAGACTGACAACTTAAGTATAGAATTTCATTAAGATGTATATTCTGAAGAATATAGGAATTTTGTTGTAAGTTTCCATTATCCATATTTGAATAAAATTATTCTTTTGACGCTTTCCATGTATGTTTCACAAGAACGAAATCTAATCGGTACTACAATCGAAGACATTATTTGTGTGTTGGAAGGTTTACCTTAACACAAATAATTCTTAATATAATTAACTAAAATTAAATCTTAAAAAATAATTCGTATTTAAAATAATCTTGACTTTCCTGAAGCGTAGGAAACATTTTTATAACATATTTAGAATTATTGTACTTCATAATTAAAAAAGCAATATTCATAAAAAATATAAATAAATAAAAAACATTTAAAATAAAAAAAGATTTCTATTTTGATATTCCAATGACATTTATCCTATATTTAATTCAGCATTGCTAATTGTTTTATAATAGTTCCTACTATTCCATCATTATATTGATAATAATTCCAATAATAAGCATTTATTGTGTAAAAGTTCTTATAGAAATCAGCATTTGAAATAAAAATTATCGAAAACGAATACTTAAAATAACGAACAATAATATATTCCAAAATAACTTTAAAATAGTTCGAGCGAGCAAAGAAAGTACTCAGACGCATCTCTTAAAAGATTTTTACATAAAGCTGAGTCTTCTCCGCTTTTAATTCACTGCAGCGTTTAATGAATTTGAAAATAAAAACCAATTATCTTTTATTAAATTATACATAAAAATAAAAAGAAGTTAAATAAAATGTTAAACAGTAAGATAAAATACTCAGAAATTATATAAAAAAAATAAAATAAAATAAAAAAAAATAATAATAATAAAAAAAAAAAAACAGAATTGTCTGTATAGATATGACAAACTATAACAATAAATTTTTAAGCAGGCGTAAGCGTGCATTAGATAATAGACAAGCCTCAATAACTTCACAGATGAGCGTGATTCCGAAAATAAAATCAAGAAAATATATTCTCAAGAATACTTAAATTTTGGGTTCACTAGTACTGAAGTAAATGAAGAAGAAAAGCCCCTGTGTATCATTTGCTCAAAAATGTTGGCGGCAGACAGCATGAAACCTAGTAAACTTAAATGATATTTGGAAACGCTTCATAGTGAGTACGTAAACACACCTATAGAATTCTTCGAATCATATGAAAAGCAAAAATCATTGTTTAAAAAACTTTGTCTGTGAATGAAAAAGCTTTAATTGCCTCTTACAAAATTTCATTTAAAATAGCCAGCTGTAAAAAGTCTCACACCATTGTTGAAGAGCTTATTCTGCCAGCCGCAATTGAGATAGTAGAAATTATGTTTGAAGATAATTTTGCAAAACAATTGCAGTCTATATCTCTTTCAAATGATACTGTTGCCCATCGAATTGCTGATAAAGCTGAAGATATAGAGTGTTAAGTTTTGTCGAAGTTGCGTGACAAATTGTTTTCAATACAACTCGATGCGGCAAAAGAGAGTAATAAAGATGCTCATTTCATTGCCTATGCTAGATTTTGTGACGATTTGTCAGAAGTAGAAGAATTATTTTTCTGCAAACCAATAGAACTCAAAGCAACAGCACTTGCATTATTTGCTATCTTAAATGATTTTATGAACGAGGCAAATATAGAATGGAAAAATTGCATCGGAATATGCATCGATGGTGCTCGTTCTATGTCCGAAAGATTCCGAAGTATTCAAGCACTTGTGAAACAAAAATCACCATAGTGCGTTTGGACACATTGCATGTTCTACAGAGAAGCTTTGGCTTCAAAAGAAATGAGTCCTGATTTGAATATTGTGTTAACTACAGTTGTGTAACCGTAGTAAATTATATACAAATGAGACCCCTAAAATCAAGAATCTTTTCAGCACTTTGTAAAGACATGGGTGCAGTACATTCAGCGTTACTATTTTATTGAAAGACAAGATGATTATCACGAGGGAAATTTTTGAAACGTGTATTAAGAGAAGAAATCGCCGTTTTCCTAGAAGAAGAAAACAGACCGGAAGCTGGGAATTTTAACGATAGTTTATTTGTGATAAAATTGAACTACATGGTCGACACATTCGAGAAATTAAATAACTTGAATCTTCAACTGAAAGGAGCAAATACACATATATTAGATACGAGTGATAATGTTAATGCTTTTTTGTAGGAAATTGGAATTGTGGAGCAGAAATTTAAAGCAAGAACATTTAACAATGTTTGCAAATTTGAATTATTGTATTGAAACTTACAAGGCTGAAGAACAACATGTAAAAGTTGTTTTTGTAACCATTGAAAATCCTTTAGCAATGCTAGCGAAGAATTTTAAAAAAGTATTTTCTTGCCGACGACCAACTGATATCAAGTTACAAGTGGGTGAGGGATCCATTTCTGAATACTCCCGAAGGACTCTCAGTTGAAGAGAAGAAATCTTCATTGACTTCACGCAAGCGATGAAACCAAAAGACTGAGTAATAAATCCCTCTTTGAATTTTGAGCAGGAGTGGATGATGAGTTTTCTGCACTGAAAACAAGGGCATTTCACATTATACTACCATTTTCAGCATCTTACATTTGTGAAACTGGATTTTCTGCGTTGACTTCTTTGAAGACAAAATATATATATCAGCTAAATATAGAAAAAGAGCTGAGAGTGTCTATTTCTAATATTAAACCCTCCTTCGAAAAACTTTGCTGTGAAAGACAGGCCCAGGGAAGTCACTAGTAATTATTAAATTTGTTTTTAATTTAGTAATTGTTTTAATTTAATAAGTTACTTATTAAATATGTTGAAATGTATTTTCTTTTGTATGTGTGTGTGTGTTCTTTCCTTTCAGTCAATTAATCAATTTTTTTAAATAACATTTTCTCTTGGATATGCTCGCGCACCCCTAAGGGGGGCGCGCTCCACAGTTTGAGAATCACTGCTATAGACTATGATAGATTGATTGTTTGCTTCGACCAAACAATGCAATACTAGTAAAAAAGCTCAATTATACTAATCCCATGGGAAACAGAAGATAAGGAAGACGATAATTTAAGTTGCTTGTGACTTAGTTGAAAGGGACTTTAATGTGATAAATAAGGGAAACTGGAGGAGCCCTGCAATGGAGAGGAACAGATGGCAACGATTATTAGGGTTGGCCTTGGCCTGTTACCGGCTGTAGTGCCTTAGAAGAAGAAACACGAATCTATATCCTTCACAACATTTATGCCAACTTTTAAGCAATTAACTAGTCAAAATATAATACTTAAAATTCTTATACGTATTTTAGGCATTAGAGACTGTTTCCAGAATTGTGCTATAACTGATAAAAAATCTTCAAAGTAGAATATTTTTCTTTCAACTGTTCACACACACACACATCTCAATAATCATATTAACTCATAAGCAAATATTATTGAAATGAACAGTTATAATAATATAATATTTGTTCGTGACAGGAATCTTATACTTTTAGTCGAAAGAATCAACAATTAATGTTATATACAAAAAAACAATTTTAATAATATAATTTTTAGAATTTAAACATTACTTTGAGTGAGAAAAAAACTTTGATTACTTTTAAAATATAATGTATGTATTTATGAAAAAGTATTATTTGTTCTAGTTACTTTTTGTTACATTTCTACGTGCTGTTTGATCTTTGACAAATAACTTTGAAGAGACAGCATATTAGACATTTAAAGCTGGAAATTAGAAATGTAAAGAAATGAAGTGTATTATCTAAATTTAAAAAATATGTACATTTTGTTCAATGAAAATTTTAAAATAAACTGTTCTACTACCTTAGTTAATATATTCAGGATGGAATATACCTGATTCTCGTTCAAAATTTATTATGAATTCAAAATAATAGAATAACAAATAATGCACGAATTCGTCATTTCTTATGTTGTTTTTACGTAAAAAGAAAAAAATAATCGAACACTTTTTTTAACATCAGAGCGTGGGTAACTAACTTTTTACCACAACAAGGCCGTAAACTACTGCTCATTTATGGTTACCCAGAGGGCACCTGTGAACTACGTCAAAGAAGGCGAGTAGCATTACTCACGCCATACCATCACAAACCCGTTTATAGGGTGGGCCACATTCATACATTTCAAAAAAAAAAAAAAAAAAAGGATCGAGAAACACTGAGAGAAAGAAACAGTTTAAGCAATCATGCCCGAACCAGTATCCGAGTCCGGACCCACGCCTAGGTGTCAGGAACGCTAAACTCAGCCATCGATTGACATATCTGAAAACTAATAGTTAACATCTAATTGAAAATTTTTAAATAAGCATGATAAAATTTTTGATAATTTTCTGTTAGAAAGAGAGCAACTCATTATAAGATAGAAACATTAGTAAAATTTTAAAAAAATTTCTCTTCTTCATGAAAACATAAGTAGAAAGATGATTTTAAGCGTATTGTCATTATCTTAGTTTCTGACAGAAAGCAAAATTCATTGTCATTCATTTGTTAATTACCCACGTTGGTTCTATATGAAGAAATACAGACCACCAAGATTGAACCACTCAAAACTACCAATAATGAAACATGGCAATGCCATGATTAGCCAATGTAGGACCAAGATTGAACCACTCAAAACTACCAATAATGAAACATGGCAATGCCATGATTAGCCAATATAGGACCAAGATGTTTTGCTAGTTGGGACCCGATAAATCCAAACTTTTCAATATCCGAAATGGTCTCATCTCCACCTCCAAAATTTGTTCAGATTTCTGAGGTTCTAGTGTAATTATAAATTTAAGGTGCAGTGTTTGTCAACAGTTTATAAGTGAAATAAAAATACCTAGTTGAACAATCATTTAACACATTTGTAAGTTATTTTCGGATTTTAGTAAAATTTAAGAAATTAAATCATTGGTATATAAAATATAAAAAAATTTTAACTCATATATATTGCTTATATCCATTATATTTTCGAACAGAAATGAAAAAATTCAGGTTTAAAAAATTTGTATGTACTTTGAATGAAAAAAGAATAAAACGAATGTAGTCTTTAATTGGGAAAAAAATAAAAGAAAAAGAAAAAAATGTGTCAGGAGAAATTTAAAAATATATATATATGAGTTTGAGATTCAAATTCGAAGAAATAAGTTGTCGCTGCAGTCGTATTATTTTGTGATGAAGTCAGAGCAAAGTTGTAATTTCTTCGAACGATCCTTTAGTATGGAGAGAGGGGGAGGATACATTTACTCTATTGTGAATCTCAGCTGTCGTCTGCTTTCTTTTTACTAAATGTTTGAAGTTGTCTTCTGAAGCCACCTTGCTTCGTTAAAATTCTGTTGTTTGAGTGAACGTAATTATCCAATTTGAACAATATGGCGAAACAATTGAAAGAAAAAAAACAACAATTTGTATTTACGTGGAAAATCGAAAATTTTAATTTTTTACGGAGCTCGTATTTTGAATGTTTGAACCCCAAATTTAACTTTGAATTTTTGAAACCAAGATCGTGGTACTTTCAATTAGTGTGTGTTACAGACACTTACAGCCTTTATTTACATGGAATATGGGGTGACGATGTAAAAATGAAGTTATCATACTCAATAAATATTACTGATAACGATGGAAGATTACGGTATACTAGTGAATTAAAAAATTGCTTCCGTAAAAAAAATATGAGAGATTCTGAATGTCATGTTAATATTTTAAGATATTTGGAAATTAGGCATGTGAAGTCAATAATCATTCGGTGTACTTTGATTTTTCCCCTAAACAATAACAAATTGTTTGCATGAATGCAAAACTCTTTCAAATATTGAAGTTGAGCAAACCTCTTGTTTGGAACGTCGAAAAATTTTTATCTTCTAATGAAGAAAATAAACTATTCACTTGCTCACAGACAGCACATATAAAAATAACACTTTCTAAATCAGAAGAATTTGTTAAAATGTGCTTGGAAAGAGTGCCGATCGGAATAGGTTTGCTTCATTATCTTATTTGTGAAATAGCCTTGTTAGACGTAATAGGACATGAAAATTTTTTAGCGGAAGATCAAATTTATTTCGATCCTCCAATAATACTTAGGATTTTTTTTTAAATTTCATTAACATGAGTGGCCTTTCGTGTGAGAATTCGGAATTTTTTAAAGATAACACATTTTCTTTAATGAGCAAATTTGCTATCTCTTGTGGAGCAGTATCAAATAAAATAGAATACCACGATTGCAGTAAATCAACTAACTGTGATTCTGGCATAACAACAGATTCCACTGTCATTATCCAGATGCTGATTGTAATTAAGCTTGCCACTAATTAGGAAAAAGTAAGCTTTGGATAAATGTATATTGAGCATTTTTGAAGGTATGGGAATGTAAACTGAAAAGCATTTCACATTGATATATGATGACAGTTTTATAAACACTGCTCTATTGGATCAGGAAATGTTTATGGTGTTATATTGCAGAGATAACTAGATCATGACTGTTTTATAACTGTTTCTGTACCCAGCTATACTGAGTGTAAAGTAAGTTATGTGTGCATGCAATTAATTTTTTCACTCCTGCTCATAAGTACTGAATGCCCATCCTGAAATGTGTTCTGTTTTTCTACCATAAAACTTAAGTAATGTCTTGTATGCTAATACTTTTGTGTGAATGCTATAGTTTATTTTGTTTTCAAATATGCTGATATGTTCAGTCACCTAAAATTTTATCAAAATATATTAAAATTATAAGTGCCTTAATTTATATCATGTATATGCATATTTTTTTGTTTTTTAATGAAAGAATGGGTAAATAATAGAATAAAATATATTGCCTATAAAAATATTCAGAATGAACATATTTTTTTAAGTAAAAGTACATATTTTACTTAATTAATTTTTTTTACAAATTACAGTGCTTATTTTTTATTTTCAATTTATTGTTAGATTTTGTAAATGTAATTAATATACTTGCGTGTATGCTCACTTTGCCAGTTGCATAATGTGCTAAATTTGTTGCCAAAAATTATTCTAATTTAGCAAAAGTATATTTATAATAATCAGTTATTAAAAGTTTATTCATCTTAAGTTCTTTGAACTCCTTAATAATTATCTTTGAATAATATATATATATATATATATATATATATATATATATATATATATATATATATATATATATATATATATTGATATGGTATATATTTAGAATTAAAATTTTTCCTTCCTTTAATTCTATAACTTCCATTATCTTTTGTATTCACGAAAGATATGCTTTAATTAAACTATTATTACCACATAAAAAGAAGAAATATCCTACTAAATTTTATCTTGAATTTCATAAATTTAATCTAAAAAATTATGTAAAGAAATGAATCTCGTATAAAATACTGAAAAGATATAAAACAGTTAGAATTTGTGGTAAAATTTTAAGTTTAATTTTATGCTTCATTTTTAAATTCTACCTGTATAATTGTTTTTAATTAATTGTAGGCTTCAGTGTAGAATCAAGTACCCCTTGTTTTGGTATGAAATTTGGCAACACATCTTGCCGGTAAATTTTAATTTATGATTCCTCAGAGGGTTTACCTTCTTTAGGTAAACATGGGTGTCACAATCCCGAGGTACCCTAGTGATATGTCCTTTTCTTTGTTTTGCTCTCTCATCTTCTCTTCTGCTTTTTCTTCCTTTTCTCCCTCATTTTGGTTGCCTTATAAGATGTTGAGGACTCCCCTTGAGTAGCTATTGCCGCCCTGTTGCTATTAGCTTCTCTTGGGGACTAAATCACCCGCGTGTTTGCCGTGCGAGGAGACCCGTGTCCCTGGAAGGGAGGATCCTAGTGATTGAGGCTCTCAGAGACCAACACATTACTTTGGCCTCTGCTGCAGGTAAACGGGAGGTGTGTTGTGGTCATCAGCATGCCAATCGGCTTCCATGGATCAAGCGATCTGCTGTGTGACTCGATAAGGGTGTAGGCCACGTTACAGATATATTGAAAGGCGTATAAGGTCTGGCTAGTACTGATACAATTATACTGTCTATTAAAGCTGGCTACCTAAATTGTAGTGTTGGCCCCTACCTTCAAAACCATTACGTTGCTTTAAATGTCAGAGATTTGGCCATGCAAAAATTACTTGTAGGGGAAATTTGACTTGTGATCGATGTGCATCTGTTGGACATGACAGTAGTCAGTGCCCATTACAAGAAGAATGTGTCAACTGCAGTGGTGAACATCTCTCGTACTCCCGATCATGCCCAGCCTGGATATTAGAAAAGAAAATTATTATTGTGAAAATAAAACAAAACTTATCTTATCTAGAAGCCAGGCATACAGTGTCATCCCGTACCCCTAATCAAGGTATTATCTATTCACAAGCAGTTAAAAAAGTCATGAAATCTTAAGGAATCTAACAGATTCCTTAAATTTTCCAAACTTATCCTCAAATATTTCTAACATAAATATCTCACCTATTCCGAAAAGAATTTCTTCACTGTCTTTTGCAAAATCAAAGTCTCAAGGATCCCTAAAATTAAAGAATGCAAAAGAAGGGCTCCATAAATCATATTTAAAGAGTAAAAGAAGCTCAACTGCCTCTAAGACAGGTGTAAAGAAGGTAGACCCATCAGATGATGAAACACTCCTAAGTGGAAATTCATCTGAATCCCAGATGGCGTGCTCCAATGGCAGAGCATTCAGCTTAGCTTCATGGGAAACTTCGTTTCTTGAAATTACCGAGGTTTTCGCACTGATATAGAAGATATGAAAACAATTATAAACCTGTATAATCCAATTTGTTTTGTCATTCAGGAAACATTCGTAAAACCTCAGTACAGTTTAAAATTGCATAGATATAATTGTGTGAGGAAACATGTTAATCATGATACAAATTCTGGAGGTGTATGCATTCTTGTGTCTAATAATATTCCCAACACTATACAATCCCTTAACACTTCATTACAGGGTTTTGCAGTACGCATACACTCAAAATCTCGCATTACTATTTGTAGCATTTACTTACCTCTCCATGCTATCATCCATGAAAGCGATTTAAACACTCTGCTGGATCAACTACCAACACCCTTTATTTTACTTGGTGACTTCAATGGTCATAACACCTTATGGGGTAGTGATAATATGAATCTTCTCGTGGAAATATAATTGAACAGTTCATTTCTAATAACAATATCTGCCTTCTAAATTCCACAGCAATAACCTATTTCCGTCAACTATCAAGAACTTTTCATTCGTTAGATTTAGCTTTTTGCTCTCTATCAATTCTACCTTCATTAAATCTTAATGTTGATAAGGATTTATTTAACAGTGATCATTTTACTTTAATTATAAATCAAACTAGAATAAGCAGACCACAAATTTTTCACTCCTCTTATTCTTATCATCGTGCAGACTGGTCTCTCTTCACTCAATTAGCTGCGATTACTGACAGCATGGTTAGAAGTGATTATATCAATGACGCTGTGCAAAAAGTAACTGATACACTTCTAGATGCTGCCAAAAACACAATTCCCAAGCGCTCCCCAATTCCACGCAAATATCATAAACCATGGTGGAACCGTGAGTGCCAAGTGTCATACAAAAAACAAAAAAAGTTGTGGACTGTTTTTCGCAGGTGCCCTACCGTGGAAAACCTCGTGGCTTTCGAAAAAGCTAAAGCTTTAGCTCGTCGAGTACGGCGAAATAGTCAAAAAGAATCTTGGATAAGATATGTTTTTTCCATCACATCATCAACTTCCAGCAAAGAGTTATGGAAGAAAGTTAAAGCTTCCAGTGGTTTATATAGGAACTTCTCTATCCCAATACTACGCTCAGGAGCTGACACAATTTCTTCTCAATATGATAATGCCAACCTTTTAGGGGAAACTTTTACAAAAGTATCTAGTCCAGCCTTTTATGATCCTAAATTTCTCAGAACCGAAGAGCAAGCTGAAAAGAAACCTATAAAGTTTCATGATAAAGCCATACATCAATATAATTGCAATTTCTCTTTGCTGGAATTGCAGAGAGTCCTGTCCCAAACTAAAAATGCTAGTCCGGGACCAGATGGTATATCATATAAGATACTTTGTCATCTTAATCATGAACCTTTAATTAACATTCCTTTTCTATTCAATAGTATATGGAATAAACATGTCTTTCTCAGTCTCTGGAGCAAAGCAATTATCATTCAAATTCTTAAACATGGGAAACATCCTACTAACCCTCAAAACTATTGTCCAATTGATCTCACAAGTTGCCTTGATAATACATTGGAGCGTATGGTCAATGCCCGTCTTGTTTATGTACTTGAAGACAGTCAGTACATATCACTTTATCAAAATGGATTCCGGAAAGGTCGATCTACTGTTTACGATATTGCATACCTAGAAACACAAATTAGGAATGTACGAAAACATCATTTGGTGTCCATATTTTTTGACATAGAAAAAGCTTATAATAAGACATGGCGTTATGGAGTTCTTTGAACTTTGTATAATTTTAATTTCAGAGGAAATTTACCCATTTTTATCCAGAGTTTCTTAAGTTCTCGCATTTTTAACGTCCGTATAGGATCTGTTTCATCTAATCCATTTACCCAATGTGAGGGGTTCCTCAGGGAAGTGTCTTAAGTGTTACTGTTTTTAATATTTGCATCAGCAACATTCTTCATGTATTACAACCATCTGTCCATGGAACATTATATGTTGACGATCTCCAAATTTTTTGCCAAGGTTCCAATATGCGACTGATTGAACGGCAATAACAAACTTCTGCAAATAATCTAGTTGCTTGGTGTTCCCCTTTTAAAAGCAATTGTATCCATTTTTTCAGAAAAACTGGGCCTCATCCTGCTCCAGAAATTAATTTATCAGGCACAACTATTCCGGTAGTTAATCAGAAATCATTTCTTGTACTTATATTTGATAAAAAGTTAGCCTTCCTACCACATATCTTAGATTTGCGCAAAGATGCGAAAACTCTTATTTCCTTACTTTTTATAAAGTTTATTTTATATGACCAATGTTAACAAGCTTTGCTTGTTAACATTGGTCATGCATAGACTCATTTATACTTACACATTAGTTGCCACATTGCTGCTTTTAATATTTTTCTATATTTCTCATGAGTCTTTTCCTTCAATATAACTTGTATAAATATTTTGGATAGATCTTAGCTTTTGATGCTTTAATATACTTTTATGTGCATGAAAATTACTAAAAAAATTAAAATTTATGAAATAATATTTTTAATAATAAAATTTAATAGTATTTTTAGATTTTTTAAAATAATTTTGCTATTTTATATCAATATTTTTTTACAAATAAGTTTGGTTAGCATTTATTATAGAAACTAATAACACTAACCTCCAAAAGTTAAGGAACAACATGATTTTCAAAGATCACCATAAAACGAATGACACTAACAAAATTTATTGTTTATATAAATAAAAAAATAAAAAATAAACTTATATAAATTTATGCAAAAATGTTACCTTTTTTTTTTTTGGACAAAAGAGATTAGGTATATATAAGTGAAAGAAAAATATGAAAATATCAAGCCATTGTAATTAAGCATGTTACCTTTTGTTTGCAGATTCAGTGAGAATAGTTAGAGAGGCCCCACAATATCTGAGAGAAGCTATTTGCCTAATTACTTTGGTTGGCAAATGGCCAGATGGATAGAAAAGGAGGTATCACAAGCTGTTGCTGCTAGGCACCTTAATGTGTCTTGATGTGTAGCTTACCAAACATGGAATCAATATCAAATCTAAGCTTTTGTGTGAAGAAATCATGTTTCAGGCCTACCACGAGCTACAACACGTACAGAAAACAGTTTTATAGCTTGTTCGGCCCGTTGGAGAAGAAGTATTTTTGTGTAGCAACTTGTTGCAGACCATTCTGCTGCATCAGGGAGAAGAATATTTGCTAGTATTATATGACGATGTATTCACCATGCAAGTCTCCATACAAGTAATTAGTTGTGTGTGAACTGGACCACAGTGTAAGGTCTGCATATCTTGGACAAGAGAACAATGTTTCCTGAATTATTCTTTGATGGACTTCTGTACTTTTTACTGATGAGTTCAGATTTACTGATGGGTGAACAATTCAGAGCATGTGTTGATCTGGAAGAAATGCACTACCATCAATGCAACATTGTGGTAAGCAGTTACTGCAGTGGTGGAATATTGGTATGTACCGGGATCTCATCCAGTAGTCATACACACTGTGCTTGATATGAGATATCGGGATCAAATCCTTGATTCATATGTCCAATTAATATGCCAGTGCAAATGGCTAGGATTTCATTCTGAAGGATGATAATGCATGATGTCATGGAACTATAGTTGCAAAATATGTTGTTGGTCATAGTTTGGAGTGAATGGAATAGCCAGTTTGATCTCCTGACCTTAATCCCAAAGAGCATCTGTGGGACTATCTGGTAGACAGGTTGCTGCTTAAAATCTTTCTTCAAGATCAATAGGGGAGCTGGAAAACAGCTTATTAAATATCTGGTCTTCACTTCCCATTTTGGTGACCGACAAAATTAATAGCATGGAAATTCCATGTTGCCTATGCATTCAGCCTAGGAATAAACGTATCCTTTTATTAACTCTTTTTTTTTGTTATGTTTCTCTGATATTTTACCTTATAAAACTGTGGTTATTCTTTTTTCCAAAACTGGACTTTTCTAGCAGGATTAATTTTTATTTGTTGTAAAACATTTATGCATTTTTCTTATGTAAATTTCTAAGTTACAATCAATACATATCTGTTTTGTACATATATGATGCAAATTTGGTGTTTCTACATTTTTTAATTTACAGATTAAATGTAAAAAACCAATTGTTCCTTAACTCTTGGAGGCCAGCATAGAATGTTAACTGAATGCTAGCTATTGTTTAGTTATCATAGTTAAGTACGTCTCATTGTTAACATTTTCCTTTAATAATGTATATAAGGTACTATTATGTTGTTTAATGTAAATCAGAGAATTGATACTTTTTTCTCTTGATTTTATGTGTAATCTCTTAAAAAAGAACTTAAATCAATAATGTATAATAAATGCTATAAAAAATGAAAGCTATGCAACGATGAAATCAAGTAGTTTATTTTGTCATTTATTGTTTAATGTAATACACTTCATTCTTTATAGATTGTGAGAAATTTTGGAACTAAGGGCAAAATTAGGATTTTGTTTTTCTTAGAACTTTGTCAAAATGACATTTTCTTTCTTCAGTAAAAATGATTCTAGTTAAAATGTCAATAGATTTTTACTTGGTTAAAAATTATGCAGTTGGTTAACAGTTAGCATGTGGACTCACATTTGCTGATCAGATTTGAAAAATTGTAATGCATGCGTAAAATATCATTGATGAGAGAATGTAAATAAACATGTGTATCTTTTGATCTGTTGCCACCTTGAAAAATTGTTTATCAGGCGATAAAGCGCGCCAATTATGGCAACCTCCTACGCTCTTGTTTTTTTCTAAGAAACTTGATTCAGAAAAAAAAAAAAAAAGAATTGTATCTGTGGCGGTATAGTCCGCGTTCTTATTCGAGATATCGTGCACAAAATAAATATTTGTTATTATTTTGTTATCGACGGTATTATTTAATTCCTACCATGAGCATATCTATAAGTAAATATATTCTTTATTTCAATAAGTGAATTAGAATTTGGGGTTCTTTAATTACATCATAAAGAAAAACTATAAAATTTATTTCAATACACTTAAGTAGTTATTGAAAATGTAATATTAAAATGAAATATGCCTCGTAAAACATTCATTACTAAAACTAGGATTTCATAAGCCTGCTTAAATTGATTCAAGAAACGTTGATATAATAGCACTTTAATCATCCTCAAATAACTGCTGTTTAGGTTGGGTAACCCAATAGTATTGACTCGTTCGATTCGAAACGAAAAATTTGCCGACGTAGATTTTGCTCAAAACACGCATGAATCCATTCTCTTCTAGCTGGGTAACAGATAGAGTAAGAAATTTTACATCCCGTTTTGTCTTGGAGCGGTTTTTTCTTCTGCTTGTTTGCATGTAATCCTCACGCTAAGTCAGTGGTTCTGTAATTAATATTCCGAGACGGAACAATAAGTTCAAGACAATCCTAAAAAAATATAAAAAAATTAGGTGTGTAAATATATATTATGTATGCATTCGATAAATTTTAAGGCTTCGGTAAAGTTAAATCTGGATAAAATAGTGAGTTTAAATATTTGGAATCCTTCATTTTACAGGAAAAATAATTAATAAGGCGAAAAAAATGTTAATGATTTCGAATTTTTTCACTTGGTGTTTAAATTAATAACAGCGTTCCTATCATACCTAAGGAGCCCGGCAAAGATGAGGAAACTAAATGTTAAAATGATCAAATTACTTAAAGGATATCTTTTATATGAAATTAATTTCCCTAAAAATATTTTAAAAGTGCTGATAGTTTAAGAAAATAAAGAATACAAGGCGTAAGTGGTAGATGTTATTGCGACTTGAAACTTCTCGGAAATTCTTGTGCATCACGCGGAATAAAAAAAAAGGCCCTGTGTTTGTCGCCTTGTACTCCTGGGAAAATTCCTTCTGAAACCTGTTTCTCATTGACGGTTCTTTTGGCCGAAACACTTGTGTGCACTTGCAAATTGACCTCCAGCTGAAGATGGGAAATTCTTCTCAAAATAGAACTGCGATATCAACAGCCTTTAAAACACTTTTTAGAAAGCCTTGGCAAGGTGTTGTGCTGCTGGAATCGATATATGATACTATGGTGAGAATGGGAAAGTAATTACTTCCAAATTCTTGTAAGGTACGCAGTTTTGTTTCTCGTAACCGTTTACCCGGTTAGAATATCATTATTTCCCAAATCTTGGTAATTAAACTCGCAAATTTTCATTTTTATGTAACAGTGTTCTTTGAAAACTATGGATTTCGTTGGAAAATGTCGCCTTATCATTTATGTTGACCTATTATTTTCTGTCGATTACACATTCATTTCATTTTGCTTATTTAACAGAGAATTTAGCCAATATGAATATTTATTAAAATACATGTATAGTTTTGAAATTTAAAATCAAATTGCTTATTTTGAAATTATTTATTTGAAATCAAATACCTTAAGTTAAAGTGTTTTCCAAAATATTTCTTCTTTTATTTGACTTATAATTTTGTTGCCTTTATATCCCCACTTTATGTTGAGAAAAAATTTTTTTCAAGTGGCAAAAATGATAAAAGTATTATATTTCTTATAAGTCTGAGTTCACATGAAATGTTTCCTGGTAATTAATTTTTAATTAAGTTTATATCGGTTGTTAAGGTAAAATTATTTCCTTTTCCTTGAAAACTTTTTGTTATCGTAATTAATAAAGCAAATCAAAAAATAAATGGACTTTTATTTAGTTTAAGAAATATCTGATAAAAAAAATGTCTAAATCAGATGGAAAATTTCAACTCTCGAGGTCTTTCAAATTTACCGGAATTTTTTTTTTTTTTTTTTTTTTTTTTAATTTTTAAAGGAATAAACTGGGCTTATTCCCTTCTTTATAACACTAAACAGAGCTGATGTGTTTTTGAAGGTAAGAAATTAAATTAGATTTAGATTTATTTTAGTTTTAATCCATAATCACTTTAAAAATGAAATATTTGAATGTTTATTATCTATTGTTATTCAGTTTATATATTATTCTTGCTTGCAAGTTATTTTTAAACGATATTCTTCATACATAATATAATATTGTGTGACTATTTCACATAAATGCCTTGGAGAAAAAGTATAATGCTTTATAACCGTTTAAAAATTAAATGTTGTCTGTTTAACATAAGTATAGCGTCCGTTAAAAAGTTTAATAAGTCGCGGTTGCTATATCCATTTCAAGTGTGGATGTGTAATAAAGGTAAGATATGAATCTGTATTTAAAACATAGCCCCCTTTATTGTTCTCAATCTTTTCACTATTCAATAAACCAATATTGGTATTCTTCTGGCTCTTTCTGTGGAAAACTGAATGTTTCTTTGGCAACAAGCTGGCACAAATTGGCTGGAGCAGTTCACGTGAAGGGGTTATCGAAGGGTTGAAATCATCAAACATATTAATTTTACGTTGTTCAGTTCACTAGGATCAAATCATGTAAATAAAAACTTTCTCATCATTTAGAATTTTTGAAATGTTTTTGACACACCTTTAATTACTTAATAATACAAGGAATTAGTATTTTATCGGAAATGTATTAAACATTTGCTGTAATTTACTGTTAAGAGGGTCACTCTGAAATTTCTGAGATACAACTAGGTTTTTAAAGTTATACTTACAAAATTTTAGGTGTGTTCAAAGTAGTCTCCTCCAGCATCAATGCACTTTTGTAGGCGAATTTTCCACAGATTAAATGCCTGAAGCGATTCATTTCTTGGAATAGATGGAAAAAAATGCTTTTATAGCCACATCAATCTCTTCTGAATGAAAACGACTTTCACGTTAAGTTCTGTTTTAGATTAAAGAATAACCAAAAGTCGCACAAAGCTAGATCATGTGTATACGGAAGATGTTCGCTCACTTTAATTTGTTTTCGTATAAGAAACTCAACTGTTAATCCGGCTGTATGTGAAGATGCATTGTTATTGTGAAGCATTAGTCCCCTAGCATTCAGTTCTTGTAGAATTTCTGGAAGACAATTAGTGGTATACCAGTTTGCTGTTACTGTCTTCTGTCCTTCCAACTTGATGGCTTTGACCAATCCCGTACTTCCGAAGAAAACGGAATACATCTTTTTTTTCAGTGCGCGTTGTTTTTTCACCATTGTCGGCGTGGGATCATATTCAAAGACCCATACTTTGCTTTCTTGACGTGTTGGAACGTCAAAAAACGGTCTGTACGTTTCATCACCTGTTACAATTTTTGAAATGATGCGGTGGCCACCATCTTTCAGCAATTTAAGAGTTTCTTTACTGATTCTGACACGCTCCTCTTTTTGGTGCTCAGTTAGATTATGGGGAACCCAACGGTAAACTATTTTTCTCATATGTAATTCTTCATGAATGACTTTGTGTATGGCTCCGGATCCAATGTTAAGTTCCTTCTGTATCATTTGATAGATACAGCGATTATCATCCATTAACATTTTTCGTATGGAAGACACATTATCCGGGATTACTGCCGACGGCGGCTTTCCTGTGTGTTCTTCATCCTGAAGAAAATTTCAACCTCTTCTAAATTCTCTAAACCATCTAAATACAGTAGCACGAGCTGGAGATTCATCACCAAATGCTAATTGCAAACGTTGAACTCATTCTTCTTGATTTAATCCTGCTTTAAAATCATAGAGAATCATAGAGCGAAAATGTTCTCGCGTCAACTCTGTTTTCTCTTCTGTTTAAAATTTATTCTACGCTAAACAAGTTGAAGTAAGTCAGTAAAATATCGTCTTCTGTGTTAAAATACTTTGCATTTTAAACCGGTATTTTTATTTTGTAAATTCTCGTCTGCACGTATCTCAAAAATTTCAGAGTAACCCTTGTAGGAATACAGAACAATGATTACCAATTATGATTAAAATCTGATTACAGTAATTAAGCAATGTTTTGGCTTTAGAACTGTCTCAACTCAAAAGACGTCTAAACTAGCTCATTTATCGTCTTCAATGAAAGCTCTTTCTCCCATGCTTGATATCAGGATCGTTGTGATTGTTGTCTTATCCACTTTAAGTATCTGACATCAGACAGATTAACTCCAGTAAATTGTTGACAGTCAGATGATAATCGATAACTAACAGGTGATATGAGGGTAAATCATCCCGGAAAGTCCGACGCAATCCAGATTTATGTATCGGATAGGCTGGATGGTCACAGCTTTTTTACAAGTGTGACCATCCAGCCTATCCGATTATGTTTGTATCCTAATGGTACAAAATTTATCACAGTGAAGTGTGATAAATTTTGTACCATGTTCAAACGATAAGTATTCTAGTTGTCCACTTAAGAATCTGTTCTAGGCAGTCTGAAATTTTCGGTCGCATTTTATTTCCCGAAGAGTTGCAGGAGATGTTCAAGGGTAACATTAGTGCTTGGGTGGAATTTCCCAGTTTGACTGTAGTCCAGATTTTTCATTAGATTAAAGTCCTTGATATGTAAAAGATGAATCAGTGGACGTATCTTCCTCATTGCCCTCTTTGGACAGTCGATCTGCGGTCTCATTGACACTAATATTTACATGGGATAGAATCCATTGGAGATGCATATCAATGTCTTGGGAGATCATTTTCCATTTGAGGAGGAGGTAGTGTATAGCTTCTGTTGGACTGAGGTCTGAAACTCCCATAGAAAAATCCAAAGGTAAAATTCTGAGGATCATTGTAGAAACCAGAAACATTGGAATGATGTCATGATACACAGATACGTCATATGGTACTTACATACCGGACACTTGGCCACACTAAACATTCAGATCCTCTTGGTGACGAGAGTAACAACGACTATAAAATACAAAGAAAGGAAAGCGAAATCAATAAGAAAAATAATGCTAAACGAAAATCATATAGATGTGTAACACTTAAAATAATATTAAAGAGAAAGGTTATACATTAAAAAAATATTTTTTCTGGAATATATATAACAGTATGTATTTAGAGATAGCATTGACAAAACTTGTACACTCTACGATGTTCTAAGAACATTCACACACACAGTTACTAACTTTTAAATATTTTACTTGAAATGCTCTGAAATATTCGAACTTAAGTTTTAAGCCTAGTCGGGAATGTGTAATTTGGATGGCAGTTATAACTCATCAACTTCTTTTTTATATTGGGTCAAGTCATAAGTAGTTTCCGACGCAGCTATGTAGAATCTATTATTTGAATTTACCCGCTATATGAGTTACCAGACAACAAGGTTTTGTTTTCATTAGTTACATGAAATGTCCGTTTTGTCTACAACTTTGTGTCATACGTTAAAATAAACTGCTTCGTTATTCTCTGAAATGGAAAACTAAAAATTACATATTCGTCAAATTCGTCATGTGATGCTTTAGGAATATTAACAAGGCAGTAGCGCTAAAGCTACAACCGAAAAAATATGCAGAGTGTATGGTTAAGGATTGATAACTAATCGGACTGTTAGAAATTGGTTCTAAAAATTCCGTTCTGGAGATTGACTCAAAAAGACATACCAAGGGCCGAACGTCTTTCTGAATTCGACGACAACATTTTAAAGGCAGTATTGGAGCAAAATGCACGTCAGTCGTCAACATGTATAACATAAAGGTTGAATACATCGCACTCAGCTGTTATCCGCCATTTGGAGAAATTAGTGATTATCAGCAAGTTATAGAGTATGGGTATCTCTCAATCTCAGTGAGCAGAACAAAGAAGATCGTACGTCAATCTCCACAAATCTGCTCTCACGGATAAAAATAAAGCCCTTTTTAAACAGGATTGTAACAGGTGATGAAAAATGAGTCACCTTCAAGAATATAGTCTGTAAAAGACAATTGCTTGATAAGAATGAACTACCCCTACCAAATCTGAAAGCAAACATCTATGGAAAGATAATCTTATTGTGTGTATGATGGGATTGTTGAAGAATAACTTACCACTAGCTGTTAAACCCAAATTTAACGCTATCTGCTAAACATATCTATCCACAGTACTCTGCAAAGAGTTCAATAAAAACTTCGTGAAAAGCCTCCTGCATTCGTCAATCACAAAAATGTCTTCGTTCTGCAGGACAATGTGCAACCACATATATTAAAGGTGTCTCAAGAAAAAATTCTTAAGATTGGATGATCTATTTTAACACATTCTCGTCATTACCCGTATCTTGCTCCGATAAACTACCTCCTTTTCTGTTCTGTACAAAAAATTTTAATGGAAAATCTCAATTCTGAAGAGCAAATCACGCAAGCTATCGAAAATTTCTTCCAGTCCAAACCAGCCACATTTTAAAAGAAATGAATTTATAAACTGACTGAAAGATGGGAGAATTTTATAGATAACAGTGGTGGATACGTAATAAATTAATTAAATTTTTTTTATTTAATGAGAGCAAAATAAGTATCTGATAAAGAAACGGAATTAATTTATGACTCGACCTGATACACATATGGGAATTTTTTTCTTCTTTTATCATTATAATGTTTACTTTTCGTGCTTGATATAGTGTAAGGTACTCCATACTCATAACAGACTGCGACTATTAAAACATCAATATGTTGCACTTGTTTTCTTGACCTGAAATATAACATAGTAAACGTCTTGTAATAAAGGAGACCCTAGGGAAATTTTGGCGATTAATTAAGCACCCTCCCTTCTGAATTAAAAGGCAAAAGAGATTTTTTTTTTTTCAATTTACTTCCGTGTAAATATACGAGGAACGTTTAAGCGTTTCTAAAACAACGAGAAGTTCTAATTTATAGCTATAGTTTTTACCCCTGGGAATGTTTTTAGCTTATATATGCAAAACAAGGTTAAAATTTCCGTTTCAAGTTTTGCAGGAGGTCTGTATCAAATCCATACTTAAATGGATTTGACACGTATCTGTTACATAATTTGACATTAATTATGACAACATTAATCAAAAAACATTTATCCTATTTAATTCTTCTTCATATCATTTATATCGAAACTTATTGAAATTTTTTATATAAAAATTTATTGAAATTCAATTTTATGTAAAAGTAAATATTTTTATTTATTTTCTAATTTTTATTTATTCTTAAAGTAAATATTATTATTTAGATTCAATGGTTTTCATAGTTTATCTACTTTATTAGAATTTTTTTTCTTTGTGTGAATAGTTTAATTATTCAGTGATATATATATAATATTCTTAAAATCTTTGTTGATGTTTAATTTCCTATTATAAATCAAGGTATGCATTCAAAATTTTATAATAATACTTTCTTTAGCAAACAATTTGTATCATTCTCAATGTTGAAAATAATTTTTAGTTAATTATTACCAAGTTTCAAAATCAACATCGAAATATATATATCAAAATGTTGAAAATTATACGTATAAAAAGTTTTAAAATATTTAATTTAAGGAACTTATTTTTCTGTTCCTATTATAAACCAGATAAGTGCTACAATATAAAATAATGGCTGCCTAACGTGAGACCCGAGCTCGAGTTTCTTTTCGCTGTTACAGAAAATTCTACCCAGAATTAAAATTTCTTTTTGGAGGGGAACTGAAATATTTTACAGGTTACCTCCTGATGTGTTGTATTTTATGGATTCATGGCAAATATAATCTCTTCCGAGACTGTGGTTCAATTGGAGTGTCTCCTTCAATTGGAGTATCCCGTTTTCGATTTGAGAATTCCAGATAAGTTTCTATTACTGTATTATATTTCTAATATCTCCTAATTAATTGTGAAGAATTACAATTAAGAAAGTAATTAAGGAGTGTTAATGTTTAAGCATTTAGGAATATAAAACTGTATAAAAAGTTTCTTTATAAGTTGTTGTGTTTCGATAAAAGTGCTATTATTTTATGTTCTAGAATTTAGATTAATATTATTACTTGTGAGTATAGTTATTTGTTTTATATGGTAGATATGTTTCATATGTTATTAAATGCATAATATTTTGTATCAGAGTATTGAATTAAAAGAAATATTTTTTTTTATTTTATTTGAAGTATTATAGTATGTAAACTTGAATTATGTAAAGAATATTGTGAACAATAAGTAAAATATCTGTGTTACTTCTGAGTATTATATTTCTTATATATTATATTTATTAATTCTGAATATTTGAAAATATCTTCTTTACAGTGTGATAGTGTTTTAAAATAGAATATCTAACTGAATTTAGTTGTCTGATGACCGTGCATTTTTCATGCGATGATACTTTTGTTTTGATTTAAAACATGATACATCGCGCCGCAAATGACCGTTACCGTTGTTATTGTTTTCATATACGCCTTCTGGTCTATCCTTTCAATATCTATGAGTTCTATGAGTTCAGTATATATTAATGCTTATTTTTATTTTATTTTTTCGTCATTTACTTTCTACTTAGAATCTTTTGAGTCTTATTCTTTTAGTAAGTGGTTTCATTGAATAAAGAATGAAAATGTATTGTTTTTCCATGTATATTTAATTATTATACATTAAGATAAATGGGGCTAGGGGTAGCAGATGATCTAAAAGTAATTCAACTGAAAGATATTATAACCAAATCAAAAGATTATGATAAAGAATTAGTGAAAAAAATATATGATAACTAATATAATACAGGAACGGCTTGAAAAAGAGAAACAAGCTGAATTCGAAAGAATTGCCCAGCAAGAAACTGCTGAGGAAGAAAAACTAGCCAAAGAAAAACAAGAGGAAAAACTACGCATAGAAAAAGAGAGAGCGTATGAATTGCAGTGCTTAAAACTTCAAGTGAAAGCTCAAAAGATACTTTCCTCCACTGACACAGCTCCAGCAATTGAAACAGAGAAAACAAGTTGGGATCTGAATAAATTTCTCCAAAAATTTAATCCCAATAACGATGAAATAGGACTTTATCTGACAGTATTTGAAAGTCAATTATAAAATTAGTGAATATACTTGAAATGAAATGGATGCCCTACTTGATAAGCTCATTGCCAGCCGAAATAAATCAATTAATTGCTATAGAAACTGAAGAAGATGTTAAAGACTACTCAAAGGCCAAAGAGATACTCTTGAGGCGCGTTATAGACTTACATCAGATTGCTAGGTTTCGGCCGATGTTCTCCCAACATAGAAAAAGTGCAGAAGTATCATGGAAATACTTCTATTTTGAAATTAAATCGTATCTCGAAGGATGAGTGAAATAGTTGAATATCATCACTTTTGAGAAATTACAAGACTTAATTATAGCTGACCAGTTAAAGAAAAGAACACCTCCAGAGGTTAGAGAACATTTTGTTAATCAATGGTCAGAGCTTAATGTGATCCATTAGAACTTCCAAAAAAGCTTGACAGTTATGACAATGTGAGATTGGGAATGAAGAAAAATTCACCTATATCTTTGCTAAGAAGCCAAATTTCAAATAATGTTAAATCAGCATTAGAAAAAAACTATAAGCCTCCTAACCCTAGGGAAAATGACAAAATCAAATATTTCTGCTATGAAAGTCCAAAATTTACTAAAGACAAGCCAGAAAGAAGATTTTCTGTTCATTACTATGGATGTGGTAATCCTGGTTTTATTCAATCTAAGTGTCCAAAGTTCAAAAAATAAAAAGAAGTGTTTAAAACAATTGTTAATGGTGTAAAGTTGTATACCGCACAAGCTTCAGATCATTGTCCAGCTCAATTTTTTTAACTGTTTGTGGTGAAAAAGCAGCTTTTTGGGCCGACACGGGTGCATCAAGAAGAAGCATAGCTAATTGTCCCTTGTCACGAGCGAGAACGTGTTCTACAGCAATATCATGATTCTTCTACTGCAGAACATTGTGGAGCTGAAAATACGTATCATAAAATTGTTTCTAGATATTTCTTTCCTGGCATGAGTAAGCTTATCGCCGAATACGTGAAAGATTGTGCTGAATGTAACCGATATAAATCTAACAACCAGAAACCTGCTGAATTACTCAGAACGACTATTTAGTCACAAAGATTTGAGACGCTGGCAATAGACTGGTTTGGTCCACTCCCAAAGACCCCTTCAGGGAAAAAATGGATTTTTCTTGTTGAAGATACGAGTACAAGATGGGCTGTACTTTTTGCCTTAAAAGATGCCACAGCTATCAATTGTTCTAAAATATTGATAGAAGTAGTCTTACGCTATGGCTTACCTAGAAGAGTAATCAGTGACAACGGTGTACAATTCATGAGGGCTGTAATGCAACAAGCTTGTAAGATCCTGGGTATTAAGCAAAATCCTATACCTCAATCAAACACTGCTGAACGAAAAAAATCGAGACCTAAAACATAAATTAGCAATTCTAGTTTGTGACTCTCATGATACTTGGGAGGACAAACTACCCATGATTTCCTTAGGAGCACGTGTGTTTATTACTGAAAATGAAAATACACTGTTTGGCAATGTAAAAATTTCCCAATGAGTTATTTTAAAGTTGTCATACGTGTATACTTTATTTATAATCTTCAAATTTTCAAAACTATTTTACTGCTTATATTTTTAAAAAATGGTATTGTGGAAATGTTTTTCTGTGAAAACTAATATTTGCAATGTTTAGTTTTACTTTTAAAGAACAGAAGTTAATTGATATTTAAAAATAAATTCAAAAAAATATGTTTATTCATGCATGTGTTATAAACTGACATTAAATTACAAAATATCTATTTTCATAATCTGTTCTAAATAAAAACTAAGAAATATCTTCAAAATTAGTAATTTTGTTAAAAATGAATATAAAGAAATTAATTCTGAACTCTTGACTTCATATACATTTTATTTTTATGTAAAGGCTGATGCAATAATAAAAAACTACTTTTTTAGGAAATTACTTCAATTTTTTTAATCTTCAGACAATTATCAGCGATATAAATCCCTCAAATATTCATACAGAGTTTAATTTTATTGTTTGTTCTTTTTCAGTTCCTTTAAAAATTTTAAAACTGCGAAAAAAAAATTTTGCATGATTTTACTTTTAATAATTTGAAAAGTTAAAAGTGACATTGAATGCATTTATATTATTCTTAAATTTTCTTAAAATTAATTCACATTGTGTTAACACTTTGAATATTTGAAGAATTATATATTACAAAACATTATTTCTAAAGTTTGGCTTTTGAATTTAAGAGAGTATTCAGTCAATAAAACAATAAATGAACCCACAAAAAATACTTGCAACTGCTGTGTAATATTTCAAAATATTGTTTCTGTTGAAAACTTCTAAAAATTATATGGAAAATACTTAATTTTGAAAATTTCATTAGAAATACTTTTCACCTTGTAACAATTCTGGTACATTTATATACATTTACTTAAATATAATTAATATTTATCAACAGTATAGTTATATGAAGTACTTTATTAATAATTAACGATGAAATTTCAAAAATTATTCATTCCTGCCTAAATCTTTAAACACAATTTTTTAAATAAAAACTTATTCAATTTAAAAAGTACTTTTTATTATATACTTAGACTCCAAGATTAAATGCAATAATCCTATGAAAAAAACAGTATATTTTTTCATAAGTTTTTTTATTGAATCAATTGGTAATATTTTAAAATACAGATGTTTAACACTATTGGAAGAATTTTAAACAATATATATAATAATGCCGAGGATAGTAAATTGAAAAACAATGCTAAGATAATAATCTTATGTATGAAGAAAAATTCATATTGTCATTACATTTAAGCAGTTCATGTTATCATTTTACTTACTGCTACTTATTAGATACATAAAACTTTGATAACTTGTACATGACATCTGTTGCCAATTTTATATTAGTTTGAATAAGACGCGACCACGCTTCCGTCGGCAGAATTGCATCAGCGTGTTTCATTATGTGATCAGCAGCAGAATCCTTCAAGGTTTCGTGAGAAATTTGATTTGCTTGGCAAAGAATATCGCAGACGTTCCCATCGTTCAAGTTGGACATTAGAAAAACAGAGCATATTTTCTTCAAGAGAGGCACTTGGTATTTATCAGCTGCAATTAGAAGTTTAGAGGCAGAATCATAATTTATTTTGTCTATGGTACCAATGTACATAAATCGTAGAAATGTATCTAGGATCTCGGTTTCAATGTCAGGAATATCCACGACACCTGTTCGATTCTCCACAATATCCTTGTGGAACATAGCAGCAAACACAGGTGACCAAGCTGACAGAACACATTTGTGAGCTTTCAATATTTCTGTTCCACACTGTATTTCCAAATCTGCGTGCAGATGGTCGACATACATCCTCCGGAAGTTCTCTTGCAAATTAGTAACAGAATCAGATGAGCGTAGACCTTGAAAACCAGCAGGATAATCTGGATCGAGATCATCTTGATTATCACGACGATGATATTCTATTTCTTCTATCGATGCTCCTGTGGATACAGAGAATTCACACATCAAAGGAAATGTATTATACGTAATGTATTTGCCTTTATCACATAACTCATTCATTTTGATGAAACTAGGAATTTCAAGTCTAATAAAATCGTTATCCAACAGTAAGGCACGTTCAATTTTTTTCGAAATTGAATATTTCTGGTGGGAAAAAAAGTATCTCCTTAGACTTTGTGGTTATTATTTGGTTCTAACAAGGCTAATTTGCAAAGGATAAAACAAGCACTATGGCTTATACGCAAAAATTTGACAGTTATATTCATGAAATCATCATCAGATTTCGAAAGTGTTATTTTAACTTTTGAGGATTGTGAGAAGGAAAGAGTCTTACTATCTAATTCCTTTGCCATAAAGTTCTCCACATTCCATATGCAAAAGAACGGTTCATCTTTGATTTTAGTTCGAGCTATACACTCATAAATATTATCTTTTATTGCTTCAGGCAAAATTATCATGCATCGGATGGTTATGGTACTCTCATTCGTAATTTTTAAATCACTTAAAATTTCATCATAGTCATCCTCGTAGTAATCATCATAGTAATCAACATAGAAATCATCACCGTAATTTTCAACACTTCTCTTAAAATTATCCACTGTGTTAAATTCTCTCGAAAAGAGAAATTATCCATTACTGTCTATGACCTGAACTTTGCATAAAATGCCTGTTTTGACATCAGCAGCAGCCCCTTTTTTAGCTATATAGATCAGATAAGAATTTCGAGAAATAATTTCCAAATGCCAGGACAAAGGATTCGATGTCCCTATGCTAAATTGAGGGCTCTTCAAATTGATCACATATTTACAATAATTGAAGTTTTCAATTTTCCATAAAAAGGTAAATTGATTATTTTCTTGCGCATTTAGTCGTTTCGCCATATCTTTCTTCTCTGAAGAAAAATAAATTCTTTTTCAAAAGAGAAAAATTTTTAGAACTTGATTGATGATTAATTGTTTCGATAGCCCGTGAGTTAGGTCATTAAAGATGCCTGATTGATGCAGATTATTATTGATTCAAGTAACTCCAGAGAATTGAATAAAATGAAATGCTGAAGATAAAATTATCTATCTGCTTATCGATTGTTGCAGCACTATGTTGCAGCCTTTGCACTTTCGAAAGTGCGAATAAGGCAGTTCGTCGGAATTTCAGCATTTAGAAACAGATAAGGAAAAACGAAAGCGAAAGTAGAATGTGATTTCGTACACACATAGTTCCATTCCTGCATGAAATACATGTGTTCTAAAATGATGCCATTATTTGTACAAAATCTATTTTTGAGCACGAAAGAATGAAATGAAATTTTCTCGATTTATGATCAAAATATTTATTTCATTATGTCATTTTTTACAGATTTTTTAAATAATATAATGAGGTTGTTAGTTGCTTCCATTGATACAAAGTATCATTTTTTGTTATGAGAGAGAGAGAGAGAAAGGTATATTTGGAATATGAAATAACTATTCTCATTCTTTTTTATACATCATTTATTGATCAGAAAAATAAATTCTTTTAAAAAACTAAAATGAAAAAAACAAGAATTGAAAATCAAATTTGATTCTAAAAATTTAGACAAAAAATGTCCACTTAATGATAACAAGTTATTTCGATGGAAGTATATCTTGAAAGAAAATCATAAAAAAATTATAATATAATGAAAATAATCAATTTTGCACTGGCATTCAAATAATCCATTGACTCTGTGGCTCAAACGCTAAATATAATGGTTTGATTATCTTAAAATTTTAAAGAAACACAATTTTTATTTTGTTCGCATTGATATGCAAAATATAAAGAATTTTATAAGTGAAACACATATTACTCAAGGAAGTAATTTGATCGATTTGCAATTTTTTTCTGAATGCAATCAAATTTAAAGTTATAAATATTCAAATTAAATATAAAAATTTAGAATAAATAAAGCAAATTGAAATTTTTAATGGAATGATGAATATTGTATACATTGATATAAAAAGTAACAAACAAATGTACTGATTTTACCTTGACTTGAAACTGGAATTTATGAAAACATAAACGAATTTTTTTCCATGCACGTGCATGAAAAACCTGCATGATAGTGAAATATAAATACAATTGAAAAAAGATCTGTCAAATAAAAATATCGATTTTTTTTTCCATTTTATAAAAAAGTAAATAGCCCAAAAAATGTTACAAGCTTTGGGAAAATTTGAAAAAAGTATAGCTTTTCTTTTTTAGAATAAATGCATGTATATTAAGATATAAAAAAAATATTTATTTTTTATGACTCACTTTAAAATATTGTACAACTTAAAAGTATGGTTCATGTAAAATATTATGAAATCAAAATTAAACTCTCTTAGGGTTTGGATTTAAATTATTAGTTAATTGTTTTTTTCATTCTTTCTGTATTTAGTTCAAATCATGCCTTTCTAAGTTGGTTTCTAATCTACCCATATATATAACCATTGTAGTAGTTAACGTTACTTACACACACACACACACACACACATATATATATATATATATATATATATATATATATATATATATATATATATATATATATATTGTTTAATAATACGTTGTTTTTAATAAGAACAGGATCAGTTTATATATCTAACTATGATTTTATAAACTTTTTTTAAAATCATTTGATTTTAGAGAGTAAATATTTGATTCAGATGATCAAAAATTAACAAAAGCTGATAATTAGCACTATCTTTCGTGACAAACATTGTATTTATTTTATAGGATAGACGAAATTATTTGGAATAATAATGTTTACAAATCTCTACTCGAAATGTGACACTGTAGTAAAATAAATTGCATAAAATAAAATTAAAACTGTTTCTAATTCATTGTTAAAATCGTCTGTCTAAAGAAAAGTTAAACACCCCTAAGGGTATCTTTTTCACTTGGGGGATATTGCGACCAAGCCCAGTTTTAATGTACCCTAGTTGCCATTAACGAACACGATGGAGCTTCGGTTCGCAGGGATTCGCACTCCCTACATTCCGATAATGAGAACGACTTAGTTGTTCTGCTCCAGGTGAAGCAGAACACTGATCATCGACCTGCATTTCCAGTTTTCAAAAAACAATTTCCTCTGTGAAACTCCAAATGGCTTCTTCTACTTCTGATTGTGTCTAGTCCCATCTAACCGAGCAACATCTCTCTGAGCTTCAAGTTATAATAAGTGAGTTCGTTGAGACATCGTACCCATCAAAACAATGCGCTTCTCTTTCTTTTTATGCTAAAAAATGTTCGCTCCATTATTCTATAAAACATTTACAATAACTTTTTATTGTTTTGCTCAGTGTAGTTGAGGGACGCTGCGAATAATTTCTTATTCACATGATGTGATGGAAAAATTAGAAAAGATATGTCCGAATAGATATAGACCTAATTTAAAATAACAATCAGATAATTGTTGTATCTCAAACAACAGAAAATACCACATTTTCTAGTTTCTATGTGTACGTAAATACACTACTGGCCATTAAAATTGCTACACCAAGAAGGCGACATGCTACAGACGTGAAATTTATACGAAAGGAAGCAGGTGCTGTGATATGCAAATGATTAGCTTTTCAGCGCATTCAGACAAAGCAGGCGCCAGTAGCGACACCTACATCGTGTTTAAATGAGGAAATAGTTCACCCGCTTCCTCATACACAAATTGCATTTGAACGTTGTTGCCTGGTGAAAAGTTGTTGTGATGCCTCGTGTAAGAAGGAGAAATGCGTACCAGCACGTTTCTCACTTTGATAAAGGTAGAATTGTAGAGTTACGGGATTGCGGTTTATCTTATCGCAGTATTGCTGCTCGCGTCGGTCGAGATCCAATGACTGTTAGCAGAATATGGAATCGATGGATTCAGGACGGTAATACGGAACGCCATGCGGGATCTCAACGGCCACCTATCACTAGCAGCCGAGTAGATAGGCATATTATTCGCATGGCCGTAATGGATCGTGCAACCACGTCATGAGCCGTGAGCCAAGAAACGGGATCGTTTGGAAGACAACAAGTGTCTGCACGAACAGTTCGACGACGTTTGCAGCAGCATGGACTCTCAGCTCGGAGACCATGGCTGCGACTTCCTTTGACGCTGCGTCATAGACAAGAGCGCCTTCAATGGTGTGATCAACGACGAACCTGGGCGCACGAATGGCGAGACGTCATCTTTTCAGATGAATCCAGGTTCTGTGTACAGCATCAAGATGGTCGCATCCGTGTTTGGCGGCATCGTGGTGAACGCACACTGGCAGCGTGCATTCGTCATCGTCATACTGGCCCATCACCTGGCGTGATGGTATGGGGTTCCATTGGATACACGTCTCGGTCACTTCTTGTTCGCATTGACGGTGCTTTGAACAGTGCACGTTACATTTCTGGTGTGTTACGACCCGTGTCTCTACCCTTTATTCGAGCCCTGCAAAACCCTACGTTTCAGCAGGATAATGCCCAACCGCATGTTGCCGGTATTGTGCGGACCTTCTTTGATTCAGAGCATGTTCAGCTGTTGCCCTGGCCAGCACGTTCTCCAGATCTTTCATCAATAGAAAACGTCTGGTCAATGATTGCCGAGCGACTGGCTCGGTACCAAACGCCAGTCACTACGGTTGATGAACTGTGGCATCGTGTTGAAGCTGCATGGGCATCCGTATTTGTACATGCAATCCAGTTTCTGTTTGACTCAATGCCCAGGCGTATAACTGCTGTTATTACTGCCAGAGGTGGTTGTTCTGGGTACTGATTTCTCAGGATCTATCCAGCCAAATTTTTTGAAAATTTAATCACTTGTTATTTCTAGTATAATATATTTGCCCAATAAATACCATTTTGTTATCTGTATTTCTTCCTGGTGTAGCAATTTTAATGGCCACTAGTGTATATCATCAAATAGATGCAAAATATATATTTTCAGATTTCTATGTACAAGGTGGTTATATAATTAAACTTTTCCTATAAACAGCATCCCACAGAGCAAACGGATGAACGGAATGCAACGAAATTTTGTATATGGGCTTTACACGAAATGCACTCACAAAATTTCGAAAAAAATTTTAGTTCCAAAATGTCCACCAGAGGGCGCTTTTTTCGAAAAACATGAAATGTGACACAATAAACGACCAACATGGAATACAGAAACAATTAACATTTATTAATATGTCTGATCACCCTGTCGTCGAACCACATTAAGTAAAAGTAAGGAAAAAAGAACAGTACGCTGTTTGAGAAATAAAAAAACAGTGAAGTTTGTTGAAACAAGAACACATTAGGACGTAATTTCACAAGCGGAGCAGTTTTTAATCGTGTCCAGGACGATGTAGGGAAAGTTGCTCCACGTAACCACCCTCATTCACCTGCAAAATTTCAAGTCGATGCACAGTGTGTTCAACAGCAGATCGTAACTGATCAATTGTGAGGCTTCGCACATGAAGCGTTATGGAGTTCTTTAAGCCATTCAACGTCGTAACACCTCCACGATACACCAAACTTTTTAAATAACCCCATAATCGGAAATCGCACGGAGTTAGATCTGGAGAACGTAGTGGCCATGGATAACGAAAGGAGTTACTAATAACACGCTCCTCTGTGAAGTGTTGGAGCAATAGCGCCTTCACGGACTCATGGATATGTGGGTGTGCACCATCCTGCATGAAAATGGTCGATGTAAGGACTCGCCTTTGTTGTAGTTGCTGCACAACAAACGTCTGCAGCATGGCATGGTACCGACGGCCCGTAACGGAACATGTGACAGGCCCACGTTCAGTGATTTCCTCAAAGAAAAATGGCCCAAGGATGAAAGTCACCGTGAATCCACACCAGACAGTCACATTTGGAGAATGCAGGGGACTTTCAGTGTACATCCGTGGATGTTCCCTAGCCCAAATGCGGCAATTCTGTGTGTTGACAGTCCCGTTGAGATAGAAATAAGCCTCGTCACTCCACAGAATATTCCAAGGCCATGTCAGATCAACAGTCATTCTGTTGAGGAAATTGACTGCAAATGAGAACGTTGTGCTTTGTCCCTATCTTGCAGCTCTTGGTTAGGGCGGATCTTGTATGGGAAGTAGTGCATTATGTTTCTGAGCACTTTTCGGACGGTGCTGTAAGCCAGTCTGTCGAGAAACTGCACGTGTGCTACTGCCCCCAAACTCTGATGTCTGTGACTGTGCATCAACAGCTGTCTTTACGGCATCAACAAATACCGGTGTAACATTTTTGCGGCCTCTTCCAGGTTGAACTCCTAATTTCCCCGTCTCTTCAAATCTCTTAATCATGTCCCGGATACTTTTTGTTGACATTGGTCCACGCCGTAGGTTCTTTCTACTACGAAATTCACGAATTGAAGCAGAAGCATTCCCCTTGTTTTCGTAAACCAGCTTCACCAATAACACACGTTCAACTAAAGAGACCGCCATAAATACAGCCGGAAACATCGACTTAAACATGCCAACGTCTGCAAACGTTTTATACCCAAACCTGTTTTGCATAAAGCTTCCTCTTCTTCCCAAGCATGTAAATCTCGGCATTTTTCTCCTACAACTGACGGATTTTCCCGGTTTTGCATTTTGTTACTCATAATTCTTGTTCTGGTTTGTAAATATTGTTTCTGCATTCCGTTTTGGCCGTTTACTGAGTTAAATTTCAGGTTTTTTTTAAAAAGCGCCCTCTGGTGGACATTTTGGAACTAAAATTTTTTTTTTAAATTCCGTGAGCACATCTCATGTAAAGCCCATATACAAAATTTCGTTGGATTCCGTTCATCCGTTTGCTCTGTGGGATGCTGTTTATAGGGGAAGTTTAATTATAACCATCTTGTATATTTTTGAAAAATAAAACTTTTGTATATTATAAGGAATTTATTGTGTATTATAATTCATATTATTTCATATTTAAAATAATGCAAATTAAAAATAATACTTTCTGTATATACGCAAACTATCCGGAAAATAATAACTTTTAATCTTTGTCAAAATCCTGGCATTCATCTCCAGAGTTAATCGAGCAATCTTACACCCCTTCTAAATCAGCATCTGAGTCCTGATTGTGATTGGCAACATCCAATGCATTACCCGTGGTACACTTATTAATTTATTTTAAATGTGTTCTCAGATTTATCTCTGTTTTATATAGGTCCCTAGGTAATACTTACAATGCTATTTATTTTATATCCTCTTCCTAATTTCGCAATTCTTTCATTTCATTAGCTGCAAGTAGCCTTGTTTCAAGGTTCTTTAACATACGCAATCACATCTACCTTGGATGTTATATTATATTAATGCCTGCATTGCTTTTGAGCCATAATATGCCAACCAATTTAAGAATTGAACTGTAGAAATTTCAATCATTAAAAAGTCATTCCCAAAATTTGAAAATTTAAACAAATCCAGCTGTGATCGTCCATAGCTGTACATGCGTATTCGCTCAACTTTATGGAATTGTGATATTCTCCCACTCAGTAAGGAAGCAAGAAAATTGAATAACTCTGAAGAAAGTAATTATGCAGAAATGAATGAAATGTAAATATGTATATTGAGGTATAGAATGCAGTACTAGCATATAAGATACACCCCGTTCTCCAGACCAATTTCCAAAGAAAAAAGTGCATCTTATACGCTAACAAATACACTATAAAGGAAACACAATAATCTAACTTATTTCTGAATTAAGATTTAACTTAAACTAAATTCTGTAGCAAGACAGCCCATTTGGGCCAAGTTCTACAATGTTCATCGCTGTTCTCATGATCGAGATGGGCCTGGTGTGCAAAGCATAAGTTCCAGTGAGGTGGTGAACCTAATGTGAAACCCCTTGGTGTTTAGTTCCCAAGCATGCTTAGTACTTCGTTTATTTAAAAGGGTTGAAATGCTGAGTTGACCTTGCCCAACCCGAGGATCTTGCAGCCTTGGGATCATGAAACGCCACCAGTAAGCCACCGAGGTTAAGACTTAACTTATTTCATAAAATAGTAGCATTGAGATTTTAGGAATGTTTGCAATACCGCTTCTATATAAAAGTTCAAAATATGTGAGATTTTTAAAGATTACCTCAAATTAGTAATTATTTAATCAAATTAACAAATTTTAAGACATGAAAATAATTAAGAACGTTGTAATTAATTATAATGTATCATGAGTTAGTGGTAAAGTTAAATTGATTGTTATCTAATAAGCTTAGCTTCTGTGTGTATTATTTTTTGTAAATATTTTGAAGTGTGATTTGTATAATATAGATTATTTATAAATAAATTAAAAGTAATGCATGCGTAACTAAGCCGAATAAATTCAACAGATGATTTATTTTTTAAAAAAAAGGTCACTTTATTCTCCATTTCATATAAAAAAACATTTCACATAACTAAAGTTTTATAGATAAATAAATAGGGAGTTTCTTTATCACTTTTCACCACTATCTCTAACGATAAGATTATCAATTATTTTGAGATAAAATTAATTTTCTGTTATTCAAAAAGCAACAAATTCGGTTAAAAAATTCAGACATTGATTGATACATAAAATAATTTTTAAGCATTATTCAAATTAACAAAATATTGATTCTAAAAAGTGATCTCAGTTATTATCTGCAGCGTGTTATGGCTAGAGAATTGGATGAAAACAAGTTTATATTTACATGGAAAATTAAAAATCTAAATATTCTGTGGAAATGGCCTACTGGTTCTTTGAAAAGCCCTTGTTTTAGTGTATGTACTTCCAATGAAACAAGATGGTATCTTAAAATTACGAATGATGGTATCATTCACATAAAGAAAACGTGTGATAATGATAATGACAACAGCATCATTTCATATATCCTTGAGATTAGAGATGGCATTGGATTCCTTCTGGTATCCTGTCAGTTTGAAAATTGTTTACTTACTAAACATGACTTGAAGAATAAATACTTCATCAAACTCCCAGGATTACAGAGAATAACAGAGGAGACATCAGTAACTATACAACTCACTCTAATCTTACCGGAAATAATAACAGATGATGTTTATAGATTTAAAGCTGAAACAGAATATAAAATCGAACAGTCTTCTTTCGTGTGGAAAGTAGAAAAGTTCTTAAGGGATGATCAAGATAGCAGAATATTTACCTGCTCGGAATGGGTAGATTTTTATGTAAAGCTTTCTAAATCCGAAAGATTCGTTCAAATATGTATCGAAACTCTAAAACAGGAGCACTTATTTTGTTTTCTTGATTGCAAAATTGCTCTACTAGATAATAATGGAGCAGAAGAAATTTCAGAAACAGAAGAACGGATATTTCTTTTACCGGAACGCTCTTGGAAGTTTCCTGATTTTATCGAGACTTCTTACCTTGCAAATGAGAATTCTAAATGCATTAAGTATGACATGTTTTCTTTAAAATTGGAGTTTTGTGTATCAAGTGGAGTAACATTTCAAGATGGGGACTATTGTTCTGACAGTGAAACTTCTGATTGGGAACCTAATGATTCATGCACAATGGTGACAACATCTAAATCAGAACATACAAATTGCATGGATTCGGTGGCTAATTTACAAGAAAATTTCTGACGCATGTATATGGAACATTTACAAACAGACGTGGAACTCCAAGCTGGGAAAGAAACATTTCAGGCACACAAGTTTATACTATTAGCCAGGTCCCCTGTCTTAGCTGATTTATTAAAAGACCAGGAGGTGCTGGAAAATCGGACTTGTTTTCTGTATTTTCCTGACATGGAACCTGAGATTCTTGATATTTTCCTCCGATTTATGTATGACGGCCTTTTAGAGAATATGGATTACGATTCTGCGGCAAAGCTTCTAGTTGCAGCTGATGAATTCCAAGTGCCCAGCCTGAAGCAAAAGTGTTCTACTTTTCTGATGACCAACTTGGACGAAGATAATGCCTGCGATGTTCTTATTCTAGCCCACAAAATTGAACTAGATACCTTGAAAGCATCTGCTGCTAATTATATTGTAGAACATGCCGATATAATTTTGCAAACTGAAGAATGGTCAAAATTACTTAAAAGTAATATGGACCTGGCAATGCATATTATGCGCGATTTATCCATTGTTTATTCTTCTAATAAAAGTAAGCAAATTGTACCTAAATTCTAGAATTTTTGTACTAATATTCTTTTAATAACTTTTGTGAGTTAAAATGTTTCTTTAATAACATTTTATATATCTTAATGGATTGGAGTCATTTTATTTTTTAAATTCTTAAAATATGTAAATGTAAATTAACATTTTGCAGTATTTTTATTATAATAATTCAAAAAGTATTTCCGATCACTTATAAAAAAATTCACTGTTTTTAATCTTAATAACTTGCGACATATGCTTGATTATAACTGTTGAATAAATTTTTCGTTTCAGTCTTAATTCTGCGCTAATTTTATTCAATTTGAAACAAACTTAAATTTTATAAATTTAAACTAATTTTTATAAATAAATAATTAAATGTAATATAATTAAAATACGATTAGAAATAATGATATTAATTTTCATTAAATTAATATACATTAATTTAATTTGCATATTAAATTTAAATTGTGAGATTTTATTTAAAAAAATGTTTTTTTTTTAATATATACACCATAATATCCTGATTAGAGAATAATATTTTATCCTTGTTTACTCAAACTATTATTAAAAAATAACATTGAACTTCTGTAATAATATAAATTTTATATTTTTATCAATAAAAGCTTTTCTAAAATTTTAATTCAAATTATTTAAATCCTATGATTTGATTATATATATATATATATATATATATATATATATATATATATATATATATATATATATATATATATATATATACAAGATTAATATTCGTTCCTGGTAAATTTAAATATCCAATCATGATTTTGCAGGTAGAATATTAGAATGTATATAAATTTCTTTATTGTCTTTCTTCAGCATTTTATGTATATAAGGTTTTGTTATGTTCATTAAAACATGTACATACTCATAATATTTATATATTATAATTTGAAAACTTGCCAACCTTTCAAAATTTGGTTTTTACGTCTTCCGCTTTCAAAACATCCGAAGTATTATTGCGAAATTAGACTATATCAGCATATAGTTTTAGGCTTCTTTATTTATGTCATAATCGATGTTTTTTTAACATGACGTCAAAAGTAATATTTTCCTCATAGGATTTTCGTCATTTGATTACCGTAAGGTACGACATGGTATGTCGAATAACTCTAATTTTCATGCTTTTGTACGCATGATTATTATTACATGTGACATTAATTAATCAAATATATTAAAATCAACTGTATCTGAGTAAAAAAAACAAAACATTGTGTACTAGTTTTGAAGTGGATAAGTGAATAAGCGAATTTAATTAAATTATTAAAGATAACTTTTGGTAATTAATCTTTACTGAAAATTTTGGAAAAGATAGTAAGTTATGTTTTAATTAATATTAGCAATATTTTCGATGCATTCAATGAAATTTCAATCATTGAACTATGATCATTTGTTTAACTTAATATCAAAATATAATGCAAATTTTCCATTTTGTATTTCTTAATGTAAAAAATACAATAAATAAGAAAATGAAAAATGCATCTATGAGTATTTTTATAATTCTGTTTAATATATATTAGGTGAAAATGAAATTGATGACCTTTAATTACAAAATATGTTAAAATAAGAAATGGATTCATTTTGCTTTTAACGGTGACGATGGTCTGATTAGTGAATACGTTCACTCTCCTTATCCCCTTATGAAACAGTGAGTTCGTGTTCACTCATCGGGACTGGGACACGTTAAATAAGGCGTGGTCACAATGTCCTCCATGTGAAATGATACCTCTGTAGTAGCAGGCCAAGTCTAGATGTCTTTCACTTTGTCCTTTAGTCTTAGCCTACTACCAAGCTTTTGAATCTCAAAGACCCACCAGATTTCGAAGAAATGATGTCATGCCCATGGAGTGCCCCACTATAAAAGTTGCCTTTACTTCCGCTCCCTGGAGTGCTGAAATAGGAAGAATGTTCCTAGAAAGAGCCAGGAATTAGAAATAAAAAAAATTATGTTGCTTAATTAAGCTTGAACTTTCAACCATGCATCAAAAGTTTAAAGCAAACTGATGCTTTACGTGTCTGAATTCCAAAGAAAAACCTTAAGTGTCAGATTAAAAAAAAAGTTTACATAAATGTAAAAGAAAAAAATGGTAACCTTTGGTTGAAGAACTATATGCGTAAATGTATAATTTATTATTTCTCCTGTAATAAGTATCTAAAATATTCTAATGCATATTTGTTTGAATTTCTTTCTCTAATGTCCTATAGAAATACCGCAACCTCAGTTACAGAGTGGAGATACAACAAGTGCAGCAACGTCGAACCCAACATGAGACTTGATATCACCCATCGCCAGGATATATCAACTTATATGCATTCGAGGAATTTTCTCAAAGGAATCAATACGCATGAGTTCACTATCAGCACCAATGAAAACTCGAGCATTTCTTGAATAATTAATAAACGTAATAAAGAGAGCAGTCTAAAATAGCGAGAACTATCTGGAAAGTTTAATAAATAAAGTGAGACAATTAGCCGAGGACTGGGTTCAAACTCGCTACCTTCAGTAAACAAGCCAGATATGGAACCACTTCGTCAACTATTCGTTGAGAAAAAGAAAATCGGTTCCTTACAATAATTTTGTGTATCATTCGCACATAGAGAGGTGCCACTTAATTTTAAGTACAATCGCCATTTTACTGGAATAAATTTGTATTATTTGAAAAAAGAAAGAGACAATTTCGAACATATTTCTTTAGCATTGTTTTATAGGTGAATGTTTTTGTTAATATAACGGTAAAAAAGTATTATTTGAAATAAGCCTATTCTAAACAGGAGAAAAAAATCATTTTGAAGTAGCTCTTTCATTATCTGAAACATAAAATTTTACAGATTGTTTAAAAATCTAAGATAAAATGACGATAAATGATATCTGGAAAAGAAATCAGTAAAAAAAGCTCATGTGCATTAAATGCGAACATAAGTAGTTTACATAATAAAAAGATTTTCACAGATGCATTAAAATATAAAGGGTTTGGAAAAAATTCAAAGGGAGAGAATAAAATAAAAATTGTTTAAAATGTTACGAATGTCAGTTTAGCTGTATTAAATATTGTTAAAAAATGTCACGAAAATGTCCTTCAATATTATATAAAATTACTCAGTCATTAACTATAGAGTGTATGAAATTGCCTTTACTGAGCAGGCTGATAGGCTTGCCAAAGCGGGATCTCATGTTAAAACCAAACTCTCCTCTGCCTTTTCATAACATCAAAAGAATTTTCTTTTTAATAAATTTAAAAATAATAAAACCTCTTTGTAGAAATGGTACCTTGTTACTTTTCCTGTACTTAGTACGTACTGAGTACAGTTACTTTTACTGTAACAAGTATTTTACCGATTACATTTTGTACTCGTTTCAATTTCTTTTGCACTGCTATCTATCGGATTAAAATATAATGTGACAAAGTTCTTAAAATTTTATAAATTAAAATGAATAAAAACTAAATTAATAAAAAATAGATAATTAATTAAAATTAAATAAAAGTATAGATCACACAATAATATTTTATATTACTCCATAAAATTAATTAATATAACTATGTTAATTTAAATTATTATCATTTATAAATCAACATTCACTTAAATATTAATAAAAAGATTTAAAAAAAATAATTATTATTTATGCAACATTTTATTAATTGCAAGTTTTTATTTTTCCTGTAATGCTTTAACTTTTGGTATGAGGCAAAGAAATATAAGTTATTTATCTACAAACCGTTTTTTGTAAAAACATTGTATTCTAAATTTTCTGGAACATATTTCTTTCAATATAAAAAAATCATGACATTTTGTTATTTACGTTTGTTTTCAGAATTTATATCTGTTCTAAGTAAATTTTCCAATTACTCAATTGTAATTTTTGAAGACTTCAATGTTAATTAAAATATAAAATTAGATGAGATAATATAATTTTAAATTTTCAACCTAATCAGAGTTTTTTATTAGAATTTATTAAGACTTACCAATTATATGGATGAAATTTTATAATTAATTGGTAAATATTTTGGCAAACAATTGTAAAGTGAGAGGTTTAATCAATTACAAAGAGGTTTTGTTTTAAGTTTGCTTACAAAAATACAGCAATTAATCATAAAAATCAACTTAAATTAAATGTTCTTTATTTTTCTATAATAAAACATTAACGAGACAAACATGGTAAAAAAATTTTATGTATAGTAGATAGTAATTTTTATTATAATAAACGTTTATTTGTTTATATTTTTATGTAGTAGATAAACCAATTTTTTTCTAAAATAAAAATTGCATTAACTCACATATCTTATTTCAGTTTCCTGAAATTTAATCAATTTATGGTTAAATAAAATAGCTTTGCAATTAAAACTGCATTAATAATGTTTAAGTAAACATAATCATTTTATATTAAATATTGCTGCATAAAATTTCAATAACTATAAAAAATATAAAACAGTTTTACCTACAATCTAAATGTTATAATGTTTTAAGGTAAAATATTGCGAAATAATATTTAATACAAAATGGAGGAACAGAAATACATATATTTTATTTACATCAATCCATAATTAAGAAAAAAACATGACGGGAATACATGATGGTATAAATAAAGATACGGTAAAAATTAACTTAATTAAAGCTTTTTTTTAATTTCGAAACATTAAACCAAAATGAATAAACTACCTTTATTAGGTTTAAATCAACATTCTCATTATCTGAATAAAAATAAATCGTATGGTAAAAAATATAAAGGAAAATTTTTTCTAAAATTTAAATTCTATGTATTTATAGTAAAATATAGTGAAACTAAAACATGGGGTTGAATAAAAAATAAACATATTTATTGGGAATTATAATAAAATATATGCACAGTAAAAATAACAATGGAAGTATGTAAGCAGATTTAATTTAAATATCTTTTTAATTTAAGAAATCTGACCTAATTTAAGGTTCAAATAAAAATGTTATATATGTTCATAAAATAAAATAAAATTTTTTTTAAAAAATAATAACAAAAGTTAATATAAATTGCTAAACAAGAATATCATGCTTTTCTTACATTTAAAAAAAACGTGATATATTTGAAAAAGAGCGATAATCTCTAAAGACATGTGCCACGATTATTGGTTTTCTCAACTCATTTATTTTATTAACCGAAACGAAGCAAATGTACTTGCATATTTTCGCAATATGAATTCATAATGTCTCCCTCACCAACCCAAAGAGATCCTTCAATTCCAAAATATCCCTCTTCTATTTTCCTGTTAAACCAACTGCCATTTCCCTTCTCCCACCCAGCCTCCCTACCATAAGAATCTACCGCAATCTCATAATTCATCCGTCTGTATGGATATATCGATGACATTGTTACTTGTACTCGCTCTATCATTGGCTCTTCTGTACTTGTTACATTCAGTCAAGTACACTGTAGTTACACTCATTACTTTGTAACAACCACGTACTCACGTACTCGCTGACTACTTAGTAACAGGCACGTACTCGGTCTGCCTTGAAAACTGCTCAAGTACATTGCACCTACAACTGTCTGAGGATACTCGAACTCGCGCTGACTAGGTTACTGGAAGTACTGAGTATTTGGAAAAAAAAGTACTAATTACAGGTTGTTACATTCAAATACTGATTACAAAATACTGGTTGCAGGTATTTCCCTACCTCTTTATATAGGATGCTGCTGTGGGTAAGAGGTGGATTGTCTTTCTCATCAAAAGTAATAGAATCCTCCATTCTCGTCTCTTGATGTTGCGTACTTTCGTTTTCTCAATAACCAGAGCTATTTGCAGAAGCAATTACATCTTATTGGAGTGAAAGATTCGGATTGTTTCCCTCTGTGCCACCAGGGGGAGTATGGATTGTGGCCACTAAAAGGTGCCTTATTGTTTCAAAGTTTCATGAAAACAATTCAACAGACACTAATTTGAATTCTTTTTATGGTTCATTACTTTATTGGACTGTTTGTCACGGAATGCCGGAAATACCGAAGACTGACGTAGTATAAAAAATATCTGTGCAGTCACTGTCTTTCCCATTCTTAATTCGGCTGTTACTTCACTTAAAATAATACTGAAAAACAACTTCATTTATTAAAAATGTTAAGAAAAATGGTTTGACCACATCATGTGCTTCCAGCTGAAATAAATTGAAAATGCCTGAAAAACGTAAAAAATAATTATTAAAAATCCAAAGAGATGAAATTAATATTTTTTTAAATTTCCTGTAGAAATAAAATAAAATTGATCGTTGGTGGTTAGGTAACACATTATAAGTAATTTGTAATCTCCGATGTTATTTAAGTTAGAGTGCTGCTGAGGTGTTTAACTGCCTAACATTATCTCTTTTCATTACAACAGAAATAAGCAACTAGTAAATATTATGTATCTAAATTAGTTGAAGAGGCATAACTGAGTTATTTTAAAATAAACTGAGTTATAGATTCAAAGTCAAATATATGATATCCATATATATTTCATTAGTATATTGGTGGTATATTAAACTTTGTATTGGTTAGTATTTAAAAATAAACTTACTTTAGGAATGTAGGAAAAATTTCCAATTGTTTTTAAATTATTAATTTGATAACACCGTATTCTAAAATGTCACGTGATTCTGAAATGTCTCCTGATGGAAATTATTTTTTTCCATTTTTCGCAATTACAATCCTTCATTCAGAAATTCTAGAAAAAAAAAGTAGCCTTAAATTTCATGTTTTGATTCTAAAATCAACATTTTGAGTAGCGCAAGAATAAAACACACTTGAATGAAGAAAAACCACAAATATTTCCAATTTTCGTAAGTTGAAAGAAAAATTTCATAAAATTTATACATATATAGAGCTGCAGGCGAGTTCCGGATGTACCTCTAGGTTAATGGAATTCTAACACTCGCCAACACCAAGTGCCTCAAAATTTTGAACCCCGATGATATGACGAAGTTACATCCGAGTTGGCACCCCACATCCATGCTAGCCGATGGAAGACTTTGGACGGCATATATTAACATGGACGTATATACAGACGACGGAAATAAGATGTGCAGTGATTCGCGGTTGAAAGAAATGAGTGAAAACCAAATTGGAAAAGAAAAATCATTTCTTGTTGGGGTCGCCAAACTTCGTGACTTCACGGACCAATAAATTCATGATTCAAATCCCACGATCCTGTAATAGGACCTTTTTTAAGTGTTAATTATATATTTGTAAAAAGAATCGTGATCTAAGAACACATAAAATGTACCTAGTTATACAAAATGAAACACTATATTGATTGTAAACAAATTAAGAAGTCGGCTGTCTTTATAAACCATAATAAAATGAGCAAAAACTGTTCAAACAAAACAATTACAAAGCGGTTTATGTCTATCAAACTTATAGTATTATGCATTCCTAATGTGATGAATGCCTCTCCTTACTTGAAATAAAATCCCGATAAAATTATAAATATTATCCCAATAAATATCAAATAAAAGGAAATGTGCTCATGATTAAGCTTTAAGATTATACCTGTCCACAAAAAATAAAAATTTACAGAAAAAAAAAGAAAACTTTCTTAATAACCCATATATTACACTGAATATATTTTATATTGAATACAATACATCCGTAAGCCTACATTTCAGATGATGGTTAAACCCACATGGTTAAACTTTAAGCTGTTTTAAGATGTCTAAAACAAGAAAAAAAGCAATTCACAAGAAAAGAAAACCATCTCAATAATCCAACTAATGCATTGAATATATTTTATATTGAACTCAATACATCTGCGTAAGCCCATCTTTAAATGCTTGAAGTGATGTACACACACGACTTACAGGAGAAGGGAACGCTAGAAGAGACAAGATATGTAGTTAAAGCAATGTAGCTACAGCAGTATGACTTATTTATTGTGCCGTTATTCTATGAAGTATAGTGTTATTATAACTTTTTACACATTATTAAGAATTGAAATATTTTTCTCTTTAAAACATAATTTCACGTAATGGGTAAGTATATTCCAGATTTTTCTGGCGACAGCAAAATATTTTCCATTGGACCACTAGTGGTCTACAGACAACCACTTTGGTGACCATTGCGTTCTTCTATTGATCTTCTGCTAACATCTTTGTAACGTCTTAACATTTTTGAACATTTTTTAAACATTTAATTTTTTTAACATTTTTACAATGTTAATTAACATTAATAAATGTTTATTAAATCACAAAAGAAGTCTCGTATTATACTAAAACTCTTCTACGAATGTTAAGAAAACCGAAGTTGAGAAATTCTGTTTTAGAACACAAGTGGATTTTGAATCACAAAAATCATAGCTAATATTAAATGAAAACTTGTATGCCTTAAGAACTAATGTTGTTCCTAAAGCTAAAAATTATCATATTTTACATATACACATTTCCTAATGTAATATTCACTGTCACCATGTGCAATAACTGACCATAAAACAAGTCAGCTGGATCTGACAACTTTTTTACCACAATTTTAGAAATTAATGACATACTTATGCATTCCTGATTTATATTTGTGTATAATTTCTCATATATAAATATTTTATTATCCTTATATCACTCTATTAAGGGGTCAATATTTTATACTTGAATTTGTTATCACTTTATTTAAAAAATGCTTAACAAAATCAAAACATTTAAGAACTTGTGTTCTAGATATTTGTTGAAAATATTTTCACAGAACACATTTGGGTAAATGAAATTACTTCATTTTAATAAAAACAAATTTTTAATTTACAGTTGATTTTTAATATATTTTCTGTATTTTACTATTAATTCTAATTAAATAAGAATATATATATGTTGTATAGTCCAGAGAATGCAGCGCCACCGCTACTGCCCTCCCCCACTTGAACTCCTCTTATCTACCCGCACATTGCGCGGGGAGATGGATCAGCAAGGACGTAGTGAAAACGCTCCTGTAATCTAATCTTTTGTTTTATTAAATATCTTTGTTAGTTATTATTCAATCCTTATTCAGCAAACCCCTAGACACCCCCACTAGAACATGGGGGCTCCCGCCGGTCTTCATCATCTCAGCTATTTTTAAACTTAAAATAGAGAAAGTCGCAGAATATAATGGCGCATATGTAGCGTCGATCAACAACCTCACCGTCACATTTGAAAAGAGCCAATAAAACCGCTCGCAGGATCAATTCCACCGTCCCACCAGCTCAGAGCCAATACTACCGCTCTGGAAAACCCAAATTCATCGCTTCATCGAAAAAGCCAATACCACCACTCTGAGGATCAACTCAACCGTCCCTCCAGTCAAGATCCAATATCACCGCTGCAGAGATTCAACTTCATTGCTTTAACAAGATCCAATAAAACTGCTCCGAGAACTAATCCCAGCGTCCCACCAGCAAGGAGTCAATAACACCACTCTGGAAAACCAAATCCATCGCTTCAGCGGAAACAAGCCCACATACTATCGCTTCGAGAACAACCCCACCGTTCTGCCATTAAAGAGCCAACAATTTCAAATAGGCATCGCATATACTCGAACCAGGTAGGATCAAACCATTTTTACTAAGCATGTACCGAAACCCGAAAATTTCAATTTATTGTTTTATTCCCTCGAACGTGCTTTCACAACTAAAAATACTCCACACGAATTAAAATCGGAGATATTAATTAATATTCTCAGTGAAAAAGCCAACAGCATAATATTCTACATCTCAGAAAGCGAATTTCAAGATTACGAAAAAGTTAAAAATATTATTTTAGTAAATTTCAACCCCCCCCCCAAGAATGCTTAATAAATTTCCGTAGAGCTCAATGTCTAGCAAATGAATCACATGTGCAATTCTCGTCATGATTAACTAGTGCTTTCGAATATTATTATAAACTTCGTAATGTTACTGACTTGAAAAATTTATGCGAATTAATGATAGCGGACAAATTATTTTCCACCCTTGACCGTGAAACCCAACAACATATTTAGATACGTCAAAGTGAAAGTTAGTTCAAACCAAATGAATTAGCAAAAGAATGCGATATATATTTTGTTTCGAAAAGAAAATCTTTTACCGAAACCCGCCAACCACCGTTTGAAAACAAACGAAAAAACAATTCATTTCAAAATTACAATCGCTACTCACGCGACAGAAATTTCCTTGACCACTCGCGAAATACCGCGATAAACAACTCACGTGCAGGATATCGCCACAGAAACGAAACTGTCTCAAACACTCGATCTAGTTTTCTGTCAAGTAACCCCATTTGCAAAGTAGAAGGTAACTCATTCAATGAATCGATAAATCAATTACACTATAAAAATATTTTTGTTAATGGTAAAATAGTAAAAACACTTATAGATTCTGGAGCAAATATTGTCTACATTAAATTCCACCTTATTTCACGAAACACTATTTATGTAGGTACTGTGCAACTCACATGCACTTTTAACAGCGAAGTTCAAGTGCAACTAGCAAAAATAAAATTAGCCCTTCCGAATTTTCGAGATAATCCGATAACGGTAACAGCAGCCGTGTACCAAAATCTTTACTGTGATTTAATAATCCCCCCTAATATTTTTGAGGATTTAGAAAATGCAAAGAAAGATTACATCAGAATTGAAAGAGAAAATTCAACTCTCACTTCTATGGACTTTGCATAGCATGAAGCAGCGCTCCTCTGATTTAAAGAATTCGAATACAAGCCCTTACCCACATAGTGCCACTCGTTGCTAGTTTCTAAAAATGGATCTGGTGTTACTCAACGGGTCGAAGAACAGTGCATTCGAACTGATAAGAGCTCCCATGATAGGAAAAACACAAGAGTATTAGAGGACAAAGTTTTCCACTACCACTCATCGAAGATATTTTTGATAATCTACAAGGAGCAATTTTATTTTCAAATCTCGATCTCAATTCAAGTTTTTTCCATTTATCCGTTGAACCTGATAGTCGTAAATACACCAATTTCACAACACACAACGGACAATATGAATTCATGAAAGTTCCCTTTCGTCTGTGCAATTCTCCCCAATTATTTCAAAAATACATTCAAACTGTGTGTCTTCAAAGAACTCATTAAAGACAATACTGTTATCATTTACATGGATGACTTCATATTCCCATCAAAAACTGAATCTGAAGGAATTTCAAAGATTGAAAAGTTCCAAGTTACTAATTATGGATTAGAGTTCAACTTTAAAAAGTGTTATTTTCTACAACGTAAGATAAATTTTCTTGGTTATGTAATCGAGCAAGGAATCATTCATCCTTCAACAGCTAAAACACAAACGCAGCTATGAATTTTCCTGAACCTAAAACAATTCAATACATTCAATCTATCTTGGGGATGATTGGTTACTTTCGAAAATTTATTAAAGACTATGCATTAATCACAAAATCTTTAAGTGAACTTTTACGAAAAAAAATCCCATTTACATTTGGCCCTAAACAAAAACAATCATTCCTAACTTTAAACAAATCCTGTCATCAGAACCTGTACCCCATTTTTTCGGCAAATGCCCCGTTACAAGTACACTGTGATGCCAGTTCGAAAGGATTCGGTGCCATACTCCTTCAAATGGGTTCTGACAATAATTTCCATTCAATATACTATATGAGCAAAAAAACATCTCCACAAGAAGAGAAATACTCGAGTTATGAACTAGAAGTTTTAGCGATAATCACAGCATTGAAAAAATTTCGACACTACCTCGTAGACACAAAATTTCAGATTTACACAGATTGTTAAGCTTTCCAAAAAACAATGTCTAAAAAAGACTTGCCACCCAAAATAGCACGATAGGCTCTCTTCTTGGAAGATTTAGATTACGAGATACTCCACAGACCAGCACGACAAATGCAACATGTTGATGTTCGCAGCCGTTACCCAATCATGGTCATACAATACAACGAAATAACACAAAAAATAAAAGAAGCACAAAGTAAAGCTGAGTTTACGTCAAGTATTAAACAATTATTTCAAACATCTACTTCAACTGATTTTACATTAAAAAATGATATTTTGTACAAATTGGTGAACGATCAAGAACTTTTAATAGTCCCACTGGATATGCAAAAACAAATTGCACAACTTCAACATTCTAAAGGACAATTTAGCGTAAACAAAACAGAAGACTTAGTCAAACAACAATTCTTTCCCCAATATACAGAAGACTATAGAAAATGTTATCACAGATTTCATCCAATGCATACTTTCATCAAAAAAATTGGCAAAGAAGAAGGATTTCTACATCCAATACCAAAAGCAGACTTACCGCTTGATACATACCACATAGATTTCCTAGGACCACTCCTATCCACCAACAAAAACTTCAAACACATTTTTACTGTAGTAGATGCTTTTACAAAATTTGTTTGGATTTATCCAGTCAAATCCATTTCAACACGTGATGCCTTAGAAAAACTGAAACTACAACAAGTAAATTTCGGAAACCCATGACGAATAATTTGTGATAAAGGACAAGCTTTTACTTCAACAGAATTTCAAAAATATTGAAAGAAAGAAGACATCAAAATTATTTTAATCACCACAGGAGTACCACACGGCAATGGACAAGTTGAAAAAAATTAAAGGAACATTAATATCAGTTTTAACAAAACTAACACTTGAAAATCCTAATCAATGGTCCAAGCACACATCATCTCTACAACGAGTTATCAACAGCCACCAAATTTACACCATTTGAGCTTCTAACAGGCGTCAAAATGAAAAATAAAATGACATCAAAATTAAAGAACTTCTGGAAAAAGAAAACTACCACTTGGTACTACAGAATAAGCAGCAAGTGAGAGAAGATGCCAAATTAAACATTTTAAAGTTACAAGAACAAAGTAAAAAACAATACAAGAAACAGCGAAAAGAAGCGAAAAAATATAACACAGGAGACTAAGTTGTTATAAAGAAAACCCAGTTTGGTGTAGGAATGAAACTGCGCCCAATATTTTTCGGCCAATTCGAAATCGTGAAGATCTGGTGTAATGATAAAATATATTGTTAGTATTTAAGAAATTTCATTATCCATGATGAAATTGTAACATGTTTTATATTTGGTTTTTTCTTTATTTTGAACGGATTTTTGTTTATAAATATTTATTTTCTCCTAATTCAGATTCTTACATCGCTCTAAGCAAATTCACTATCATGAAAACTGTGTATTTCTTCAGCAGGTTCATCCTTATAGGTTTGATCAATAGCCTGCTGAAGATTCAGCTTCATTAGATATAATTCTCAAACGTTCCATCCCTTTTTTATATTTTATTGATTTCCAGTTATATACCATTATTTAGAAATGAAATGGCACACAAATGTACAAAAACACTTGCAAATAAGAAACTTCTACTTATAAAAGAAATTTTGAAACAATACTGGTCACATGGGGCAAAGAATCATCTCCAATAAAATATAAATTCTAGAAACTATCATTTCAAATGAACAAAGGAAAAACGTGTAAAAAATATCAATACTCCATTGTTATTTTTTTACCTGTTCCATCGGAGGGGAGTGTCAGACAGTAAAGCTCTCCACACGCGATAGGATTTTTCCTATGGAAAAGTTGTACCGTGTGTGGGAAGTTGGACAGGTTCAAGAAAATTCAAACAAGCTCTGATTTTCCTTTCAACAGGGGTTAGTTACAGAAAATAAGCAATTGATTCCCGTTGTCGCGTGTCTGTCCCACAGGGTTGCAAATTATTTCTTGACGACACTTGGGAAAATGAACATTTGAAATTTCTCATTTACTGAAACTTAGATTCACGTTTTACAACACGTCACGAACATTAGATTCCTTTTTAAAATTGTCCATGAAGCAAATATTGCAGAAATTAATTGAAGTCAGATGAGCCTTGTTTGAGGCAAATAATGAGTGTCGATTACACAAATAAAAAGAAAGTTAGCTTAAGAAAAATTACTAGAAATATATAAAAAGATAGATGAAAAAAATTCCATTAACGAAATAAAGGAAAAAATTAATGCCATCCGTAGAACCTATAAAAGAGAAAAATCAATGAATCGAAAAAAAGTGGTGTAAGCACGGAGGATGCATATGTGTGCCGACTTTATGGTACTTTAAATATTTATCATTTCTGGACGAAACTGCAATTCCACGTACTGAAAGTATCTACCATGAATTCGGTTGATTGGTTGGTTTTTATGGCGCAAGGTCCAGATAAGGACAAGCTGCGCCAACCACAAGATATTATACACCAGTTTTTTTCACCCATTAAAAGTATTAAATAGTAATATAGTTAAATTGTATATTAAAGGTATAAAATAGAAATATAGTTAAAATGTATATTAAAAGTCTGTAAACATACAGTATACACATGTATAAAATTAAAAACTTGATATTTAAATAAAATATTTCTAAATCAGATAAAATTCATAAATCCTATGTCTTTTAAAAATGCAAATAAATTGCGATTGAGTGGTTAACCAAGTAGATCTTCTAATGTTAAAATATTACTATTAAAATATCTAAGACGCTGATGGTTAAAATCTGGACACACAATTAAAATATGATATACTGTGAATGGCTCATCACACTTTTCACACCATGGTTGGAGATCACTTAAAATCAAATGCTTGTGGGTGAAACGCGTGTGACCAATTCGAAGGCGAGTCAGTCTGACGTCTGCGCTTCGTGGAGATAAAACAGTTAATGGAATAATGTATGAAAATATGGAATGGAGTTTGTTGCTGACTTTTAGGTTCCAGGATTCATGCCAAAGTGAATATATGAAATGTTTGAATCCTTTTCTCATGTCCATTGATGGTATTGAAGGCAAAATGGAAGTAGCTGCAGATTTAGCTGCAGCATCAGCTTTCTCATTGCCCTCCATTCCTATGTGGCTTGGAATCCAACAAGACAGTATCTCAAATCCCATGTTAGTGACAGAATCAATTAATTTGAATATCTTAGACACAACTGGATGGCAATTATTGTTGTTATTCCTCAAAGCTTCTAATACACTCATACTGTCAGTGTACACACAGAATTTACGTTCATTTGTAGTTTGTAGCAGCTGAAGTGCTCGGTATATAGCCGTAGCCTCAGCGGTGAAGATGGAGCAGGATTTGTGAAGGCTATAACTGTAGGAAGTATCATCAAGATAAACTCCACAACCAACTGATCCTGGATACTTGGATCCATCCGTAAATACTGGAGTGTACATAGTATACTGACAGCGATGGAATGAATAAAGCTGTTGAAGAATAGCAGTATTTGTCTCTGATTTTTTATTTTTTCCAAAGAGATTTAGCACAATAATGTGTGGAATATACCAAGGAGGATGTGCGAAAAGGTCAGTAGACTCGATTCGGACATCACCATGAATTCGGACACAAGTTTTGTTGAGAATGGTGATAAAATAAGTAACATTAATTTATTTTGTAAAATTATTCTCGATCTGAATGAATATATATAATTACACATTTAACGTAAAATTTAACTATGAAATTTTATAAGCTTTATTAGAACACAATATATTTTTTATTTCAGAATGCTTACAAATCTTCAAAGTGAACATTTTAAAATTTTAATTTTCTATATTTTTAAATATGAATTAAGTTTAAACAATAAAAGTATTAGTTGAGATTATTCTGTTGTTTCCTTTAAATATTCTTTATACAACTAAACAATAATAAAATTAGAAAATTAAAAATTATTAATTGATTAATAATAACAAAAGGAAATTATTTACATTTAAGCGAAATTAAAATTAAATGCACTTTCAGTTATGATTTATCATTTGGTAAATGTTTATTTGTTTCCCTTTTATTTAGAAATCATTTAAGAAAATATTATAAAATCTAAGGATAATTTAGCTAAAACTGCAATTATGGTTTGATGCATATGCTCGATTTGCCCGTTTTATCGAGGTATTGGAGTCGTGATAGGTAGGTGCTCAATGCTGTTTTCATTACAATAAGATTGAAAAACATTAAAATTACAAAATAATGAAGATAGTCCATTTTGCATTCAAATAATCCACAGACTCTGTAGCTCAAACGCTAAATAATGGTTTCATTATCTTAAATTTTAAACAAACATCATTTTTTCTTTTGTTCACATTGATATGCAAAAATATTATAAAGAATTTTATAATTGTAACGCATAGCATTCAAGGAAGTGATTTGATATAGACTTGCATTTTTTTCTCTGAATGCAATCAAAAAAACTGAAGTATATTCAAATATGAAATGATTCAAAATGAAAATACTCATATAAAAAATAAATATTTAAAATAAATGAAGTAAACTAAAATTTTTAATTGAATGATGAATGTTGCATATATTGATATAAAAAATAAATGCACTGAATTTACTATGACTTGAACTAGAATTTGTGAAAACATGAACGAATTATTTTCCGTGCACGCGCATGTGAAACCTGGGTGAAAATGAAAGATATATATAGATGATAAAAATCTATAAAATACATTTATCGAATATTTTTTTTATTTTTGGGAAAATTAAATAGCACAAAAAATGATACAGACATTGGGAAAATGTTTTAAAAAAATATTGCTTTTCATTTTTAGAAGAAATGTTCATATATTAAGATATAAAAGGAAATGTTTTATTTATTTTTTATGACTGACTTCAAAATACTGTATAACTTGAAACTATTGTTTATACAAATGTTATGAAATTAAAATTAAACTCTTAATGTTTGGATATAAGTTATGAGTTAATTTTTTTTTAACTCTTTCTGCATTAAGTTCAAATCATTCCTTTTTAAGAAAGAGAGAGAGAGTTGATTTCTAAACCTCCGATATATAACCATTGTTACATACTTAAGGGGCACAGAGATTACTTTATATATATGTGTGTGTGTGTGTGTGTGTGTGTGTGTGTGTGTGTGTGTGTGTGTGTGTGTGTGTGTGTGTGTGTGTGTGTGTGTGTGTGTGTGTGTGTGGATTAGTTTAATATACTAATAATAGAACAAATTGGCATTTTAACTTTAATACATTAAACATTATTTACAATATTTACAATTATAATTACAAAAAAGGATTATGAATATAACATATTTCAGAACCGTTAAGACTCAAAACTCGTCTTAACTAGACCGTCTTCTGTTATCATTTAAGTTCTTTTTCAAACAATTGATACCAGGATCGCTGTTAAAGCAGTAAGCACGTGATGATATCATGATTATGTGGTGCGTCAACAGATACTCCACATATCTCATACACATACATACACAAACACTTACCCACCTACTTACACACACACATACACAAACACACACACTTACACACAAATACACAAACACACAAACACTTACACACACATACACAAACACCCACCCACTTACACACACCCATACACAAACACCCACCCACTTACACACACCCATACACAAACACCCACCCACTTACACACACCCATACACAAACACCCACCCACTTACACACACCCATACACAAACACCCACCCACTTACACACACCCATACACAAACACCCACCCACTTACACACACCCATACACAAACACCCACCCATCCACTTACACACACACACACATATATATACAAATCCCAACCCCTCAAATGTGATACTATAGTATGATAACTTACAAAAAAAAATAAATTAAAACTGTCTCTAAAGCATTGTTAAACTCCAAAGTTTTACAACTCTATTTTAAAAAAATAAATAAATAAAATAAAAAAATAAAACTTTAGAGTGAGCCAGACTTGCCTGTCTTCTTAATTAAAATAGTTTTGTAATATCTATATGCACTTATATATATATATATATATATATATATGTATATATATAGTTTTACTTTTCAAGAGTTTATAATTAGATATTATCACCGAAATCTATATAGTTTTCCTCTATTAAAATCGAAATTAAATAAGCATGCAATGTGTAATTTATAAATTTATTCTATCAATGATAAAATTACCTAAGCTTAATGTAGCGAACAGAGAATTCATTAAACTGCTCAATTATATGTTACATGTTTTTATGCATGAATTGAGCATCTGGAGGTGACATTAGATTATTTAGAAACATTTCGATGCTGTGGGCTGACAGCCTACTCACCAAGCGAATGTCCACTGCATTAGAAGAACCCATCACATTGAGATAGCGAATTATTGCCCTGCATGGCCGATGGTGTGGCCTCCTGAAAAAGGTAGGTTCGCTACCGGAACATGTCAGCCGAACCCTTCCACCTACCCAACTCCCCGTATTTATTGGTGTTACAAAGATTCCATGATAAAAGCCCAGATACGTGGTGGAACGTCACCGTGCCTTGGATCATGCGCTCTCTAGGGAGAATTTGTCTCCCTAGAGGAGTTTGTCACCCAAAATCCGTGTTGCTTATTATATATTTCATAACATTTGTAATATCCCCGTCGTTACAAGATCCCTATTGCTGATCATATATGTCATAGATGTTATCGTAATATCTATATTGCTGTTCATATTCGTCGCCGTAAGATCTTCATTGTTGATCACATACGTCGTCATCCTATTCGCATCGTTGCTCATACACGTCGTCGCAAGATCGCCGTGACTGATCATGTATCTCATATACATCGTCATAAAATCCATATTGCTTTCATATACGTTGTTGCGAGATTCCAATTTTTTTTCAAAGTGATCATGCTCTCAACATTCAATATTATTTTTGTATTTTATTACAAAAAATCAAATATTGTACTCTCTTCGAAACCACAAATTCTGTAAAGCTTTTTATACAAACTTTAAGTGATGTCAATCAATAGATGTCAAATTTTTCCTAGTTTGGTTGCCATTGTTTTTTTTTTTAATTATCTCCAATCTTTCTGTAGATCTAAATTTTTAATTATCTTCTTAATTTATGATAATTATCATCTTAATTTTATGGGATGTTTTTTGAGAAAGACAAAAACACAAAATTAAACTCTGTGATGAATATTTAATTTCACTACTTTAATTCCGCATAATTATATATGGACAAAATTTATATTATCCAATATTTATTTTCCAGCTAATGCATAAAAAACTACGAATTTTTTTCATCAAATTTGCCGTCATCAATTATGTTATTCACTACACATTCTGAATTTTAAATGTATACTCATAAAAAAATAAATATTAGAAAAGGAAATATATTTCAATTTTTTTTTTCTTCGGCTGAGAAATTTTCTTTGTGTTTCTCTTTCATAGTTATACAAGATTTTACAGTTAAACCAGTCACTTGAAAAAACAATTACAAGGTCGAATGTTTCCCTCTTCAAAGAAACAAGTTCCTTTCGACACAAGGTTAATTTCTTGTTATCTCGGTTTGTGTGAGAAAAGTCTTTGAATGTTGTTAGCCGATTAAGACAAAGTGGGTATTTTCCTCAAAACTTACTTTCAATTTTCTCTGTTAAGTTATATTAGGTTAGAATAAACGACTATTGATTTGTGCAGAAAAAAAAATTGCTAACATGCATTGTTTTAAAAACTATTTTTCTTACCGTCAACATCAATTTAGATGAAAACAAAAATGTATTCTCATAATTTCGTTAGATATTCACTTGTATTTCTCTAATAGATACAGGCATGCTGGTGCACCAGCTACAGCAAATTTGTAAGTTTAGAAATTTCGAAAATAAACTCCACTGTTTTGAAAATTTATGTAAGTCAACCATTTTGAGACCGACTGATGGGCAGACAAAAACCCTCGTAAAGCATTTTAGCCTCTTCAGCACAAATTGCCTTCCAGTAAAATTTTTCATTGATAGTGGGCCGTATTCATCTATCGCAAGATAGAAAACCTAGAAAACTCTTAAGCACCCGCCCCAACAGGGGTACATGCAGAGGCGCAACATCCTTCTCATGTTGTTGAATAGTTGAGATACAGTGGCTCAATAAATCACACCGCTTCCCATTGAGATCAGCAAAGTGAAGCACCATTTGTCACAGTTAGTGGTTGAGGGGGTGACCACACTCTTCCTCACTGGGTTACTAGAGCACGGAGGGTTGGGGACGTCTCCGCGTTCATCTGTGACGTCCAAATTCCTTCCTTTAATGTGTCATCAATGTGAAGAGAAGGATACCAACTCAACTGTGACTTGAAGCTCATCTCCACCTCTTTGTGTATATTTTGTTCAATAGTGGCTGGCATCGAACCCGGAACCTTATGTTCCGAGGAGTTCCGTCCTGCCTCTAGACATGATTGAGTTTAAGACAGCGATTGGCAAATACTTTAAAGATATTAAAATGTGTTGTATGGTTTTCTTTTCATTGCTTTCACTTTTACACCTAGAATTGATTCTGTGGAGATTTACAGTTTAAAATATATTCAAACTTTCAACATATCCACAGTGAAATTGGTGCAAGAACTTACGAAATGATAAATTGAAAACTGGAGCTTTTTTAATCATTCATATTCTCCATAATAAATCCCAGGTGAATTTCAAAATTTAAATATTTCAAACGACATCTTTATTCAGAAAACTAATTTTTGTACTTTCATTAAAATACTCCATTTTATTTTGTAAGATCGGTAATTGAGATGACAATTTCTGTTCCTTATTAACCCCTTGACTGACTTTGACGAGTCTGACTCGTCATTGATTTCCTGGGCCATCACAGACTTTGACGAGTCTGACTCGTCATTGATTTCCTGGGCCATCACAGACTTTGACGAGTCAGACTCGTCAAGCGCTTCTTTCGGCGGACGCCGTGCAAGTTACAATTAGATTACATAGTTGCTTCACTCGTTCGACGATTCTCATTTAAAAAAGCACACTGAAAGTAAGAGTTCAGTTTAGCAGAACAAAATAACTCTTTCTCAGTCTTCACGTAACTGTTCAATTAAGCGAAATTAAATAGTTTTTTTTTGTCGCATCAAATTCCATTTAATTCGTCAGTCAAGGGGTTAAATCGAGACTATATAAATGAAGTGATAATAAATCTTGACTCCTTAATCGATAAAAAATTTCCTTATCATTACAGCAGTAGGGTTTTCATCAAATATTTTATCCTTACTTTATAAAAACTATCAGTGTACCTTTGATCCGGTTGTTATCTGCATGATCTCTTATTATCGAAGGTAATTCTACTTTACAACATTTCCTAATTTTTATTTTTATTCGCGCGTTCTCTGAATTATAATATTCTTATCGCACACAAAATATTAATATTTTCAGATAGATGCTGTATTAACGCGATGAGCCAAAAAATGTGCAAACAAAATAAATATTAGATAAAAAAAATGTGTGTGTGTGCCTACTTGATTTTTTTGAGTACTCTTCAGATTTTAAAAGTCAAACTGGTTCATTTGTATGTACTTTTATTTTTATAAGTCTCGGCATTACACATTAATGTGCTTCAACAAAATAACTTTTATGCACTTTAATTAATAAATGCTTTCATCTGAAAAATATTGGGCATAAAATAAACGTTACTTTATATTCATCAAAGATAAAGCATCGTTTTTAAGCTTATTATATATACATCATGCTGTTAGTCAATAGCAAATAGTTTTTGAAAGAAAGGTTCTAGGTCAAGAAATATCTGATGACTGGGAATGTCATATCATTACAGTTACTTCCGCATCACGCAGTATTTATTTTGGTGTCAGAATGCTTTTTCCTCTATTTTTTTTCATTGTTCTAAAGAAACATTTTTATGAAGAATTTTCCATAGTGTTCCATGATTTTGAATAGTGTGAAATTACGTTGCACTTAAATTAGAAAATAGGGTTGAATAGTGTTTTAACTCGAAAAAAGAAATATTTTCCTCAATTGACCTTTTAGAACAATTGAAGCTTAGGAAAAGAATCTAATAACAAATGAATAATGATATGCATCACTAATTCCACCAAAAACGTCTTATGGGTAAAAACTGCGATAATCAGGGTAAATCTTTAATATTTAATTTGGTCCCTAATGTAATTATCATTGAATTTTCATATTAGATCATTACTTTTTATGGGAACATTTAAGTTTTATGGGAATTTTGAACAATGATGGATTATACCGTATGAATCCAATCTATTGTACTTTCTCCATCCAAAATAATACACTAAAGTATGTTTATTTACCCTGAGATTATTATAGGCATTTTCATGATTCATTTCATTCAATAAGCTTTCCTTTCGAACTAGATCATTTGAAACACATGAAGAAAGGGGAAAAGGCTTAAACCTAGTATACATTACACGATGGATTAGGCGACATTAGAAAAGTTTTCCTATTTTTAAGAAAGCAAATAATTTGTTGATTTAGCAGAATCAACATTGCCTTTAGACATTGCATTTTAGCCATTTTGCATATGTCATATTGTATTTGTGTATTTAGCCTCTATGCTTTTTTCATGGTATTCTTATGTATTTGCCCTTTTGAGATCAACATTTTTTATGTTTTTGTTTATGATAATTTTTGGTTGTAATCGTAAAAATGTCATTTTGACATCGGCAATAGATTGGTGACATGTTTGAAAATCATGCCAAACATGTTGCGTATACTAGGATTTTACTGGGGAAACTATAAAAATATCAAATTCAGAAATTATAAAAAGCATTTATATAAAATATCAGAAATAAAAATAAATATAAATCAAATTTATGAACTTTATTTTATCAATTGAAACTTAGAATGTTGATCTTGTAGCTCACGCATTATCTGGAGATAATATTTTTTAATTTTAAGCCACAGTCAAGTAACTAGCTACATCAAAGTTTGACGCTTTCTCACCAACTATGTTCAACAATAATAATACATATCACTGATATGTGCTAACGCAAATAGGTTATAACTCAACTTAAGGGTCTAAGTTAGGATCGAATCACTTAACCCTCATAAAAATTTGACACTAAGATACACAACTCCATTCTATTTCATGAAGTCATGAACAAATTCACCAAGGATCCATGAAATCCAGTCAGTTGAAAGTTTAAAGTTAAAAAACCATTTATACAGTAAGGCTTAGTTGATACAACTAAAGTTCTATGGTTGATTCCAACTAACTGATTGCTGTATGAAGGCACTTCATATTGGGCTCCATATAGAGTCAACTTTTCTTCTCAAAGGAAGGTCAGTATTATGTAAAAACAAAAGGAAAATGGCACATTTCTTGCGCTATTTTTTCCGAAAAGAAAAACAAGAATGGAAACCAAGTCAAAAAATTGCATAAATTTATTGTTGTAACACAGTCTGGAAATACGTTCTTTTTCAAATTACACTCACAACTATTCAATTATTCCTCAATTACTTCCGAATGTCATTATCACTTTTTAATGAAATTCATACCTTGATCCATCAGAGAATTCATAAAGAAGACCTGTTAACCAGATTTCACATGGGTAAACACTTACCGTACGGTCACCCTTGGGGAAATTTTCAAAAAGTTGGCAAAGGTGACCGTATGAGGAGTTTCCTATCGAGGAAAATGGCTGAAATAGTGACAATTTTTCATAAATTATTGGTATCTAACAATATGTGCTTAACTAATTTTACAAAATTAACAAAAAACGTAGATTTATAGACTTCAAACATCAATGTTAAAATAATAAAGTTGATATGCTAAATTATCCGTAAAATTTATGGATTAAATTTTTTATTAATTAATTTAAATCGGTAAATATTCAGGAGAAATTCATGACAAATAGGGTTGCCAAAATACTAGTTTGCCGGGTTTCCAGTAAAAATGCTCACCAAATTTGACGCCAAAAAAACGTGCCAAGGGTGATCGTATAGTAAATCTGATCCTTCACATATCTTCTCTTTACTTCCTTGTTTTTTATTCAATTTCAGGTTTTTCTTATTGTAGTTGTCGTGCTTTTTTAAAGTCAACTCGAGAAAGTTTAGCCAAAACTGCGCTAAATGTGAAGAATTATTTTTATTATTCATATGATTTAAACCGGTACAACAGATTATTGTCGGTAAAATCTATTCAGTTTTAAGAAATTTAGTTTAAAATTACATTTTCCTTCGAACAGTTTTTCAGGCCAATTTTATAAACAGAATGTTATTTGATGAACAATAAGGTGGAATGTCATAGAAATAACAAAACAACAACATTACATGAAATTGTAAATTATCTTATAATATGATAAATAGTACGAGAAAATTATGAGAGACCTCTAAAAATTACACCTTATTCATATTCTCATTTGAAATAACTTCCATATTCAACTGTTTTTGTTCAAACAAATGTGGCAAATGACCAGATGTACCTTTTTGTATTGAGCCAATAATGAAAGTAAAATAATACATTCTCATATGCTTAACTACAGCCGAAACTACAGCCGAACTAGTTGTGACTATATAAGAAGAAGTTCCAACGAATTCTTATAATTTATTATTTGGCTACATTTTTTATTTCTAATACATTCAAAAAGCTGTTTCATCTGAAATAGATCTAAAAAGAATTTTTTTTTTCTATATATATATAATTTTTATTCCTCTCTCTCTCTCTCTCTCTTGTAATTATATTTAATGTATATACATTGCCTTTAAAAAATTAAGATGCAACTAATATATTTAGTTAAATCCTCAATTAAAAAACAATAAAATATAATAATGAAGAAGAACAATTATTTTTAATTTAATACTCAAGCAGTATACATGTTATAGTTACCTATGACATTTGAACAAGCCAGGCTCGTTATGCCGTAAATTATGCGAATTTGAGTCAGTAGGGTGAGTCTTTCGTTTAACCAGAGGATTAGGAAGGTGATAATACGACTTTGTTCTAAGATTCCACCGATAGATGGCACCATCAGAGGACTCCTCTCTCAATTTTGACATTGATCTGGAGGGGAAGAAATCTTCTCCAGACCATTACACCATGGTAACTGCTCAACGGGCAGTGTATATGTATATAGGATGAAAGAAAACGTGGGAAAATCAAACCTACATACAGTATATATATAATCAAACCTTAAGTGCCGCGGTTGATTATTGATCTTTAATTATATTTGGTAATTTGGTGCAAAATATCCAAAACAGTAAAAAAAAAAAATGCTTATGATAATCATTTACTCGAATCATTAAGATTTGAAGGGGGATCAAAATTATATTTTCCAAAGCTGATGTTGCTAAAAGTCTCAAATGGCTGGTTTTAATATGTGTGTGTGTGTACTGTAGCATCCCTCTCCCAACATCCAATAATGATCGGCCTCTAATGTTCAGAAGTGGAACTCTATGGCGATACATACATACATATATCATATATATATATATATATATATATATATATATATATATATATATATATATATATATATATATATATATATATATATATATATATTGATTTTTAATTCGTGATACTTAGATTTACACTGATAATCTTACACCGATAAACTTAAGCGATAGCAAATCAAAAACTTTCGGTTGTACATTATTCGCGTAACGTTGCACATTTCAAAAATAATGAGCACACAAAAGTTAATGTATTATTCCTATAATATTTTTATATAATTGATGGACTAACGTAGTTTTAATTGTTCTGAAATTAAATATTTACCATTGAGTGCCATAAAAGAATGATGTGCTTCCAATATAAAATAATGATTCCTTACGAATTAATGCAAGTGTTGTTTAAATAATGTTATTTAGGTTATATAATATTCATAGAAAATTTTATTAAAAAAAAAAAAAAAAAAAGCATAATATTGGAAAATTCAGTCTATAAATAAATCAAATTTAAGAGAATAGATACATTGTACTTTAAGATGACAAATTTATATTTTGTTGGAAATAATTTCAAATGTTTGTTGAAATCTAATATAGTAATCCTCATCATTAAAGGAGAAAGGATAAAAAAATATCTGTCTACATGACCGATAAATACTCAAACCATATGATGCATAACGTATTTTACCTGTTACACAAAATACTGAACGTGATTCCACGTTTGTTTAATAAGCTAAGACAAAAGGTATTTCATCTACTTCCATGAAATTATTGAGGAATTTCTCCATTCTTTCAACGATGTTTTCTTTTAGCAGATTCTATACTCTCTTATATTTTAAGATTTCTCATTTAAATGCAATGGACAGCTTTCAAGAAATCTTCATTTGCTTTTAATATAAGTTTCGTTTTTTTAGAGTACTTTTTGCTAGTCAATATTTTGTCATTAATACTTTTACGAATGGCCATTTTCTTAAAACACTTTAGCTTGGAAACAGCATATATGTCCCACTGTGGACTAAATATTAGCTTCTTTTTTCTCAAATCATAGATTTTAAATTTTTCCATATTTCGAATCTGAACAAAACCTGTCTGGTGGTATTCATTCACTTACGTGACCCCAATTTGCATAACTAACTTTAGATTTTCTATACGATAGTGATCATTTATGATTTAGTGTACCACAAACTTTATTCTATTTTATTCTAATATCAGTAGGTCCCGAGTTTGAATCCTGGTTCATGTATGAATGATTCCTTCTCTCTTAGTCTCTGTTTTTTTTTTTATCATTTCACTTTCAGGGCGAAGATGGCGCATGCACTGGGTGTTCCTACTATATGCGATGCCATTACTTCGCCCATTATAGAGCTGAATAGGGCAAAGAACTAATAACAGCAGGGCATTAGAAAAAGAAAAAAAAAACATTTAAATATTCCTTAAGATTAAATTGAGTTCGAAGAATTCAAACCATTTTGATAGAACTCTCGCATAAGATTGAGAAAGAAATATTCATTATTTTATTCTCTTTTCCAAAGATGTTCTCAGGTGTAAAAATATAACACGCAACTTGCATTCAAAGTATTTGATGACTAATCTTCCTCGACAACCAAAACTAAAATTAACTTTCACTTTTTCGATGATTATGACCAAAGACTGAACTACAATATGTCTCATTCTGCATGCCGCTCATCATACAAACATTTCTCTTCTTCCTTTTCCACCCTTCCTTCTTTGGAACAAATTAGACTCACGACAGTAACGTCTTCATGAGCTAGTTCACCCAGCTTAAGTCCAATTGTGAATTCCATTTTATTTAGAACATTTTTACTTGACAATAAGTTGCTATATCAGGCTTAATTGACTATTATATGTAATGTGACCGTCAGTGCACACTTTATATATTTCATTCTACTTTATTTTTTACTCATTCTCTGATATGAAATGACATGAAATAATTGCTTTTAAAAAATACAATATCAAAATTATGAACAAAATACATATATAATTAGTTTTTAATATAAGTAACTATTATTAAATATTTTCTGTCTTTAATCTTTCATTATTTGTTTTTATTACTTAATTTTATTTTGAATCACTTGATTTTAAATTCTAAGTAATAATTGAGTTCTTTATGATGTGTTAATGATTACCGAAATTAACGTAACAAAAACAGGCATTATTAATGAAGAATATTTTAAGGAATTGTTTTAACCATAGTAGCTTGATTTCAGTGAATAATGAATGACCATAAGGCAAATAATAATTTCTTTATCATTGTTTGCTATTAGCTTTAATTACATATTACATCTGAATCATTTGCAAAAATTATAAACATTTTGTTATTGTTCTTTGTAAATTACACCAAAATTTTCTACTTCCTTAAAAGCGTCACTTCGTAAGCTTTTCTCATGAAATGGGGAATGGTTATGATTGAATGAGCCATTAAAAATTCTGTTTACATTTTTTAACAGGGAAACTAACGCCAGATTGTTATGTCTTCGAAAAAGTAAACAATTTAAACACACTCAGGGTTAAATGACACATTAGAGGAAGATTTAAACACTCGTTTCTAAATGCTTCAAAATATTTCGTAACAAAAACTTCAAACAATTCAACTCGTACGAGTTGATTCGGTCGACTATTCTTTTCAAATCCATTTTTAAGGCAATTCTGGATAAATCTTCTCTTTCCTCCTTCAAATTCAAGTGTCATTTGAATGTGCTTCGCGTCATTGATATTTAAAATTTTTTACCATTTATTAAACTTTGTTAAAATACAAAGTTTAACTATTGATCTCTTAACGTTCTGAATGTTAGAATAAACACTGGAAAAGAAAAGTTATACAATATTAAAATTAAAGTGAAAGGCATTAGAGGAAAAGAATAAATTACTTCAATGTCAGTTATGAAATTAATATTTGGTCTATCGGAATTTATACAACTAGATCAATTATATGACATTTTGTGTGCCTTTTACGTTTTGTTTTTCTTACTTTTTTTATTTACTTTGTACTCAAGTACTTTTTGCATTCTTTAATTGCTTATTTTTCAAGTTTTCTCTCAAATGAATATTATTAAAATGAAATATTTTCATTAAATAGAACATTTAATTAAAAAAAACTGTTGATGAGTTTTTAAAAATAATAACAGATAAAAATGTATTTCTAGAAATTAATTGCAACAATATTATGGTCTTTAATAAGTGGATAATCAACTTTTGTAAAAGAGAATATCACTAATATTATTTCATAAAGATTGTTAGAAAAGAATATTGTTGCACAAACATAATCCGCTTAACTAATTTTGACCAACATCTGAAAAAAAATATAAGTGTTTGTTGAATTAATTATTTTGAAAAAAAATATGTTTTGATCTCTCTAACATATGAATTAAAAATATTGCTAATTATTTATAATAAGCACAGAATAAAGAACTGCAAAAGTATACTACAAATTATAATGAATTTTATTTCATCTCAAACTTTTCTATCGCCATCTAATTGTATTCAATTTCTTATAGTAATTTAATTCCCTAGTACTTGTGCATAAAACTTACAATACTTGTGCATAAAACTTACAATACTTGTGCATAAAACTTACAATGCTTGTGCATAAAACTTACAATACTTATGCATACAAGTTACAAAAAGAACTTTGAATCTACAGTTGAGTTACATACAGAACCCACCAACTTCCGGTCACAAAAAGGAAGACCCACCAAATCAGGCCATCCCCCTCAGAGGTATTGGTCTTTGGTTTATTTGTTTGAGTAGTTTCACGTCGCTTCCCTTTAAGATCTCAAAGTGAAGCATCATATGCAGCAGGCAGTGATTGGGAAAGCGACCTCGAATTCTCCCTCTCTGGGTTGCTGGAGATCTATGGGCTGAGAACGTGTCCACGTTAATATTTGACGTACTAAGTCCTTCCGCTGGTCTGGCGTGGATATGGAGAGGATGTTGCCAACTCAGGTGTCGACGTAGTCACCTGACCGTGGTTTAAAATGGCAAGGAACTTGGTGATGGGCGAGTATTCCAAACCCGTTAACTTAAGGGTACAATCCAGGGCTCTCCTACACCGCTATGCATGTTTATTTGTCTGCTTACAAAAACCCTAAACACAGCCAATTACATCGCAATTTTTTTCGGTCAAGTGAGCTTCCCATGACTTCTTCCTCTCCACATCCAACGAAAGAGCATCTCGCGCGCTCAAGAACTCTATTTTATATCCCTTAAAATTTACATTCGTGAGTTTTATGGATGATCAGCTCTGATGGTATAAATAACCTCATTACCTCCCTGTCATGATAACAACATCCCTTCCAATCACACACACAATCCATGTCTATTTCTTGACAGAGAAAAATAATTTTTTCATAGCTTGCTTTTCGAAATTAATTCTATATTTTAATGAGTGCTGTCAATTCTTTTGAGGACTACACTGAAATTTGGTGCTTCCTCTATATTTATATTTTTTATATTGTGTTTCAATTTAATTTTTGTTTAAATCTTCCATGTCATTTTCATCTATTTTACGGATATTTGTCACCAATTTCAAAGAAACATTTCAAATTAGGAGAAAATTTAAAATACAATTTTAACACATGACTTTATGATATGCGTAAGCATCTCAAGCTTTATTTTCCAATCTTTTTCTTTGATATGATGATGAGCAATGGTTCTGATCTGACAAAAAGATCAATTTCATTAGCAGCTACAAAGTTGATTTCGTCAATAATTCAATTTCAAGTGTGTGGCAAAAATATTTGTGACTTCAGATTATACTGCAGTAATTTGTTTGTTTTTAATAATTAATCATTTTTATGCTTCACATAAAAATGATTTGCAGTGTATGAAAGTATGAGAAAAAATATCTTTGCGAATTTTATCGATTTTCTTATTAAGATTAGAGCTGATGAGTAAATGATAAAAAAGAATGGCTTATAAATATAAATTAAGAGCTGCTGCTGTTTTGAATATCTTGGCTAGCTTGAAAAAATTTCCTCCATCATGAATTCTAAGCTATTATCTATGAAATCTTAAAGAACTTTGCGCTCCCTGATTTCATACGGTCTACATTTGTTTACATTCTGACATTGAAAGCAACAGCCTACAATTGAAATGGAAGAGAAAACATATTTATATATAAATGTATACTTATATATATCACAAAAAATTACTTATTTAATGATTCAGTTTTAAATATCAAATTGGACAAGCGACGTCCACCATTGGCGATACAGTGTGTAAATCGAATTCTGGTGTTCTCATCAATCTTTCCAGCACATTGGCAGGTATATTCACCGTTTTTCTTTGAATGTTTCTTTTCAGATCTTAAAAAGTTTGCGAGTGGTCAGTATAGGCGCGGGACTTTAAAGACGACCATAAAAACAAATTATAGAGGACCCAATCGGAAGAATGCACTGGACGCTCCAAATCGTTTCTTAATTGAAATGAGGTACCCAGAAAAATAGGCCTCTACGACAAATGCGCGGTGTTTATTACTTCAACGCTTGATGCGAACTGAAACACAATGTCACATTACTTTATGATCTCCTCTCTGAAGTGAAACACGCCAACCTCATTATCTTTACTACTTTATTTGTGTTACTGCAATTCCAAATAAGGAAGTTATATTAAGCGCAACCAATTAAGATATATATATACATATTATTATTTTTTTTTTATTAAATTTAAAGACAGTAAAAAAAAGTTAGAATTATGTAAGGTAAAACGGAAAATAAAATTTTCTGATAAAAATATATATATTTATAATTGTAAATAATTACGATATATCTATTTCAAAATATGTATTTTCTATTAATTATAAAAATCTAATTTATCGGATTTAATTCGACTAATTATTTGATCTGAGGGATTGATTTTAAATTTGAAAACAGGAGTCACATTTTATGTACACTCTGTAATAAAATATTATCATAAATTATTTTATTGAAAAATTATATTACACACGACACATATTTATTCTCAAAAGTTAAACTTTTTTTTAAATACTCTATTTTTTTTTTTTTTTTATCATTATAACGAATTATTTTAGATGTCTCGATTTGAAACCTAAGAACAATGGCCACTTAAGGATCCAAATTAAGAATAAAATGCCGGATAAATTAGTTTCAATGCCTCATTTTCGTGACGAACTCTTTTTGTGTAACACTCATGTCCTCATTGTATTTGCATACATAAATGAGTATTTGTTTCGATTATTAAACGCAAATCGATTGCACTGTGTGTGTAATTCAGCGATTGCCTGAAAGTTATTCCGCGTAAAAACGCGATTTTCCTGCGACGAGGAACAGGGAGCACAATGCAACAAGGAAAAGCGATTACTTTCAAGTCATGGTCAGGTGGCGGGACGTCTTTTATTTGTCCCCCCCCCCGTCCTCTCATTAGTCGTAACAGTAAAGGTCATGCGCTGAATGGGAAAGAGTGGTCATAAACAAGAAAGTAATCCGCCTACCTGCCCAGAATTGTTTGCATGCCGCTTGCCTCATTTTTCCTCCTGGGATTTCTTTTCCAGTCCGCAAACTCATTTCGTAAAAGCGACACATGGATATGCCTTAAAAGTGGAGGAAACTAAATTATGCAAAAATAATTCATTCCTATCCATAGAGTTCAACTCAGCTGAAGGTAAGTTTTTCTAAGCTATTGAATAGCGTTATGGTTCTTAAACATAGCTATTGATATAGTTGTGTATCGAACACTCATATCTATATTTTTAAGTAAATTTATAGGATGAATTTTATATATTTATGTTGATGTTGCTGCTGCACCAGTATACTTTCCTGTACCTAGCCCTGAATTGGGCCCAACCAGTTAGAAGCAGCCAGATGAAGTCTTCGTGATTTTTATACAGGGACCAAGTAAAAGATTTCCAATACTTGGTCAGCCGACCCCAGAGGTATCATTTCACTTGGAGGACACTGCGACCACGACCTATTTAATGTGGCTCAGCCGTCTATAGCGATCACAATGGATCTTCGGTTTAAGCAGGGATTTGAGCTCACTCTCTTCCGATAATGAGACCCACTACCTAGCCCACCAAACCACTCCGTCCCCTATATATTTATGCCATATCGAATATACTCGGTAAATAAGTTCCGAAACAAATACAGTTCCAGTCATAATTTTCACCCTAATGTATGTAAATAGATTTAAGTCAAACATCGTATCAAATAATATGACCGTCACGAGAACATATGGACTTTGTCTCTGGTAAATGTTTCATAAACTGAATTAATGTGATACTGAGACTATATATATATATATATATATTAGTTTGTTGAAATTGCTAAATTGCTAAAAGCAATCAAATCCCTCTTAATTTACATCCATAGCCTAATGATGAAGTTGATATCTGAGTTGGCACCCTTCTCTCGTTTAACTCCCATACAAGAGAAGGGAGATGACATGCATGGAACTTTCATATTGTATGAGTCCATTCAGCATTGTGGTCTTCAATTGAGTCAGATGTTGGTGAGGGGGGATGTGACACCTTTCACCATCAAACTAGCATGTTTCCTACAAATTTTATTTTGCAATGAGCAATGTAAATCATGTAAAAGATATTTTTAAGCTATTCGGTACACGCGAATGTTTTTTTTTATTTTAATAATTTTTAATTTTATGTTAATGGTTTTAAATATTTTTTTAATTTATAATTAACTGACTTTTATGGCTCCTAACTAAATTAGATTTACTCGAAATGAAGAATAATTTATTTGTTTACAAGCTTTCAGTTCAACAACTTATCGGTTCGATATCCACACCTAGTGTAGATATCTATAGTCATTAAGAACCTATCCTAAGCAATAGTAGCTCTAGCACTTAAGCTACAGTACCTATCCTAAGATATAGTCCTAGCCTTATTCACCATCATGTGATAAAATGAATCCTATAGTAAAAAACATCCTTTTGAGATCTGCAATGTGAAACGTCATTTCACGAGGGCAGTGATTGGGAGGATGACCACATTTTTCTCCCCAAGGTTGCTGGATCTCTGTGGGTTTGGAATGTGTCCCCGTTCATCTGTGACGTTCTAAGTCCTTCCTCTGATGTGACCGGGATGTGGAGAGGAGGGAGTCAGCTCAAGTGTGGTCTTGTGACCTTATCGTGATTCAAAATGTTGTGGCCCTTGGTGATATGCGAGTATTCCAAACTCCTTAACTTCAAGGTACATTCCAAGGTTCGCCTGAACTGCTATGTATGTATACTAACAAAAAAATCAAACGGAAGAGTGCACGATCAAATTGTCCAAGATGTTTGCATTCATTATATATAAAGTATTAATCCAGAGTGACCTCTTCTACATCCCAAAGAAATGTTCGGCTTGACTATTTGAATTACAAAAATCTGATTTTAGCGTAAAACTACTTTTGGGCATTACAATCCCTGGCCGAGATGGCAACCGAATGGTTAGCGCTCTTGCCTTCGGTTCAACAGTTCGTGGATTCGAATCCCACCTTTGGCATTGCTGTTTATAGTGGTTCGGAATCCAATTTAAACCGTAGGTCCCAGTCTGATTAGCCCTCGTGTGCAAAAAATGACCGTTGAGCGACGAACACACCAAGCAGGATTTCAGCCTCCTTAACCAAGCAGCTCCACTTTTGCCCATCCTTGACTTTAGTATGTCAGCCCACCGATGGCGGAGAGGTTAACGCCCCTAACTTCGTAGGTCCTGTGTTCGAATCCTGATTTGGGCATGAATGTTTCTTTCTCTTTTTGTGTTTGTCTTTCTGTATCCCTTCACTTTCGAATACAAATACATCCGATTCTATCTTATTCCCATGTGAAACATCTGTTTTTAAGAAAATTGAAAATATTAAAATAAAAGTTGTTCTTTATTTTTGGTGTAAAGATTATTTATATGTCATATTTTTATATGTATAATAATAAGATAAAAAAAACTAGATATAATAGTGTGAAAGATTTTTATTTAAATTTACAAAAGAAATTCAAACAGAAAAATTTAAATTTCTCAAAAAAATCTTTTGAAAATGGATATTTTAAATTAAAAATATAAAAATATTATTTTGATAAACCAGGAATATAGAAGTGAAATGATATATTTGTAAAGCGAACATATCAGATATAAACTATGACTCTTTTTAAAACAAAAAAAATTGTATAGAGTCATATTGAATAATACGCAATTGGCTGTCAAAAATCTTCCTATATTTCAGTTTCACAATCGAAAACAAAAATCATGTAAGAATAGAATGTCACATGCGCAAACCAGAAGTGAAAACTAGTGGCTGGGAAAGCTGGGTGAAATCAGCGACGGAAAATGTATTTAGAATTTGTTTTGATTGTTTGGTTTGCCGCGTAACAGGCATTTTTAGCCCATCAAGGCGAATTAGACCGAGACATACAATTTAAAGTGGATTTCAAATCTGCCAAAGGTAGGACACAAATCCATGAGTTGTTGAACAGCAGGCCAGAGAGCTAACCTTTCGGCTGTCAAGACGGCCTCAGTTTATTTTGAGAGCGCATTCGTAGTTGGATACCGGACCATTACTGTATATGGGATTGTATTGCCAATATATCAGACATTTTCGAGACACACCACTCTATGTTTTTGTTGAGAAGTGAGAATTACATTTGCAAATAGAAACTTTGAACACCGATTTTATAAAACTTCTTTGAAAAGTAAAATATAATATTAACCCATCTTTATGAGAAAAATTATCAATATCTGTATCCTGTTTCGCATTTTTTTATCCTGATTTTGTATTCATATATACCTTATCCCGATTGTGTTTGTTTTCCTCATATGTTCCCCGCTTATTACCCTGTTCTATACCTGATGTAGACTTTTGAGCTGTAGTTTAAAATCACCATCATGTAATATTTGAATTTACATATTTAATATTTAATATATATATATATATATATATATATATATATATATATATATATATATATATATATATACATATTTGAATTTACGAAAGTTTAAGAAAACGTCACAGAGGGAAAAATTTAAGTGAGCGTGATATGTATACTTGTATATTTAGGATTCTAAATTTCATGTGAGAGAATAATTTTTATTTTTTTTTGCAAACAAAATAATTAACGTTTAACCATAAAGCAAAATAATATGATCTTCTCAATGTCCTTTTAAAAAAATTAAAAAATTCAACGATTTATTTTTCAGCCGTTGGTTTACAAATCTGCTTTTTATTATTTCAGCAATATTAATTAAAAGAAAATTTTTAATGCTGACGTAAGCAAGGCAGTAGTCTTATGATTCAAAAGAGTTGCTTACAGATGTTGTAATTATTAATTTAGATTGCAATTATTAATAAATGAAATTTTTAAAAATTTAAATTGTCTTTGCCAATTTAAACTGACCATAAAATGGATATTTTTATTTTGCTGTCTTTTTCATTTTGCTTTTTCTTTTGTTCTATTGTCCATGTGTTGATGGCTTCTCAAACCGATGTTTTGTTCCTTGTGTAAAAAATCGTTTTACAAACAAAATGAACTTCAACAATATTCACAGACATTCGATGGTGAACTTCGCCTTGTTTGCTGCCTCCCGAACAATGTGATTTGAAGACCGGCAGCAAATTCGTCAATAAGTTGGATTTACGACTCCATCTAAATATAATATTTTAATTAATTATTTGTGACGCAAATGTAACGTTATCTGACATCATGGATATTTTAAACCAATGAGAATTGCAATGAAATGGTGTTGCCATGATCTCAATTGTAACGAAAGAAACAACTACTTTATGGTTAATAAGATGTTCCTCTCCAATATCCTTTAAAAAAAACTCATATATACATTTCATTTAAACTATTCATATTTTTTTTTAAGGTACAAGAATAGAAATTTAAAGAAAAATCAATTTATATTTAATTGTTTTAGTACCCTATTTTATTTAATCAGTATGATCAAGACATACATGACCCTTTGTCTTCCATGAATACATATTTTCATGATTTTCACCCGTTAAACAATACAGTGGCTTTCTTTCGTTCTGAGAGACTGTGAAATGAAATCTTATCACCTCTCAGAATTTGTCATCGCTTAAATATTTGCATAAAATATTGGTGTTAACTTCCGTGAAGCTTAAAACGGGGGGATTATTTTCATAGGGATTTAGAAATGAGATATTTATCTTCCGAAATTCGGATTGTTCTCAAGTTCTATAAAGTTATTAACTAACTTTAAATGTTATTTTAAGTTGGAAATTTTAGAAAAAAAGTAGCCTAAACTTTTAATGAAATGTTTCACTGCAGTTTTTATTAACCAGAGTTCATGTTTACTTATAACACATGTATATCACACAATGATATATTGATACCATGTGAAGACAGAAGAATCGATATTTTTTATGTTTCCTATGCGTTGTCCTGTAATGTACACACTTATTTATATATAGACGGCGGTAACTGAACTGAGACTTTTATTAAAATGTATTGTACTACTCATTAATTCCCTGGCTATCTGTTTCTTCTAACTGAAATTGCTAACCTCAATAAACTGTAGAGTTACTTTAAGCCCGGTGAAAGACGAGTTGAACTGTTGAGCTAACACACACACTTCATCAAAAAGCTACGCCTTATTAACTGAAAGTGACTTTTTTTTCCACTAGAATACCATGGTAATTAAATTCATGTTCTGATAAGAAATTAAGTAGCATTCATTGTCTGTTTCTTTCAAGCTAGTGTGTCAAAGTCTTGTAACTTCGGCCTGTTACCACAGTAACAAAAAACGCATTGGCAGAATTGCATTAATTTTAGAGCTTAAATTGTGTACTGAGTCCTGTTTTAGAGAGCTAAAATAATTTCTCTTAACGTGTCACAATTTTATCTCTTGTAATCTCTAGTAAATCTTAAATGTCAATTTCTATTGTTTCTTTCTGGATAAAAGGATAAGCTTGATATATTTTTCAAAGGAATGAGTTAAGTTTTTAATAGCCTAGTTGACTCTGAACCCATTAAATAACATAAATATACTAAATGCTTAGAATGTATTTATATTGATGCACAATAGATAAGACTTCAATGTATTTCCCAAAACATAAAAGTTATATATTTTAATTTCAAAATCAATTATATATGACTAATTTTATACAATTCAGTTGTTCTACTTCTCATGTACTGTAAGAAAACTGCAAATTATAAGCTGTCAAGAAAAGTGATCCACTAAAATTAGACCCCAATTGAAAAAGCTAAATCTAGGCCCTCAATTTTCACAATTTTCCTAAACAAAAGAATTTGTATAATTGCTATTAGAAACAGAAATATAATATGATAATGTATAAAAAATAATCCATAATGTGGATTACTATGAAATGATATAACATTACATCATTCTTAGTAGGAAATCAGGAATTCAATACCACCTATATTTGAACAACATGAATTGGGTTTTGTAGTTCTTTATTTTAAAATTCACATCTATCGAAAAAAGTAACTTAGACATTACAATGGGCAACCTTCTGTTTTAAGTCTTTGTTTATTAGTAGCTCGATGGTCATTCTTTCTCACAATGGCTAATTAGACCGAGACATACAGTTTAAAGAGGATGCCAGGTCATTATAAACATACACGCCCAAGATGGAATTCGAACTCACGAACTAACCATTCAGCTACCAACTGTTTAAGGCTCTTTAAACCAACCACAGCATATTTATTTGCATTCTGAGAGAACATAATAGACAATGAACCACATTCACATGAAGAAACCTAAGTAATAGCATTTAAATCTTCCTATTTTTTCCTTTAAGACAAGTAAATATAGTTTGTTATCTATAAATATACATCCTTCTTATAAAAAAAATCATGATCGTTGAGTCTTATAAGGAAATGATGTAATTGATTACCTTTACAGTTAGTTATTTTTCCTGCCATCAAACATTCAGTCTAATCATTAAGCGCATAAGATTTTGTGATGTAATTTGAATAATGTATTATTGCATGAACACTAAACATGAAGCCCTAATACCTTAAGAAAGTTGAAAGATTTTCGTGCATTAATGTATTAAAAAAATTTGATATTTATTTCAAGAGTTCTGGACAGTTGGCTATGACGCCAGTATGTCACACTTGTGGACACGAATTGTAGAATCAATGGCATCTGGTATAGTGAGACATCCAGCGGATGTGTCATCGTAACTTGGAAACTGGTGAAGTCCTCGTGATTTAAAAACTGAGCTCACAAGTATAAGACTTTCATACTTGATCTGCCGCTAAAGGAATTTCAACTATGGAAACTTATTTGCGACATGATCATATGCGGATGTATACTGATGAGTCCTCAGATGAAACGATTCTGAACTGTGGAGTGGATATCTTTCATTCCGAATAATGACAAGAGAAAGCAAAAAGGTTGGAGTAGGAAACATCACTTCTAATTTTACTTGCAAACTAAAGGCAATACTGTAGGCCTTGCGAATATAAATTTCACTGAGTAATAATGATTAGACTAGTGGGCTCATCGTTTTTTGAGATTCCAGGCTTGCACAAGGTATCCATCACTACTTAGAGGAAATTTTCCACCTGGAAAAAAGCTGTACTTTCCAGTGGATACCTGCTCATGTTGGCATTGAAGAGAATGAGGAAGATATGTTGGCTAAGGAGGCGAGAGACCTTATTTCAGAAATTCCTAGCTCAGTAACTTTAAGAGACGCTAATGCAATTTCCATACACAAACTGAAAGAAAAGCCCACCAAAATGAAGCATTAATCACGTATCATCAGTGCAGACATGATTATTAATAGGACTATTTCCAAACTTAGAACCCAACAATTCTGTGAAATGACTATGAATAAAGATGGTATTAGAACTTACAAATCATGCTTACAAATTAACTTAACAAATCATCAACTGCGAGGAGGATGAACTCATCCAAGAACACATTTTTAACTGCCTGGCCACCATAAGTAGTCCATAGGCCATTGACGAATTTTCCTTTTAGGGAAATCTCTATAATGACAAAATTGTACACATTGCCAAGGCCGTGATTTTGGCACATTGTGTAATTTGACTTGTCTTCACATGGACGCAACACTAACCAACTTGATCTGTTGCTCCACGAGATTCCATATTATGTGCTGAGCATTGTGACCAGAAGCTGCGTTTTACGTGCCCTAGTCTTCAATTACTAAGTACGACGTGTCATCAATTGCGCTGTTAGAGAGCTTATTATCTTCCAGTTGTTAGAACGACGCCGTTCCCATTCAGGATACTTCAGTCTCTGTGTACAAAAAATAATCAATATTATATTGTAGCATATATTGGTCAGCCTTAGTTTGGTTAGACACTTTTTTATTTATGAATGGTTTAACCAAAACTACTGTTTAAAATGGATTTCAAACAAAAACGATTCTTAAATAGAAGTCAAATTCTCGTCTCACATAAACTGAAAACCAAAACGCTGACCATTCAATTTCAAACACCATTAAGAGAATTGTACACTTTTATAGCATTTTCATATTTGTGGAAATGAAACATTTCTTCATCATTGTGAGATTTAATACGGATTTGATGAACTGCGCTATGAAATGTTAACATGAAGAAATCATAATTTCTGTTCTGGACATAATTTCTTCTTATAAAAGTAATAACTTTTTCATAAATATGTTACGTATTATATAAGCATAAATGAAATTAAAGAAATATATATAATTTTGTTTTTACCAGAGTGTCAATGTTACATAAAAGTCCAAGTGCAATGAAGGTTCGATCTCGCATAATGAATATCTAACCTTTTGAGGTTTTAATACACCTTTCGCGTGATGGCCTTCTGAGATGGTGGGTCATAATCACCTGTCTCAGAAAAAGAAACTTGAAAAACTTTTATGTAAGCCAATATAGATAAGAATTTCTTACACCTTAAATGTGCTTACAAAAATGGTGTAGCCATTTCTGATGTTTAATTCTGGTTATAATTGAATTTGGATCTTCTATTCAGAAGAGCATTGTCCCACCTCTTGATCTTCCCAAAACAGTAATAAATGTTTTGATACCAAATACTGATTTATACTAGTTTATCAATAGACAAATATTTGCCCCAACTAGTTTTCCAAAAGAACCTTATTGACTTGTTACAAAAGTAAAAAATTAAAAACTTTTTAAACAGATCCTCGATAAATATCGTGTAGAAAGTAATAAAGCAATATCTATTTCCTGCTGTTCAACATTAGGCGCATATTCAGCACTGTCGATACGATAGTAGTTCTCATGTAGATCATTAGGCAGCCCTGCGTTCGACTATAAATATTTCGTAATCTGCACTTGATGACTGACAAGCGGGCACTTTTCTTTTTTTTTATCATTGAAACTTATCAATAGGTGTTGTCGTGTTGATTCGCTTCAATAGTTAAATTGGTTGCATTAATTTATTTCGCTATGTTACCAGAAATTAGTAATCAAATAAATTCAAGATATGGTGCTTGTTTTATAGAAATATAGAACATCCATTTTCTCTTGAAATTTGTACCGAACTGCCTTCACTACACTAATGTCGAAGTACAGAAGTGATCTCATTGTGCTTTGATGTAAAAGTAATGGAATAATTTTTTCAGTTTAGTAGATAAAACTAATATAAGATTAATTTATCTCTAAAATAGTAGCATCTTTTTAAAAATATTAATAAATATCAAAAAGTTAGATTAATGTTCCCTTCTTAATACTATGTTTACCAACTAATTTTATATATAGGTTACAACTCAAAAATCTAATAATAATCTTAATTAACATAATTTAAAAAATAATAACAAAAACAAAAGGAATTTTTCTCATTTGACAAAATGCGCAACATTACTGTTTAACAAAACATAGCTAATTTTACGTCAAATGTAATTAAAATAATTTACGTTTTAAAATTTTTACTTTTAATAGTCACTCACAATTAAGGTTATTGAAAGCAAATGAGGAAAAATGTTCTACCAAATAGCTATATATTTAAAAATTGAATTTTCAAGCTATAGACACTCTATTAAAAATATATCAATAAAATTTTTGTAATTTTATTTATGTACACACAAAGTAGCATATATATATATATATATATATATATATATATATATATATATATATATATAGTGAAGTTAATAGTTCACATTTTTTTTAAAGGCAACTCTCCGATTGGTTAAATTCTTTCAGCATATTCTAAAAACCTTGAACACATTTAATTTATGGAAATGATGTCAACCCTCTTCCGATGGTTGTAAAACCACAGGAGAGATTACTATTAGTAGATTTATTCTGTTACTGATATCAGTGTCACTGAATTTGCTTATCTATCGATAGTTGATGAGCAAAATACGCACCCTGGTCATCATTGGATCAAAACTAAGATTTCGTAACCTAAAGAGCGTGATTTTGCATTGACTAGAGTGAGTTCATGATAAATATAAGAATGTTTCTATGGAAACAATCATTACGATGTTATTCCATACTTTTCTTATTCTTTACTAAACTTATCTTACTATTATAATTTTGCTTATTACAAATGCACCAATGTTCTTTACAACAAAATAATTTAATATTATTATAAATTAAAATAGCACTGAGTTTCCTATTGTAAATTAAAGCATATATGGAATTATTAAAGATATTATTCACTGTATATGAGCAACTTTTCAATCATTATGGATTCATCAAAACATTACAGCAGGTCCACGTATGTTATGTATAAAAGTTCATATAGTTATAAATTCCGAATTAGCCTCTTAATGGAATTAGCTCATAAAATTGTTGTTATAAACTGAACTTACTACTCAGATTTACACCTGGTTTTATGGTAAAGAGAAGGGAGCAGCTTCGATTGGTCCGAGAACCTGGAGCACCAATGGGAGAAGACTGGTTTAATCTCGAACGCCTGCTTACTTTAGCTGGACATAATGAAATGTACTCTTGACGTACATGACCAATTCCATCCAGGAACACCCTCCCACCATAATGAGGCAGCAGGCAGGACTTGGGAGTGAACACGACCTCTGAACTTGTCTACAAGAATAATTGGATTTTATCGGACAGTCATGCCTCTATACAGCACCTCTCTCGTTGGATGATTATTGGGGATATGAGAAACTTAAGTATAGATATAGTAGAACTTTTGAATCAGCTTGCTAAAAGACACTCTATGTACTTTCAATAAGTCCCCTCCCATGTTGGATTGAATGATGATGAGATTGCCGATAATTTGGCCAAGGATGCCACTTCTCATAACCTGCATGACAACGCTAAATTAACCTATTCTGAAATTTCCACAATCAAAATGAAGGAATTAAGTACACTTTGGAGAGTTTCTCCTGCTTCCGTAAGGTACTTTGGCAAAAGACCTCGTTGGTGCCATACAGTAAATATATCGGGAAAACAGCTGACGACTTCTGAGCAACCATATTAAATCACCCACCTTTCACCAGGGCAAGAGGCTCTTTTCAGAGTGACATTGGTTTGGGTTGTTCAGGCCTTCCTCGATCATATTTTTATTTGTCTAAATTTTACAGTTTTTGAGATTTTAAAGGATCCGATTTTATTTTTGGACCTTCTGGACATTTTTTACTTTATGAAGATGCAGCTTAGCTATGTTGTAGCTTAGCTATATTATCTGTGATTAGAAACAACCACGATAGTATTCAGGTTTTTCAAAATACAAATAAAAATCATGTTTGGATAAGGTTTATAATCATTTTATAAGACAATTCTTCATGGCACTTGTAGTAAAATCATTTTAATTTTTTGAATTCACGATGAGCATCAGGTCCCGCCTTTTTCTCTTTTTGTAACATAATTTAATATTAACTTGGGTTCTTAATTTAAAGCACTCATTATTTACGATTATATCTCTTTCAGAAGACGATTTGATAAAATAATTTTCTTCTTTTATCGATTTTAAATAAGGAAATCATTAAAATGTAGGTATTCTTAAATCAAAATTCATTTAATTAATTCATTTTTGAAATAATAACATCTAGATATATTAAATGCATCGTTTATTTGTTTACTGCGTCATTCAAATTTATACTGATTCTATATAAATTCTCAAATAATTAATTTTAGTTGCTTATGATAACTGTAGAAAATATTAAAATATATCTCAGCTCTCTCTCTTCTTTATAAATGTAAATGTTGTATCAAGTAATTGCGTTACAAGCTACACTTTAAACATAAATAATGTTTTATTCATAATATCGGTAAGTTAACTGTGAAATTTGTAAACAGACTCATTCTTGTCTGTTTTATAAATAAACAAATGAAATTTTCCATTTTAGATGAAGAAGAAATGTTATAAATTGATCTTAGATACGTTTCTAACGCACACAATTTAATTAATTTATTGCAAACGTCAAATGAATTCACGTCAAGCATGAATTGCAAAGAAATGATATCCGAAAATTAATAAAATATTCCATTTTTAATTTACTGCGACGTAATTATTTGTGTAGGTTTTTGTAAGTAAACAAAAAATATTATGATATTAAAAAATGTAATCTATGTAATAAAAATCTTTTTACAAAATTAGTTATTGTTTTTTTCTCTTGTAAATTAAATGCTTTTGAAATAATTTATTGGTTATCTTTTTTTATACAGATAATTTTAGAAATGTGGGTTTTCTTATATCTTGAAGATATCATTGATTTCCAGGTTGCATTTTTAAGGATGCTGTCTGTTATAGAGGTATGTAACTAAACTATTAAACTTTCGTATATTTCAACATTTATATTCACTTTTTAGTTATCTCTCTTTATCCGTGAGAGCGTAACTTTCAAATCATTAAACTTTAAAAATCATTAAATAAATTTACTTATGATTAATTTTAACCATCTTGATAAATATTATGCATTATATTAGTTATTATAGTGCACCAAAATTAGTGATGAAAGTCATTGCTCATTGAAATTTAGTTTCTATTTATGATTTGAAATTTGATATAAATATATATAATTTTAAGATGCAATTAAAATGATATTTCATATAAAAAATGAAATAAATTGAAAAAGTTTCAATCCACCTCCATTATGGAGATCTGAAAGTGATAGTAAAAGTCTAATAAATTTTTTCTTTATGATTTTGCTGATTATAGTGAGACTTGTATTTGTATACTCATAGATTTCTTTATAGTAGTGACAAATTATTTTGATAATTTTCTTAAATATAATTCCATTAAATCCTCATACGATAATCATAGTAACAAAGAAGAAAAATCGTTATTACTGTTGTAAATTTTTGCATCATATGTTTATTTGAAAAAGGTTACATTTTTTTAGAAAACAATAAAAAAATACTGCAAACAATTTATTTACATTTTATAAATTAATTAATAATTATTTATTAATTATAATGTGAACTCCAAAGTTTATTTCAAACGGAAACTGCTTAACTATCGCTTCTATAAGCAATTGTGGAAGATAATAAGATAGTGCTTTTTTTATTATATGCAATTGTAAATTAAATTTAATTGTTTTGTATAAAGCCAATTAGATATTTTGCTGAGTATTGAAGCAACCAATATCTTATTGAACATAATATGTTGCAATTATTTATCCATTATAATTTTTCAGATCAATTCTTATTATTTAAAAAAAAATTTCATTCAATCTATTCATTTAAAGCTCTTAAGTAGATGGAACCTTGCTAAATGCTTAACATGGAATATTTTTTTGAACATTAATACTGTCCAGGATCAGTCTATGCTATCAGTCAAAATTGTATTTTAAATATATCACTTCAGAATATTGTCTCCTCTCTCTCTTTTTTTATTTTTTATAATAAGAGATAATATTGAAATGTCAACTTTACAAAATAAATAGTATATTTATTATATAATAATATAAACTTTATAAAATTTATTTAATATAATATATACTTACAAATAAAATAAAATTTTAATATGTTGCTCTTATTTGTTTTAATTTATTTGTGTTGTCTTTTTGGTATGATTTAATTGCTGGCTTGATCAAATTCACAAATCTATGAATCTTCAGAAAGAGGACAATTGTAAAGTTCAGTCCTACCTAAACCTTCTGAGATCAATATGTGTTCAGAAGATGCCTGCATGGAATTGCATTCAGTGCTTTCCAGATAACATTCTGCCCCCCCCCCCTATCAAAACAGAAACACCTGATGTGTAAACTTTTGAGCTCGCTTATAGTGGACTGAGTGATTATCATCGTTGATTGTTAAAGCACCACCTGGAGTCAGCCTATATACCACAAGAGTGTTTTTGGGGTGAGCTTCCCATAGCTTTTGATTTCAGATTTTTATCTTGAAGGAGATCAAAGAGTGATTTGAAACTGTCACATCAGGCAGAATCCTCTGAAAAAAGGGCTGTGGTTTCATTTACAGAGATTCCAATATGAGAATGAATATGCTGAAAGTAGATTTCACTCTGTTGAGAAAGTAGCTTAAAGCTGTTAAATATTGAAATAGCTCTTTTGTCATGAGCTGTATTCCAATTTCATATGTGCTGGATGATATTATGACTTTTTAATAAGGTCCAGATATTCGCAGCTGATGCTACTGATTCAATAGCATTGATTGCTGCATCTATATCTATTAGTTCAGGTCTAGAAACAAAAAACTGGATTCTTAATCTTGACTGTCAATGAAAAGCTGGGCTTTGATAAGATTCCACTACCACAATGTCTAGTGTTGTTTTTATTACCATCTATATAAATTTGAATATCAATTGATGGAATTCAATCTATGATTTCCAAACCAAGTTCACTACTAACTGTTGATTTTACAATTTATAAAACAAAGTTTTATTTAAAAATAAATTTGTAATAAATTGAACAATAGAGGTATTCCTATTACAATGTCAAACCATATGGTATTGTGGACAAAATAATGTGAGTTGCTAAGCTATAACATTAAATTAATAACATGTTTTTTTTTTTTTTTTTTTTTTTTTTTGTAATTTGTATTTAATTATTCTAGCCAGTACATTTTGAAAATCTATGTACTCCACATAGATAAAAGTAAACAATAAAAATTTTAATTTTTTTTTTTTTAAATATTTGTTTTTAATTAATCAACATGAAAAATAAAACCTCTAAAAACAGTTTTTTGAAATGTCTGAATTATAACTTCATAGTTGATTAAAAGCAATATTAGTTTCAATGGAAATCTATATATCTTTTACTTACATTTGTTTTTGTTTTTCTTTTAACTATTGCTTTATAGCTTATTGTTTATAAATTACACAGAATATATTGTATTATAAAATATAAATTTACTATCTTAGAAAGAAAGTGTTATCCATTGTTTCATATTTTTAAAAGATTATAAAGTAAAAATCATGTTTTAAAAAAAGAACAAAATTTACCTTTAGCTACCTATGTGTTTTATATTTTTGCCTTTTTACATTTAAATGTTCAATATGTATTTTGTATTTTCATTGTTTTAGATTTAGATGTTTTATCAGACTGTATTTAGTGGCAACATTATCCAGCCATTGAGAGAACGTCCTTATGAAAGTGTACCGTCCGGCCATGCTTAATTACTTGTATGATATTGTAGAAAAAATAGGAAATTATTCTTATGCCACTTTTCATCTGGAATACCTGCAAAGGTATATAGATGTTCAATTTGCATCATGGCTTATGTGGTTATTTACGCCGATAATTGTAAGTACCCTTACTAATAACAATGCATTTTATTAATTATTTATTCATATTTGTTTCTAATATTTAATGTTTTTTTCTTTATGTGTTTTTCACAAAAAATTTTTATGTTTTTAAATATCTTATAAATTATCTTCAAAATTGTAATGTTTTCCTTATACATTTTTTTGCTAGATTTTTTTGAATATTTTCAAACATCTTTTTATCTTTAATAATAGCATGCATATACTTCTATGCTTCATTATTAATTTATTGTTATTTAAGAGAATATTAGTTATTTATAGATTTCATTTGAATGAGATTGTTTTAAATTATTTTATTTATTTAATTTAGCATAATGGAAACTTTGATTACATAATATTATTATTTTTTTTAATTTTTTTTGCTGCTATAATCTGCATGTCTTGTTGATCCTAAAGGATGATAAATTAATAAAACTGTTTTTTTTTTTTTTCAAACTGTTGCTAGTTTTAACATTGCTATAGAAGTTTCATTCTAGAATTTCTAAAAAAATGTAATTCTTAAAAAAAATTTGTTTTTTTAATATTTTGCTATTTTAGATTTTCTTAGGGTGAATGTTTGATTGACTCTAGAATAACTACAAAGATTTGAGTTTGCTTTTATTCTTAAATAAATTTTTTTTATAAAAAATGGTTTCTATAAAAATAGATGTCCAAGAAAACTGTTGAATTACTATAACATTATTATTACAATGTTCTATTTTTATTCCATGCTAAAATTTGAAGGTGACTTGTATTCTTGTGTTCAGATGAAGAAAAATTATTGCAAATATGAGAATTTTTCATTTCTGCATTAAATTAAATTAGCTTTAATATATTATTCACTGTTTAATATATCAATCTGATCTGATAAATAAGATCAGATGTAAATCTGCATTTTAAAAATGCAAATTAAAATCTACATTTTTCTAAAGGAATCTTGAAAAATAAGGGTATATTGTTTTCTCTATTTTACTATATCATTTTTTTTTTAATGAAATTTTGTATCATTTCATAAAATATTTTCTTGACCAAAAGTAAATATTTTATTTTCAGATAATTTTTGTATTCCCCTTCATCTTGTTCATTTTATTCTTCCTCTCTGCCCTGTTCGTGCGCTGTTATCAATATCGATATAGATTGCGTGAAGCTTATCATAGGGATGTTTGGGATGGTGCCAGGAACACATTATCAACTGTCTGGGATGCTCTTGGTTGGCTCTGGCATGGTTAGTTTTTTAATTATTTTAATACATTGTTGAAATTTGCTCTGTTAAAATGTGTATAGAAATTTTGTTTGTAAGAAGTTAAAAATATTGAAGCTAAAGGGAAACTAATAGATAAGCTAAGTTTTTAAAATAATAAATAAATGTCTGAGAATTATATATAATTGATAAACTTAAAGGGTACTAACAGTGAAGAATCTTTTTTTAGATGTGAACTAAACAAATAAATATAATTAGTTGATAAAATTAATTTTATATAATATGAGCAAAATATGGAATTTGGTTTTGTTGTTAATAACTTAATAAAAAATTGCAAATTAATTTTAACAACTCTACTTTCTCTAAGTCTCTATAATTGTTAATTTGATACCTAGTGTTCATTGATAAATTTCTTAATGTCTCAGTTAAAGATATCTTAAACAGGTAATTGAAGTTTTACCCTACTCTGGATCTAACATCATTACATTACTAGATAACAAAAATTCACTATCAAAAAAGGAACTAAGAAATTTAATCAGCTTGCTCTGCGTAGATCTGAAAGTTTTGCTATTGTCATAGTATAAATTAATACAGAATTGATGATTGTTAAAAAATTTTATTTTGTACAAATATAAAAGTGAAGGAAAAGTATGAAAAGCTTTCCATACTATATCAAAAATATTAATTAGAATTTTTTTTAAAATTTGTTTTACATTTTGTTTTACATTTATTTAAAAAGTGTTTCTTTAGTAATGAATTCTTTTATGTGCAGGTTATGAAATGGTTGGAATTGAAAACATTCCAGATTCAAAAGATGGAGGAGCACTGATAGTTTTTTATCATGGTGCTATACCTATAGATTATTATTACATATTAGCAAAGACTATTCTTATAAAGAAGCGGTGTATCAGATCTGTAGGGGATCATTTCCTTTTTAAAATACCTGGTATGTAGTTGCCTTTTTTTAATATACTTTTATAAAGAAATGAATTTAATATATATTTCCTATAAATGTATGAATTAGTATTTTATTTACTCTTTTTTATGTTTTAAATTTAATGAGCCTGTAAAATAACTAAATAACACTTATTTTACGGGTAAATAATTATGCATAAACTGGTTTCAACTAATTTTAACATAATTTCTAGCATTAAGATTTTTATAAGGAGAAGTTAATTATTTAACTGTATATCTACATAGATTCATATCAACATGTATATTATCAATGTGTATTCTTTTGTTCTTAAGTTTATTTGATATCTTATTTTGTTCTGTTTATTTGAAGTTTTATAGAAAGTGTTCCTGATCTTCATAGGTCATTTATATTGTAAAATAAATTGTTTAATTTTTTTACCATAAAATCTATTATTTGCAAGCATATTTTCTATTTTATCATGGCCTGAAATCTAAATTTTGAAACAACTTTGATCCCTAATAAAAAGTGTAATAATGCAAAGATACGGGAACTGTTGACTAATTTCCAATAAATGTAAATTGTAAACAAGTTTCTAAATTATGAAAATTTTATTATTGATGTGGATATTTGTATAAGCTATTTTTTAAATTGTTTAAATGTATACTTATGTTAATTCATTTTTCATTTTTTAAGTATCTTTAAAATCTACTTATCCGATAGCTACACCTTTAATTTAGTGAATAATCAAAAGTTAATGTATCTGCATTTTCACACACATTTAAATTGAATTTATTTTACTGGTATGCATTTTAGGAAATTTTAATGCATGAAATTCCTATAAGTATACCTATATAAATTTACAACCTGCATATAAAATTTATCAAATAAATTTATATAAGGAACTAAGTAACAGAAATCACATTGCAGAACACACCATTCTTATTCCTCAAAATTTCATAATGCTATTTTACAGTATTACCATTATCAATAGCACATTGAATTTTTTATTGATTCAAATAATATTGCAATCATAAAACTTAGAAAAACAAAAAATAAAATTTCAATCCTAATGTATTAAGGGATAATATTGACCAACATTATTTAGTTTACAGTAATGGTGCAGCAATATTTCATAGTATGTTTATTTAGTCATATTAATTGTATACTTATTTCATTTTTTACACTATAATGGAATAAAATTAATGAATTGTTGCATAATATGTCTCGCTTTTATTAAGCTACAAAATATGCTTCTAATTGAGTTTGTTTCTTAAATTTCAAAATCTGCATTATGATTGGAAAATTGTTATGAATTTCTTAAATTCTTTGATCCCTATTTTAATGTTATTTTATGATTGTTAAGAATAAAAAATTATTATTTCTAGTATATCTACAATTTAAAAGTTATGTTTATTTGTATTCATATTAAACTGAAATGAAATATTAATTAATATAATGAAAAAATTAGAATTTTTTTACTTAAAATATTTTAAAGTTAGTTAATGGGAAAATAATCTAACTTTAGTCTTTTCAAAATTACTACATATTATTGCTTATTTATAATATAATATTTTTAATTTTTCAAAAGTCTTCTTGAATACAAATAAGGACTCTACTTTTTCATAACATTCATGTTACTAATTTTGATTTATCAATTTTTTTATTACATTTTTCATTTATTACTAAATATTTCTTAACGGAATTTATAGAATAAAAAGAAAATATTTTTGAAAATAAATGATATTAAGTAGAGGTTTATCATATTGTGTGTGATTGAATAAATTTTTCCTTAACTTAGACATCACTATTTTAAATTAGGAAAATTTTTAGATATTACATATTTTTATCAAAACGATGAATTGATAAATTATGCATTTAAAATTCTGAACAAAATAAAACCTAAAAAATAATTTAAAAAGATTATATACTAACTGACTCCATTAAAAAGTTGAAAATGAATTGTAAGATCTTTGCATAGTTAAAAGTAAATCTTTTAATAAATCATTAACTCAGGAAGGATTTTACAACTATTTATATTTTTAGAAAAGACTTAGTGTTTCAGAGCATATCATAAATTTCTTTTAATGTTTAAGGAAGGAATTGTGCTTGTAAACAATAGGTTTCATAAAGATAGAATAATATGTTTCAAGCAAATTTGTTACATGTTAGTATGTTTGCAATCAAAATTAAACAGTTTGTATATTTAAATTTTTACCTTATTCTAAGGTTTCTCATGAGGAAAATTATCTTTTACTAGCTCATATAATTTTCTAAATTTATTTTGCAGTTTAGAATTTATTTATATTTTTGTTTGTCATTGACAGCTTTAGGAAATTTCGAAAAAAAAATCTTTCATTTCTTAAATAAAATATTATAGATATCATTATGCTGTTTTGAAGCACAATATTAAGCAAAAATATATTTACAGCGAATATTGGCTATATTTTGAAATTTGCATCCATAACCCATTTGAATTGATTTACTTTGTTGAAATTATAGGAGAATACACTTATACCCATTTATGTTATTGGAATAAATTATTTTTATCATCATACTTAAAATTTCCATTAGGATGGAATCTATTAATGGATGTGTGTCATGTATTTTCGGGGTCATTTCAATTATGCGTCCAGTACTTAAAAGAGGGTCACTTGGTAGCTCTTGCACCTGGTGGAGTTCTGGAAGCTCAGTTTGGTGATGAGAATTATAAGTTGATGTGGGGTAAAAGAATTGGGTTTGCTAAAGTTGCTTTAGAGGCTAAAGTGGTGAGACTTCAAATTTTTTGTTTAATTTTTTTTACTTACATTTTAATTATGAAAACTTATAATTGCTCATTATTGTAAGTATAGTTACAAATTTAAAAAAAAATTTGCATAAGTTATATGTAGTATTATAAAATTTATTTTGTAAGCAAAATTAATTTCTTTTAATGAATTTTAAATTTTATTCAGAATAGATTTCTTTTAAATTGTGATGTGTGTGTATCTATATATATATGTGTGTGTGTATATATATATGTGTTGTTTTTTTTTTTTTTTTTTTTTTTTTTTTTTGTTTTGAAAAGTTTGGAATATCAAGTCCTTGAAACATTGAGTGATTTTACTTTAGGTGCAAACATAATATGGCATGTATATCAATCTCATTAAAATTCATTTCATGTTATCAGTTCAAGTTATTATTTAACTATGTTATTTTTTGTGTATTAAGAATAGTAATAAATATTTAATTAATTAGGCATTCTTGACTTAAAGATGTTTATTAATTGAAGAAAATTAAATTTCCTTTTTGGCTTTATGCGAAATTTCGATTTTACAAAATTATTGATCATTTATCTATTATTTTTCAAATTTGCTGAACAATAAGGAAGATGATACATAATATTATTAGAGTATTTATTTTAAAAGTTTGCTCAAAAAATTTTTAGTAAAATTTGTCTAAAAATCACACATCATAAAATCTAGAAGTAACTAGTCAAAGTCAAAAAAATTCATCAAAGTATTCAACAATCAAATTAATTGTAATTAATTTATTTGTTAATGATTAACTATTTTATGTAGGTAAAAAAGTAATTTATCATATTTTTAAAGTAGCTTTTATTTTAGAAGAAATGATTTTATGAATCATTAAACTAGTGCTTCTAATCTGATGTGGTAGATTTAAAATTATGTAAAATTATATTTTTTTTCTTAATGATAATTTTTTCTTAATCTTGAATAAATATTTTTTATTTTTTCTTGATTATATTTTTTCTTAATTTTAAATAAATATTCTTTTGATTGTTTGGTCTATGTATATTAATAATGCAGTTATAATAATGTTTTTTTCAGCCAATCATTCCTGTTTTTACTCAAAATTTAAGGGAATCATTCAGATCAGTTAAGTTTGGAAGTAGTAAGTAATTATTTTGTTACTAAAAATAATACATTTTTTATTAAAAAAGATTGTGTATATTATCCATTTCTTATTTTCATCAGATATTTATATCTAAAGAAATATTCAGTAATATATTGCAAAATGCTTTAAATAAATTAACAAATATTATTTTCATTGACTTGTGTAAACGAGTGTTTTTTATACTGGATCTGAAAGCAACCCATTCAAATTCTACTATTATCAAATTTATTTAATTTTTTTATTTAAAAAATACTATAATATTTTTCAGAAATCCTTCTGGAAACATTTATTCCTTTATTCAAGAGGAGAAATATGTATTTTGGATTCGTTTAGACTTTTGAAAAATATCCATTGTTTATAGCATTATATAGTTTATTTAACTAAGTGTAAAATATTAGCATGGACAGTGAAAAGTTACATGAAGTGCATAGTCATGTTATGTTGTTATTTAAAAAAATTATGAAATAAAAGCAATAGTTGTACTATGCTTTTAGTTCATAATTAAAAAAATTTAAGAGATTGATAAAAATCATTAAAATAATATTATTTCAAAATTGAGAATTAATAAATAATATTAAAAATTGTATCTAAAGTAAAAAATAATTCTTTACAAATCTTATAAGTTTTTCTGAAAAATGATATAATTGTTAAAATTATATGTTCTTACAATAGTTTGAATTCTAACAACTTTTCATATCAATGTAAAACATTGATATGAAAAGTTGTTAGAATTCAAACTATTGTAAGAATATTATTATATAATGAATTTGTTTTCTAAGTAGATTAGTCTCCGAGAATATATATTTTTTCATTTCTATATACTAAAGGTATATGTTAACTGTGATTATTTTCAAAGCTGAGCATAAGTCATATTGCACATACTCATTTTATTTCTCTTAATATTAAATTTTTTATGATTTATAAAATTTAAACAGTTTGTACAATTTTATATTTTAATTCTATAATTTTATTTGTGTTTATCTATGTCATGAGAATAAAATTAAAATGGGTTACATTTTTATAAAAAATATATTTCCTTTAAAAGAAAAAGAAACGATTTTATTTATTTGATAAACCATAATCTTGATCAAACTTGATTAATATCTAACTTACACTAGTAGGAATGTATGTCGTTTAATACATGACACATTTCTACCAAAAGATTGAGAAGATTAATTTACCGAAAGAAAACTTAGTGAGTCATCTCAAAAAATGAATAAAATGATAAAATATATGAATATTTTATTGAAATATAAAATGATAAATTTAAATTGAAATGAAATATAAAATCGTATGCATAAGAAATGATAACTTCCATTTTTTATGCAAAAGCACTGTACAAGTATTTTACCTAGACATTCTCTTCTCTTGGTGTCATTTAAAAAATATTGAAGAAAACTTATTCGGAAAGAAAACAGTATTGTTTAAAAACTGCAAAATGAAAACTAATTTTTTTTATTACATGTGTTACAAGTAAATTTAGTTATTTAATGACTGGAATCTATGGAAAAATAAAAAATCATAATATCCCAAATTTCTAAATAAATGTATAGTATATACGAGAAAAAGTAATTATAAATGAAGTTGTGTTGAAATATCTTAGTGCATAACCTAATTAATTATTGATTAAGTGATGCTTAGTATATTTTTCACTTGTTAACTCAGTTCTTAACTATTAAAAAGAAACAGATCTCATTGATTTTCGAATTTATTAATGAGTGTTAGATTTTACTGTAAAAATATTTTTTAAATATTTAACTAATGACTTGTATGTAACTTATATTTATTCTTCACATTTTACCACATTTCAGAACTATTAAGAAAATTGTATGAAAGGACAAGATTTCCAGTACTTCCTATTTATGGAGGGTTCCCTGTAAAATTAAGGTTAGTTTCTTAGCAACAGAATATAACATTAAAATTTATTTTAAAAAAGTACTGTATTAGCTGAATTGCTGAGTATAAAGTAAATAAAGCTGATTGTTTTTTTTATATAGGCTTTGGTTTTAAAATTTTTCCATATGTGTTTTGAAATTTGAATGTAGTTAGTTAATATGGAAAAAATTCAGTAAAGTTTTTGCAAAAATAAGATTGATGTTTAGAACTGTATAAATAATTTAATTTTAATTACTATTTTTAGTTATAAGAATTTTAATTGTCAATTCTGACATAAAAAATGAAATAATTCTGTTTCAATTAAATAAAATATCTGAGAACAATGTGAAACAATCCATACAGAACCATTAGTGTTATCATATTTTCTTAACAAATGTGATACTTAATGATAATATATGACATCACAAATTTATCAATTATAATCTACTGATCCTGCCATTCTCTCTGGCTAGATCCTTATTACATTTCTTTGGACACTCATAGATTAAATTTTTCATATGATCCTAGAAGAAAATGTCCATATATAAGAGATCTGATTGTACTATACCATGGCAACCAAATTACTAACTTTGATTAATCCATCACCATAAAAATGTTGTATATCTAAAGTGTTCTGCATGTCCAAACTTGAGTTTGAAGGTCTGCAATCATGTTCAAACTTGTATCAACCTGATGGGTTGGATATAATTGCAGCAGCTTCGGCATTACTAATTATAAGAATGTGTAGTACAATTCGTCGTCATTGTAAGCCCATTGTGGGTATTAGTCAATAAAATAGTCATGGAGTCTAAACATTTACTAGGAACTGCCCCTAAAATAAATGAGCATGTTTGGGTTGTAGGTTGCTGTTTTGTTGTTCGTTGCTGTTTTGTTGTTCATATAACATGCTAAGTAGTTGGTAATTCATTTTAGACATGCAATTGGGTTAAGATTTCCTCATTTATACATTTTGCAGTTAAACCTTGTGACTTGTTGTTCTATCACTTTATAAAATGTTTGGCCATTATTTTCAAATTCTCCTCATATATGTTTTGCCTTGTTGTTTTTCAGTACTTGTAATTTCAAATAGTTTTCTTTTCATATATTACTAGAAAAAATTGAAAATGTTTTTATTTTTAAATGTTTTTAAAAATTAACTTATCTAAAATAAATATAAGATTTTAATGAATATCCTTCATGTAGATTGTCAGTACTGTTGCATCTCAATTTGTTCTGAAGGAATAAAAAAAAAAATAATAATAATAAAAGAAAAAAGAAACAAAGCAAATTTTTCCTAAGTTAATGTAAATAACAATTGTCAAAATATTTCACAATATTTTTCTTGAAAATATTCCAATATATGTTGAATACAGATAAACCCCAATTTGCAATACTTCTGTAACTGCATATAGTCTAATGTACAAGTTCTGTGGATTAAAGTTTTGTCACTTGTAGTTTAGAGTAATTGTATTGTATTTCTCAAAATTGGTTTATATATTTTCATTTTTAATTATAAAAATTTTTAAAACATTGTATTTCTGATAAACGTAAATTTCAATTGATACAAATAAATTTAGTCAAATAAATTTAGGTCAAATAAATTTAGGTCAAATAAATTTAGGTCAAATAAATTTAACTTACATTGCTGTTTGTGTTAATAATTTTATTGTTATATATCAAATATGAATAATATTGAATAGACAAAATAAAATTTTAAATATTTTTGTACATTAAATATATGTATAAGTATAATTTCTATATTTATATGATAATTATTTTTATTAGGACGTATATTGGTCCACCAATTCCTTATGACCCTAACTTGACTCCTGAAGAATTAGCTGCTAAGGTAAAGAAAAGCTATTGGTTTTTTGATCCTAAATTCTTTTTGCATGACTGCTATAATTGATTCCATTTTTATTGTCAAACATTAGAACTTTGTTTAGTATTAGTAAGTAGTTGAAAATTAATAGTATTTAATCGAAAATTTATCAATTATTATTAAATTCAAATTTATTTAAAAATTAACTATCATATCTTTCAATATATGATAGTTAATTTTCAACATATTTCATTTTAAATTGACTATTGGCTAAAATGGAAACAAAATTGTCCAAAAAAAAAAAAAGAGAAAATGTGAAATTATATTATTAAAGCAAATAATTGCCAGTAAAAATTTCAATAAGCAATTTAAAATATATTTAAGTTAGAAATTATCAGAGTTTCATTTTTCAAAAGTTACAACATGCATTTCTTTAATTATTTAAATAAATTCTCTCTCTGTTACCTGTATTGACATTCAGAAAGAATTTTTGGTAGCTATGTAAAATAAACTTCTGAACATGTGACACTTTATTTGGAATCGATTTTGCTGTACTAACTTTTATGGCAATCTGGTTTTTTTAAATTGCTTATTTTATTTTTTTTTTTTTTTTTTTTTTTTTTTTTTTTGTGATTTTTCTAACATTAAAAACAATGGATGAAAATGCTTACTTTTAAATTCCTGTTTCAAGAAATAATAATTATTTCATGTATAGGGGAGTATAAAATTTGTTATTCTGCATACATTCATTATAAATATATTTCATAATAATAATAATAAGGAATGGCATGTGTGTGAATATGCGTCATTAAATTGTGATTACATATTTACGTAAAATTGAAATGCATTGTTGGTTTTGTTTTATATCTATCAAAATGTATGTTATATTCTATTTATCATTATTCTTGGAATAAAAATTTGAAGAACAGTACAGTGCTATCAAAATTTAGAAATACATTTGTTGCTTTATTTATTGGTTTATATGTGCCTAATTTAAATATTTTATTGCTATCACTATAAATACCATTGTTCATATAATATTTATGATTGTTGTCTTATAGGCCGAACAATTTCATATTTTTTCCTAACTTTAGTGTAAATTTATTGCATTTTATTTCTTGAAAACTGGATATAATTTTAACATGTTAAAAGAATAACTTTTCTGAATAGATAAAATTTGACTTGTTCAATGATGATAAATCGCTAACAAAAATTATTTGAAATGGTATGTATGTATGTGGAAGTTGATATACTTATAATATACAATAATTATAAATTTCATTAAATGAATACTTCAGTATCTGGTGGATTATAAAATAACACACTCATTGATAGCTCTTTATATAGCAGAAAGATGAAATATTCCTAGTGGTTGGGCATTAGAAAAGAAATTGCTTTGTTCTAAAAATTTGAAGATATGAAGAAAAATAAAGCCTAGTTAAAAATAAGACAAATTTTGACTAGGTTCTATAAAAAGATATTTATATGGATTAAGACATTTTTTTTTCCTAAATTTTTATTCATTCGAGATTTTTTTATTATTGTCTTAGTAATCCTTTTATTTGCTACCACATCAAAAATTTTTTTAAATATTTTAAATTTCTTAAAATATTTTAAATTGAATTATTTTGCAAATCTTTTATGTTTCAGACTGCTGCAGCTATAGAGGGTATGATCAAACAGTATCAAAGAATTCCAGGAAGCATTTTAATGGCCTTGATTGACAGAGTGTACGAAAAGCCAAAGCTAAAAAATGTGTAAAACTGTGATGTTAGCATACATATGTTAATTATATTCATAAAATTCATGTGACATTTGATTTCATTAATTATCACATTACTTTGTCTGAATATTTTAATAATCTACATTTATTATTTTTCATTTAGTTTGAAGAAATGGAATTTATTTTTCATTTTGTGATCTTTATACTTTACAAGAAATATTTTAAAACTCATTTTTTTTTTTTTTTTTGGTTCTTTTTTACACTGTCTGCCATTTTTCTCTTTTTTACACTGTCTTCCTTTTTTTTTTTTTAAATGAAAGTAATTGTTTTTATTTTTTTTATCATAAAACTAATAGCGCTTAAACCTATTTTGAGTAAGAATTAATCCGGTGTTTTAAGTATCCAGCACAAAAATTACATTTCTGTTTGATGTAATTGAAACAGTTCAGTATTTTATAAAAAGCTTTTGTTATCTTGTGATATTTATGCTTGTTATTAAATAAATTTTGTTTTTTGACAAAAGATTTTAACTGTGCTTTGTTATGTCCAAAAATTTTATTTATTATGATTATTGACATTTAAATGAATAAAGAAAAAGTGCTATTAATATGATATAAAAAAAATGTGATAAGGCTTGTACTTATTAAATTTTATGCTATGTTTTATACTGTCAGTATTTTTATGGTAAAACATTAATTTTTATAAAGTTTCCACAAAATTTGAAAATCAGAAAAATTTCTTAATTAGTAAAATAATTTAATTTTTTAAATTATTTCTTAAAGAAAATTTCTTCTAAGGCTTTCTTTCAGAGAATATGTATCTAATATAAGGTCAAGAATTGATTTTCTATAAATAATTTGAATATTATAAAAAATTATGTATTTAGTTAATGTTTCCTGATATGAAGCCCCTTAGTTTCTATAAGTATAGTTGGATTAATCTCATCTTGTCTACAATAATCTAAACTATGGTAGTAATTTATTTCATGTTTAAATGATATATTTACTTATTCTTTTTTTTTTTTCCTGAGTTATTTCTAACTTTAAAATTTTTCTATTTTCTAATAAGCATTGAAAATGATTCATAAAAAATTCTCTATTTTTCAAATAAAATGGATATATATTTTAAGTATATGATAAAAATAAAGTGATTCAAAATTAAACATAAACAATTTAGATATTTCATATTTTTATTAACCAATCAAAAGGAAAAATTTTCATTTAATATGACTAAATATTCTGAAATTCTTTATAAATTTCATATGTTTTGATATATATATATATATATATATATATATATATATATATATATATATATATATATATATATATATATATATATATATATATATATATATATTCTTTATAAATTTATTTAATATGAATATTAGTTGCATCTCAAAAATTTAAATCAGTTTTAATGTATATTACTAATTTAGCAGTTACTTTGATGTCTTAAAAACTAAAAAATCTCCAAGTATTTTTATTCATATTAGTATTTAATTTAATAAATGGATAAAACTTATCTTGGCAGGAATATAAATAAAATGGAAGTTTGGAGTAAAAAAAAAACTTAACAGAAGTTTTTGCACTGTTAAAATTTGATGAGAAGAAAACTAAATATATTAATCAAATAAAAGTTATATGATTAACTGTGATAAAAATATTTACATTAAATAGCAGTCTAAGAATGTTTATTAATATTTTAAATACATAAAATCTGTATGTTAATTTTAAATTCAGAAATAAATCTCAGTTAAATTTTAAAAACCTGATGATTGAAAAAAAATTTCAGTATAATGGTATTTAAAATTTATCCTCTTTAAACATAAGTGTTATTTAACATCTCCAAGCAGCATCAGTAAAAATGAGATTTATTGCTTCACTTAAACAAGAAAAAAATACAGCATAAATTGAACTTAATTAGTTAATTTTACTATATTTTATTTATACCAAATTTCATGCTACCATAGTAAAGTATTTAAAAAATGTTGAGGAAAAATATAGATTCATACTTTTTTATTAATTCTTGATAGTAATCAAAAGTAATTTTTGGTTTATAACAAAATTATGTCTCAAATTTATGTAGCATTGGGACAGTTGAAAATATACTTTATAAATATGAGCATTTTCTTTCTTTTCCCCTATTTTCTTTTTTATCTCTTAAAGACAATTTTCACCGAAATCTATAATTCCTGTCTTGAAAATAAATGAGACTATGAAAAAGATTGAAAAGGATAAACAAAATAATTTGATGAAAAGTTTAAAAGAAACAAGAACTGAAAAATAGAAAGTCAGAAGATATTGAAGCTTCTATAAAGTATTTGTAATGATATGTTGTTAAATTAAAGATTTGTATAGTTTTTAAATTTAATTAAATATCTTATCTTAGAATACCTTAATTTGATAAATGTCTGTCAAATTATTGAATGAGTTTAATGCTAATCTTTTTCAATTTCTTGTTATTGCTTAGATTCTTATTTGTGTTCAATTTTAAATCATTTTGATATCCATTTTCATTAATATGAATATTCGAAGTATTCCAATTATCATGTTTTATATTTAAATATTTTTAACTAATTACATATAAGTTTGTATAAATGCACATTAGATGGTCTCAAAAGGTTACTGTAAGCTGGGGTATTTATTTCGTAGATTTATGGGAACTTTTTATGTTAAAAGAAATTTCAATAATTGGAATTAGGAAATAAGTATTATGAATATGTTTCGATATTTGATGGAATATTTAACATATTATTAAAAATATGTCTACTTAGTACCATTAAGAAATTGTTATTCATAGTGAGGAAATATTATCACATATTATTGACTACCAAATGATACGTTTGAGTATATAATAAAACGTCATTTTCTATGTATATTTCAATCTTTGCGATTGTAGCTCTCATAAATTTTTGAGTTGAAATTCATATTCACAAAGAAATTTATTTACTTGTAAAGTTTGGAAATGTCATTTTTGTATGTATAACTCATTTGTGAGTAAACAAAAATCAATTCTTTAGAAAAGAGGAGCAACCTTTAGGATTTACTTAAACTTTTACGAAACTTATGCAATTTATATTGCAAAGCATTTTAATGTGATATTTGAGAAATAAAACTCTCTTTCGATGTTTAAAATATTGCAAAAGTATTCTATCGTGTATGTTTATTGAAGCATTTAGCACTGTGTAAAATGTATGTATCAAATAAAGTTTCTTTAATTTTTTGTTGTAACTGATTTTACGTATTATTCACATTTTCTTTTATTTTGGCTACTGATAATAGTATGAACATTTTTATTGTTTCAAAGTTTCTATGACAATTTTTTTCCCTACATTTCAAATAATAGTGTATGTTATAAAAATGATTAAGGTATCTGTGAAATAGTTCAGTTTTTAACACAATTAATACTCACTCAAGGATTGTATAAAACACTTTATTTCTTCGACTCTCATATCGCAACTGCCGGTTTCTTTTTTATGACTCAAGGGGGGCGCTGCGCTCGTAGTCGGCAACATTCCGCCCGGCGTTGACATGGTACATTCAACAATTTGAAATTTCAAGAAAAATATTTACACACTGTATAATATGTAAGTAGAATGACACACACTATTAATAATAAACTACACTAAATACATAATGATACGCAGATATATTTGATAAAGTTCTCACTCCTTAATTAGGTAATGGCAAAATGCAAATTTTATTAATTCTCCTTTTAAAAAGTCTATTCTTCGTTTTAACTAAAACTACTCTCACCTTCTTATCCTTTCCTGGGGATGTTTGCATTATTCTGCCTAATGGCCAGTTACAAACCTGTACATTATCTAATTTTAAAATCACCATAGTACCAACTTGCACATTATCTTTGGTGAACCTCCATTTTGATCTTTCTTGTATTGCGCGTAAATAATTGTTAGACCAATGCTTCCAAAATATCTGCACTATCTTAGTTAATTTTTGGAATTGTTTTAATTTATTGTCATGTAAATTTAGGATGTTTGGTTCTGCAATTGCTGTGATAGGTCTGTCTATCACAGCAATGATGGCCAGGTGTCAAGACATTATAATCATTCAAGTCAGATGATAGGGGGTACAATGGGCGGAAATTAAGAATTGCCTCAATCTGATCAATTACAGTTAAGAATTCCTCAAAGGTTAGTTTTAAATTGCCTACTACACGTTTAAGATGGTATTTCGCGGATTTGACACCTTCCTCTCAAAGTGCACCATGATTCGCGGATCTAGGGGGAATGAGAGCCCGTTCAACCTTTTCTTTGGACAAATAATTATTCAAGTTTTCCTCTGGACTGCTAACTAATTTACTCAATTTCTTTAATTTGGAGTTACTGCAACCAAAAGTAGTAGCATTGTCGGAAAATATATGGGCACTTTTCCCTCTTCTGCTAAAAAATCTCTTAAGTGTAGCTACAAAGGCATCACTAAAGAGATCCGTTACCATCTCTAAATCACAAGCTTTAGTCACAAAACAAATGAAAATACACACATAAATTTTATTATACATTCCTTTTCTTTGATTGGGATATTTTATATAAAAAGGACCAAAAAAATCTACACCTACACAATTGAATGGAAACTTTGGGGTAACTCTCTCTTCAGGTAAATGTCCCATGAGCTGTTGACAAGGTACTGGATTTTGCTTTAAAGCCAACAACACAATCGTGCACTAGTTTTCTACAAAGGTTACGTCCACTTAAAGGCCAAAACCTTCGTCTTATAAGAAAGAATAACCCTTGTGGGCCAATATGTAAATAGTTCTTATGATACATTTCAGCAATCATTACAGTCAATTAATGATTGGTAGGTAAAATTATAGGAAACCTTTTATCAAAATTAAACTTACTGTTGGCTAGTGTCTTCCACCAACTCTTACAACACCCCTTTCATCTAAAAATGGGAAAAAATTTTTAGCTGACTATCTACAGGCACATTACCATCCTTCTGAAGGCCTGCAATTTCCTTTTTTAAACACTTGATGAACTAATTTTACTAAGATAAATTTAGCATCTTTAATTTCCTTACATTGCTGGGGACCAGATACCTTTTGTTGTGATTTGCAATAATTAAGGAACCTATAAAGAAAAGCTAAAACACGTACAAGTTTAGTATAATTGTTAGTATATATATATAATACTAAGCAACTCCCCTCTGTTAAAGAATTAAAAGTCACTAGGAAAACAGGTCTCTTGAACCTTCGTTCACTCCTAACCAGTTCTGTATAAAACTTTCTAAGTCCTCGTTAATTAGCTCCCCACAGTTCTTAAGCGTCTCTATTTCTTCGATGATAAGTAGTGGTCCATGCCACCATAAAGAATAATTTCTCAGTTGTGCTGGATTGCAGCCACGAAAAACGATGTCTGCAGGATTTCGCTCCTATGATATACGCCTCCATTGTGAGACATCTGTCAGAACTTGTATTTTAGCCACTCAGATGGTGACAAATGTTTTTAATTCTGCTGGGAATTTCTGAGTTCAGGACAAAACAATTTTGCTGTCCGAAAAATACCAACTTTGCTATATCTTAAGTTCTAGGAAAGTGCTAAGCCTTTTCATCAATTTAGATAGCAATACACCTGCTCACAGTTCAAGTCGTAGAATCGAAAGTGTTTTGATTGGTGCAACTCTTCCCTTGCAGCACTCTCTGATTCGCATCTTAGATAGACTGCTGTACCGTAATAGCCCTCTGATGCATCTGAGAATCCAAAGAGTTCAATTTTTACAACATTTTTTGGTAACATACATCGATTTATTTTAATACAGCTAATTTCACACAACCCATTAAAAAACTGTAACCATTCTTGTACGACATCTGATGGCAGTCTTTCATCCCAGTCTATTGATAACCTCCACAGACGTTGCATAAAAACCTTAGCCTTTATAAGCACAGGTCCTATCAAACAAAGTTGGTCAAAAATGCGGGCAATTATGAACAAAATTTCTCTCTTTGTAACCATAGAAGCATCTTTTTTGGGCACATTGTAGGAAAGCTCATCACTCTTGGCCTCCCTTAGCAACCCTAATGTTTTTGTTTGATCAAAGCTATAGTCATTTGAATCTTTAGAAAATTTCCTTAACTCTGGACAGTTACTTTTCGATTTATGTAGTTCCATGCCACAAGTTTTAAATATTTGAGTTAATTCTTGCTTTAGACACTTTACACTTTCTAAATGGGACCCTCCACTCAATATGTCATCCATGTACATATCCTTCTGTACTACTTGAGAAGCCAATGGAAATTTCAGTTGTTCATCAGTACCTAACTGTTGAAGGCATCTCTGAGCCAAATATGGAGCACTAGTGGTTCCATACGTCACTGTGCATAATTGGTACGTTTTAATATTCGCTTCCTTACTATCTTTCCATACAATTCTTAGCAAGTTTCTTTGTGCAGGATCAACCCAAATCATTCTATACATTTTTTGAATGTCGTTTGTAAAAGCAAAAAGATGTTTTCTAAACCTCAATATCATAGTAAATAAATCGTCTTGAATTACACCACCATTTAGCTGTATGGAATTTAATGACTCACCAGTTGAAGTAATTTGTGAAGCATTGAACACAACTCTACATTTCGTACTCGTTTTCTGTGGTCTATAAACTGCATGATGAGGTAAATAGTAGACCACTTCAGGTTCTTGCGTCATAGAAATTTCTTGCATATGATTCAAGCAATCATATTCACTCATAAATTGACGATATAGTGCCTGAAGTTCTGGATTCTTTTCTAACTTATTCCATAAGGAATGTAAACTTTTGACTGCAATCTCTCTGGACTCTTCCAGTAATTTCGGATCTTTTTTTAGATGGCATCTGTACCACAAATTTTCCTGATTTATCCCTTTTATGAGTTTTTATCACCCGTGTGGTGACCGGGTGTAAAAGAATAGTCCCAATGTAACTCATGCATGTCGTAAAAGGCGACTAAAATGGGTACCCAGTGTTGAGGGTATAGCTCGGCACCCCTGTCTCCAGGGGGTTTATAAATATGGAGGCCTGGTCCTCCAGGTTGGGGGTTGGGCGTGGGGCTAACGACCCCACCCTGTGAAATCTTAATTGTTGCGAAGTCTGAAAATGACGAAGATGAGAAAAATTCTGGACGGACCTTTGGAAAATGACTTGGAACTCGGCATAAGGACTTGAAATTCGGACAGTGGAACGTGAGGTCATTATATCGAACCAAACGATTACAAATATTAACTGAGCAAATGGATAGTTACCAATTGGACCTAATTGCTTTACAAGAACTTAGATGGACAGGACAGGATATCCTGGAGAAAAAAAATCATGTCCTCTTCTATAGTTGTCATGAAAAGAAACATGTTTTTGGCACTGGTTTTCTTTTAAATAAAAGAATCAAACACTTAGTAATAGATTTCAAAGCGAGTTCTCCAAGACTCTGTAAAATAAGATTGAGAGGTACTTTTTCAAACTATAGTATAATAAGCGCCCATTCACCTACTGAGGAGAAGGGAGAGGATGAAAAAGATGCCTTTTATGACGATCTGGAAATTTTGCTCAATTCATGCAACAGGCATGATGTCAAAATTATTTTAGGAGACATGAATGCTAAGACTGGCAGACAGACTGAATTTCACCCTATTATTGGAAAGCACAGCCTTCATAGTGAATCTAATGAAAATGGCATAAGATTGATTTCTTTTGCTGCTGCTCGTGAAATGGTTATAGCCAGCACTTTATTCGAACACAAGAATATTCATAAATTCACTTGGAGATCACCTGATGGCAATTTGACTAACCAAATAGACCACGTACTCATTGATTCAAGACACATATCAAATATCATGGATGTGAGATCAATGCGTGGAGCTAACATTGATTCAGACCATTATCTCATTGTCGCAAAAATTCGAAGTAGAATATCTAATGCTCGAAAGGTAAGAGGAGAGGCTCTGATTAAATTTAATTGTGATAGACTAAAAGATCCTGTAACATAAAAGCGCTACCAATTGGACCTAGATAGAAACTTGAAGGAGGTTAATACTGATGGTGATATTAATGATAAATGGCATGGCATTAGAGATGCCTTTAAGGCATCAGGCACTGCTATCTTGGGAAAATCAGAAAGAAGAACTTCAAGTGATTGGTTTGACGCTGATTGCAAAGTGGCTACTGCGAACAAAAATAATGCTTATAAGAACATGATTCAAGGAAAACACACCCGAAGAGATGTTGAATCTTATAAAGAAGCAAGAAGGGATGAGAAAAGAATCCACAGAGCAAACAAACGACAATTTTTGCGGGATCTATTAAAAGATGTTGAACATCTCAGATGATCCAATGAAAGCAGAGCTTTCTTCCAGAAAATTACTGTGGGTCGTAAAGAGTTTAAACCTAGAACTTCTCTCATTTTGCAGGTCTAAGTGAGGGACCATTCTAACAAGTACTGCTGATGTACTCCAAAGATAGAGAGAACACTTTAATTATCTGCTTAATCAGGAATTGCACTCTCATGAACCCATTAATCCTGCTGATAGCTCTGAAGTTGAGGTTCCACCTCCTACTTTTGAGGAATTTAGAGAAGTACTGGGAAAGCTTAAAAACAACTAGGCAGCAGGTCCTGATCAAATTCCGGCAGAACTTTTGAAATGTAGTAGTGATGTTGCACTTGGTGGACTATATGATCTTTTAATTGACATATGGAACCAGGAGGTATTACCCATAGATTGGAAGGGAAGTATTACTTGTGTCATTCATAAGAAAGGAGATCTTTTAGAATGCTCTAATTACAGAGGCATTAACCTTCTGTGCACAGCTTATAAAGTTTTATCAGGTATTTTATTCAACAGATTAGTTCCACTGGCTGATAATATAATTGGAGACTACCAATGTGGGTTCCGGAAAGGGACATCTACTGGGGAACAAATTTATAACTTAAGACAGATTCTGGGAAAATGTAGAGAGCATGGAATTGACACACATCACCTGTTCATTGATTTCAGAACTGCTTATGACAGTTTGAACAGAAATGCAGTAATTAATGCAATGATAGATTTTGGTATTCCTGGAAAACTAACCAGATTAGTAAATTTAACTATGCAGGAATCTGTAATGAAGATTCAGATTCAGAGTTATCATTCAGAACCATTAAAAATTAAAAATGGTGTAAGACAAGGAGATACCCTCGCCTGCTTATTATTTAACTTTGCTTTAGAAAAAGTCATCAGAAATGCAGGCATTAATACTAGAGGTACCATTTTTAGTAAAAGTTTACAAATCCTGGGCTTTGCAGATGATTTGGATTTAATTGCTAGAAATCCTGATACTCTTAAAGAATCCTTTCTGGCATTGGTACGAGAGGCAAATAAAATGAATTTAATAGTCAATCAAAGCAAAACAAAATTTATGTCATGCATAAGGCAAAACCATCCTTGCTCTGTATTCACCATAGGATCTTATGATTTTGAAGCTGCGAACAGTTTTACCTACCTTGAATCTGAAATAAATAACTTTGGTGATTTGGGACCCGAAATAAACAGAAGGGTAATTGCAGCAAATCGTGCATTTTATGGGTTAAAAAATATCTTACCTCCAAATATATCAAACACAAGACAAAAATTTTACTATATAAAACTATTATTAGACCCATTTTAACTTATGCTTCAGAGACTTGGGCCATGACACAGAAACATGAATGCCGTTTGGCTATTTTTGAAAGGAAAATTTTGAGAAGCATCTATGGTGGAGTGGAGACAGATGGGGTATGGCGTAGAAGGTATAACCATGAATTATACAAAAGTTTTAAGGACATTGATGTTGTCAAATACATTAAAATACAAAGGATGAGATGGGCTGGCCATGTTATTCGTATGCCAACTGAACGCACCCCTAAAAAAATCTTTCTTGCAAGGCCAATGGGAAAGCGTTCCAGAGGTAGGCCCAAAATCAGATGGATTGATTGTCTTGATAGGGACTTTAACACTATTGGAACATCTAATTGGAAAAGTGCTGCTGAGTACAGGCCAGGATGGAATAAGCTCATTGAGAAGGCCGGGACCCACACAGGGTTGTAGTGCCATTGTTGATTGATGAGTTTTTGTAAAATAATTATTAGCTTCAATTCTCTCAGCAGATTTAAATTTCTGCGTTTCTTCAATTTGTTCTATTTCCCAAAAATTCCGCATAATTTTGTTTAAGTCGGCACTCTCGTTTATAATCCCACAGTGTACATTAGCCTCAGTAACTATTGGTACACTACCACTCACTATAAATCCGAATACTGTGTTTTGTAAAATTAATTTAGTATTAGTAGGGTAAATTCTGTCAGGTTTTAATAGTCCTTAAAAATGGTCCTCTGCTCCCAGAATTAGATCGATTAGACCTGGAACATTAAATCCCGAATCCGCTAACTTAATGTCTTTTAATTCCGGAACGCAAATATCAATTTGCCTTAAAGGGGTCAAATTTGTAACACTGGGAACAACCAAAAATTCTAAATCTAATTTGAAATTTCTTATATCTTTAACAATCGTAGCATTAATTTTAGATTTAATTGTCAGAGACATTCCATTTAAACCTGAAACACCAATAGTTATTTCTTTCTTTCTTAAATTAAGCTTGTCAACGCAACTCTTACTCAAATAATTAGCACTGGCTTCATCGTCTAATAAATCACGAATGCGTAAAACATTTCCCAAGTCATCTGTTAAAAAACAAATAAAAGTACTATGTATTACAGACTTCAAATTTGTTGACGAAGTATAACTAGTAGCCGTCAACCAATTTTGATCCTGATCACGTGGCTCTTGTTTATTGCTAGTAGGAACGAATTCTAAAGCTGTGGGGGAGGGAAAGGAATTCACTTTCGCATTAAGAGTATTTACATCCTCATTAGGCGCCGATAAACGTTCTTGTTTTTGCTGTGACTGAAAGTGAAGTGTGGCATGATGACGCCGCTTACAGATATTGCACGAATGTTTTGATTTACAAGTCGTTACCCTATGATTATTCCCCAAGCAATTAAAACAGAAGTAATTTGATTTTACAAATTCAATACGCTTATTTAGTGACATATTTTTATAATTAGGGCATTTATATATGGGGTGATTCTCATTACATGATAAAACACACTTATTATTTTTAACTTCCGAAAGGAAAACTCTCGACGTGTATTTTGACTAGGACAATTTATTAAACTTTGAGTTTTACACCAAAGTCTTACCTCGGGAAGTAAAATATAAATCAATTTCTTTCCCAAATTCAGAGGGTTTAAACCATGTGTCAGCCTGTCTCATATTAATATGGCACGTAGTTTCTTTATCATAGGTCTGGCATATTTTATCCGACACAATTCAATCTTTGAGAGTTTCGAAATCTGTTACCTTCCTCAATTGCAAATAATATTCCCAGTTCGTCGTTAATCGCGATGCAAATTGAACATATGTTTCATTTGGTTGGCGGTGGGCTTTCCTAAAATGTTCTACACATGATTGAGGGGTAGGCTCAAATTCGCGAAGTGCTATTGTTTTTACTTTAGAATACTCATTTAACTCGTCATCCTTTATGTAAGTTATCACATTTGTCGCCCTTTCCCCAAGCAAATTTAACAAAATCTCAGCTTTGTATTTATCAGGAACGTTTTTTTTTTTTTTTTTTTAATAAAAGCCCTTTCTAAAGATGCAAAATTATAACTCCAACCCTCAGGTCTACTAGGAGTTTTAATAGTTAAAGTACGGACACATTTTATGAGAGAGTCTAAAGATTCAGTCTGATTATTTTCAACATTTTCACCTTTTGAATTTGACTTAGATTTCGCTTTCACGCGAGCAATTTCTAATTCCATTTTCGTTTTTTCAAGTTTAATTTTTTCTAATTCTAATTGTTGAAGCTCTTAAGACTTTCGCTGTTCGAGCTTAATTTTCTCTAACTCTAGTTGCCGCAACTCATCGGACTTTCGCTCTTAATTATCGTATTTGCTAATTCTACAACGGAATCTTTCTCTGTCACGTACTTCTGGTTTTGTTTTATAATACTGCTTAAGTCTGAAATAGTCATTTTCCCATTGACATGAGTAGGGTCATTTATTAGTATTTACATGCAATCTTTAATAATCAGGAAATTGCTTAGCAAAGTTTAAAAGCTTTTTCAAGCCATGAATAAAATTTATGGGCAAATGCATATAAATATTGGACAAAACAATTAAAAGAGGAATAAGAGGATTTGCCTAATGATGAAGATAGCGCGAATGCTTCTTGGTTTGCTTATAACCATTGTTAAAAGCGGGAAATGTATGTTACTTTTAACTTCTACGTGTGCTGCGGTGAGTATTTGGAAATTTCCCTGATATTTTGTCTTGTGGAATGGAAAAACCCTCGGTGAAGGCAATTTATCCGATGAATATGAAAAAATTTAACAAAAGCTTGAGTCCATTATGTTACATTCACTGGCTGGATATTTTTTGCATTAATTAAATTACCCATTTTTTCCATGGCTGGAAGTCCCTTTTTATATTTTTTCTTCCATCTTTAGATTATATGCCTTATTATTACCCCATTTCTTCCCATCAGTGAAGTGGATTAAATTGAGCTAGGCTTGTGGGAAATTCTTTCCAGAGAAAACTAGAGGACAAGATTGAAACCATTGGAGGATTCGAGATGGTAGAATAATTAAAAATATGCCAAGGTAAATAATGCCTGATTCCCTCGCTGTTAGTAAAAGTTCTGTTAGTTATTCAAGTTTTATGTTTTACTGAATTCTGGAGACTGAAAAATCACGAAGTATTCAAATCCTATAAGCTCTCAAACTGGAGAAGATGATATATGCTCCTATAACACGGGTCCGGATTATGAATGTCCCTCTGAAGGAATCAACTAAACAAGTTTTCGAAAACCTTAAAGTAGGCCGGCCTAGTGATAGAACTTTCTTCTGTAAGTCGGTGTTTTTATATAAATTTTTTTGCGATCACAGGTGTGAAGGCCGTTCCGTTATGCTCAGCTAAGGTCTGCAGGCATTCAGCAAAGACAGACTTCTTCCCTTGGACTAGTCTATGGGGGCTCCAGACTTTGGTCCAACTGCACATTCTCTCTTCCATATGGTTTTGTTGACTTATGAGAATGAAGCTGTATTGTCTGTTGCGCAGAATAAACTGAGGCACAAGGATGTTCCCCACTTGTAGAAAATGCTCTGACCATCCAGCCTCACCGAATCACATACTGAATTGCGTCGCATTAACAAGGACAGACATAACATCAGTTCCTCTTACTGTCATCGATTTTCTGGCGGTCAACACAATCTACTGAAATATGAACTACTAACTTATGTCAGATCTATTGAGGATAAGCAACAACAACAACATTATTTTTTCAGACCAGTAAGTTTTTTTTTCATTGTGGTACCACTTATTTTATTACTTTAATTAATTAGTGTAAATTATGTATGCCATGTGGATACTTAGCCATGCTGTTAGTAATGCTTAAATATTTGAAATAACATATGTAGAATACAGGGCGTTTTTCCTAGCCCTGTGTAGAATAAATTCTATGTAACGTAAAAGTATTCGTAATATTATGGTTAAATTAAAAGCAATTTTAAACACAAAAACGATGCCAGTTTCTGCATCGATTTTTAAGTTTAAATCTTAGAAGGAGAAAATAATATACATTTTTTTGCAATATTAAAAAAATATATTATTTAAATTCAAAATAGATTCTTTGTAAGCACTATATGATAACTGTAATTAGCTGTACAACAATGAGGGTGTACACTTCGTGATGTCATAGGTAGAATTAATGTAAATGAAGGTTAATTAAATGATTGAACATTTAAATAGCTTAGGTCCGGTCAGAATAAAACTATAAAATGCAAAAAGGATTCCGCAAGTATATTATTTTTATGAAAAAAGCACTATTCAGAAAGAATCACAATCTCTTTTCTGCTTATTATTATAAAAAAAAGGATTGGTATAGCTTATTCTTGTTAAGACCTTGTGACTCTGGTTTTCATTTCAACTTATTACCTTTAATATTAGAGAAATGAAGCACCCAAACATGATAAGATGCATTTCCTATTTATAGCAACCTAAATATACCGAATTATTTTCGTAATTCCTTATTACGTTTTTTTAACACTCGTGCATATAATCGTGCATTATTTAACAAACTTTTTAAGTACACTGTGCCAATTTTGTTAGTTTTATTGTTGAGTCTCATTAGAAAAGCAGGGTTCGGTGTAAAATCGGGTACCACTTGGTTTGGCAATACATTTTAGCGATAAATTTTAATTTCTGGTAATCCTGGTAACCCTATTTTTGTATAGCTTTTATGTAATGGCCATTTTGTTACTCTCATCTTGGTACCTGTTTTGGCTTCAAAAAAATCCCCAAAGAATCAAGAGGTACCCGATTGTAACTTTTACTGAAATGCAATATATCAGTATGAGTTTTAAAAGTTAAACATTATTTCTCTCGTATAAATATCAAATTTATATAGATGAACATAATTATACAATTATTCTACTGAATACATTTTTTGTATAAATAGTCGTGAAACAAAATAGGCAGCTTAATCACATGCTTCTATTTTGAATTAATCATTATTATGATTTAGGCACAAGCAGGGTCACATCATATAGCCGAAATATTAGTAAGAAAAATGCAAATAATAGTTTGAATATACCACAACAAAAATTACACTAACAAAATTATTTCAATTTTATAATTCAAAAAGTTCAAAGGCTCTTAAGAAAAAATTAAAATGAGCGGTTTCTGTTTATTTCGTTTCATTTAAAAAATATCAATGAAATTAAGCCAATACAATAACTGATAAATGTGCTAAATCATTCATTTCTTCTCAAGTTAGTACAGCATATACTTTCTATGAAACAAATTGTAAATAATTTAAGAAATGGTTCTTTTAGATATCAGTACTTTCAAGCAATATTTAGTCATTTGGAATAAAAAAAAATTTTTTTAAATATTAAAATAACTTTTTATTTTATAATATTTTGTTATTTCTTCAGTATATACTTATATATATATATATATATATATATATATATATATATATATATATATATATATATATATATATATATATATATATACTGAAGAAATTACAAAATATTATAAAAGAAACTGAGGGACACCATAAAATATAGGCCAAACATACCAAAATATATGTACCAAGGATACAACAAAGGATCAAGGATATATATATATCCATGATCCTTTGTTATATCCTTGGTACGGTTAGGCTGTACTTGAGAGTGGCCCTTGAATTCTCGCTAAGTTTATCGCCAAACTGGGTGATGCTGTTCTATTTATGGTAACCCTAAACGTTATTCTGAAATCCATTCATGTTTCAGATTGGTTTAGATTTAACCGTTATTTTTGAATATTTAAGTAAAGTCGCCAATCTCGCCAAGGGGCACCCTCAAATATATTTTTACCCCTTGGTACATATATTTGGTATGTTTGGCCTGTATTTTATGGAGCTCCTTAGTTTCCGCCAATTTGACGCCATATTGTTAGCGATGTTCGTTTATTTCTAGCAACCTTGGTATTTCAGATCTCGTTTTTGTTTTGTTAACATTGTCTTGATCTTAAAAGCATTGTAAAAATACTATTATATTATTACTGTTACCTTTTAAAGCATTATAAAATTTGTATAATTATTTTACATGCGATTCATGCCGTCATGTTTTAAGTGCTATCATTTTTTTTAAACAAGCACGAAAACACGTTTGGTGAAAAAAAATAATCTCCAAGGAGCATTCTAAAGTATATTTTTTTGGTCTTATGATTTCATTGGCTATCCAAAAATGTCGCAAAACATACATAATCGTGAATAATGAAATTTCTTAAGACTTCTGTAAACGCTTAAATAAATTAAAATTACCTTATTGGCTAAAAAAGGTTCAATAAATGTCAGTAAAATTAAAATTTTAAATATTCTATAAACAAAGGAAAAATTTAGAAAATCAAATTCGATTAGACTCGACAAAAAAAAACAATTATAAATACAAAATGTATATATATATATTTTTATAACAATATTATTTTTTCTAAAAGTCTGTAAACACTTAAATAAATAAATAAATACCAATCAATAATATAAATACAAATGAAAGTGTGATATATTAAGAATTAAAGAAAAAAAGGAGAGTAGGGAACTTAAAATCTAATGTACAATAGAAAATGAATAGAAATATATGCACAAATTTGAAAGCTTAAGTTATATTTTCTAATAATTAAAATTAAAAATTGTTTCATGACAAAATATTTTCTGAATAGTTTGTTTAAATATTTTTATGATATTTTTATATTTAAAGAATATTCTTAATATTCTCGATTTGAGGCAGTTTAATTTCAAGTTGCAAAGAAAATAGGGAAAAAATGCCAAAAATATTCATCAGAATAAAAGTAGGATAAAAAATTAATAGTTTTGCTATATCCTTTTGAAATTAAACTGATTTTTGGAATTATATTTCTTCATGTTTTATGCTGTAGTACAACGTCCTGCATTCTTTTTTTGGGAAAGATCACTAAAGTTTACAATCGGGTCTCCCTTGATTTTTTTGCTAAATTTTTTCACCCCAAAATAGGTCCATAAATGTGATTAACAAGATGGCCGCTACAAAAAAGCTAAACTAAGATAGGGTTACGAAATTACAGAAATTAAATTTTATTGACAATATTTATCGCCAAACCAAGAGGTACTCGATTTTACATCGAACCACAGCAAAATAATGTGATACAATTACATAAATCATTAAAAAAAATTAAAATGTGCTTAGCTTAAAAATAGTAATAATTCACATTTTAATGTTCCCTATATACGAGTATAAATAAAAGGTTTAACTTGAAAGAATTCTAGAATAGAAGCATATTGAAATACATTTTACATAATGACATCAAAAGACAGACAAATAATCAAATTTCTTGGGTATAATAATCATATACCAGTGAAATGACATTCAAATCATTGATGGAATCTTATACTGCAGCCACAAGAAAGAAAAACTGTCTTCAGGAGAAAAAAAAAATGTTAAAGCTATAATTAAAATTCATTTTATCGATATCAAATTTTTTGAATTTTATTGATTAGCACAATTCTTCTATTTCAGTAAAGCTTATATTTTCACAAGGTAATATTCATCATTCTAAATAGTTGAATAATTAAATAAAATTTAAATAATGTTTTTAATTTGAAATTGATAGAATGTTTATCCTTAGATATATTTAAATGTACTATATTGCGTTGTTTTGGTTTGTCGCTCAACGGTCATTTTTTGCAGCTGAGAACGAATTTCGATTATTCCGACGGATATATGGATTCATACTCAGAAAACTAACCATGTCCTGTCTCATGTTTATTATTGTAAGTCAATGAAAATAAAAGGCTTGCAGAGAATTAACTCACAATAATTAGTATATTTCAAAGGAATAGTTGTGAAAACTTTCCATTTCTTTTCTTTACTATTATTACAGACGTTGAAATTTGTAGACTTTAGATGATTTATCTCTAAACTGCATTTTATATATTTTAGTATTCAACTAACTGAAAAACAAGATATATTTATTATTTTATTTATTATAAATAATATGTGTGTGTGTTGTTACTTATGACACTTATGACACTTATGTGTTGTTACTTATGACACTTATGACACTTATGTGTTGTTACTTATGACTTTTGTTACTTATGAATAGCCAAGCTCTTTATGCCTTGGCTATGCGAATTTAGGTCAATATGGAGTCTTTCATTTTAATCAGAGCATCACAAAGGTGAAAGTATGTTTTTGCTCTTTAAATCCTCCGATAGACGGCACCACCAGAGAATTCACTCCCTCAATTTTGTCATTGATCTGAAGGGGGAGGAAATTTTCTCCAGACCATTGTACCCATGATAACTGCTCAATGACCGACCACATGACTTTCGATTCCACAGATTTAACGAGCACGAATATCGCATGTACTTGGTGAGTCTTTGGCTTCATTGGGAATTGAACTTTCGACGTTTACAATCAACCCGTGATATTCTTTGTCACGTGATAATCGGAGAAAAGCATTTAAGTAAACCCATCGCCTATAAAGGAATTCTGGAAGGAATGATTATTTACTATTACTATTGTAAATGATTGAAGTTAAATTTTAATTTTTTGGATAATGTTTTCAATAATTTAAATTAGATTTTTACTGTAGGAAATAGCTCCAATAGCTCATTTTCTTTTCTCTTCTCTTTTTCTTATTTCGAATGTATGACGAAAATTTGTAAAGTTACATTTTCTTAAATTACTTACTATCTTAATTTGGAGGTAATAGAAATGATTTACTTACTATCTTAATTTGGAGGTAATAGAAATGATTTACTTTCGGTTAAGCATGTTAGATTAGCTTAAGGCTGATTTTGTTATAAATTTTCTACTTGTAAATCAAAGTAAGCATTTCGGTTAAGAAAACAGTAAATACGTAAAAAACCTTAGAATATTCCAGAATTATACTTATAATCCCTGCAAGATTTATTTTATACCATATAAGTATTATTCGAAGAGAGTAAAAAACTAAAGAATTAAGTATATAGTTTTCCCATACCAACAGAAAAAAAATCCTACTTCAAACTTAATGATCTTTGTTTAAAAATCTTTGTTAGAAGAAAATAAAATATTTGACTTTAGTAATGAAAATAAATTTAATTCAAACATGCATAATTTTACAGAATTTAAATAAACAAATAAGATTGTTATTAATTGTTTTGATAAACTTTAAACTAATAATTAAAATTTTTTCATGATTTTTTCAACACCTTTAAAAGAAATAGAATTTTTTTTAAAGCTGTTCGAAATAAACAAATTTTATTTCAAAGAGAAATTTAATTTTCAAATCTGTTCGAAATAAATTAATTCTATTTTAAATAGCAATTTGATTTTAAAAGATATGGAATTGCTTGTTATCTGGTGAGAATATGGTTCCAAACTTTTCAATGTTATTCAATCATTACCAAATATATATATATATATATATATATATATATATATATATATATATATATATATATATATATATATATATATATATATATATATATATATATATATATATATATATATATATATATATATATATATATATATATAAAACAAACCACATGAATTAATAGTTACTTTTCTAAATAGCTTACAACCAAATTTTGTGCTTTTACAATTATTTCTTAATTTTGTGCTCTTTTAACTAGGTAGCTTTTTCGAGACTTGGCATGGGGTCGCTCTTTGAAAATGGAACATCCGATGAAATTTTGTCCTCCATCAATTTGTTGAAAGACAAAATGGAAGACTTAGAAATAAGAATCGGAGGCGTTTTGAAAATGCAGCAGGACTCGGAAAAGCATTTGGAATCTCTGAGAGAAGAGTTGGACACAGAGTTACCGCCTCCTGATGATTTGTTTGAAAAGTCTGAGGATATACAACTCCCTGAGGACCATGGTTCCGTTGAAGATCTAAAAAGGGCGATAAAGCTGATGGAAGAGTCTCAGCTATCTTGGCTAGAAAATACTAAAGGGATAGCTAAGTCTGTGAAAGATGGAAAAGGTGACATTTTTCTTAACCTACAGTAATGAATAATTTATATGTACCATCATTTTCAGTTGGAAATATTTTTTATTACCCTGTAGTTTCATAATAATTTTATTTGGTACAATTACATAATACTTTATGCATCACAGCTGCATCAATATAGTTATAATTGCATTATAATGACGTGATACAATGGTTTAAACTTCATGATCTTTTCATAACTAAGCATTTTAAATCATTATATGGTGTTTTACTGCACAGTACAAAACTTTAATTAAATGATGCCCGTAACGAAGGTAACCATTCCCTTCTCCGTTACAAAATATAATTATCGATTATATAATCATCAAAATAGTGCCTATATGATACTTATATAACATTCATGTGACTACCTGTCAGAAGCCAGAATAACCACCTTTCGCATAGCGGACTGCTGCGAGATGTGCAGGAAGAGAGTCAATCAGGTTTCTCAAAGTGTTCTATGGGATGCTGATTCCATGGGATGAGCCACGTCAACTCCATTGTCATGGCCAGCTGCACTAGGTTACGGGTGTGATGATCCATGCCACGAATAACCCGATCGAGATGGTCCCCTAACAGATACTCAATTTAGATCAAGTCAAATGAGTTTGCTGGCCAGGGAAGAATTGTAATTTTATTCTAGTTCTCTTGGAACACAGTATATTCACTGGCAGCTGTATGGCACCTCATAGTAGATGTCATCATCCCGAGGAAAAATAATGCTCATATAAGGATGGACATGGTCCGGATGGACAGATGCGTACTATTATTGATCCAGCGAGCCTTTCACAATGATGAGTGAACTCAGATACTACAGGAAAACATTCACCAGACCTGAATTCTGTAGCATTCAGCCTGGGCTATTCTAGCAATGGTTGCAGGATGTTTGCCTTCAGAGGTTTCACGTCGTTTACGCTAACATCCATCTGTCTAATGGAGCATAAAACGTATTCTATCGAGAAATGTTACCTGTCGTCTCTTAGCTGACGCTCAGTTGTGGTACTAGCATGTAAGTGCAAATTCCAGCCTTCATCAGCGGTGAACAGCAGTCAGCATAGGTCCATGAATCAGGTGCTGCAAGACGCATCAACATTCGCTGAACAATAGTTTGGGAGACTCTGTTGGCAGTTTCTATGGTTCATGTGGGAGGTCAGTTGCTCAACGGTAGCACGTGCATTCACTAAACGCATCTCTGCAGCCGCCCTTATTCTCTTACAGCTATGACTCGTGGTGAACTACATTCGCCACGTCGCTGATTTTGGACAGTTCCATTTACCCTTGACCGGAAAGCCAATGACCATTCCCTTTTAAAGAAATCACTCTGTTTTTGCATTACGACAACTATTGCAAAGTCTGCCAAAGTCCTCACATATCCTTTATATACGCTTTATTGCACAGTTCCACCAAATGACTTCTATGATTGATTATTTAGAGTCAACATCGAAAGTAATTAATGTTAGTCAGCTTAATAATATGTTTAAAATGTTTATAAATTAATGAATCGCTTACTGGATGCCATAAAGCAGTTTGATTGCCAATTATCTCACCCATATTATTCTTTAACCATTGCTTTTAAAATTAATTTAATTGCTATAAAATGTAATGTGAAAGTTAATGAATTTAAAATATTTAGATAAACAAGTCTCGGGGGTATCAAATACTGTAAAATAGATAACCTAACAATTAAAATATTTGTTGTGAGTTATTTAATCCTTCACCATTGGGTTTATTTTTGGCTTACTTTTATTTATTTTTGGAAACAAAATGGGACATTCTATTTTTAATACATTAAAACAACTAACATCACATGAGCTAATGAAAACTTAATTGAGTACTGTTTTAATGAAATCTTATGCAATGAAAGCTTTGCAAAATGCAATAAACGATTATGTAATACAGTGCCTATTACAAATGTAAAGATATTCACAATCCAAAACACGGATTTCAATCTGGGAATTTTCATAATAGTCAAATTTTTTTCAAATATTTTTTAACTTCTTTAAACGCTAAAAATTAAAATATAGTTTATCTTAACTGTATTTTTTATATTTATTCAATTAATAAAAATGATTATTTTTTGGCTTATTTTATGTGTATAGCATTTTTTGAAATAAAATGAAACACTTTGTAAATCTGCATAACTTAAAACAACTAATATCATGTGACCTAATGAAAATTTAATTGTGTTCCGTTACAAAGCTATTTATTAATCTCTGATCCAACTAAAATTTTACAAAATACAATTTAAAAATGTTCATTAATTATAATTTGAAATTCAGAACTCCGTCGACGAGAAAATTTTATACAGTGAATAAAATTCGGTAATCAGAATCAAAATTTAATGCAATTGAGTTAGTTTAAGCAATGAAATAGCATTCAAACGCAGCAACATTAAGATTCCATAATTTCAAACAGGGGAATAATGTAATTAATATATTGAATTACAAATTACTCCTTAGAATCAATGTAAAATTTTTACTGTAACCGTATTTCTTTTAAGGTGACGAAACTTTTAAGAATATCGAAAAGCATCTTTCAGCTCGAATAGAATATCTTGCCGCTGCCAAGAAGTTAATAGAAGGTCCGCTAGTGGAGGAGCCTCCTCCTCCCCCCGTTGAAGAAGAGAAACCGGAAGAAAAAGTTGAGAAGAAGGGTGGAAAGAAAGGAAAGGGCAAGAAAAAGAAAAAATAAACTAATTATAAATAAATATTTAAATATATACACACACACATATGTTTGTTCTATGACACAGCATTTTATTCTTCAGAGTTCCTTTTTCAATCACAATTCGTTTCAGTCAACACGAGAAAAATTTTCAATATAAAGATGAAACTCGTTGTGATTTGGGATTACGCCACAGAGATTATTACACGCAATTTATTAAATTTTCAATAATCATTTTCATTTCTTGTAAAAATTGATTGCGAAGTTTTGGTTGGGAAAGCGGGAAAATATAGCAATGTATAATATAGATCCAACCACTTACTACAAACATATTTCAGATTGTTTAATCCTGATACAATTTTTAGAATAAAAAGTATATGAAAGAAGAGAAGATAACCATTAATTATAAGCATATAGGAAATTATCCTGCTGTAAACAGAGCATATATATCAGAAAGCAGACGAAATAAACGTTATCGCTTATATTGACTTTATAATGGAAGTTGTTCTATTGAAATGCAATATTTAATCCAAAAGATTAGTAGTTTCTGTAGAATCTTGAAGCTAAACTCCCTTTTAACATATATATTCTTAATTATTTCTGATTTTTACATTTTAAATGCGAAATTACGCATGAAATAATATAAACTAAGTGAAATTTGATCTGTAGATTTTTTTCTTTATATATACATACATATAAGCTCTCTGGGATAACAGCTTATGTAGGCCAAGGGCTGCAGAGCTCATCTTTGTTTTCATGACCGAGAGGCCCTGGGGTGTGAAGCATACGTCCAGATTAGGTGGTCAGCCTAATGCGAAACTCCCAGTGTTTTGTTCCCAAGCACGCTTGGTACTCAGTTTATCGACCCACTGAAAGGCTGAGTCAAGCTTGCCCAGCGAGAGTATCAAACCTGAGACATGTGCCTTGGAAATGTGAAACGCTACCATCAATATATATATATATATATATATATATATATAGATATATATATATATATATATATATATATATATATATGTATGTATGCAGAAATGAAAAATTATTGTAAATGCATTAAAAACCAAATAAAAATATCATAAAAACCGGTACCATTAAACCCGCAATGTTTCTCAAGAAATATATTAGAGAGAATAGAAGAATATAATATTAGAGAATTATCGAATCAAAAATTATTTTTGTTGTACAATGCTTGTCAAAAAGACTGTGCGGAAAACAGCTTTCAATTATCAAGTTATCTACACTGCTGGCCATTGTAAGTGGAACACCCAGAAGGAAGCATGCAAATAACATAAAATTTATAATATGCATTATAGAGGAGGTGTGATATCCAAATGATTAGAATTTCAGCGTATCACGCGCACTTATGGCACTATTTAAGGTTTGGAGATTTCGACGATTTCAAGTTCAATAATTGTATTTTCTTGTGGTTTTTTGAAAGAAACAATCAATTATGCCTCGGAGAAAACAGCGATGATTTTTTGATCAAGTATCCCAGTTCGACAGAGAAAGGATAGTGACCAACCGATATTGTGGATTATCTTTCAGGGAAATCGGTAGTCATATTGGACGAAACCAAACAACTGTAATGCAGATATGTGATCATTGGATGCAGGAGATTATGATGTACCGACATGTTCAATCGCCTCCACCTCAATGCACCTATTCACGTGATGACAGGCGAATTGTGCGCATCATAGTGACTGATCGCTCAGCCGGATTACAAACTATAGCACAGCACATTCAGTCTTTTAATTACGTCCTTATGTTGGCTCTTTCAAGCATAGCACATTCAGTCTGTTATGCATCGTCCAGCGTCTGCGCGTCCATACGACGCCATTTACAGCAGAGTGGTCTGTCCGAAAGACGTCCACTGCTTCGGCCTTGACGCAGAATCATAGAGGTCTCCAACACCCTATGTGCGATGAAAGAAGGATGTTGACGGCAGAATGGAATGCAATTGTCGTTACTGACGAGTCATGCTTCTGTCTGCAACACCATGATAGTCGCATTCGTGTCTGGAGACACCGTGGAGAGAGAATGCTGAACAGCATCGCCACACTGGTTCTGCACATGGTATTATAATATGGGGTGCATTGGATATCACTCTTGCACACCACTAGTACGCATTGCCGATACTTTAAACAGCCAGTGCTATATCTCTAAGGTGTTGGAGCCATTTGTCGTTCCTTACCTTCAGGCCTTGCCTTCAGCGATATTTTAAGAGGATAATGCGAGACCACTGGTCACGCGCATTGTCCAAGGGTTCTTCGTCAACCACCAGATTGAATTGCTTCCCTGTGTTGTATTCACTGGCTGAATAATTTTTATAAATTAATTAAGTTATCCACACATTTTTTTTTCCTGGCTGGAAGCTCTATTTTTATTTAATTCGATTCCCTATTCCCCCCATTTTGACGAAGTGGGATGCCATAACATAGGACTTGAAGGAAACCATTTTTCAGGGGAGAGCGAGAGAAGGAAGGGAAGACATGTGTCAGCAGGAGTTAGAAGAAAAGGCTGCAGCACATCGCTTCTAAAAAATGACCATGTTGTTTATTCAAGTCTGACGTTTATTGGAATCTATAAACAATAAAATTGAAAATTCGAAGTTTTAAAATCCTGCGAGTTTTCATACGGAAGAAGAAGAAATATACTTCAGTAATATGAGTCCAAAGGAATACTTCTATAATACGAGTCCAAATAGGGAAAACAGCGGTGTATAAATGATCTAGCAAATTTTCGAAGTCCTCTAAATTGGCCGGTCTAGTTTCTGAACTTTTCTTATGTAAGTCAATTTTTTTTTAAATTTAGTTTACCAACCATTTTTTTTTTTTTTTTTTTTTTTTTTTTTAGTGTGGTACCACCTATTTTATAACTTTAAACCAGGATTATGATATCTAGTGTAAATTATGAACTCCACGTAAGTGCTTAACCATGTTAGTAAAGTTTAAATATTTGAAATAATATAAGTAACTGAGTTTTTATGTGGGTAACTAGATTTGTAATTTTATAATTGAATAAAAGGAAATTTTTAATTACAAAAACGAAGCCAGTTTCTGCTTCTATTTTTCAAGATTGAATCTGGGAGGAAACAAAAAATTAATAAATACACAACGCAATGTTTAAAAAAATAATGCATCATTTTAATTTAAAATATTATTTGTAATAGCTATATAATAACGGTAATTAAATACATAACACCTGTTCAGCTTGGTCTCCGGATTTTTCGCCGATAGAAAACATATGGTCCATAGTTGCTCAACAATTGACCCAGATTACATCCCCAACTTCCACATCAGATCAACTTTCGCAACATGTGAAAACTGCTTGGTCTGCTGTACCTGAAGAACACATCCAAAGTCTCTTTGAGTTAATGCCAAAGCGTATGGCAGCGGTGATCTCCAACAATGGTAGCTATTCTAGTTACTAATTTTGGTAGGAACTGCAGTTCACAGAAGTCTATAAATTTAATCATTTGATACTTGGTGTGTGAACATGTTATCTACAAAATAAATTTTGTGGAGATATATCTTGTCTTTCTTGGTGTTGCAATTTGGGTGGCCAGCTGTGTAACTATACAATATCCAGGAACCATTTTATGAATTTAAATCACAGTGATGAAGATGGTGTCTGAAATGGGTTTTTTTTAACCTGTTTTCAACTTGATAAAATATTTCTTTTACTTACCAAACTTGAAAAAATAAAATTCTTGCTTCCCTAAATTAAAGTTTTTGAACTTTTAACGTTGGAATTAAAGTAAAAGCTATGTGATTAATTTTGTAAACCTGATATCACTTTTTCCTAATATCTTCATTACCGGTTCACTTAGGATATTATCCTAACCGGCTGCACTTAGGACATAATTACTCAGCGCTAAAAGGGACGAATGTGATGACATTTTATACAGTGGGGTAACTGGTGGATGTGCCATCTTCATCCGGAAAATGAAGAAATAAAGAAACATACACGCAAAGAGAGAAAGGGAGATCCATGCAAGATTCGAGCATGAGAAACGGCTTTCAAGTTAGGGACACTAACCACTTCGCCATCGGTCGGCAAACCAATATTATTATTTTAGCAAATCCTCATGAAAACTTTCATTGTATTTGTTCTGAAACGTACTGTCTTAGTTTATCTGATTAAATCATTTTGTTATCGATTATGTACATATTCCACATTTTACTTTCTTGGGCAAAGTATTTATAATTTTTTCCTTCTACTATTAAATAAAAACTTCTACATTGACAGGAAATACGGCTTTGGACAACATTTCGGTTAGAACAAACATATTACTTATCTCAAACTCTCTAACATTATTGATTATAAACTTAAGATTTAAAAAAATTTGCGGAGTATTTTAGTCAACTGTCATAACTCAAATTTAATCGATTTAAGTATTTTATAATTTTAACAAGTGAATAGATTGTAAATAACAATTACATGAACATTTTAAAAATTATTGAAAAATTAGCTGCATAGTCAATACATTCTGAAATTATACGCACTGACCGACATTAAAAATGCAACACAAAGTAGGAGTGGCCAGTAATTTATGCAAATTTCAGGGTACACGCAGTTTATCAAGTTATGCAAATGATGTGAATGGTTTTATTCAAGACGTTATTGCTACTTTGAAAGTTTGTTCTTGTCGCAAAGGACGCCTGTACTTGCAGAGAATGCTAGGCCATCATCGACGGAGTTAGTTCCGGCAGACATACAAGTTTACGAGTGGCATTTATTAAAGGAACACCGACCCACCCGAAGGTATGCGGTGAAGGACGTCGTTGGATAGTACAGTCGTAGAGAAAATCACAGGTGAGGCAATAACCAAAGTTTGGAACTTGTGCAGAATGTGCAAATGACAAAAGAACTCCTAAAGGTGATGGGGGACCCGGACCACCAAAAAAGTAAAGACACCCAAAGGGAAAAGGTCTTGAAAAGGCGTCCATTGGGACTCTGACTGGAAGATCTGAGGCCAAGAGGCTATATTGTAAACACATTTGTACAGAGGTACTTACAATGAACAGGAATATATGCAAATTTACAATAAATACAACAAAGTGCAGCTTCTAGCTGGACATCTGGAGGTGCATTTCAGCCAGCAAGATCTCCTTGAGTTCGGTCTTGAACCCTTGGTGATTTAGGAGTTGGAGGACGTTGTTCGGTATGGCGTGCTTTAGGAAGTGCTTCCTTCAAATATCCTGGTAGTGGCTACAGTTGAACACCAAATGCTCGGGGTCTTGTATCTCGCCATCGTGTGGGCAGAGGTTGCTATGGCCATGAAACTTGATACGATAGGTTCCAAAGGAGCCATGACCTGTCAGCAGCTGATTGGTGAAGAAGTCCGCCAATACTCTTGTCTTGGAGACCTTGTGAAGAGGAAGTAAAGTCTCCTGGATTTTGTGGAGAGCTCCCAGTGCTGTTGCCAATTGATCATGACTTCATCCTAGGTGAAGGTGGCTATTTGTTGCCTGCTAAGTCTGACAACAATGTCCACGTCATCTCTGGTGGTTGCTTCTTTGGCGGCTGCGTCTGCTGCTTCGTTGAGCTGGATTCCGACATGCGCCTTGACCCAGTGAAAGGAGAAGACATTTTACGAGTGCATAGTGATCGGAGAAGGGCAGGTTGATCATTATGGTAAATCGCAACTGACAGAAACCTGGACGCATCCACAGTGTACTAGCCGTGGCGAAGATGGATGGAACAAGGAACTGGGGAACCTTCGCGGGTTGCTAATGCACCCATAATGGCGTCAGAACGCGTGGATCCGCTCGTCCGATGGAAAGTAGCTCAGTGAAACATGTTTACCCAAAATCTGCAGCATATGCAAGACACCCTGGATGCTCTCATATCGAGTAGAACCATTTGTTGATGATTGATTGCTAATGTCATGCACTCATGGTGTCCGTTAAGAAGACTACCACTAACTCCACAACATGACGCCAACATCTGGAATGGTGCCGAATTAGAGTGATGTCGACGACGTAGTGGCACAGGATCGTCTTCTCAGAGGATTCACGCTTATGTTTCTTAGGAATACTCTTCGCGTATGACTGTGGCGTCGACTTGGTGACGGATCCAATTCTGCAGCAGTTGTGAAACGCCCCACCACACGACAACGTAGGATCATGGTTTGGAGCACCATTGTTCACAATTCCAGATCACTTCTAGTTCGTATTCACGGCTCTATGAAATCCCAATATTACGTTGGTGATGTGCTGTTACCAATAACACTCTTCTACCTTCAGTTGATACCCAATGTGCTTTATCAGCAGGATATTACCCGGCCGCACATTACTCGCATCAGACAACATGCCTTGAAAGCTGTACAGCTGTTTCCGTGCTCACCGGATCTCTCATCAATCGAACACGTTTGGGATAAGATTGGCCATTTGCAGAACCAGCTATTGCTTCCTTCTGAAAGCGCACTTTGGCAAATGGTTGACAGAGAATGGAGTCATTCCTAAAGACTCCATCCGTACTCTTATTGACTGTATGCCTAAATGTGTTGCTTCGTGTATTGTCGTCCACGGTGGCCCTGCAGCCTAATGACCCGATCCTGTTCTCGCTCTGTATTATGCATATCATTACTAAATACAGAACACTTATTGCTCATTGCTGTCTCTCTCTCTTGTTTGCCGAGTTGCTCTCTCTGTTTCCATCACTTTCTGGTAACTCATTCTTGATGTTGCAATTTTATTGTCGGGCAGTGAAGATAAAAGGCTGACTGACATCATTGGAATACATGGTGTCAGTATTAATATAGAAAGTTATTTCCAACATACTACATTTTAAGATTCTCGCACACGCGGGATTTTATACACTTCACTCAAGTTTTATTTTTAAGTAACTGTGGAAAATATGATGAATGTAGAATTTAATAGCAATTTCAACAATAATGAATGCTTACAAGCTATTTTTATTAGTAGAAATAAAAATTATTGAAATCTTTTTGAAGAAACATTCATTTGCGCTTAGATAGAAAACACCATCTTTGCACAGATGTGCATTTTTATACTTCATTTAGTTACGTATATAAGACAATTTCTTAAAAAAAAGTTTTAATATAGAATTACAGTTTAAGGAAATTTGATCGTAAAACATGTGGAAAAAATCAAATCTTAATTTCCTGATACGTGGAAAAAAGAATTTTTACATTTCCAGGGACTGTTAAAACTGATAAAGGTGTTGTGTATGCTCTTGTATCCGAAAGATGATGGGTTCAATACCTTACCCATATAAAGATTATCAGGGTAGAAGGCCAATTAGGTAGACTTTCGTAAGACTAAAATCTTTTCGCGTTATAGTAAGGTGATTTAAAAATAAATTTTACATGACTTATTTGCTGCTAAACTATGATTTTTTGCACATGAGGTTTAATTAGATCGTGATTTACAATGTAAAGTGGATCCAAATCATTAAATACAGGCTGATCTTTTTTAAAGTGGCAGTGTTTGGAGCTTCCTGTAACGCAATCTAATTGCCGAAATTGCACCAAACTTGGTATTAATACTAATCTCAAAACATAAAAAAAACCTCCGTAAAAATAGTTCCAAAAATTTTCGCTAGAGCATCTTGTGGCGCTGCTGTAGCTTACAATAACAAGAATTATCATAAAACATGAGTATCAAAGAAAAATCCAAATGTTGTGCGATGACAGCGCCAATAATAAGGGTTATAAAAGCAAGTAATGAACAGCTCCGACAAATAATCTCACCTGCAGTAAACGAGCTCCAGGTGCCATGCCTCTCACGTTAGCGGAATGTGCTTTACTCGTGAAGCTAATTTATATAAATCAATGTAATGCATCCGCAGCTCTTCGGAAATTTCGATCCAGAAAAATATTACGAAAGGGGTTTTTATCACTGAATTGTCTTAAGAAAATGATTAAGAAGTTCGATGAAACGGAGTCACTGACAATTCGCACTGGGAGAGGTCGCAAACCAGTATCAGAAGATGTAATAACTGATGTGGCAGCTGCAATTGTCGAAGGATCGCAGTGAACCATTGCTGGTACTAGCAGCGCCCGGGGTGTTGCTCGACAATTGGACATGAATTATTCCACGATATGGAGAGCTTTGCGGCGCGTTATTGGATTTTACCCCTACAAAATCAGTCGCTTGCACGAACTGAAACCAAGTGAATATGATAAGCGAGTGACTTTCGCTCTATCGTTCTTGAAAGGGTAGAAATTGATGATGCTTTCCCATGGTACATTCTGTGGGGAGATGAGTGTCATTTTTATCTCAATTGGTCCGTAAACACACACACAAAATAGCCGAATTTGGGCTTCTGAACAACCCCACACTGTGCACCAAATCCCATTGAATTCCCAAAAGTCACTGTTTGGTGTGGTTTCATAGCCATATTCGTAATTGCGCCATTCTTTTTTGAGACATCACTCCAACAGGACCTGAAACATGCACCATAAATGCAGAAAGGTACCATGAAATGCTGCAAACGTTTGTTATTCCACAACTTCAGCAAAGAAACCGTCTCCAATAGACAATCTTTATGCAGGATTGTGCTCCGCCACACATTAGTTATGAGGTAAAGCAGCTGTTGCGCCAAAACTTCACTGATGATATAGTCATAAGTTGCCGTTTTCCAGTTTCATGGCCACCTCGTTCCCCTGACATCACGCCATGTGATTTTTGGCTCTGGGGTTATTTAAATTTTAAGTTGGTGGATTATCAAATTTTTGTATATTCTGAAGGACAACATAACAAAGACAGTGCGGAATATTCCTCGCGATATGTTACACACGGCTGTGGATAACGTTGTGCATTAATGCATTGTGTTATTGCTGAGAACAACGGTGCTCACATTGAATGCGGTCTAACTCCTCACCGGGGAAGTTAGTGTAGTAAATAAACAATAATTTAACTGTACAATTGTATGTGTTAGTATTTTTTCCTTTTATCACATTTTATACATTGTAAAGTGCCACAAAATGCCCAAGTGACGATTTTTGGAACTAAAATTTTTTATGGAATCTTTTTTCCCATGCTTTGATTAGTCTAAATACCAAGTTTGGTGCCATTTCGGCTATTAGATTGCGCTGCAGGGGGATCCAAACACTGTCGCTTTAAAAAAAAAGATCACCCTTTACATTCACATTTGAATTTTTTTAATGTAACCGACGAACCACCACAGCTTGCTATTTGGCTGCTAGCTTGGCAAAGTGTGAGAAGTGAGTGCCAGTAAAATTCAAATTTATAGTTTAATAAAAATTTCAAATTATGTGGTTGATGGCTTTCTTCTGTCGGCAGAATAAAACAGCTGGAAATAAGTGCATTGAAACAAAGAAGTGTATATATTTCAAAAGTTTTACTAAGCTATATTATTATGGTGAAGTAAAAAGGAAACAAAAAATGCGTATTATGACCAATAATGCTGATTGATTTAGAAAATGAGCATATTTCTATGGTATTAAAATACATTTTTACGATATCTCAGATTATAAATAACAATCGCAATATGTTTTTAATGGATAAAAATATGAAGGCAGATGCCTTGTGAGTCAGACTGAAGGCAAAAATTGGGTGCAATTATAGGCAGAAGTGCAGTGCTATTTGGCACATTTTTACATACGAATTTTCGGGCGTAATTTGTTTTTCTGGTAACCTGGATTTTTTGTTATATTAAAATCTAGGAGTTTGAGGATGCTAAAGATGTACAACAATGTTTAATTTTATCAACCGTAGTTTATACATGTCATTTTAAAACTCTGTTTTAGATTAACATTTTCATTAAAATTCTTTTGTGAGGAACATTCAAATTAATATTTCATTTTTTAATTCTTAATCTCTCATTATTATTAATTGCATTTAATTTATTTACTTAGAAAAAAAATCCGGCGTATCAATTATTAATCATCAAAAAATCAAAACTACATAAAAAAAAATAAATAAATAAAAAATAATAAAGATTATACGGCATCCTAGATGGAATAATTTTCCTCAATTGTGGTAATCGCCAAATTTAAAAATCATTTCTATTTGGAATGATTTTTTTTTTGTTATTCCTAAACGAATGATTTTTTGGCCATTTTGTTAATCTCCACATTTAAGTATAAATACGTATTTTTTAAAAAACCATGAAGTGATTGCTTGTATCTCTCAAATAATTTTTAGCATTACGATCTCTTAGTTGTCAAGATTTATAGCTTTGGGATCAAGGAACCTTTGATAAATGCTTACTAGGACATATTTTCATTAATCTATGAATGTCTGCGTTTATCGACTGAGAATTGCGTTTCAGATCCAAATCGACTTGCACGTTGACACAGAACATTTAGCCAGAGTTGATTGGTGTTAAAAACACGACATCTATTTTGAGGAATGACATATCTCGTGTAATTCGAAATTCAAATATTAGCCAGATATATTTCGTCGAAAAAATATCATTTCATTCACAAATGCTAAAACTATGGTTCGACAATCTTTTTCACTTTAATGTTTCCATTTGCACACTAGCAGTTTTTTTAAAGGTTCATCGTCTTCGGATAAATGTCTTTCACTTTGAATAAAGAAGGAATGATCATCACACACAAAGGGAAACACATTTGTTCAACTCTTATAATTCGGAATCAGATGAAAACATTGGTTGATATGCGAACGCCATAATCATGGTTCCTATCCAAGCATGTGCACGTTGACACAAGCCGTTTGATCAAGCTCAAATTGCTTCGAACACATCACATCCATTTCGGATGATGAATCAATGATATCCCATTAATTTTGATTTGAAATCCGAAAAAGCATATTATATTAAAGAACACTTTGTCCGAATACTTGAATAATTTCACGAACACCAAAAATATGTCAAAATTCAATCATTGAGGATGACTCAAAGGATTATTGCTGTTAAATCCGTTATTTTTTTTAGCTTATCATGCATAACTTACTGTTAAGGAACTATTAACACATTTACAAAATGCATATTGTTTCCTTGTGAATATATAATTCGTTTTTTCTCTCGAAAAAAATTCTTCCTGTCCATTATTTTTTAATGGCGGGCTTTGAGACGGGAGCATATTTCTATTTGTTACATATTTCAAGTCAAGAAATTACTTTTTCTTGTGTCAGGTTTGTTTCGTAATCCATTTTTAATATATATTTAAGGCGTATTTTCGTTTCATGACGTGAATGTCAATCTCGCCAAAACTAAAATAACTTGGCACTAACACACTCTGCTTATGAAAGATTTTTACATAATTGAATATAAGTGTGAGAAAACTAATGCGAGATGAAGGCAAAATTAGGCTAAAATGAGAAGTATGGTCACAGGTCGTCAAGGAGAAAAAATAGCCAAATTTAACAAAATATATTTATTTTGTTGCCAAAGAAGTCACCGAAAGCAATAAATCGAATACTGGTTGATATTCCTGGCGAAACTATAATTTCCCCCCAATGTGTAAATTTTAACTGTGTTTATAATCCTAATTTGCGAAATAAAATTTTTAATTTGAGTTTGAAATTAAAAAAATTTATTTTTTGATATTCCATACCACTGTGTTTCAATAATGAATTTTACTCGAATTGAAAAATACATGTTTCATTTTTGTAAAAATTGAAAAAAAATTAAGCATTTTCTTAACTTTTTCCACATATATTGCCATGAAAATTATCAAATTTTATTTCATTAGTTAAAAAATTGGATAATCACTTCTGCTTTATTACTTCATTCTATTCTTAAATGTTTTACTTTTTATTGAGAAAATTCATAAGCTCGCTACCTAAAAATTTCACAAAAATTCTCCAATTTTATCTCAATTTTCAATTATTCTATAAAATGATACACCTTATAATTATTAGATTAAATTAAAAAAACATATTTTTGCATTTTAATCATTTATAAATTCAGTTTGAAAAATAGCTATTTTAAATATATTAACTATCCATTTTATAAATGTGATTAAATAAAATTAAGTTTATTTTGAAAAATCACTTATTTTATAATTGATTCATTTCTTAAAAGATGTTAAAAAATAGAATTCTAAGAATATCTATTTTGGAAATTATGCGCTAAGAATTATATTACTACATTTCTTGCAGTTCATTCCTTGTAAGGTATTTCCTTAAGTTTCTGTTTTTAATATTTAAATTAAATTTAATCAACTTTTAATGTTTACAGTGTATATTGTTAGGATAAGAGATTTAAAAGAAATACTGCCATATTTTTTTCTATGTGTGGTTTCTTTCACTCAGAAAGAGCCAATTTACAATCACATTAAGGCGATAATCAAACAAAGTAGCTAATAGAAATAGGTTTGCTGACCAAATTCTGCTTATACGTCATCTTAAGTTTAGGGCGATTTCACCTGCTTGTTGCTCAACACCCTTTTTTGTATAGGAGGGCACATTAGACTGGAACCTACGGTTTAAGATGGATTCCGAACCACTAAAAACATCAAGGAGGTGGGAATCGAACCCACGAGGTGTTGAAGCCGAAGGTCAGAGGGTCAATGTTCAATTGCCAGGCTCACGTCTTCTTGTAGGAAAAACATACCTAAATAACGTAATTTTAACCACAATGCTCATTTTTACCCAAAATTCATGATGAAATTTATGCTTACAAGATAAATTCACAAACATTCAAATAAATTTTGCAACGTAAATTTCATTTACGTTTCAAACACAAGTTTATTATTCTGTTTTCGGAAATTTATATCATTGAGAAATAATTATTTTGCCATAGATAGATCAACGTAAGACTAATTAATACATAAGTTTTTAAATATTAGAACATTTACATAAAATATTGTGGCAGTAAAGCAGCAAAAATTCTAAGAAATAAATATTTCTTTTATACAACAAAAATTATAATTTATTTTTAAAAATAAATATAATCTTCGGCATTATACTATACATGCACATGTATGATTAATATCATTTCACATAATAGCGTAAAAAGTGGTAGCAAAGTCAAGTTTATTAATTTATCTTTAATTAAAATTACTATTTTCAAAGTGATGATAATTATTCTGTCGCAAATTTAAAAAAACTGGCTTGAATGCAAAATCAAATTTTTTTTGCAAGAAAATTGATAGATTCGGAAAGTGTTCATAAAAATTAACTTTCAATCAGAAGTTTTCAAGAATTTGCACTAAAGAATATTTGTCAGAAATATATTGCACGCTCATAAAGAAAAAAGGCGACTTCTTCAGATGTTTAAGATCATTGGAATTTCTTCCCGATTACTCAACAATTATAGCGATAGGAGATATGTGATGAAGAAAATAGAGAGCTACAATTAATGAAAACAAAAGAAAAAAGTCTTTTAAACTCGTTTATGCTTTGGATCAGATGTTTTTGACTTCCAAAAAATCGATTCGATGAACATCTTTTTTCAATCAATTTTATAACACGTGTAGCGTTTTACTTGGTCTTCCAAAGTGAAAAACAGTGTCTTCAGTACCTGAAGAGAGTTTCCAATAACTATTCAGGTTGTTATAGTGTGTGAATAAACTACCATCGCGTATCGAAACCAGTACTTATGTCTTCCTTTAAAATTATAACCTTAAGACCTGTTGCTCACCCTCCATAACCACTGCAATTCACTAACGCTGTTCCAATTGAAACAATGGACTGATACCCAGTAAGGGTGAATTTATAGGAGTGTGGCCCAATATATATATATATGTATATAAACAGCTAAAATGTGAGAAGGGTTTTTTAATAATTAAAATTCCAAAATTTTGTGATTAATAGTATTTAAATAAAAAATGTGATTGATTATAGCACACATTCTCAAAACCAAATACGATATTGATCTTCACACAAACACGATATACCCTATTTTCTATTTAAGGTGATTTAAATTGTAAAATCGTTGAAATTTCCGATTAAATATTGCCAGATATTATGCAATGCTTGTTTAGCCGACTTCTTTCCCTACTGTGAAAATACTCAATACACAAGAATTTGTTTCGACTTTTTTTTTTTTTTTTTAAAGGTATCAAGAAAAAAATATCAAAGGTAAATTTTAGCTTTTGCTTCAGTGCTCACATTTTGTTTGGAATTCTTTGAATTTGCTCTTTATAATACAAATGTCTCATTGAATAAGAAAGTGATTCGCATAAGCTTGTTCTTAGTTTTCACAAATTCCATAACTTAAAAAATTAATTAGTTTAGAATCACAATTATATTAATTAATGGAATTTTTAAAAATTTAGTCTGTGCTGATTTAAACTAATAATAAAGTGAATGTTTTGTCTTTTTCTTCTGTTCTATTGTAAACGAGTTAATGGCAAAAATCAACAAAAAACTGCTCCTTAAACCGATGCTTTGATCTTTATATAAGAAATAGTTTTATTAACAAGTTGAACTTTGACAACATTCGATGGTAAATTTCGCATTGTTTACAGCCGTTCGAGGAATGAGATTTGAAGACAGACAAGTTAGTTCACAAGTCGGATTTACGACGCCATCTCAATACGATATCGTGAATATTTATGGTTATGACGTCATGGATAACTTAAACCAATGATAATTGTAACAAAGCGATGCAGCTATTATCTCAACCGGAATGAAAGAAACAACTATTTTATTGTTAATAGCGATTAACAGTCAATTAAAATAAATCCCAAAGGTATCGAACGCGCGATGAATCACGAAATTAATGTTTTTCAAACACATTGTAATGATTTCGACGATCACGAAATGGTGATGCAAAGGCAGCGAAATGAGATTTAAAACAAGAGTTAAAAACGAAGTCCATTCTGCGTGATTCTTCAAAGGAGAAATGATAGGACTGTTGAGAATGCTGGAAAAATTCCTTCGTTTATAAAAACATCGTGTTCATTTGCGTCCAGTATAACCATAGAAGATAAATAATTGGTTGGTAAAATTATAATAAATAAACAGCACAAGTTTCCATTGACTGATGTTTTATGACACTATCAAATTTGAGAATAAATTTCAGTAATTGATTAAATCTGATTGCAGGGTAAATAACGTGTTTTAATCAATTCCAGTTGACTTTCCCGAAAAGTTTATTTTAGTTGAGTGTGAAGGACAAAATTTCTAAACTAATCAAAAATTCAATAATGGTTACTTTACCTAACAGGGTATACTAAGGAATTTTTTTTATTTTTTTTATCTCACAAAATGAATTGATGAAAAAAATGTCAATCCCAATATGAAAAATTATTTATTGACTGATTTGTGGGTTAAGAAATCTAAGAATAATAGAGGTTAAAAAATTGACAATACAAGAGCATACATACTGTGAATGCTACTTCGATCACTTAATTAAAAAAGTTTAATTTGTTCCGAGTTCCTTTTCACAGCAATTATGAAATTAAATAGATTTTAATGATCAAAATTATATCAAGGGAGATGAGAAAAAATAAGTACAAAGAATTGTAGAACGATGTTTCGTGCAAGACTCGTAGCAGTTGATTTGTACATAGCATTTGAATGTAGCATTATCATATATCATTATAGATGTTTTGTGACCACTGCAAGATATGAAGATATCTATTGTGTGATTACGCTGTAACTGTTGATTAAAAAGAAGTTTCCTTGTACATAAAAATGATAATTTTCAACTTGCTAAATATCATTTAATAAACTTGGGGTGAGATTTTCATGTACTGGCCAATGCAATCTTCCTATCTTTATTCCAAAAGCAAATGATTTGGCTTTTCATCCCTTGAAAATAAATTCAATTCATATCCTTTAACATTAGGCAGATTAATATAGGAGTGGTATATCCTTGTAATAATTAAGAGAATATACAATTTTCATACAAATGTGTTTAATTCTTTTACACAGACTTTTAATTTTATGACTGCTCAAAATTTGTTTACACAACTTTCAAAAGCTAAATTATTTTTTTTATTCATAAAATGATTTTATGCTTATATAGCATTCAGTAGTCTTAGGCGCAAAATTGCGTATTATTACAAGTTTCATTTTCCTCTTGGTAGTTTATTGACTATTTTATTGGATTGAAATTATTCCTTATTTCTAAATTTATAATTCATCTCTCATTGATCAAACTATTTAATAATGTCTATTCAGAATTACTTTAAAAATGCATTTAAAATTATATTCTTTTTAAATTAATATTTTAATTTGAAAAAATAGAAATTTGCTTATTAATTCATTAATCATTCTGTAGATAATTTTAAATTTAAAACGATAAAACATTAGGTGATTTTGATTCATATATTTAGTTAAGGAAAATTTTGTAAAGGTTATTTGAAATTAGTCTTAGATTTTCAGCAATGATTAAAATACATTTACAGCTTAAAATTTAATGAATCAAAATATTAAGTCTTACACAAGTTATAATGAATATAAAATAACCAAATTTTATAATAAATGTTACATTAATTAAAAAAGAAACATGCACACGAGAGAAATTTTATTTGATCTTTTTGAATAAAATAACAATGAATAAGCAATATTGTAAAAGTTTTCTAGCAAAATTTGTAAACTGGTATTGACTAATAGAATTGGTATACAACTAACCATGGAAAAAAACAATGATAGATTTCTACACAATTCTACACGAGTCAAATTACTTTTTAAAAACAACTAAAATAAAAATGATCATACTTAATACAAATTAAGATGCAAGGAGAGATTTTGAAAAAAAAAATTCACATAAAATTTATTTCAATAAATTAGTTTTTAAGTACATTAAAAATAGCAAAAAGAAAATTAAAACCTGAAATCTATATAAAATTTTTTTCTAGGCATTCAATGCGTAAAATAAATTTTAAAATCTGAATTGTTTTAATGAATAGATTTTAAAAACAGTTTATAAACTCTGTAAATATCATAACATTAAAATGTAATTTCTTAATTCAACAATATATAAGCTTAAATTCAATGTCACAAAGTAACTTTGGTGAAGGCACTTAAATTTTCAATTTTCATAAATGCCAACAGACAATTTCAAAGACTTGACACGAAGACACAGGACATATAATTCAGAATTTAAATTAAAACAATTACGAACTGGGAGCTGGCCACTTCATGCATGACCAGTCAACAATACACAGAAATAGCTAGAAACAACAAACTTCAGGACATCTAATTTAAAAAAAGCGAAATTACTCCCACAACAAAACATTTGGCAACAATGAATATAAAAGTAAAACAGATCTCTCGAAATTTCATCCATCCAGAATAAAAGTATGGAAATCCGAGATGTACCAGTTCCTTTTCTCCTGCTGCACCCAAAGCCATTAAGAGGCCTCAACTTTGAATGGGCTTCCTGGGATATGATCGTCTCCCCATTTCACCACGACGATGTGATCACCTTTCTCCTTCACCGTGTAATTTACTTGGTACAAATTGCGACCAATAGCCTTAACAATAACTTCTTCACAGGGACCCTTGGGACCGTGGACCGAGCAGTAGAACAAATTATTTCCTGCAAAATTTTTAAAGAGCAATTTTAGACACATTTCAGATTTACATATTTTAATGCAAACGTAGTGAAAAACAAAATCTTGCATCATTTAAAGTTGAAACAGCAAAATAAGTATATTTTAGAAGTAATATTGAAAGAAACTCAAATAAAATATAAAATTTGCAATCAAGCAGAAGAAATCTTTAAATTTAGAACTTTTTTTCAGCAATCGGCTTCATAGAGCAAATCTAAAATATATATTCAAAAGAAAACGAAATAGCATTTATAGATGTCAATACTAAGATTGTGATTACAAGCAATTTCGAATAATTTAAAGAATTCTATTTGCAAATTAAGAAAAGTATTCATTATTTAATGCTAATGGTTTCTAACAATTTTATATAGCGAATTGGCAAGATAAAATGTTTATTTTCGGCAAGTAAAATGCAGCTGTAACATTTTTGCACACATTGGAAATTTAAGAATTTTTTTTAAATTTAATAATTCCAATCAAAAATTAAGAATAACTTATAAAATAATCGTTTTAAAAGTTTTTATTTCTTATTTTATTGAATTTTCTTTTCTATACTTATTATATTGTAAAAATGAAAATACAAATTATCACATTGTAAATTCAAAATTTATGACCAACAAAGTAACACTATTAACAAAAGATTAAGTTTATTGTTGTTTCATTGTTGGTTCATTTTCTTATAATAGACATCCTTACCTGCATCAGCACAGTTGACAGTAAACTGGTTTTGCCTATGTAAGTGAGCTCGCTTCAAACCCATTCCTTTACTAGTCACTTTAGTGGGGTCAGATCGGAACCTTGGTAAGTGGTCAGCCTTCTGCTTGGCTTGTTTTGCACTAGTTTCTACAACTACTTGCGATTGCTCTTTTGTTCCAATATCAGTGACAGCACTGCCTGTTGTATGAATGTAAAGATATTATACAAAATAAATTTTGTTAGCCTTATTCCAAAATATGCATCTTTTTGGGGAAATAATGTACCTGAGCAAGGAACTTTGAAAGGACTTCCACTGATGTGATAACCATTATATTTAACAGTTATAAAGTAATCTCCTGGAGCTAAAGGTGTGTAACGCACTTTGTAGCCTTCCTCGACCTCAGTACAATCCATTGACACTTTCGATGGACCATCAATGGTAACTGCTAATGTACCAGTTCCTGCACTGCAAGTGTCAACAATGAAGTCCATCTTTGTACCTAAAATATCCAAGTGCATTACAATATTGATCTAAATCGAAGAGATCAGTTTCAGTAAGTGAAATCATCAAACAATCCCCTTTACCTGTCTTTGCTTCTTTGAGGCCTTGTCCATAAGCCTGAACAGCTGCTGGATCGGCATCATCTTTGCCAATACGCAAGCGGAACGGACTCTGTGGGATATGGACACCATCGCAACGAATGTGAATAAGATGAATGCCATTCTCATGAGGAACAAATCTAAGAGCCCACTGATCTGAAAAATATAACCAAGGGAGTTAAAGGCATGTTTGAATTTTTAAAATTCAGGAATTTCACTCATACAATTACTCATGAAACTTATGAAATAATGGCCTACATAACTTTTAGTCAATTTTATTCTAGCTCGCTGCACACTAACGCGAAACAATTTGTTTAAAATTAATAGCATTATTTTTAGATTTAACCGAATATCATAAACACTAAGATTCAAAACTAACAATGCAAAGAAATAAAATGCTTTTATACGCATTTCATTTCAGAAACATTTTGATAATTAAAAAATTTGCATGTGATCTAGAAAAAAACATTTTTTGTAGAAGTGAAACTTTTAATACCTGCATCAAGTGGTGCGATGAAGCAATCATCTTCAGTACCAGATGGTGTGATAACTTTGCCATCCAAATTTCCCTTAGCACCATTCATGAGAATAGCTAACGACACAGGCTTGTTTACCTGAGTACCACTCTCTGGAACATGGGCCAGCTCAATTTTCGCAGCATCACCAGCTTCTGGCATGATGTAAACATGATACGGACTGTCTGGAATATGCTGTTCGTTGAATTTGATTCCCACTCGATAGTCTCCTATGCAAATTTATTGGACACATTATTTTTATAAAATTTCATTCGCATTCAATAAAAATCAGAATAGCGATAAAGCTTATAAAGTTAAATACCTGGCTCAGTTACTTTGTATTTCACATAGCAACACCCATCTTTAGAGTCTTTGAAATCAATATCTGCTTTCGAAGGACCTTCCACTGATATAGCTAAGCCTCCAGCACCAGCTTCTCTAGTCCATACATTAAATTCACCTAGATTCAGATTTTTTAAGCTATTTAATTTATTACAATTTTAATATTGCATAAGGCAATAATGTATATTAAAGTGAAATTCCAATTACATTATTAGTGTTACTTTGAACGGTATTATCATCATTCTTCTTTAACAATATATTATTCCTTTTATGAAGATATGACTTTTTTGAAATATTAAAGTAATAAAATTTGCTCACCTTAAATTTTAAAGGCTCATTCTTAAAACATCCCAAAATAAATATAAAATTCTAACTATTATGAGATTCAGACAACCACAAAATTAAAATCATAGATGCATTTTTATGTAAATCTTTTGAATAATTCGCCAATGCTTTTAAAGCAGAGGTGCCTTACATAAGACAAACCAAATGAAGAAATTTGCCATAACATTTGTTACAAACAACAATCTTTTTAATATAAGTGAAGGTGAATCATTTTGTTAAAAATAGCTTTAGAATATGACAAAAATTAGAGTAAAATTATCCTATCAATTTCCTTTGGAAATCATGAAAAAAAATAATAAGTTAAAGGTAACAAAATTAACAGTTAACAAAAATTCCAAATGTAAATCATAAGAATTTAAGCAAATTTTACCTTTATAAATCAATAAAATAACTTAATAAATACAATCTAATAATATAGCACCATAAAATGCAGTCTTTAAAACATTAAAGATTTCAAATATATTTTTTACTAACAAATTTCATTCACTTGGCCTCTCAGTAATCCAGGGCCACCAGCATGAACACGATGAGAGCCATGATCTCTGAATGGACCAACAGTAAATTGAAATGGAGATCCAGGAATGTGGATATCTTTGCATCTGACACTGACTGTATGAACACCGACTTCTTTTGGCACAAAGTGAACACTGTAACTGCAATCGTCACAATCCGAAATACTCGCATCTTCAGTGACTCCTGATGGTGATGTAACCTTTGCAGACATATCGAATGCACTTGAACCTAAGAGCAAATAGCAAAAGATTAATTTCTGTAAAAGTTCTCGGCTAAACGTAATATTAAATTTGATTAGAATTTAAGAGAAATATTTATGAAATTACCTGGTAGTCTAAACGTCAGTTTGCATTCGTTTCCAACATCTGCAACTGGCACCGACTCGCGCTGTTTTTTAATAAACTCTCTTTGAATATTAGACCCTTCTCCTAGCACTTTGACAGTAAAAGGACTTCCTGTAAAAAAATTAATAGCCATTAAATTAATAGTTTTTCAAGAAATAAAACATACTTCGATTTAGTTATAAAGTCACCAATTTACCTGGTACATGGTGATCAGCAAATTTCAGATTTACAATGTAATAGCCTGGCTCAGTTGGCTTATAACTAACAGTCAAAGTACCATTTTCATTATCTTTACATTGGATATCTGCTTTGCTAGGTCCTTCAACTGAAAGACTTAGACCTCCAAAACCTGTCATAGATATAATTTTATATTTAGATAAATGAAAATATATGAATAGAAAATAGGATAGAATTATTTTTAAAGAACAGTTATCTATACATTTTTTAAATATTAGAAATACTGATGAATAAATATTAGAAATACTGATGAATAAATATTAGAAATACTGATGAATAAATATTAGAAATACTGATGAATATATAAATATTAGAAATACTGATGAATATATAAATATTAGAAATACTGATGAATCATTAAATAAACAATATGAAAGCTTTGGTTTGCCATTCAAAATTAATTTTTTGCTCAAAAGTGCCTACAGAATTCCAAACCACTGCAAAAATCCATGCCTTATTAGCAACTGAACCCAAATTATTGAACCAAATGCTTGAGCACTAATACTTCAGTTGCCAGAGTTTGACTGCAGGATATAAAGATTTTTTTATGATAGTAATTCATAAATTATGTTTGCATGTTGTCGGATTTGAATGTTATTTTCAGATGACCCAAAAATTTATTTGAATATTCACAAAATACTTTAATACATTTTTAATTCAAGGATTTTAAAATTAATGAACAGGGAATATTTTATTTGCTTTTTTAAGCATTATAAATGTTTTATAAATGAAAGATAATATAAAGGCTTGTTACACTAAGCATAATGTTAAGAGGGGAAGGATTAGAATGGTAATAAAAAAACAACCACTTCACATAAAAACCAAAACTTAAATTTTCGCTCTTTATTAAAGCACAATACTTTTATCTACAAAAACAAAGCAACATTTACAGATTCTGAAATTGAATGTCTAATTAGGCGTTAAAAATTACATATCAATTATTTTTCCTACTAAGCTAAATAATTGGTAGAGTTTTTTTTTTTTTTTTTTTTTTTTTTTTTTTTTTTAAGTCACTGTGGAATTGCAGGAAACGAACTTGTAAACTTTAACCAAGAATGACTAGGTCCTCCCTCAGCCTGATCCATCTGTTTACTATCTTAATATTAAGAGAATCATCAATATTAGATTAAAATCACATTTAGAGAGACTTTAAGGAATTAGTGAATGGAAAGTGGTGAAGTGACTTGATAAAAATCCCATTTATTGTGTCTCACCTAAAGCTATTGATATCACAAGTTTTAAAATTGAAACTGGAGACTTACTTTTCTAAACATCAGCAGAGATTTGGCTTAGCATTCTTCGACTTTAGTGTTTAGTACGATGTAAAATCAATAAAAAATTTATTTCTTGCGTAAATATATTTTACAGACATGCCTTTAACCTTTTAAGTAAAAATAAAATCAAAGCATTTTCAAAAATTTTTTTAAATATGAAAAAAAAAAAAATAGTAACATATTTACCAGCTTCTTTAGTATCAATGGTGAATTCATTCGCTACATGAGTTTTTCCTTCTTTAATGGCATCCCCAATAACTTTTACTTTAGAAGCATCACCAATTTCTTGATCTAATACATTTATTTGGAAAGGGCTTCCTTGAATGTGATTGCCCTGTCTTTTTACATTTACCATGTGTGGTCCCGCTTCACGAGGGGTAAAAGAAATTCCTTAAAAAGATAAATGTATTTAATAACTTATATATAATATTTATTACATTTTTTTTTTTAAAAAAAAGGCTGCACCTCAAATGATTAATTTTCTCAATTTTACCTAGATGGCCATTTGGTAACGTTTTTAAGAAACAAGGTTCTTCTAAGCCTGAAGGAGCCACAATACTAGCATTTAAGTTCCTAGCATCTTTTTCCTGAACTTTCAGAGAAACTTCACTGGAATGACCAACTGAAATTTGGTTTCTCTTACGGCCTTCCCCTGTAAAAATATTTACACAAAACATTAAATCAAATCCAATTACTTTAAAACAATCAGTTCATTATATATTTTACCAAAATATACCTGGAACTATGATAAATAATAATTGTAAAAATGGTAATTCATGAAAATATAAAGCTAATTAAATGAAAAGAATATTCACAAAAGTTATTCAATTAGAAATAAATTCATTATATGCAGATGACAGATACAAATACAGATTGGTCAAGAATCTTTATAGTCAGAAGTTCTTGGTTGAAATTGTTTATTCTCATAACAAATTGAAAAGTTAAAAACCCTACTATCCAAACTTCAGGTTTATGAAATACTTTATAAAACTGCAAATGCTTAAAATTTTCTACGAGATTAAAATTTTCAGAGTTCGTGAAAATTGATCATTTTTATTTTATTTTGAATGCACATTTGAGGAAATCTATGTTAATCAATCGAACATTTTCTTTTAACATTCTTTACTTCATATATTTTGTTCTTTTATAAATAGCATTTCATTAAGTTTCATTTCTAAAATAAGTAAATAAATAAAAAAGACGCCAAAATATTAAAGAACATTTGAGATTAATTACCTACTTTTTTATAAATTGAATTAGCATTTAATAATAAAAAAATTAACACAGATTTTTTTCAAACATTTCATACTCTCTTGCTTGACATGTTTATAATCAACAACAGAACATAATCTAGTTTGAGTGAAGGTAAGTAGTTGCTGTAAATCTGATTTTATTTTTGGCCGCAAACTTTTCATTAAATATAAATTATATATTTTATCTTCGAATTGACCTTTGATGGAAATTTGTTTCATTAAAAAAACAAATTTCTAAATAGGGGAAGTTTTAAAACTGTACTGATTTATATAATTTTATTCAGAAAATAAATGCAAAAATCTACTGTCCACAACAAGTGATCTTATGTAATTTAAACTATTTTTTAACTCTCCAAATAGTTCAAACTTTTTTTTTTCTTCTTGTGACAGCTAGGCTGACAATATAGGGTACGCTGCTCCACTTTTTCATACTGAACCATATTTGGTGTCTAATCCGACTTCTTCAGTACACACATGCCATAGGGACCCGTTTATAAGGTAGGCAACCATTTACACCTCATTCATACACAGAAAGGACAAAGACAGGATAGATAGAGAAAGTATATCCATGCCCGAATCAGGATTCAAACCTAGGACCTCCCTATCCGCAGTCAGGCACTCTGACCACTAGACAGGGCAGTCGGCGTTCAAACTGTTAAAAGACATGTGCATATAAGTTTCGTATATTGCTTAGTTTAAATTATAAAAATTACTTTCGTAATATATATATTCTAATTTCAGAATCATTTTATAATTTTTTTTGAACGCAATTGATCCAAAATTCCTTTGATTATAAATAAATGAAATATTTCAAACTAAATGTATCCCAAACCTGTAATCTTTGCGGTGAATGGACTTCCTTTGATATGTTTTCCTGCAAATTTGACAGAAATTTTGTATTCTCCTGGGGCAGCAGGTAAGTAATTCACTGCAACTGTACCATCTTTGTTATCATGGCAAGTAATTTCAGCTTGAGATGGTCCCTGTACAGCAACATCAAGTCCTCCTGTAAAAATGAGTTATCATAAAATTGGAACGTAAATGGAAAGAAATTTATTCGAGACATTTCTCAAATAGTTCAATATAGCTATTTTTCACTACTCTCTATAATGCACTTTGATACTAACACAATTTATACGTTTTTAGAAAATAAATTAATTGCTTACAGGAATATAAGATTGATATTTTCTGAGAACTTTATTATAATGCAACTCATTAAAGTTTAAAATAAGGTCCTTCAAATTCATAATTTTTCAATGGATTTTTCATTTTATATTAAAATACTAGATCGATGATATGGCTATTCAATTCTACTACTTTACAACAGGAAGTTAAATAAGTAAATTATTGCAAAATTTAATTTTTTGGTTTGTTATACATTTTAATCAAACTTATATCTAGAATGTTATAATCAATTATGCCATAAGCAAACACTAGGACTAGGGAAATTTATATTTTCGTAGGGATGTATGTAAGTTTCCAAAAACTATAAAATTATATAAGAAATTTCATTACTACCGTTGAAATTACTTGTTAAATATTTATTTTATTTAAATATTATTTGGTTTAATAATTTCTAAAAATAAATGTAGAGTTTTTGTGTGGATTACTATAAAACAAAACCACTCATTTTGGCGTTTTTAAAATCAAGATATTGTATCGAAGATTTGAAACCTATTTTTTTTAAACAAAAAATTATTAGTCACGAAATATTTTTGACTGAATGCGACTTAAAAAATGATTTAAAATATCCTAGTCTATACCTGCTCCAGCATCCTTAGTGTAGATGGTAAAGTTGGCGGGTTCACCAGCGATGCCACGACTTAAACCTGGTCCATGAGCTGTAACAAATCCGCTGCTAATGGAATCCACGAATATCTTAAAGGGACTGCCTGAAATTCCGAGACAATCTTTTTCAGAATGCATTTTTTTTTATTACATGAACTTTGCAAGCATTTTACATGGGAAAAAACTATAGGAATTTTGAAATGGATAATAAAAATTACCTGGTATGTGTTCTTGGTTATACTTTACATGAAGCTCATGCAATCCCTCTTCTCGCGGATCATACTTAATAGAAATTGTGCCATCCTGGTTATCTATCACAACTGGTTTATCTATTTTACCTGACGGCATTTTGACTTCAGCTGAAAAAGAATGAGGACCAATGTTACGACTGAAAGCCAGAAAAATTATCGCAAGTACAAATTAGACAACAAAGAAAAGCTACCAGTTATTTGACCAGTGCCAGGAGGAAGGACGATGCTATGTAACTCAACACTTCTAAACTGAGTAGTTCTGGACTGAGTTGTGCGTGTTTTAGTAACAGTTTTCCTCTGAACTTCTTCAGTAACAGCCTGCAGAAATGCATTTGCAAGTTTTAGATTATAAAATTTTAACTGAATTTAAGCAACATTTGCAATGTATGATTTCTATAGTCATTTATTAAATTATATAGGGTAATAGTTATGTAACAGTTTTACACAATTACTTGCCTCACAGTTACTATTTTAAAATATACAGCATTAAAATTTACAAATTTACGAACAAATGCTATTACCAAAATTGATTTCTTAAAAAAAATTACTGAATTTGTCAATACTCACTAGATGACAAATATCAAAGTTGTAGTTCATTGATGACAGAGAAAAATAAAAGCTAAAATTTTACCCATACTGACAAACCTAGGTTTCCAAATTGAGTTGAATATTTTAAAAATGGAATTTAATGTAATGATAAAATAACATGTGAAGATGGAAACTTACTCAAGCTAAAAACACACCAGATTCCTGTAGTTTGGTTTGTTTGTTGCTCAACGGTCATTTTTTTGCAAACGAGGGTTAATTAGACCGGGACCTACGGTTTAAAGTAGATTCCGAACCACTACAAACATCCATGCCCATCTCCAGTAATAATGAATTGAGCAATGATACTGTCAAATTCCACTCATTCGAACGGTATTTTTAAAATGAAACATTACTCATACAAAGAAGTTGCAATTCCTTTACACTTTTTGTAATAAATGATCGTGTAATAACTGACCAAGTCCGGAAAAAGTGCATAAGCAATCAAAAATTCTTTACTTTTATTTTGTAGGAATTGAAGTAAATACTCGAAATCATTGATAAAAACTATAAAATATTTTTATTTGATGTATTTATAAATTAGATTGACAATTGCCAAGCTACAAATAAGAAATATCACTATACCAAGAAAAATCAAACTGCCAAATATGATAATAGAACTCTTAAGTTTAAAAAGTGTTCTTGAATTTGAGGTTATATATATGAAATCTATTTAATTTTTTGCATAGATTAGAGTTTCAGCGAGCGCGCGCGCTTTCGCAGGAGAAATATTTAAAGTGAACAGGATAAATCACGGAGAAATAAATATGAACACAGCATAACAGCTTTTCTATAAAAATTTCAAGAATAAGTTTTCAATTATGCACTATTTAATGATTAAAAGCATCGATTTGCAATTAGATCTTTTCTAGCAAATTTTATTTCGTTTTATATTCTCTATATTTCATAAATATCATTCGTAGATTTAAATTGTATATATTAAATATTTTCGCCTACACATTTTACACAAAGAATAACATTATGACGTTTATTATTGAATATTATGAGCAGAAAAAAGTAAATAAATCCTACAAATATATGCACTTAATCTCAAATACTTCGTAAAAAATTATCGTGACAGCCTATTACAATAAAAACACAGAATTTTGCTTTATTAACTTCGTAGTAAAATTGTAATAATTAAAATTTTTAGCAAAGTTCTTACAAAGTTTAAAACATGTTATGAATGTGTGTATGCGCTAGTAAAAATTAGAATGTCTAGAATTGCCAAACAAAGAAATATTTAAGAGGAATTCAGAAGTTTTTCCTTGATAATTTTAATAGCAATTAGAGAATTAAAATTAATAAGTTTATATAATTCATTTAGAAATAAAACCTTCTAAAGAATATTTTACATGTTTCATACCCAAAACCTGATTTGAAGTTTTATTCATTGAACAAAACTTTTCTGCACAAAAACTTTTGTTCAAAAAGTAAAATTTATATAAAATTTAAAATTTTATTTAAAATAAAACAAAAAATTTCTGTTATCTTGTATACAAAATTTATAAAAATTTCTGTAATTTTTTACTGCAAAAATGGAAAAATTTAATAAATGAAAAGTTTGGTGAAAAATCTCTTGTCAGATGCCTGATATAATTTACAGTTACGACGAATCACTTCTAATAGAAATGACTAATGAAATTTTACTGCGATATTAGAAAAGTAAATTATTTTGAAATGACACAGTTTTGTTAAAAATAAAATTTACTGCATTGGTATGCCCAATGAAAATATAAGCGACAACTTTCACAATACAATTCTCAATTAAATTCTCGACTTGAGGTAAGTGCAAGTTGCAAAATAAAATTTCAATAAACACTTTACTTCACTGTTTTTGCTTTGACAAAAGACTTAATTTAGAGCACGTTTTTACGAAACTGTATGTTTACAAATCTAGAACTTTGGCACATATCCATGTATTTACTTAATTTTGCCGTAGAAAAACACAGGCACCTTTAAAATTAAATTCATCAAAACACTTGGAAGAATGCATCATTACCTTTATTTTTCTTGAAAACAAAGCAGCTTTAAGAAAAACTTATTTAATAATATTGTAAGCTTTATCTACACTGCATCCTCACGATTAAATTTCGTTCACGAGAAAATGCATGCTTTACGAGTGAGCATCTAAATGTAATTTTTTAAAAATACCAAAACAACTTTCTTTACAGTTTAACATTGAGGCCACATAGATGAGGAAAACGCATGGTCCAGTGGGAGCGATGTCGTTATTTATTTCGAAGAGAGCGTAGCAATTTCTGATATTATATTTCATGGAAAAGACTGCCGATGTAAAGCAAAGACTTCTTCATAAAGGTAAATTATGATGGCCTAAAGACTCGAAATAGATATTTTGAAATTGCAGATCACTGGTTGTCACTGTGACCATATAATGCTAAGTAGATGAATGGTTAGAAGACACAGTATTAAGCGTCCACAGATCTTTAACGACAGAATGTTGGACGCTGCCCTTCTTCACAAAACAAAATTTCGATAGACAGTAGCGAACACTACTGATTCATGAGCTTAGAAATGCTCACAAAAATATAGGTAACAGTCGATGAACGATACAATTTCGGAGATGCTCATTTCTACTTTTTGGGCCGTCACAATTTACCTTCTGTTAAAACGTAAGCATATCCGGAAAAAATATTACTTAACGTCCCATGGAAATTAGATTTTATTTTTTATTTTAACAGCAGTTAATAAGAAATGTATAACTAGAATGTAATACAAAAAACTTAAAACAGTCGAAATCTTAATGAGAAGGGTGAACCTGCTGTACTGCTCTCAATTTAGTAATCTTTGGCTCTATTTTCGTCATTAACTTTAAACCATCATGATTGATTATTGGAATTGGTTTCTTTTCTTTCTTTAATAAAAATTCTTCTGTATTTACGCTTGAAAAAGGTTGCAAAATCCAATCGGGTATGTTCATTTTCAAAATATCATCAATTTGTTGATTGAATTTTTGATTCAATTATTGAGATTTGAATAGAGAGCAAATCAAGAGCTTACATTAAAAAAAGTAAGCCTTCATCTTTATTTTTTACTCTTAATAAATTTGGGAAATGGGTGAATTTACCTCGTTCAAAGTTTCGTTGGTACAAAAAATTTTTACAAATGCAAAAATACAGATTTTTAAATAAACTAATCATTTCGCTCGAGGCCTACAATTTAAAGAGAATTTCGAATCAATGTATTCATACTTAAATATCAGGATATAGACTTTGTTTTTCTGCTTTGTGTATGCATATCTAATTGAGAAATTTGCTAGGAAATGTTTTGGGTTTTTTTTTTTTTCTTTTGTTGGACATGGATACAGTACATTATCTAGACGAAAGGGACATTTAATATCATTTGGCACTTAGGCTGTTCACTTCGCAATGACAAAAATGGCAATCAATAATGATGAAAAAAAAAAACTAAAAATATTCTGCACAAAAACATGTTTTGAAAGTTATGCAACATCGCTCACAGCAGGAAGCAAGTAAAAGATTTAATTCAACTGAATTATTTTTGATTTTACAGCAAGGCGTGTGTCATTTCAACTAGACGTTTATCTTTTGTATCTGACTTTATGAATAGCAATGACGAATGCTCAAAACTTTCGAGGGTTATTTCTAGTGCTTTAAGACGACTCTACAAGCTGTCTAAATGTATCGAGAAAGATGAACTGAGTCGCAAAGAAAAACCGAACTGATTTATGACATCTAGATGGTGGAGGAGGTCTAATCTTAGCGCATAACAGCGTTTTTATCTGCACCTTTCCACCCGAGAAAAGAAGTAGACACTTTTTGTTGAGTCGACATTGTGAGAACATCAACGAAGCGAAGTGAAAAAAGGGCCACCGTTTTGTACATTCACAAAAGGCAGGTATGAGTATGAGATATGATTGGACCGTGGCCAACGATGTAACTTTTCCCCTTACCGCATAACACGTGTGATTAGGAGTTATTTAATCCCACACTTTTATTTAATGAACAGTGCTCAAGGATGTTTTCCTTTTTATGCCAAACAGCAAATGAATGGAAGCCTTATTTAAATATTTATCAATTCTGGATTCGATTCAAGCAGAACAGAGCATAGGTCAGAATTATGATAATCAAAACTATGGACACAAAATCTCGAGAAAAGTGATATTTCATTGGATTCACAAATACTCGCGTCACTATAGAATAGAAAGGTCGAACGTAATAACAATCGGAAACAGTCAATTCTAAGGGCATTAACTGGATACCGTAATTAAAACTTACAGAAAAGAATAAATTTAAACCTATCGACATTTCGATCGAAGAAATATAGAAATGGTATTAAATGGAATTATTATAAATATAGTAGTTATAGTAACTTAATTACGACCAAAGATTCAGTCGTATATAACATGCATGGTATAACTATCTTGAATGATTTATTTTGTGGAATATCAAATCTAATTGAAGCTTACGTCTATAAACATATTGATAAAAAAATTCGTAATGGAAAAGATTTATCCTTTTTAAACAATCTATATTTAATATAAAAGTTATTGAAATAATTGCCTATGATTAAGTGTAATGCCCAAAGCTATCTTAAATATACTTCGAAAAAAAAATTATAATTAAAAAAAGTAATACGATAAAAATTAAATTTGATTAAAATTAATAGTAAAATATTGGCTTTTTCTAGACTTTTATTGGCTTGCTATTTATTTGCTAAATTAAAGGTGCTTTTCTTAACAAGAGTCAAATGCATACGTTTCCTATGTATATTCATCTTCCTAGCTGTTCAGAATTCAATATGCATAATAAACAGTCTCGCATTTCGTCCTGAATTCAAATTCTTATTAGTAATGATGCGTCAAATTAAAATTTCGAAATGTGGGTGATTAAGAGAAGTTTTGCGCAAATATTAAGATTGATTTAAGCAGTTGATACAGTTTCACGAAATGGAGATTTCAATTTAATTTGTAATATCTAATATTTTAAAAGTAATCGACAGCAGATTACATATTTGCTTATTATAAATGTTGATACAGAGATTAGAAATGATGATTTGTCATTATGATAAAAGAAACTAATTTTAGGGAACATCACAATCCAGCTATATAATTTCTCTGTATTTCCTCAACATCTGATTACTTATGTAATCAAACTACAAAATTAATTTGAAAGATTTAATAAAGTAGAAATAAATTACATTTTGTAATATATATATATATATATATATATATATATATATATATATATATTAAAAAATGTAATTAAAATATATATATATATATATATAATATAATATAATATATATATATATATATATATATAAAAACTCAACAATTATATTAAAATAAAATTATTTCATCTTCGCTGGACTTTTGAATAATGGTATGTGCGACTATTTTCATAACGTTGTACACAAAATGCTTGTAAACTAAGTTTTGGTTCAGTTGCCTCCCTTGTTTACACAAGACAGGCGGGAATGCTTTTCTCCCCAGACATCACCATAACTTAAGTTTCTAACGCATTCAGAGATTGAAGGAACGAGAGGATCTCGCTGACACACATCCACAAAAACAAACCTTAAACAACTCAGCCGCGACGAATGCGTCTAGCCGCTCCCTTTCAACACGGGAGGCGGTTCAAAATTCCCGTAAAAGTAAAAATTGATTTATCTTATTCACTTAAAAAAACGTTAAAGAATTTAAGATTTAAAATTTTAAATACTAAAGGATGCATACGATTGCATAAAATGCGCTTCATTAAACATTTTATATATTTAGATTAAAACTAGTCCATGCAATCATAAAATTTTGTATTAGAGAGTTAAATACTATTTTAATTACTACTTCTATACACTTTTGTTCAAAGTTACTCTTGAAATACAAAACAGGCGTGTTTTTAGATAAAAATTATTACAGTTCTTTAATTATTTAAACATAATTTAAAAAAATTTTCCCTTTAGAATGAGGGGAAATTTACAAAGTGTGTGTGTATATATATATATATATATATATATATATATATATATATATATATATATATATATATTAAAATAAACTAATATCTTCAATTATTCACTCTAATTAGTATTCAGTTGCTATTCTTACTTTAAATGTAAAAGTTCAAGCACGTTAAATACTTTGTTCAAGAATGAAATTTTTCATGATAAATATTCCTAATTAAAGATGTGTCTGTAATTAGGGAAGTCAAGCTGCCAAGATTTGCGAAATATTTGCTATTCAGAACGCGTGAAGAATAAAATATGGCAATTTCTAAATAAGAGACTTCAAATCGAGACTAAGATTTACCTTCTGACATGCCCTTGAGATTGAGATCATGCTTTGGACAAGGAAGATTTTTAGAAAGTTAAAAATCCACAACTTTGTAGCATGATAATTATGTGTATATTTGTCTTATATTTTACATTCTGTAGAAAAAATAAGATACTCTAGGATCTTAAACTTGGATATTTAGATTGAGCTTGTTACTGACAAAGCATATATTATAATGTAATGATTGGGTGTGTCTACATACGCGAAAACTAATCCTCAATAAATTAAATTGACCAAGTTGAGCTGGACTCTACGACTCTGATAGATTTTACAGAGAGGAACGTTAAGTCTACAGAATATATCCTTATAAAAGACAACAAATTGTCAAAACTAGCAATTGTTTAAAAAAAAAAAAAAAAAAAAAAAAAAAAAAAAAAAACTGCTTTTTTTTAATAACGATTAAATAAAGTGGATTTTTATCGACATGAAATACTAATTCTAGAGCATGATTTGTGTCTGAATTTAGACTCATAAAAGATTAATCTTTATGTTATCTTCTTATTAATCATGGGGTTAAGTATCTTCTATTTAAAGGAATAGATATTTTAATTGTCTTACTATTTTTTAATATTAATTAAAATATACTAGAAATTAGATAATTTACCAATCAATTATTCTCGCTTGAATAATTTAATACTAAGAGATTTTGGATACAAACAGCTTTAAGAAAATCAATATAGTGGTTTTTGATCTTCCATGCTTTCCATCATTAATTCAGATTTTTTCTTTTAACCTCTGTCATGTCATTTATAGAGATGTATAGAGAGAAAGCAATCCTCCCAGCGCATATGGGCACCATAAACTTCCAATTTACTAAGCATTTTTAGCGAAGATTTTTAACTTAAGTGCTTCTATAAGCTCTAATATTATCAGTTTTAAGAATCCACACAAGCATTTTAAGTAACATCTGGCCAAAATAGCATTTATAAACCAAATCTTTTCAATCTAGTTTAAATTTAATATGCGATTATGTAAAAGTTCATAAAAAGTTTCAAGCTGTCAACCTCCTTTCTCATTTTTCGCATGTAAATACCTTCAACAATTTTGATAAATGCAACATCACAAGTTTTATAACCAACGAAAGTTTTAAATTATGAAGTATAATCAGTGTTATATAACTATCGATTGAGTAAATATTTTAAAAAATATTCTCATAAGAAAGCCTTTTTTAATTTTTATTTTTGTAAGTGAATGATTCACATATGAACTTACGAAGATAAAGCAACTAATCTTTTTATATTTTCTTACCTCACAACTTATCCCAAGCAATCCAATAATTAAAAATACGCCCTAACCCTCAACATTTTCCAAGAGTGTGATTCATTAGAAGAGGATGCAATTCAATTTCCGAAACCTGTAACAGGTGATGTTTACAACTGAAGCACCCGGAAATGGATTCGGATTGAATTGGATTTGACACTGAACATCTCGAGAAACATTTGAATAACGAAACAAGGACACTTCAAACTTGATGAATTAAAACGATGTTACCTTGGAATACAGTCAAGAGAAGTATAGTGTATCAGTGTTACCTGGCATTCATTCAAACTGATGTGTTTGAGGGGCAAAAAAGCATTGTTTTTAGCGTTACCTTTATCCTTGAATCAATTGCAACAGAGACACTTCACTGTTTGCTCTGCTAATCAAGACATGCTCACAAAAGCACAACTTCATCATCAATTGTACATGAAAAAAGACAAGCAGTGCTACTGACACGCAAAATGGATGCTTAGTTAAGTGCTGACGCAGATTAAAATACCGTTATTTCAACCACCACTTTATTTCTACAGGATGAGTTATAAATACTGAATTCCACTGTCACATTAGTGTATTTTTATGCTAAATAAATTATAGTATATATTAATGGCTATATTATGATTCATAGTTAATAATCGCAATATTAAAGTAATTTTTCCTTTTCTTAACCCAAATATGATCTAATGTAAAAATATTCAATCGTGTAACAGCTTTTTGAATATTAAATAACACTTTAGAAATAACTTTAAAAGATAAATAGTTACACTTTACAAAAACTTTAATGCTGCTTTGAATTTCTTTTTCTTTAAAATATTTCAGATTTTTCTAAATCTTTTTGAAATGTACGATTTAACGGAAATATTGTAAACTAAGTTTTAAAAATTAGAGCCAAGCATATATTTGTATTGAACAAAAAAGATATTCACAATCCAATAAAAAATGGATTCTTACAGAAATATGTTACTTCATAGTAACTTCAACTCACTTCTTAAATAAAGAAAAAAATGTTACATTAACATAGATTTAGTTAAGAAACGAATGCTAAAATTTAAACTTTTTAATAGTTTCACCGAAGTAACAATATACTTTTTCGGTGTGTATTTATAAAGATAATATTTGTCACACTGATAAGAATCAATGAAAAGATAATGAAATTTCCTTGTGATCATAATTTTAATTTATATGATAAAGGAAGTAACTTTAAATGAGCCTTTTAATACCGCAATTAAAGCTTTTGAATTGTTTTATTTTTCATAATTTTTTTCGCTTTAGTATATATATATACATATTATTTTGCGGTTTGATTTCAATTGTGAATTTTTGCATCCGAAGTCTGATAGAGCGCAAAACTAATCGTTTAAAAACCAGAACCATCAACATTAAATCTCGATGAGGCAATCGAATCCATGGCTCCCACTTGGAACAACAGAACCTTACCATTCCACATCGCTTGTAAGGATATCAGCAATAATTATTCTTTGCATTTATTGTCAATTGGCTATTCATTGTCAGGTTTATTCTAAAGGAATCGTATTCAGTGAAAAAATGTAATTGTTGACACATTAGGAAAAGAAATATAGGTATCATTTGATACACGATAAAGCTACCACATTAATTTAGATTACGTGGGTTTGTGTGAACTAGGTTTACACATTCTTTTCGGCAGATAATTGCATACGCCCAGTTCCTCCACCCATATTGAGATATTACAAAGGCCACAAAACTTTTGTGACTGATTCAGTGGGTTTTTGTTTTGGCATACAGTCAGCGGGTAGTCGTCGCGGTGCTTCTATTTCGGGTGACAACCGCGGATCGGATACTTTGTTTCTGAAAAACTATTGGCTACAGAGCAGAATTCCCCGGCTTTTTTCCTTCTCATAAAGAAGTTTTCTGCTTTACGACAGGATGTGCTCCTGAAATATAATATCGTCAAGAATTCCTCACCCAAATGATTGATTTTGCAAGGGAAATTAACTGAATTAAGTCAACATATTTGTAAAATATTTTATTATTGAATGGTTTATAGAGAAATGATTTAAATGAACTGCAACATTTGAAATTCTTCTCAGTTCAACAGATCGATCTCAGTTATGTTTTTCTTTGGTTTAAATTCCAGTGGTCATTTTTGCATACAACAGCTAAATAGAACGAGATGCACATTTTAAAGTAGATTCTGAATCATTACAAATACCAAAGATGAAGATTGAAACCTATGAACAGAAGGCTAATTATTTTGACTGTCAGCTCAGCGTGATAGTCTAATTCGAAATCAATAAATGTCTCACTTAACTATAGAAGTAGTTATTACTCACAAACCACCCTTTAGTAAAAAATTCAGTAAAAATCTTAAATTCTTACATTAAGGCTTTATATTTTCAAAATAATTTAAAACTTGCAAGTTAAATTTTCCTGAAAATATAGCGCGCAAAATAGAAGTTTATTTTTTTTAAAAATCTTATTATATTAAAAAGTTGTATCTTTAAAATACGAAAGAACAAAAACACATAACTTCATTTTAAAGTAACTTTAAAATGACTAAGCAAATCAAATCAACAACCAAATACACTAGAAAATATTGAGAAAAATGTCGCACACATTTTTGTTTATGAAAATCTAACTTCTTATAGTGTAAAAGCAATATAAAAACTAAGAATGAAAACATGAAAAATTATGTAGCCAATTTTGTATCACTCTTTTTAGCTTATTCTATTTAATTTGGATATCTAAATAAATGGAATTCTCATACTTTGTCGGCCAAATTTTTGTCGGGGTTTGAAATGTGAACGGGAGCACGAAGCTGAATGCAACTTATGCCAATATGTTTGTTCCTGACTAAATTAAAACAAAAGCCGTTTCATTTGAACTAATTGTAAAGTAGTTCATACTGCAATGCCCATCCTTTCGAACTCTGCAGCTCTCATGAAATGGGGCGAGTGCCAATTGTAGTTTTAAAACTTTCAGTGGAAGCCCCTTTTTTCTTACACTTCCAAAGGTAAGTTCTTTTAAAAAATAACGATATTTACTATTTCTTTAAAATTTTGAAATATTGTATTTGCCTGCAGAGAGCGTGTTTTCGTTTTTCTCAACATACTGATGATCAGAAATGTATTAGGACGTGGGTGAAGAGAATTCAAACGACTTCAACATTTAATGGCTTTTTAACTCACGGGAATATATACTTTTAAAAGTTCCACGTCTCATTTGATTTATTTTTAGCTGATCGAAATGGGAGGATTATTTTCTGACGCATTTAGAACAAAAGTATAGTAAAAACGTAAAAAGTAAAGATCATTATTTTCAAATATTTTCCCAAAAACTAACAATGCGTTTTCCATTGGAAGTCGGTCCTTATGAATGCTAGTATTCTTGATCCACTTGTGTAGAAAAAACTTTCCAACTTTCTCAAAACTGATTCCTAAAAAGTGTATATTTAATGTTTTTCAATTATTATAAAGTAATGAAATTGATATAATTATTCCAAACTATACATTTTAAATATAAAGCTGTAGATAAAAATATAGACAACAAAATAAATAGGACACAACAGGAAGACAATGTGTTTTAGAAATCGCATTTACACCTTAATACAGAAAGTCATTCACTACTTTTGGAGGAATTAATTGTTATCTATGATTAAGTCAATAATTTTTAGAAACGAAACATAAGGTTCAAAGCTTGGCATAGCTCTTGCATCCGCATCCTAAAAGTCACTTCAAATACGCGGTATATTTACACATCGCGAAGAACAAAACTTAATCACGTACATGCCGTTAAATTCGATAAAAAATTTCGAAACCATTTTCACGATTTCTAAAGTCACTTCCGCAATTTAGTAAATGAACTAAAAGCTTTAACCGTCGAATAAATCATAAAAAAAAAAAAAAAAAAAAAACACTAAATTAGAGACCCGAAATATTCCTCTTTCATTGTTCAAGTTTTGGTATTGAGCTGGGGGAGGCACTTCCCTCAAAAAACTACTGGTTACTGTGATAATATCATGGTCGAAGGAATTTTAACACGTAAAATTTTATATATATCACTCATAAGATGGTGACACTCAAACTGTGATACACTAACGCCTATGGAAACGCGGCTAATGTGTTCAGCGTACACAGAAATATAGGTAACAATGGCGGAAAAAAACGAATTTAGTATTAATTTAACAGAGTAAGTTATTTATAAAGAGAAATCGATTCACAAATAATATATTCAAGTATATAAAAAAATATGAAATTAGAAATAATTTTTTTCCAAAAAATTGAAGTTTTCTGTTGCGTAAGGATATACACGTGAAAAATTAAGTCCATAGTATGTTCATTTATTAAGTGTCTAGTAATTTCTCTTAATTGTTTAAGTACATTTTTCAAATGTTGGGGATGAATAGCATAATACAAAAGACTACAATAACTCACATTTAATAAAACTTATTAAAAACACTTGAGATAAATATATATATCTACCTCAATTTATTGACGCAATCAGATATGTAGTTAAAATTTATTTCTAAGTAAGAAATATTTGACGGCAATATTATGAATAGACTTTCGATAGTTATACACGACATTGAACGAGGGAAATTCACACAAAAAATGCATATTACAATTTATTGCTTAAAGGCTCAATTCAATTCTTTGTTGCTCAACGGCCAGTTTCTGCGCATGAAGACCCATTGCACAGGGACCTACAGGTTAAATTGAAACCCGAACCACTGCAAATAGACACAGTTGGTCGGGCTTCATGGTGCAAGGTCCAAAAATGGGTAGGCTGTGCCAACGGCAAATATGCACGCTCCTGGTGCCCAAAGCACTGACCATTTGGTTGCCTGTTCCACTAGTGCTCAAAAGAATTCAGTACTAAAACTCTCCAGAAAGCCTTCACACAATAGAAATTATGAGAACGATGAAAAGTTACCATACTTACAATGAAACGTTCCAATACTGATGAGTATTTTAGAGTAATGTATTTAAATTCTAAAAAGAAAATTTCTTTTAGGGCGAAAAATTTGCAACGTTAATTGAAACAAATTTGTTATTCTTTCCGCCTAAAGAGCAATCTATTAATTATGCGTTAATTTTATATAAAAAAATTTTTAAATATTATTTGAAATAAAATCTAAAAATATAGAGACTTAATCCACAAGAAATAAATATTAATCATGTAAAGTAATTTTTTTTTTAAATAGTTTCATACTATTTCTTTCCTAAAGCAATTTAATTAGAAATAAGGATATTTAAACTTCGACATAAGCGGAATTTCACGATTTAAAAAAAAATTGAATTCAAAGATTTTTAATCCTTTTGAGTCAGAACTTTCAAATGGGTTGTTACATTTAAGCCCAGTTAAAAAAATTAAAAAATTAACTATTTCTGTCAGCTCAAAAGTGTCAAAGAAATGCATAAAATAATTGGTCACAAAAATGCTTTAAATTAGCATTAAAAAAAAACAGCATTTTTTAAAAAATATTTATCAAATGTTTAAAAAACATCTAAAATTAAAGAACTTGTTTGAAAATAATCAGAAATAGTTTATGATAAGTATTGAAACAAAATATCATTTATTAGTACGATAATCAATTAAATATAAAAATTATATATAAGTTATACTTCTCTACAGTTATTAAAATAACTCAATTCTAAAGAACTGAATTTCTTTTAACTGGTCACTAATTTTATTGATAAAGTGATTAAGCGCTAACTTTTTTTAAAGAAAAACTTGTAGTGAAATAATATTGTACGCCAAATTAAGAAAAATATTGTTTTAAGTAGCTATACTTCATAAGGTAATCAATCATAATCACATAGCTTTTTCTCCATTTAAATGTACAAAAGCAAGTATAATAAAATTGGGAAAAAGTAGATAGTAAAAGTTATACTGAATTAATTAGGAAATTAAAATATTAATTGAAATAGAGAAAAGTACGAAATAAAAATTATATTGAATTAAAAAGCACAGATTTAAAATATTGCATTCATAATTTTCATTAAAACATTAGCTGTATTGTTTTTATAATTACTGTTTTATTATAATTATAAATTGGTAACGTAATTAGTTTTACCTTCGAACAGTTTTTTCGAAAAAATTGAATGAGGATGAGAGATAAAGTAAAAAATCATTTACTCGCACATAAAATCCATACAAAAAAATATGGCTGTCAAAAGGGTAGGAGAAGAGGGGTGGATCATATTGCACAATATATAACATAATATACTCACGCAGAAATCTTATTATCCGAAGAATCACATGCAATGTGGAGACTACAGAATGGTGGAGTGGAGTGAACTACTGAAAGGACTGGGGGAAAGGGGCGGGAAAGGCTGCGCTCTCATTGGATAACTCGGAGGGTGGCGGAACATCCGAAAATGGATACCAGAAATGTGCCATTTTGTTAGAGGGAGATGCGGACAAGAAAAGAAAAAAATAATTTAAGGATGAAAATAGCTTTTCTCAGTTAGAACAACGAAAGATGCTCGTCAGGCTCGTAAAAAGCCGGGATGGTCGTAAAATTAGGGAAACATTTCCTGTAAAAACAAACGTTTTCATAAACTTGATTTTCATACTTTGCTTAAAAGCCGGAATAAGGGCCCCTTTGGATCAATGGCAAACTTGTTTCCAATTTTTCCTGTTCAAAGTTAAGCTTTTATTTCATTGCTTAGGTAAAATATTACTGTTTAATTTTGAAATCAATTGCCAAGAGTGAACACTTCGAATTTCATTAACATATTAAAAAAAAAAAAAAAAGTACTGGTAAATATAGCTATGTGGCAGAACAATGAAATTTTGGAAAATTATTTTAAAGAGTTAAAATCGATAAAATATGTCAGAGAGAGAGAGAAAAAAACTTTAATTATGATTTCGGAATAGTTAATAAACAATTTCCTAATCCTTTTAGAATCGTCAAAAAAGTTTAATCCCAACACTTATTTGGGTTAATCACTTAAAATAGTTTAACTTTTGATACATTACCATGAAACTATAAACTAGTTCTATAAAAATGGTTCATAAGTTTTGAATCATATTGAAGTCAATAAATTTTTTTGCATACAGGTTTCTTAATTTTTAAATATTTTTCTATGTGGATAAGTTAGAATTTGACAAATTACAGTCCTGTACCAAATTGTAAGAGATTTTGAAGTAGCTATTGGTTTGTTCGAAATATTTGTTAGTAGAAAGCAATACATTTTTCATAATAGAACATGAATATTTACATTAGAAAAATAGAAACAAAACTTGTATATTTGGATTAATGCAAACAGGTCTAGGAACTTTAAAACACGAATTCTCATCCAAAATGAGCGAAAGACACAAATTAGATGAATCACAAAATGCATATCCTGATTCTGAATTATTTGCAAGAAGGCGCGAGTTCATGCTTAACAGAAAAAAACATTCCAATAACTGGAGACTTATACAAGAAAGATTTCGCAATGATTTTGTATATAACATTTCTAAAGTTTTCATGAAACGAATTGTAATCAGTTAAATTATATAAAATAAACTATAATTAGTTATCAGTTAAAGTATATTTCGGAATTACTGTACTTTTGTAATCTCAAAATAATGTATAAAATTGAAATCGTTTCTTTAATTCAAACTTTAGATTTTCCAAACTATTAACATGGAAATATTAGTGTTACGGTAAAAAAAAAATCTCAAAATGTGTTCCTCACACATCTTTACTTTATGACAAAGTACTTCACATCATATTGTTAAATAAAAGCCAACCAGCAAATATGTGTGCTCTGCTATAGCAGAAACATAATCTTAAAAATGTTTACTTTTGATTACTTGTTAGGATATTTGTCGTACATTATGATTTAAAAATAGGAGACAAGCCCATATTACTACTTAAATTTCAAAATAGCTTTCAAAATTTCGTTGGACAAATTACTTCCAACGAAACTTCAAAGTCAGAATTTTATTTCTCAAAGTTGGAATAAATATTAATAAGAATTCAATGATTAGATAATAACTTCCAATCTAATAAGTGCAATTTAACTAAGATTTAATTTGTGCAATTTAACTCTCGAAAATGTAACTATTTGCTACCGGTCTCTCTCTCTCTTTCACAATTTAAAAAAAATGAAGTCTCGTTCACTAGTTATAAATTTTAAAATATAAAATGTAACAAAGTATCTGTTAGATACAGGAAACAATGAAGAAAATTCAATTCACATGTTTATCTTTTTGAATTAATGATAAAATGTTAATTGAAACGAACCAACAATTAAAACCAAATGTATCATTTAAAGAAGTATAGAAGGCAATCATTATGAGTCAAACATGGACGTTTGCAAACGGAATTTGTACAGATCCCGTCGCGTTCTTGATTTAATATTAAAACTAATTTTAGCACTGATTTTCAATTTTCTTTTTAATCTTTGAGGCTTAGCAAAATTGAGCAACACCGGAAAGCAAAAATTGAGCCCATCCTAAATATTCTCGCTATACTCAGCGATATGATAAAATTATGATATAAAGGATAAATGTAGCATTTACCTGAAACTAATGTAAGAGTTATCTCGATTGATTACATGATCAAGTACTTTCATTAAAATGAAATCCTTTTCTAAACCAAATGAATAACAGATTTACAGAATTTTATATTAGCGGTGAAAAAATTCCTTTGAGATACTTCAAGTATTCACTTAGGTTCTAGACTCACCTACGTGATGAAATCAAATTGTCTGATTAAAATGTATTTGTTTAAGAACAGTCGCAATATTAAATTGCGAGGCATAAAATGAATTCGTAAGAAAGAGAATTGATCGACAAATCCTAATACGTCATCAAGAACAGCAAATTTGGCTGTGATTGTGATTTCTCAGCTCGGATCAAAAAGGCAAAGCATTTGAAACATTGTGAACAACTCGAGTTCAATCTTCCTCGGCATTTGAGACAGTAAATAAAGCACCAGCCGAGTGTTCGAAATGAGTCCCTGGGATTCATCCAAAAGGTCTGAATTCCTTTTATAATTCTTTTTAGGTTAATGAGTAGGAGGCAACAGTTCTTTTGAGAGCTGTTTTCCAAGTTCACGAAGAATAAAAGGCACCCTACGCAGCTGGAATCCCATTTTAGTTTCCAGCAACAAAGGCGACACTGCATCATTTTTTGAAAGAATATCGCTCCAATTTTAAAGCACCTTTTAAGGTTCTCATTTCAAGATAGAATCATTCAGTGGCAAAGACACGCATATTTATCAAACACTGGAAGAATCAAAAAGTATGTTTCTTTTTCGCAACACATCATAAATTTCACATATAAATGACTTTTTTAATTTAACAAAACGAGCTATTAAATGTAGCGCAGAAATTTTGTTAATCAATCCAATTACCAATTTAAAATCAGAAGTTTTAATAAGTTGAAACTAATTAAGTCAACGTGCCTCCAATTGAAGGAAAATATGTCGAAAAAAATGAAAACATTATAATATTTTATACTTCCGGCAAATTGGTCTTTATATTAGCTTGTCGCCCAGCAGCCAAGACCTAAATCAAAAGTAATTAGGACTCAAATTTCGAATCATAAACAATAACTCCTAATCCTCTCTCTCTCTCTAGAGCTGTTAAAAATAAAAGCCAACTATTAAGCTACCTTTTAAGTGTTAAGTGCATACATTATGCAGTGATTTTTTGATTTGAATTCTTTGCAAACGGTCACTGTTATCATATGAAAATTACGCCGGGACTTTTAGTTTAAAATTCATTTCGAATCACAATAAACATCCACACCTGAGGGGAATCAAACACATGAACTGTTGAATCGATGGTCGTAGGCTAAACATTGGACTGTCGGCTTGGTATACTATAGTGTAAATGTAAGCAAGTACAACATAAATATAATAAACATGTAAACACAATAGTAAGCTACTTAATAGTAGTAATTCAATGGTATATTTTAATACAATTTTCAAATAAAAATTGAATTAAATGTAATTGACTTTACAGTTTGCTGAAACTAAATAATTTATACACTAAAGAAATAGCACTAATTACGAAATGTGCCATTAATTTTTAATTAGTGATTTGATTAGTGACAAAATATTTTGATGTATTATCCAATAAAAATAATTATGAACTGCCATACTTTCAACAGATATTCAACGTCTTGTATACTCTAACCATACACATGGCATTCTGTAGGCACAGTAAACGCTTTTTATTTTCACTATTCTTTACAAAAAAAAAATTTATTTTTTGACAATAGAATGTAACTGAACTATCAATAGATAATGTAAGAACGTTTATAAAAGGTTGTTTCGCTGTACTCAATTTAAAATCCACGTGGTGTAAAGTTGACAAATGACTAAAAGTTACTATAAAAAAATAAAAAAACAATTTTTGAGTGTTTAGGTCGTAAACTCTAGTCTCTGTAGTTTCCATCCATAGTAAACAAAGAACCGCAAATAGTAACAAAATATTGGTTGTTTTTTTAGTTAAAGATGCTCTTTTAAGTCAATCCACAGTCAACGAGAAACTTCAAATTTAACTTCTCGTGAAGTAATACTGAATATATATTTGTTGAAATGTTCATTTGTTCTGCAATTAGCAAAACTTTTCGAAAATTACCTTCTACACATTTAGATTCATTAATTTCTTGACAGCAATTTCAGAAAGACTGCTCTTTAATAACAATTCAGCGAGTAGATAGTTTGCAAAGCGTAGCTTAATTTTATAAACGAACGCTTTTTGCCAGCAACTTTGAATAACAATTATTATATTGTTCTAAAAAGACAAATATCGAATTTCTGTACCCTTTAATATCTAATAAGGCTTGAATATTACTCTTTAATATAATAAAGAGAAAAGCTTTGAATTCGTTAAGCGTGATGGAGTGAAAACATGCAATTTTACAGTCGTTGAAAAGTTTTCTATTTTAGAACTAATTAAACTTAACAATATGTACAATTAACCAAGAGACGTATTGCATTAAAGGAGACTAGACACACACGAGGGCAAATTTTTCAATTCATCTCGCACATCATTTTTATCTTTTTCGGTTAAAAAAAATCAAAGCACAGAAAAGAATCCTTTCAGTGATTAATAAAATCACGATATTACGTACGAACTAGACTTAAGCTGATAAATATAAATTGGATAATCTTATACTTATTTAACTAATTTCTATTACCAACTAATTTAAAATTTGGTGTATTCTGTTTAAAAAAAAATATAGATTTTGCGTTGGATTTAGACTTATTAATAAATTTTCCAAACGTCAACTTCTCTTCTCTCAATGCCAAAACAAAAAACTTATAACATTTCTTTCAATATGATTTAGTTGAAGTAGAGTAAAAACGAATAAATTTATCATACCTCGGAAATTTCAACAATCGAATTGTCAAGACTTAATTGATATCACCCAGCTTTTCGAATGCCATTCTTTAGCTAAGTGAATGGTAGCAGCAACTTTCGGATTAAAGAAAAAAACTCTTCCATTATTCCTCAACAACCACTCGAAATAACAAACCTATGTTGAGACAAACGTCTTGGCAAGCAGATTAGTTTATACAGGCAGGAATAGAAACAGCAGCAGCATTTAAATTGCTGACATCTTCAAAAGCTATGTCCTCTCCAATTTCTTTCATATTTCTTTGCGATGCTATCATCGTTGAAAGTGTCTTGAAGTGAGAAAAGCGTTCAACACTAAGAAGATACTTCGAATTTCCCATCACCTATGCATTCGTTGGAATATTTATGAGAGCCATTACTTTCGCGGTGGCGTTACTAAGAATAGAAATCTCTCCCTTTGTGATTTGGAATAAATTGGCCCTGAAGAACAGACGATCTTCTGTAAATCGTTATAACATTTCAAGCGAGACAGTGGCTGGGGACTTTGATCCAAGAATTTTTTCTTAAATGCCATTCTGAATTGATGTGCATCCCATTAATAAAAGGACTCTTATTCTCTGATTTTCACGAAACAGTCAGCTGTGTTGTACTCTCATCATTGATAATTGACGGAATCTTGCTTTTTTTATTTAAAATTAATTCGAAAAGTTTAAATTTTTATAAATTTTACTGTTAACTTTTATAAACATTTGTTATTGATGTTGTAAGTTATACAGCATCTAATATTTGTAAAAATTTCCAAAACTAAGAACTCAGAAAATATTTTCAAAATATATAATATAAAATTAATACATACGTCAAAATAAATACAGAGAAGATCTCTATATATTAGAAGTAGAAAAAGATTTTAATCAGTAAGAAAAGACTCAACTATATTTCAAAATTATCCTATAATATTTTACGGTTATAGGCATCAGAACTATGTCCTTTTAATCAGCATTTCTTAGGAATCATTTTCTAAAATTTATAACTATTAAAATTAAAATAGAAGAATTTTTTAACTTAAAATACTACTAGGGAACAATTCTTTTCTAAACTATCTATTCAAAAGGCACCCTATTTCTTGTAACGGCCTCATTCATTGCGCGTTTTCATAGGCAATATATCAAAATTTTGTTCTGGTGACTTTTAGGTGGGCATAAGAATTTTTTTAAGTGTCTAGGAAAAGAAAAACCCTGTTCTTTATATATATATATATATATATATATATATATATATATATATATATATATATATATATATATATATATATATATATATATATATATATATATATATATATGCAGGCTTTCCCACAACAAAAATTGACGACATTTAAATATGTGTCCTCATTATGCATTAAGATAAGTTTGTAAATTCCGTTAACTTTTTCTACAACTGAAATGCTTGTAAAAAAATTTCTTATGTCATAATATATGCAGTTTTCGTACCAAGGTCTGCTGGAAGACATGGCAAACTAAAAGTTTTTAGAAAGCAAACTGCAGAGATGTGGATGTAAAGCACTGCAAATGCATAAGACAAATAGTAGTTTAGGCTATATTAGACAATATAAAATTTTCTTTAAAGCAAAAATATTTAGAAATCTATGATTATGTTAACGACAGTGAATTTAAACGGAAATACGTAATCAGTTTTTAATTATTCAGGTACTGGCTAGTCTTCTTGCGCATTACTATCATGCATTTGAATATAATATCCTATAAAGTCTAGTTTAATAGGCAACTAATAAGCATGTTTTGTTAAACTAACCAACGTGTAGGTTAATAACAAGTGATAAAGTTTAGTTATACATTAACACGCTAAAAAATATTCAGATGAGGGAGCTTACAAAGAATCTTACACGGAAGAACATCCTTAAAGAACCACAAAAGTCATGATGGGAGTAGAGATAGATTTTTCCAATCTGATTCCCAGCTATAAGAAATTTTTTCCAAGACGTAGAGAAAAAAGTGTAATGTTAGGTAATGGTTTAGTTGGTTTGTTTGTCTGTTGCTCTATGGTCATTCTTGCACTCGATGACTAACTGGATTGGAACTATGGTTTTAAGTAATGGTGGGAAATGAGCAAGACTGAATATAAAACAGAAAATCGTATTTTCAAACAAAATTATATTTCAACGGGATTAATAAAAATTATATTGATTCTGAATTATCAATTGAATCTCGTATATTTCAATGGTTTTCACATAAAAAGGATAGATATCAGCAATTTTTGAAATTGAATTCATTTCTACGAGTGATCTGGCTTATCCAGTATTTATAATCAGAAAGGCTGTCATTTGAATATTTGCTTCTGTTGCCGGCTTGTGATTATAATTACAATATTTTGTGTGTGTGTTTATATATATATATATATATATATATATATATATATATATATATATATATATATATAATTTTAGAATTACATTATAATACGACATAAGTACTTATAATTTGTATCAGTATGGAAATTTTAAATATTTACAAATATAATTAGATTTTGGGTCATCAAATTGCTATTTTGAAAGGGACGTATTTTCATAAATCCGATCATTTTGATTCAAGCTGATACCATCAGCTCATAACGATTGTTGTATGTCATTTTTACCTAACTTATGGAGCTGAGGGTCCTTTCTCATTGTTCCAAAATATAAGATATAGAAAACCAAACTGAATTAAAGCTAATCTAAAATCTAAACTACACTTTGTTTAAATGACGTAGCATGTAATCCAGAATTTTGCGTTGCATAAAAATATTTAGCAGACAAATTTGATTAGTATTTCGAAATTAATGGAATACAACTATTGGTACTGATATCACAAGGATGAATTCGGATTTGCTCAAAAAGCTGGCTTGAAACCCTTCAACCTCTTTGCAAAAGAAAATATATTTACAGCTGAATAGCGTCGCTTGTACTATAGCGACGAAATTTTAAACTGACAATTGCGGCTATAGCATATTTATGATTTCGTCCATAACTACATCTAAAACCCTTTTGTTTCTTGAAATGAAAAAGCGTTGAAAAGACATTCCTCCCTCTCTAACATTCTCTTGAATTTTGTGTTCGCTAAAATTAGTCTCCTGATAATATTCTTAAATTTTGATAGATCACACCGTCATATTTTTACAAATCCATTTTCATTAAAACAGAACTTGGACAGTTTTAAAGCTTCCACAAAATAAAAATTCTGTATTAATGTCATTTTTTTTTTAACGTCATACGCGATGGTTTGCATAGGAGAACTTTATTTTGCACTGCATTTTGGTGTAAGCAATTGCATAATTTCATAGCATGAATTGTGCAATGACTTATATATTAGATTTTTTTTTTTTTTTACTCAACATAAAATATTTGTATATTATAAACAAATTAAATGCTCGTATATAATGAACCCCGATTATGGTTCAGCGCCATCAATTGAAATAATTTTTAAGTATCATTATATAATAAGATGGCTTATTACTTTTGCAGTATTTTACAATTCCTAAGAGTTTCACAAAGTTATTTTCCTGTCTCTCAAAGCATGCTTCATTAGAATTCTGGTTTTTTTTATTTTAAGGCATTAGAAGAAAAATGTGAATGATATATTTTTTAACTTAAAATATATCATAATATATTAAATATAATATATTAAATAATTGAATATAATATATTAAAAAATATCCATGTATTGATTTTTATTGAATTTATTCACTTAAAATGAAGGGGAGAAAGTGATAGTTATCTTTTCAATGACATTATTAGAAACGATTTTTTAATAAAATCGTAGCGCCAATGTTCTTTTATATCTCACTAATCAAATGGGTAATAATTTAACTCACTAATTGGAATATACCTTACACTCATTAATTTGATTCTAAAATCAATTGCCCTTGCAGGAACAGATAAGGGGAAACTAGTAAATTCCATACTATAATTAATAAAAATAAATAATAATAAAAATAAATTTCATACTATTGTTTTATTTCATTCATTGACTTTAATAGAACAATTATACCTTTTTTGAGATGTGCAAACTAATAAAATACACTATTTTAGAAAAAAGGTGCAGTCTTCTAGTATTCTTCATTTCCAGAATGTGGCTCTCACAAGCCAAAATAATTGCCTGTTCCTGATCTAAATAGTGGTTCATGTTTACATCATTGACTTGTACTATCGAAATTTTTACAAATCACTCTATATTCCCATTTTTAAAAATTTCGATCTTTAATTATTTCTGATTATTTTTATTTATTAATTTTAAACAATTTATTCAAACTGAGTCATTTTGTTTTCATTTATTATATTCATAGACCAATAAATAAGAATCGTGCATTAATTCACTGAACAAACTCCAATATTTAATGTTATGAAAATGTTTTATAGGTGTTTTTAACAAATATTGATATTTCAACTTCATTTGAACAGTATCCTTCACACATATTTGACGAAAATTTCAGTCATGCTTCAAATTTTGTGAATTTTTGGTGTCAAAGACTTACGGTACTTAATGTTGAGAATTTCTATGCTGAGTTTTTATTGAAAAAACAACCGATCAGCAAAATATCTAATCATTTTACAGTAAAAAATTTCTAGTGCATTAACTTAAAAAATCAAATAGCAAAATTTTCCAACCTCATATAGTTGCAGAAGTGCATCAAGAAAACTTTAATTTTAGCAGAAATTAAGTTTATTGTAATGATATATACTTAAGTTTGAAACACAATATTTGCTTTGTTTTATCCTTCATTGATACAACTGAAGGGATCCTTTGTTCCTATGATTCATGTTGGAAATTATCTTAGTCTCATTGGAATGCTTGATATTATGCTGTTTCATAACAAAGAAGTTTCTAGAAGCAATGGCTTTACATATCCTCCAATAATAAATTTCCGAATGTATCCCAAATAAGCATTCCTATGTACAATAATTTCAATCTTTTAGAGATATAATACAAAGACTTAACCATCAAAATTTACCTATACCAATTATGTACTTTACCTTAAGCTTAAAATAACTTTTGAAGTTAACTTTAAAGCTCACCTTGAATGAGAATGTTCCATTTGGGATGGGATTACCACCAAACTTCACATTAATTGTGTAATCACCAACTTCTTTAACAGAATAGAAAATAGAGAATGTCCCATCACTGTTATCTTCCACATGGATATCAACATCTCCTGAGGTATTACTAGTAGTAATATTGCAAGTAATTGCCCCCATACCAGCTTGCTCAGTATTTACAGTAATACAATATTCTTCACCGATGGAAACTTTATTGTCTTCAATACCCTCTGAAAAGAAATTAAAAATGGTTTAGTTTGTTGGAAGAAAAGAAAGATATGCAGCTTTCGGAAAACGATTAAAATTTGCAATTTTCATACCTGTAATTTTACATTTATCAGCCTGACCAACTGCATAACTGTTAACAGTAATTGGACAGTTAGGGACTTCTTGACCATCATATTTTACAGAGATTTTATGAGGACCAACATCCTCTGGAACATATCTCACTTTGTAGGTACCATCATTATTGTTTATAACTTGGGCTTTCAAAGGCTTGTTATCAGGTTTCTAAAGACAGAAATTAAACAATTATCGTATGCTTACAATTATAAATGCATACTTTTAAAAACTAGTATAATATAGTAAAACTTGCAACAACAAAAATAAATAAAAGCATAAAAATTCAGTGCAAGTACACAATGTTTAGAAATTTAATATAAAATTTTTATATGTAGAAAAATATTTTGTTTTTCAAATTGAATTGATGAATCAGTTATTTAACATTGTAAATGAATGAGATTAGCGATTTAAAAATGTGGAAGTCATATAGATTCAAATTCATTAAAAAATTATTTTATTTATATCTTAACTAAAGTAGGAACAGCTTTTCTTCACAAAACTGAAGCCTAAACTGTGAAGCAGGATACCTTTTAAAGCAGTTTTTATCGAATTAAACATGTAAGCTATAATAATTTAAAATATTATTGTTCTTTATATTATATATATATATATATATATATATATATATATATATATATATATATATATATATATATATATATATATATATATATATATATACACATCACTTTTTATGAACTCTTATAGAGCTTTTCCGAATTAAATTTGGCTGTTTCAGTTTATTCGCTATTTAATTATTTTTTGACCAATGGCATTTATTATTTAAGGTGATTTCGAATCAGTTATCAAAGACAGAGTTAAGATTCAAAGCTTTTTACAGAGAGCCGGAGCTCTAATTATTCAATGTCAATTTGCTACAATGTTTTGAAGTGCCCAAGGAATAACTTTAAACTGCTACAAAAGGTGTCAAATTATTCTGAAATAAAAGATTTATATCAAGCATTGTTTCAATCAAGTACGGATAGTTATTGTTTGCATGTAATAAAATTCATCACATTGTTTTTGTGTAGTCATGTTTGTTTATCACAAATTTTAGTGCTTTAAAATTTCATCTTACTTTTCCCTTTATATTATATATATACATGCATGCATAAATGCTAGGGTATCTCTTTACACTTCCCATTTGATACTACCTGTAACATGGTTCATTTTAAATTTAAAATTATAAAAATTTATCATCACAAATGTAAATTATTTTCCTTCAACTGTTTATTTAACTAATAAAGCAAAAGAGAATATATTTATAAATCAAAAAGTGAACAATTCAAATGTTCATACTACCCTTGAATCGTTATAAATAATGCTTTTGTAAATCCTACACAGCAGAAACTTATTTCTTGCTTATTTTAATTTTAAAAATTTACATCATTACATCGATAAGACTTCTTTGTCTTCTTAAATTTTACAAAATTTTATTATAGTACACTAAATTGCTTTCCTTTATATAGTAATTGCTTAATATAAGTAGTGGCTATAAGTATTTTTCCATAGATATGCAAGATAATTTTGTATATTTTAATATTGATCACATTCCTGAAAGTGAATAGAGTAGTGGATAACAACCACTGGGGCTTCATTTTACTAAGTAATGTGTAATAATAACTTTAAGTTTTTGAAAGCTACATAAAACTACTTAGTATAATATTCTTGCAATGAAATTTACTTTAAAAGCTAGGTATATAATCCTCAAATCACAAAATATCATTATAATTGAAATATATAATTTAAATTTTATTCCACATAATATTAAGTGAATTTTTAAATTTTATTCTACACAGAATTACAGGATACTGCTACAATCTGTGATATTGACGCAATTCTTTTACAGAACGTGAGTGAATAGAAGTTTTAGAAGTTTTTATTACCTTAATAATAACTTCTGGCTCAGCTTGGCCAGCTTCTCTTGTATCAATTGTGAATTCTACAGGAAGACTAGCAGGAACTTTATTTTGTACACCAGGTCCAGAAAGCTTTACATTTTTAGGTTCAACTGCAGGTTTCACCTTCATCTGGAAAGGGCTGTAAAAGTTTTCAATATGAAATATATAGTTAATGTAATATTAAAAAAATATAAACCTATGGGTTTTCCATACGTTTTCTGTTCGTTAAGATGTGCGATATCTTAGTTTCACAAATGTAAAGTTTAAAAATATATAATAAGTACGCAAGTTTACAAAAACAATTTCATCTTTTTTCTCAAATCTTTTTAGAGAAATGATTTTTAATTTTTAGGAGACTCACAAATGCATGGGGAAGAGAAAAAGTTTTTAAATATTAACTTTGCACTTAAATTTTATTTTTTGTCAAAATAAAATCCAAAACACAAATTTATGAATCTAAACATAATTTCCAATATAAAATGTAATGGGATTAATAAAAATATGTATTCTTTTCATTTCAAGAACCAGTCAATTAAGTGTCATTTCTAATAATTTTTCATTGTCACAAAAGTAACTATAAATAAAACATTGCAAAAACACAGTATTTTGCAGCTTAAAATTTAGTATTCATATAATCTTTTGCACTTTTATAAATAATTTTATTACTTTACTTAAGAAAATCTCAGTCAAGAAAACATTTTACTAAATACATAATTTTTTAAATGTTAATAAAAATGAGAAAATATAAATATATTAACAAAAATAAAAATATTTTTATAGTAGTTAAAAACTCAAAGTAGAATTTAAATATTTTTAGAATATTTAAAAAATAAAGTTTTGTGTACCCCCAATTCTATTAATACATTTAATATTTTGAAACTAAAAAATTTTAACATATAATCATTTAGGTTAATTTAAAACAAATTTTGAAATTATGAAAAAGATAAAAAGTTATAAAATTCCCTTTTATTAGTTGGAGTATTTTCCAAAATTAGAAATAAGAATGATAGAAAATTCTTTTATTCTACTCTCAATCTCTAAACATATCACAAAATTTCTTTGTATAATTTAATTTCTTAAGCTTTATTAAAATCAAGGCATCTCCCTGCCAGTTTTTCCAAAGTAAAGTGAAATATAAATTGAAATATTTTCACAGTAAAATCTAGTCTAGTTCTAGTTGCATAGTATTTTCAATCTACCATTTATTGTAAACATTTGAAATACTACACAACTGTAAAACAAAATTTTAAAGTTGACTTGCTTTTTCAATTTGCACAAAAGATTTTCCATACATACTTAAAATATTTTTAGATCTCTCCATAAAACATAAATTTGTAAATTTATATTTATGTTTTTCAGAGAAATAAATAGAAATCAAACTTCTGGCTATTATGTTTCTCTCAATTAGGGTTCAAAATTTTTGGCTAACGGATGACTTTACTATATCAGTAAATGGGAGGTGATGGTGATAAAAATAGCAGATTAAAAAAAAAATTCTATAATAGATTTGGTATAGAATACACTACAAACTGATATTTTTTTAACATGTAATATACTATAATAGAATACCTTCCAGGAATATCTTTTCCACCATAAGCCACTTTAACATTACATTTGCTTCCTTCTGGTGGGGGCACATATGAAACATCATAAGTTCGATTACCATTATCCTTGATCTGTGGTTTTGTAGGGACAGGACCTAAAAGTATTATTAGCCCTCAAACCTGATTTTCATCTTAAAATATGAATATAAAAAATTATACAGAAATTAGTCTTAAAATATGTTATATAGAAAATTATATTTTGTAAAGTATACCTGTAACAAAATTTATAATTTTAACTTAATACATTTAGCAGTAAAATATTTCCTAAAATAAACTTTGGCATTTGAATATTTCATTTTTTATTTCTAGAAGTTGGATTAAAAATTAAAGTTAATTTAAGATGTATTGGAGTATAAGATTCAACCTTTTTCGGAAGAAACTTCAACATTAAGTGGAGCTTTTCCAGATTTTGTAGCATCAACAGTAAAAGCAATAGGCTTCCCAGCACGACAGTGATTAGGTTCAACTCCTGGACCATAAGCTCGAACTTTACTTGAATCGACACTTGCTGTACAATTGACTTTGAAAGGGCTTCCTGGTAAAATGAAGGATTTTGATATTAATATTTAAATACAAAATTTATAAACAAATCAAAAACCCTTAAATTACAAACAATTAAAAATTACACAAAAGTAAAATTACACATATCATACTGTTGAAAAACCAATAGAGGTATATATTACCATTTATGAATGATAAAACAAAATTCTAATAAAAAGAAATTTAAAAGAATTTATAGTCAAGTTGGTTTTGTCTGATTTTGTCTGTCACTCAACGGTCATTTTTTGCACACGAGGGCTAATTGAATTTATAGTCAAATTAACTTTACAAGGTCAGTTAAACATTAATGATATGTCACTGTTTATCAAAAGATATATTGTGAATTCGAAGAGATTTATAACAACATAAAAATAAATTTTATTTTGTTGCTCTGTTATTACTTTTTGTAAAGTAATGGTAAGAGCTAGGAAGGTTTTACGAATTCAAAATCATTAAAAATAACATCTATAGTAGAAGTCAAAGTATTAATTAAAATATCAGCAGCAGAATGTCACAGGTTGCAAATGAAACTACACACACACACACACACACATATATATATCACACAAAATTAAAAAGATATTTCAGTCTTAAAGTTGATGCATTAAGTTATAATAAAAAATAAAGAATGAGAATATAAATATAAAAAGGACAAACAGATAACCATATTTGTGATGCATAAAGAGATTACTGAAATCCTTGAACATTTCATTCAGACTAATCAACACAATTTTTATTTACATTCCCAGCAAAACTGTCGTAAAAATATTTACATATTTAATGCTATTTTTAAGTTTTCATCAAATTTTGAAGAAAATTTAACAGTTTGTCTTTGGGGACTATGATAAAAGAGTGCAAGCGTTTCAAATTTATTACAAAAAACAAAAAATTGTAATTATTAAAATCACTGAAGGAAATAATTAGAATTATTTTGATGCAATAATTTTGATTTCTAATGACTATATAATCCTATTTACATTTTTCATAATTAAGATCACAGTAAATTAACTAAATTTGTATTCTCTTTATTGTAAATGGAAATAAAAGGAAACAGATTGATGTCAGAATCACTTTTGACACATCTCAATGCATTTTAAAATATGTATGAGTATATAATAGCAGTATTTTAAATTCTTATCCACTATAATATAATTTGCAATAGGAAATAAGATTAGTTCTCTAAAGATTGATGATGTACATGCTGTTTTCTTGCGGGTTTCACCCAATTTTACCTTTAACTTTTATAACTCAAATATTTATTATTTATTACTTTTGTCTTAATTTAAAAACATTGATTTCAAAAAAAATTGTTAGTTTGAAATGGTTAAAAATTTTTAAAAAGTCAACTGACAAATATAAAGAACTAAATTTAATGAAGTTTATTTGCTTTCAATTAAAAAGAGAAAGTAAAATTTTACTATACTCAGTATAAGTTTTTTTTTTTTTTTTTACACAAAAAGGAATAATTTTTAGAATATTTTATAAATATTGTATATAAATTTAAAAAACGTTAACTTCTTTGCATTTGATAAAAATATGAGATAATTCTTTCCCCAATGTTTTTGCAAAAAGACCTATACATATGATTAGAGTCAAATGTATAATGATTTAATTATAAAATTTGTCAGAGTGAAAATATTAGAAGCTTAATAAACATGTGTTGCTTATTGTCTACGTTTTACTTAAATACAAAGTTTTTCATAAATAATTATGCATGTGCACATTAAGTCAATAGCTGTGAATGTACATGTTTCAAAGGATCATTAGATTAGTTAATGAATATAGAGCATATTCATGAAGTTAGTAGAATTCTGAAATATTGACTAACATTTGTTTCTAATGTAATTCAGACATTACCAATAGAAAATTTAAAAAAAATTACATTTAACTGAACAAATATTAAATTTTGTGCATGTATGATATATGAAAAATTTATAAATATTTATGATCAATATTTTATTTTAAGTAGAGAACTAACGAAATAAATTTCAAAAGACCAAATACACATTAAAACGCAAAACACAAGTGAGCATATTTTTCATTTAAGTGAACTACTAAACTTAGTTAAACACCTTAAATAGAAGTAAATGCACAGAAAATATTATGAATAAAGTGTTGATCCTAGATATCAAAAAGTTTAACGATATTTGGTAAAATTTAATATATCTTTTAAAAAATTTTAAATGGAAATTAAATCAGGTAAATACCAGGGATGTCTTGATCAGCATATTTTACTCCAATTTCATGAACCCCGACTTCTACAGGTGTGTATTCAACAGTACAAGAACCATCTCTATTATCCCTGCAAGTCATCTTTGGCTCAACTGGGCCAACAATCATCAAGCCTAATGCTCCTCTACCAGCACCTTTAGTTTCTACTGTAAATGAATTAACCTAAAAACATTTTAAAGAAAATTTTTAAATATAACATAATCAAACAATTCAATTAAAAATAGAAATAATCTTAATTTTCATTAAATTTTTACATTTTTTAATCAACTCAAGTTTAATGCCTATAAAATTAACCGGAAAAAATATTCAAAATAGACACACACAATTTTAAGTTTGCCCTTCCTTTGCATTAAAGTACATAAAAACATAATATGTGAGAGCTATACTAAATATTTCTCCTGTTAAAATAACTTATATAAAATCAAAATATAAAAAATTTAATTTTGAACAGATCATTGATGGATCTAACACTGACTTAAAAATCTAAAATTAAATATAAATTATCACTTGTTAAAATTGTTCTTACATGCGTATTCGCATGTACTGCAGTCAAGGATAAAAATAAACTTAAATGTAACATTTTCAGTGAAAAAATATGTAGAGCAAATTATCTTGAAATCAAATGAAACTAATTATATTAAGTAAAAAGTATAAGAAATCATTTTTTAAAAAGGTTATTAGATATTTGTTAACAAGTTCATATTTATTTCAATGCTTAAGTTATTTATTTAATAAAAAAAAAATCCTGTTTAATCTAAAACTATTCTCAATCAGTTTTAAAAAATTTAAATATTAATATGGCTTGTCACTGAAATAATGTTAAAATGAAGATAATAAATGGAGTTATTTGAATAGACTATATCGAAACTACTTACTTGATTTACTATTGCTTGCTCTAAGCCTGGACCAAATGCTTTTACTTTTCTTGGATCACATCCTCTCAAAACATTCACTTTGAAGGGACTACCTGGGACAGGTAGTCCATCATAAGTGATGTCAATGGTATGGTTACCTAACAAAATAGTATTAATATAGAAACTGTTTTTACATAATTTTTATTACATAAACATTAAATGCAATTGCTTTTATAATGTAGAAATATTCAATTTGATAGTGATCACAAATTTTAAAAAATATTCTAAAAAAAAAAAATTAAACTTTTTTAATACTTTTTAGCATAGTATTAAGCAATTTTTAATTTATTTGTTAAACTAAGATAATTTACCTTCTTCAAAGGGAGTATAGCAAATTTTGTAAGTGCCATCATTTTGACTTTGAACTAAAGCATCAGTTCTAGTTCCAGATGGATTTGTTATTAAGCACTGAACTTTGGCATCACTTCGTTTAGAAACAGCTCGGGCATCAACAGTAAATTCTGTTGGCGATTCCATATATACACCTGAAAAAATAAATCACAAGAAATTAAGTAAGCTTTCAAAAATAAAAGGCTTACAAAACTATTTAAAGACAAATTGAATTAAGGACTGTTAAAATTCTGACTGAGTTATAAAAAAGAAAACATAACTTGAAATCTTTAGCTTGAATTTACATATATATTAAAATTCTTTTTTAAATCTTAAAAATTCTATAGAGTTCTTAGACAATTTTGATTCTTTTTATCTTTGAATCAAAATTTAAAAAAATTGTGTACAAGAAAAGTTTATAAATAAACTACTAATGAAAATTTAGTTTATATAAACTAAATTAAGCTAAGCATTTCAATTTATTTGAATTTAGACATGTGAAACTGAGAAGAAATTGAATTCTATGTTAGTAAATTTTAAGTAAGCTATTCTAATTCAATTCAGAAGATTTTAAAAAGAAAATAGACAATTTAATACTATTTATAAAAAAACTAAAAAATTCACATTTTTATACTCCCTGAGAATATAATGCAAGAACATATACATACACTTTAATTCTTTTAAAACTCTTAAATCTATTACTGAAAAAATATTCTTAAAACCAGTAAACAAACATAAATGAATTTGTATGAAAATAGTTTCTATGCAGGCATTAAAAATATCATTTTCTATTACAAATATGTTTTAGAATGCCTTGTTCTATGAATAATATTTAACAAAATCTCATAAAATTTGATAGATGTGATTAACTTTTATTGAAGATTAAAAAAGTCTTGGATACAATGTTTTTCAAAAGAAGATTAATATACTGAGCAGGCTGAATAGAAAGCACATACAGAATGTTTAGAATTAATTTTGACTAAAAATATTTTATTCATCCAAATTTTGTTAAAAAGAGCTTCAAATTTTCCTTTTCATTTCTTTCTTTCTATTGGCATTTTTAATTTCTCATGATTTCTAAAAGATAGGTTTCATTCAAACTGCATTAAATTTTAGATTTATTCAAGTTACATTTTTGAATAAAAATTAGAAGAATTGCTACCAAAATTTAGGGATTATAGGAAAGCAGAAAATTATACTATATCAGAATATTACACATCACAATTTACTTTTCACACATATATGAACTTTGCCTACTACCTCTATAAGGAGAGAGTCCCCCCCCCCCTCTTCTTCCGATCTTCTAATATCTGGGAAGTCTCTTGAATAGTGACAGCAATGTGCATGGAGGCATTTTAGTTTCAATTAAAATACTTTATCAGAAATATTTGTTACACCAGTAAATTAATAATTAAATAATTATTAATCATATGTATTTTAAATTTTTTCAAAGATATACATTGAAATAAATTCTAACATATACAAGATATTAAACTGTAGTTATTCAAATTCTTTAATGATATCACACTAGAATATACATCATGGAGATCAATTGTAACAATGTAGGAATTTAATAATAACCAAGAATTTAAACAAGTTTTAAAACATAAATAAGTTGTATTACAATTAATAAAATATTTAATAATTGATAACTCGGCAAATATAACTCAGCTTAACCTTAATTTTACTTTTATGAGAGCTTATTCGTTTTTATATTTATTAACAAGTTTATTTTCATTAACTATTTTAAAACTTGCACAACTTTACAGTCATGCAATTTTCCTAGTATGAAATATAACAGATGCACTTGAAATTGCAAATATTATAATTATGGAAAGAAACAAAATCTCAACAGCACAAAAACTTTTATAATACTATGAATTTTCATATTAATAACAGTCTTGCAAGTTAAAAAATATAACACTATAGGATACTTTTCAAAAAATTTTATAGCAGTTACAAATATTGATTAAGAATTTGCATTGAAATATAATTTTAAATTGGATGTTTGATTTGTAGTTGATAAACAACACTATTAGAGAGCTACTTTATAGATGGAAATTATGTTCACAAGAAATTGAAATTAAATTTATTAAAGACAATTAAAATTGACCAAGAAATTTTGAATATTTAGTTCTAATTTTTCTTGTCATCATGCAGATACAAGAAATAACCCCTATGAGGAGCCACAATAAAATGTTAATTTGCTTAATTTTGTAAAGCTTCAAATGTAAAGAAAAATTAATATAAATATCATTTATGCTAATCTGTTTGTACATATGATTTAATTACAGCATGCATATTAAAATAAAAAATTTTGATTAATTATATTTAAATATTACTATGCTAAAAATTACTACGTTAAAAATAATTAAATTGTGAACACAAAACAGCAATATAATTTAAAATAAGCCAGACTGTTTAAGCCAAATAAATTATAAATATTTAAGTCATGCACACTATTTAGAGCCTGGCCAGGGATGTACAATCATACCCTGAGGCTGTATCCCGCTTCCCAGCACTCTGATGTTCCAAACATCCACATCTGATGTGATGACAGCAACAAATGGGGATCCCTGTATATGATGTCTGTCATAAGCAATGTTTATCAGATACTCTCCAACTTCAGTTGGAAAGTAAGCGACGTTACATGTTCCATCACCATTGTCTTTGCAGTTAATAGCAGCCTCACAAGGACCTTCTATGGTTATTCCCAAGCTACCATGTCCAGCTCCACGAGTATCAACAATAAATTCAGCAGGGCGATTTACCAAGCCTTGATCAAGGCCAGGACCATAGGCTGCCACTCTGCTGGAATCTACATTGGACATGCACATAAGACGATATGGAACGGGTGTTAATGGAATACCTCCGAATGAAATACTTAGCAAGTAATGACCAAGCTCTGTAGGCGTAAAGTTGACTAAAAATCCTTCTGCAGTTGGAATGATATGGGCTTTCACTCTGCGGCCAGATGGACTAGTTATGGTGACAGCAAAGTCAGCCTGGTTGCAGCCAGCACCTTTTGTTATCACTCTGAACTGTTGCAGAGAGTTTATGGGAGCCGCTGATTGGACGAGAGTGGATCCATTTCAAGGCAGATGTCATCTTCATAACTAAATTTAATACACTATGGTAGTAGGCTGCACGCAGGGTTAAGTTTACTTTATTAAATTCATGCGAGATTAAAATTCTTCAGGTCAAACATAATATAAGAAATTAATTTTGATAATGAAATTTAAAAGATTAGAAAACCTGGGAAATTACAGAATGGGAAACCAGGCAGCAAGAATTCTGTAAATGTAAGTTATTTTGTTCAATCGCATCACAATTTGAAAACAATTGATTCAAATACATGCATTTTTTAATATGCATATATTAATGATGCATTTAGAATACTGAAAATAACCATTTCTTTAAACAAAACTAAATGAATACACAGCATTTTTTAAACATTAAATATTTATAAATAACATAGGAACACTTAGGAAACTTGAAACTTTTAAATAGCATTCTCGTAAAATTTGTTTTTGGGAATTCTGATGTCCAATTATTTCAATTAAAAATTAGAAGTATCAAATTCAGTTATTTTATTGTGCATTATTAAAACATACTTAAGGAACACATCAAATATATAACATATTATATATATATATATATATATATATATATATATATATATATATATATATATATATATATATATATATATATATATATATATATATATATATATATATATATTTAATGGTAAACTAACAATTAAAATAGAAAATAACCAATTAAAAAGAGTCAAAATAAAATTAAGTCCTCTTTTATCTGTCTCATCCTTATCAACAATACTTTTAAAATATTCAGGCAAAATGGGAGAAAATATACGTTAAATAATGTACATTAAAGTGTGAAGCAAACTAAATAATTTTTTGCTTCCTAAATACAACCTTAACAGTTATATATTTAAGACTTTAAACATGAAGAAATTTTTTTAAAAAAAAGCTATCCTAATTAAAGACATTTAAACTAATATAATTTTAAATGAAATTGCCAACTCAAACTTCAATGCATAATATTTTAAATATTTTTTTCACTAATGCTTTCTATAAATAACTAAAAATAGCATTTCAATTTGCTTTCAAGAAACAATTTTAAAGAAACTTAGAAAATTAAGAATTACTGTTTTCTTTTTTGTCATATAATCAAGAGCTTAATACTATAAGCTGTGCACATTGCATAAATTATTAAAATAGCTTTAAAGGGAATCAACAAGAAAATTCATGCCATATTTGTAGTGTTAACTTATTTAATGCTTGTATTTACAAAACAATTCTAAAAAGCTATCACAAAATTATTTTTATCTAATTTAAAGTCATCTTATATATAAACTTGGAAAATCACATTTCTAGCATATATATATACCTAATTTTATTCCATTATTAGAATACACATCATAAAATTCCACACAATGTTAAAGAAATATTTTAACACATAAAGCACTGTTTTTTAATAAACACATTTTTCCCCCTTCTTAAAAGCACACACACAACGTTTCACAATAAACAAAAAACAAAGAATCTTTATTATAAAAATAACATTTTTCCTCAGTAAAAGGACATATTAAAGATTAGAAAAGTGCAAATAAAATAAAGAGTTTTTATAAAGACATGCTTAGAGATAGAGAAATATTAGGCAAGTAAGGTGTAAGGACAGTTTAAAAATGTTAGAAGCAACAAATGTATAAACTTACACTAAACCAACTATATGCAGCATATAAAAAAGATACACAATTAATATACATATAACATAAAATTAGAGAAATAGATGCATATATTTTAAAATTCTAATGAACTGCAATGTTTAAAAAAGAATTCACAAAGGAAAATCTCTTAAACTCTTAACAAGTTTACATTTTATAACTCAGGAATCTTAACTAATGATAGAAATTAGCTAAAAAAAATAGTACAATATTATTAATAATATATTTAATTTTAACACATATTCCAAATTTTGTTTGTTCAGAAAACAAGTATTTTGAATTTTTCAAAACTTTTTATATACTTTGCTTATGTTTATTTTCTGCAGCAATAAAATAATTTATTTCATACAGTTGAAACAGAATTCTTGTAAAAAATTGAGTAAAAATAGCTTGCTAAAATGAAGAGAAAAACCGAAATAGGAAAGCAAATAAGTGATATATTCAAATCCTAATGTTGAATACAATTTAAAATATGTTTAAATTAAAATATGTTAAATTGGCACAAAATTATTAGTAAAAACAAAAGAAACTAATATTTAATAATAAAAATATTTTTAAAAAATTTATAATCTCCAAAAAAAAAATAATTTCATAAATTTTTGTCCTTATATTTTGGATTAGGGTACAAAATTTATCAATAATGATCATTTTCTTTAAGTATCATAAAAATACAAGTAGTATTTGAATATTGGATGCTAATAATTATATTAATGGTAAAGCTTTAAATGTGTCTTTATGATACAAAAAATATTTTACATTTAAAATAGCTATAATCTAAATTTATTGCTCTTTTAAAAATAATCCATTTTAATATAAAATTTTTACAAAATGTTTTTTACTCTGTTATATAAATTTAATGTTTATATGATCAAACAGTAAAATTATGCAAGATGAACATATGAAAAAAATATATTTTGTATGGAATCAGTGTCTTAAAATAAGCAGAAGACAGTCTGAATACAATTTTCTGGAAAATCTGAATTCAATTTAAACAGCTTTTACTCAAATTTTAAAATGTTTAAGATATGCAGTCATTACTTGGCAAAAATAAAAGAATACCAATCCTATTACCAAAGAGAGATTATATTCATTAAAGCAACAAAATAATCAATGCAAGCTTAGTATCCAAAAATAGTACAAATATAGCTTCTTTAAATATAGTTTCGTTTGCTTTTATTTATATATTTGCTCTTATAATTAATATTGTGTAAGAAAATTTATTCCTACAATATTTTTATTTTTCTTAATTTGCACAACATCTGTATATTATTAATATTTATAAATTAATCTTGAATTACTAAATTATCGAGGTTATGAAAAATTTCATTTTTAACATTGCCAATTCTCATGGCATCAATACTAATCTGAAAAGTTCTTAATCATTATAATATAACATGAATACTTTTATATAATTTTATTCTTAAATTTTATTTATAATAATGGCATTAAATAAAAATATTTTCAATTTGAAATTAATAAATAACTTCTACAGTAATATTTGGTTTAAGATGAAAATTGCAATTGTGATTTTACAAAAATAGTTCTCTTTTTAAGTTACAAATTTAGAAACAAAAACTAAAGTGAACCTAATTTTAAATTTTTGTTCAATATAATTTACTTAGTTTATTCATTATTTAGATGAATATAATAACCTAATAACAAAATAGTACATAAAAAATGATAAAATTGTGACACTTACTGATGACAAAAAAGATACTTCAATGAATTAAATAAAATACATATTTAGAAAGAATACAACTACAATGGCAACATTCTGAAAGTAGTTAAGCGATCAAACTTTGATATAGTATAATGGTATTCTAACAAGGGTTTTATGGTTTTTGTATTGTACATTGGATCTAATAATAAAAATGGTAAGTTGAATTCACTTGAAGTGAAAAATGAGAGTTATGAAAGCTTTGAATGATGTCACAGATTAAAATAAAAAATAACCCAGTGAGTATTTTACAGAGCTGATATGTAAATTAATTTTCTCAAAAGAACAATTCTTTCTGCTACTTTTGGTTTAAATTTTCTCCAAATGAGTAAGTTCTTTTACAATCTCTTTATAATAACTGAAGCAGAAATATGATCCAAGTTATTTGAATTGTAGGATTCGAGACTATTATTACAAATAAGTTGATTGCAATGAATTGTCATGAATAAAAGCACTTACAAACCTCTGATTAATCACATTTTTTATGAAAAAAATAATTGTGGTGTTAATGTACATATTTAGTTTACCTCTTTATAAAAATATTGCTAGTTAAGTGCATTAATTTATTATATTTAAATAACCTTTACTAAATACATTTTTTTCACAATTAGAAAAACTCATTATCATGAAATAACAGATTTAATTACGGAAATAACTGGAAATTCTTTTGTTAGATTATCAAATTATCTTTGTATTTATTGTAAAATGACATTAATAAAGATATTTTACATCTGGTAACAAAATTTACATTGGAAACATTAACACAGATGATTACAGATCAGAATAAATATAAAATTTATTATTTTGTAACGCTTAGTTCATAGGATTCAAAAAGGTATAAGAGCTTAAATATTTTAAAACTTAGATTTTATTATATGCCGAGAAAATGTGTTTATTCTTTAAAAAATATTTGTGTATATTTTATAAATCTCAGATTCTTTTTGTACACTGACATAATTAAAAAATATTGTTAAGTCAAAAATTAACTAAAGAAATCTATAGTAAAGTGAATCATCATTATGAAATATAATACAAAGTATTTACTTGGCTCCAATCCATCAACTTTTACTTTACTAACATCAACTTTTGGTTCAACTTTGACACTAATAGGGCTTTTTGGAATTTCTTTACCAGCAAATGTCACTGATACCTATAATAAGAACTCATTTTATATAAATTACGGAATGAATTATCACTATGAATAACCTATTTTAATAAATAGCATTTTACTATATTAAAATTGTATGTATTAAATAAAATGTAGTTCTTTAAATTGGAGATGGAAAAATATGATACATAAAAAAGATCAAAACATTAAGAGCTAATTTATATAAAAAATGTGTTAACGCATTTCAAGTTTCCAAATTTTTACGTAAAATTCCTACTACATACACAATCTTACCAATATTTTCTTTAAAAAGAGAAAGTTACGAAATAAAATATGCCTAATAAATTTCAATGTTTCAATAAATTCAAAAATGGTTAATAAGTATCACCTTTAAACTGAATTTATAAAATTAAGGTAGTTAAAAAATGTTTGCAAGGGTGTTTAAATTTTCAAAAATTTAAATCTAAGTTATGCTTAAGATGTGAAAAAAATCTTTAAAACAATATTTCCTCTTTGAACTAAAATATTAGTTTTAAATTGAAGAATCTATCGAGCAAAATAAATATTTGACTTAACAAGTTGCACACAAATTGAGAATTCTTGCATGTACTGAAATTTGTTCTATTGTTTTGAATGCTGAAATAAAATTTATGCAAAATTATGAAGATTCCAAATATTAAATAGCAACTGACAGCTAGAAAAATAATAAATTTTAATGAATGAAACAGTACACTTTTTGAAATAAATGAAAAACAATATTTACAAAAAAGTTAAGGCATTTTCTTTAATTATTGATGTCAATATCCTAATATTAAGAAATTTCATCTACATGTAATATTCTTCGTATTTTTAAATTAAATATTTAGGTAAAATAATTTTAGTGGTACTCATTCCTATTTTGTGAAATAAGAAAAAATACCTTATAATTTCCTGGAGTAGGAGCACTGTAATCAACAGAATATGTTCCATCCTCATTATCTAAAATTTGAACAGGAACAAGTCCTCCTTTTTCATCAGTTAATTTTACTTGCACTTTTCCTAAATTGCAAATTCAGAAATTTAAATATATGAAATTCCGAAATTTAAATATATAATTTAAAAAGTTCTAGTATATGTTTTAATTTCATTGTTTTACCTGTTCCAGCAGCTCGACAATCAATATTAAAGTGAGTTGGTACTTGAACTTTCACTCCAGGTTCTACACCAGGACCAAAAACTTTGACTTTATTGGCATCAGTTGGTTCACCAACATTTACCTATAAAACATAAAATATCATTAAAATTATATAAATTCGAATTAAATAAGGATATAAAAATACTAAAAAAAATACCCTAAAAGGACTCTTTGGAATCGCCACAGCACCATAGTTCACTTGTACAGTATGCTTGTTGTTCTTAGTAGGACGATATGATGCCTTAAAAGTTCCATCTTTATTATCTACCACTTTAAGTTCAACAGGTTTTAAATCTTCATCCATTACAGTAACATCTAATGGAGCATGTCCACCAGCTTTTCTACAGTCAATTGTAAATTCTGTTGGTTGACCTTGTACAACACCAGTATTTTGCAAGCCTGGCCCATATGCTTGAACCTATTATAAGAATTTAAATTGCATTAGGAGGTTCACAATATATATGGCAAAAAAAAGTATAAGTTTTACAAGTCATAACAATGTAGCCAGGATCTAGTAAATACTGATAAATATATCAAGATAAAAAAAAAAAAGACTGAATAGTGTTTATTATAGGAATGTTTGATATGTAACAAAATGTTAGTTAACTTTTGTTGTCAACAGATAGCACTATAAGCGCATGTTAGATTTTGTTTATTTTGTGATTGTTGAAAAAAGAATGATTTTGTTTTTAGAATTCGTTCGACTGTAATGTGTGCGTATAGGTTTGTTTGAAGGGATTAATTTCCTATTATGTTTTATTCTATTGAATTTAGATTTATAGAGGCTTTCAGCCTATTCTTTTTATGTAAATATTGTATAAACATTTATTAAAATATATAGAAAATTATTCGAGCTTTTGCACCTTTAGTTATTGAAGTTGTTCTCAATGCTTAGTTTCGATTTTTAGTTCTTAATAGAAAAGAGCAAATTCTTTCAGATATAAGTATTCTTAATCTATATCTAAAATCAAATTTTAAATCAAAAAGGTTCTTATTAATGAATAAAAAAATACATAGTTACTTTTTTAAATTATAGGTTCCATAAAAACTCCCAAGTATTGTTTCAATTTGAGTAACATTTTTAAGCTTTAACCTTTTGACATTATATTCACGAGTCAAAAATTTAAAAACTAAATTTCACAAGTTTTTCTAAGGGTTTTTTAAATATAATGAACACAAGGATATAAAGTTATCAAGAGGTACATCATATTCAGAATGATTTATGTTGCCATCATAATCTCAAATAAAGATTCTTCAAATTAATACTCTAATAAATTATATTTTGGTTTAGTTACATTTTCAGGATGATAATCGGTCTTTGGTAATATTTGAGCCATATATGGAGACTTTGGGATATCTTCTTTATCACAAAGGATATGAACTGCATATTCCCCAGGTTGTGTAGGTAAATATTCCACATCAGCTGAATTATCCCCATTATCAAAGCATTTAATTACAGCATGAGATGGACCTTCTACTAAGAATCCTAAAATAAAATTTAGAAAAAATATGAATTATTTAATAAAATAAATTAGAGTAAATAACTTGTTTTATTGGTTAATTTTTAAACATTTATTAAAGCTATTAAATTTAGCGTTTTATGCACGAACATATGTGCTAAATTTGCATAACGACTGAATTCTGTGAATGCTAGACTTACTATATTATTATGTAATAGAGAAGTATTCACAAGTAAAATTGTTTATATATTTTTTACATTTAGTTTATTCAAATAAAATCATTTAGTACATTTTAGAAATTTTAATATTTAAAAAGATATTAGTCAACTTTCGCTCCTAAATTACATAAATATCATACCTAAAACTCCAGTTTCACCATTTGTTTCTGCAGTGAATCGTGCAGGATAGCCTGCAATACCACCATATAATCCTGGTCCATATACACGGATCTTAGACTCTTTATATGGTAATACATTGACTTCATATGGACTCTTTGAAATCTCTTGGCCTCCATATGATATTGCAACAATATATCGTCCTTCTTTGTCTGGATAATAGGCACATTCATAAGTAAATTCATCGACTTTACGAATATCAATCTTTTCCTGTACACCACCTAACAAAATTAAATTAGTATTAATAAATTAAAATATTTCAATTTTATAGTAATTTAGAAAAAAATTGCAGCCAAATTAAATTAAGTATGTAATTAAATGCATAAAATGAATTGATTGAAAAAAAATTAGTAATCTATATGGGGAAAAAACATCACATCAAGTAATTCAACCCCTAGATTTGATAGCAATTCAAATTCAGACAGAGTTATTTTATAAGGCTTTGTAGATTAGTTAAATATCGTTCAACACCAGAGCTGATGATTTGATTGCATAATTTCAAATCAAATTACAAGTATGCAAATATTTCAGCGTATATACACAAAATCAACTTGTCCTGTTTTTTCTTTTGAATTCAAGTCACTGATTTTAAAGGCCAGTCAACATGAAATAAGAGTGTTGAGTTTTCATAACATCACATTCTTCCATGCCAGTGAATTTTGCTGTTATCTTAAAAATATTAATGATGTCACTCATCTTGAAAATGTTGATTGAAACCTACACTTCAGGATCCAATGTTAAAGTAAACATGCTCATATTAATGATTATATGAGCTGTTTAATCAACAAACACCAACAAATCATAGATCACACACACACAATTTCTGTCTTAAACCTAATATTACACAAATTCAAGAAGTATGTTATAGAATATACAAATTAAAGTATCTTATTTGAATAAGAGCAAAAATATGATTCTGCAGATTCTATTCCACTCCACCTGATATCAGCTGAACATGTTCAAGGATTTCTATCCCATTGAATTGTTGCTTAATAAGCTTCTGTAAATAATGGCCATTTGATAGCTACTCCAAATGTTCATTACATGCAGTTATTGAAATATCTTCATTAAAAGTCTAGAGGAACCTACATTCAATTATTACTATAACTGATTTGAAAGCAGTTTTATTGACACAAGCTATGAAACTCATCTAGTCATACTCACACACAGTTAATTTTTTAACTTATATTTCACATCATTATTAATGATTACCAAACCACTACCTTTTTTGATAGATTGAAAACTTTGCTATAAAACTACAATGAATTTGGCAATTTCAATCAATCAAGTCAAGGGGATATCAGAATAGGAATTTAACCTTAAATTTCTACTTTGAAGAGTGGTATCCTACCACTACACTATGGTGTGTACAACTTGGCAAATATGTATAACTGTGGTTGGTTGGGCTTTCTGATTCAAGCTATGCCTGTGTTTAACAAATTTCCTCATAAGGTTGAATTTTTAATCAAGTTTATAACAGTGAAAACATCACATGAAAGATAGTTTGGTATCAAATTAAGTTTTGAAATTATAAAATAATTTCCAAACTCAAGTTCCATACCCAACTGAAAATATTTGGCATTAAACTTTCAGTTTGAAATAAAAAATTAAGTTTCTGCAAGACTTGCAGGATAAATGGAGAATATCTGTCATACAAAAAAGTATTTAAGTCCACATAATGTAGCAGTGATTTCTTTTAATTGTATAATTAGAGAATACAAATGTAAATTTATAGTAAAAAATGGCAAATTTGAAAAGAATGTTAAACTGCTCTGTTAAATGCTGTGATTAATTTTATATAACATACACAAAAATATACATATTTTTAATAAAAATTGGTTAAGTTGTGCTGTGTAATATAGTATAAAAATTGAATATGAACTTTTATTCTAAAAAAGATTTAAAAAACTTATCTAGCTTAGCACAAAATTTCTGCATTCTACAATGAAAAATTTTATAAATTATGGAAAATAAAAATTAAGTAATGTTTTAATTAAAATTTTAAATACAAGCTCTTCAAATTGTCTAATAAGGATAAAGTATAATAAACATTTCCTTCAATTTCAAAACTTTTTTTTTTTTTTAATTCTATCAATTTCAAAGCATTTTAAACTCTTAAATGAAATTGCATTTCTTTCTTAAAACAAATCCTTAAAAACATAGCAGATTATATATACATATATATATTATATACATATATAGATTATATACATATATATATTATATACATATATATATTATATACATATATATATTATATACATATATATATTATATACATATATATATATTATATACATATATATATATTATATACATATATATATACATATATATATATATATACATATATATATATTATATACATATATATATATTATATACATATATATATATATATATATATATATATATATATATATATATATATATATATATATATATATATATATATATATATATATATATATATATATATATATATATATATATATATATATATATATATATATATATATATATATAAATTTAACATATTTAAAAACTAATGAATTCAGAAACTATTCTGTATTATCTGACTTTGCACACCAAATGAGCAAATGCATAATAATAGATAAACTTACTATAGAAATAAAACAGATCTCAATAAGAATTACTAAAAATCACAATGAAATTAAAAGTTTAATTTTTTTTTAACCTGGTCCAATCACTTTCACATCCAATTGACCATTGCCAGCATTTTCTGTAAATATTTTGAAATCAGCTATATCTTTTACACGAACACCATTCTTCTGTAATCCTCTTCCAGTTGCTTTTACTTTTCTAGCATCACAAACTAAATAAAAAACAATGAAATGAAAATTTTTGAATATCACAATCTTTTAATGAAAAAATCTAAAATAACATGTTTATACCTGGGGTGACTTTAACACCAAATGGACTATTAGGTATTTGCTGACCAGCAAAAAAAACATTAACGGAATGCATTCCAGTAGTTTGAGCAACATATTCACAACGATAAACATTATCTTCAGTTTTACGGATTCTGCAAGGAACAGTGTTTCTATTTCCTTTAGGGTCTAGGATAATGACTTCCACTTGGCCTCGACCAGCATCTTAATAAGAAAATTTATTTTTGTAATACACCATTAAATAAACACTGACATCTATATACAGTAATAAAACTATAAATAATGCTACTAAGAATGCATATAACTTGTACTGCCAAACTAAGATGATATGCAAAAGACATATTTAAATAAATTTTATAAAAGATTATTTGAAAATGTGGATATGATTTTTGCAAAATATGTGATTTTGTTAAATCATGTCCACTCAACATGTAATTGAAAAATAGATGGTTAATGTTTTATAATTAGCAACTACTAATAAGTCTTACTGAAAAAATTTTTTAGAATTACTTACACAGATAAACGCACACCATAATTTTTCATATTCTAAAATGTTTTTCCTATACTCTTTAGAAGTTAACTGTGAGTGGAATGAATTACTTAATGCATGTAGAAGACCACATGTATGTGTTGATTAATAGACATAGAATGAATAGAAATTACAAGTTTAACTCTCAATTAACAATACTAAATTAAATTGTCTAAAAGCATGAAGCAATATCACTACCTTTAGTGAAAATGTCAAAGTATGTTGGTTTCCCTGCCATAACACCAGTTGGTTGTAATCCAGGTCCAGAAGCAGTTACTTTGGTAGGATCTCCAGCTCTGCCTTCAACCATTACTGAGAAAGGACTCTTGGGAACTTCTTTACCATCAAATATAACTTTAACCTGAAATATACTAAGTCATGAAATATTCCTTCAAATAGTTTACAATAAATATTCCTTGAAATGTAAAAGTATTTATATAATAAAAGTTAAATTGAGTTACTTTATGTTGTCCTTCCATTTGAGCAGTATACTTTACTGTGTATGTTTTACTTCTATCATCATTGAATTTTATTTCAACCTACAAAAACAGGAAAATAAAAGATTCACAGATACCATTTCAATGGATAATCAATATATTTTAGAATAAATATTATAACACTGCAAAGTTTAAAAGTCTTACAGGTTCCAATTTTCTGTTTGGATTTTCAATAAAAACTTGAACATTGCCTTTTCCAGCACTGAAAGTTTCCACTGTGAACATAGTGGGCGCACCAACATTTACTCCAGTGGGTTCAATACCAGGTCCATAACAGCGAACTCTCTTTGGATTTGTTCTTGGTCTTAATGGGGCACCAGGTTTAAGTTCAGCTTTTGGGTACTGAGACAAGTATGTCATCATTGACATATCATCTACATTAGGATCAACTAGTTCTTCAGGTTTGACAAGCTATGAATAGAAAATATTACAAAATATTATTATACAGTTATTACCCCAATGTATTACAATTATAAATGTATAATTATATTAATTTTTAAAGCAAGACTGGAAATTTTTTTCTATATTTAAATTTTTATAAAAATAAAATTTATAAAATTTAAATTTTTATAAAAATTTAAATATAGAAAAAACAATAACAAAGTAATAATACTCAATAACCTTTTAAAGTGAGAGTATTGATGTAATAATATTCAACTTCAGATAAATTTTATTTTAAGATAAATCTTGATTTTAACAAGCATGTATTTTTTAAAGAAAATTATAAATTCACAATACTAATCCATCTTAATCTAACCATAAAAAAAATAAAGTTAGGTCATGCATGTATTTGTCACTTTTTAGTCAGTTAAACTTTGCATCGTGGACAGCTTATTGCCTGGAAGCTGCTGTAAAGGCTTTTTAATCATCTACTGTGTATTTGCCTTTTAGATTTCTCATAGATAGTGGGACATATTTACTTTTTTTGAAGGGATAAAACCTGGAAAACTACCAACTAACCACTCCAACATACAAATATATAGAAGTGCAATATCTCACTCAACTGGTCAACAAAAGTCAAGATCAAATATTGGATAAAAAGTGCTATTTTACATTAGGTTTTCAGTATTTAAAATTTTCTTACCAATTTATCTTCTGAGAATTCAGTAAATTCATTAAGTCAAGGAAAAAATGATTAATAATAGGTAAGTACTTTATTACTCATTTTTCTTATAATTTTCCTACTCTGCAAGGTTTTATAAACTATTATAATTGTATAATGTTACCATTTAATATTTTAATCATTTATAAAGAGACAATTAAAACATACACATAATACAATTTAATAACAATTTTTTAAGTGTTAAATTGTTGTGAATAGGTTTAATATAGCACAAAATTTACTGAGCTAATTCTGTGAACCATGAAGATATTAATTTCAAAATTGGTTTCAATAGATACATACTTCATGGCCATGAAGGTGACAAATGAATTTAATGGGAAAAGCTTTGATACTCTTTAAAAGCCTTACTTGAACACTTTCAGTTTATTGGTCTTAAATTTAAAGACCTAGTTTAATTATACCATTAGATAACATACAGTTTATTGAGCATAGATATAAAATCCTAACAAAGATTTTTTGACATGCACTAAATCATTTCCACATTACATAACATATTCTTAGCAAATCTGCAATTAATCAAAAACATTATTTTAAAATTAGTTTTTGAAAATAACAAATGGTCAAGTTATCAAAATGCTTACCAACCAATAAATGATAACTATAAAAAGGAAAAAATTCAACAACTATTTTTCTCTATTTAATATTTTTTTACTAACTTTATCAGTTTATAAGAAATTTTTTTGTTAGTTATGAAGAAAGTCTTTTTGACAAGAATTTTCCATTAAAATTTTACCATTACAAGCTATAACACTTATTTCTATCGACATTTGTAACTTTCATTAAATCAAAGTACTAATGCTTGTTCAATAGGAAAAACTTAACAAGAATACTTATTTTTTTTACTTAAATATTTTAATTAATGACCAATTTTTTCATGTCTGCCACAGTATAATGCCCACACACACACAAAAATGCTCTAATTATTTTGGTTTGTCACTTTAACAATTTATGTATATAACTGAAGTCTTCATCAAGATCTACAATTTAAATTGGGTTGAGAATTAATATTCTTAATTTTGTACACAATATCTGTATATTTATATATTTGCATGGGATTTATATTATTTATAATGTCTAGAAATGAATAATAAATATAATGTAAATCTGATTTATGTACACGGCCAGTTTAAAATTTTAAGTTAAATTTTTATAAGGATAAAAATTGTACACAAAGCACATCTTCTAAGTGCTATTAAAACTATTTTAAAAGAAAAAAAAAATTTTTAAATATCATTTCAAAATATTTACTGCAAAGGAAAAATATTTATTTACTTTATCACAGCATAAAATCTTTCTCTCAATAGTTATTTTATTTATCTAAAACATCCTCTTACTTGTGGAATTCCTAACCAATTATCTGCCAAATCCATTGCTTCTTTAGCATTTTCAAGAGCATTTTCAGGTTTCATGTCACACCAATCAGGGCATAATCCTATAAAAGATTTTAAATTTAGATGGAACTCATTTGAAGTAGATTAAGAAGTTTGATAATATTGTAAAAATATTTTAATATAAATGAACACATATTATGCAATCTAAATGTATGTTACTATTAAAATGTAAAAGCTTATTTCATAGATTAACTAGGTATTTCATGAAATAGAGAAACAAGTCACTTAAAATATATATAAATTATTTAATTCTATGATTTAACTACGTATTCTAAAGAGTAATAATTTGATTGTTACAATATGGAACATAAAAGTTTTTTGAACTCTGGTTCTAGCTGCTTTTTTAATAATTCTGAACCACTTAAAGTTGCTTTACAATGGCATGGTGAGTAGGCTTTATTCTGTAACTTTTAGACTTGGAATCTAGATAGTGTATTTATGTTAGCATTTTATGTTTTATTAGTAATTATCTTTCCTTATTATTTATCAATTAATCACTTAAGAATAAGACATTTAAAATATCTCTTAGCTATTTTTATTCTATTTAAATTAATTGATTATAACTTTGAAATTGTTTATTTTTCCGTTTAATGGTCAACCATTAGTTATTTTATAGAATTAGATACAGTATAAAAATATTCATCTTTTCTATTTTATTTATAACTTGTCTATTTTATAAAACCAATGTTTTGTGAAATAACTACAAATCATACTTTAACAGTAACTTATTTATAAATTTATGTAGTTCTATATTTCATAAGCCTTCATTAAAAAATATATCAAACTTTAGTAGATTTTTCCAAAATATGAAAGAAAACAAAGCAGTTTACTCTTTTAACCTTAACAAAACTAATAGATATAAATATATTTCAATAATTTTAATCATAAATTTAAAAAAATACCAGCAAAAAAGCAAAATATAAAATGATACAAATTATTAAATTACAACATTTGACAATAAATATTAATTTTTAGCAATGTATCTTTTTTGTGGAAATTAGAGGATAATATGGAAATAGAGAAATTTGATACTGTTAATAATTTCTAATTAATAATTTCATTTAAATGAGAAAGATTTTAAATTAAGATTATAAGTACTTAAATTTTGATACTGATTTCAATTTTAAAATTCATAAAACAGACAATTTGAGAGTGGAATATGTTGAATTTCTGATATTTTAAATTCAGTTATTTTACTTATATATAATATGTATATCAAACTCAATTGTATTTTTAGTATGAAATATCCTAGAAATTTATTCAAACACTAACTTCCATTCCATGATGTTAACATTTGAAGCCAAATATAACTCAGTAGATTCAATCTTATGTCCAAGTAAGCAGTTAAAAAGAAAGTATAAGAAAGTGCCTGTAACTAAGCGCTTAAGTTCTTGTAAAAAAAAATTTTCATTGGTGCTCATTTCAACACTGAATTTAAATTTCTCCCTTTTATATTTATTAACTCTTCAAAATTTTCCAAAAAAAAACCAAACACTTTTATAATGATATAAAATCATTTCTAAACCAATTAATTCCTACAATTTTTAAAACAAAAAATCAACTTTTAATAAAATTGCATAAACTTTTTTCGAAATAAATCATTTATGCGTTATAAGTCTCTGCAATAAAAGTCTTAATCATTTATATTTATGTAAAATTAAAATATTTAAGAGATTAATTTGATTACATATTAAAATGAGAAATAATTTATAGTGATTTTAAATCCTTTACTGTCATTTAATGCTTAAAAAGAATGTACAAAAGATCTTGTACCTTTATATAACATGTCATTGCTGTGCAAACTTCGGTTTGTTTTACATAGGGAAAATATTTCAGTTTAAAAATATGAAAATTCACTGAACGATTAATTTTAAAGATATCGAAAATAGATCCTATTTGTGCTTATATAAAATATACTCAATTATCAGAGGAAATTTTAAACTAACGAAATTCAAAAACACCGCTAGTACGTAAATCAATTCGAAACAGCAGACGACACAATTCAGTGTTGCCATATTAAATTTTAAAAGTTGTATTATTATTATTTATATTTTTCCTACAAGCTATTTTAGATGTACTGAGAATTTCTAGTGGAATGAAATAGAAATTCTAAATAGAAGTTTTTATTATTTTGTGCGAGAAATGACATCTTAAAAGTTAATACCACAAGCTTTGGGTTGGTTTTGTTTTTTCGTCTCTCAACGACCATTTATTGCACACGAGGGATAATTAAACCGGTATACAGTGAATTCGCGACTATAGCAAATATCCAAATCCTTACCATGCCTTACCTTTTTTTAATTTCAGTGATTTGCAATTGTTTTTCTCGACTTTTTTTGGTAAATTTTTTGGTCTTTTTCACTTTACTTACACAATTAAAGCAACCCATTTGAATTATTATTAAAACAATATTAAGACGATTATTAACGGCTCCTATTACTTAGAAAAAAATACAAAACTTTTCGAGAAAAATTAAAAAAACAAATTTATGTTAACTAAATATGATTTAAAAAGGGCCTTAAATGACAGAAGGGAACTATGTCTGTCGAGATGCGTTCGAGCGAATAGTCTGCTACCGTCGATCAAGTGAACCGCCCAAATGTAACAAGGAACATTGCTTCTCAAACTACTATTCAGCTAATTTTGCTGCGTCTGGATCTCTGAAGCAGACGCCTGGTTGATACACCTACGGCGACGAAGGCTGGAATTGACACGCTAGTACCGCAACTGGACGTCCACTATGTGATGATAGGTAGATTTGCCGGAACGGTCCATGCCTGAGGCGGTTTGATTGATTTGATTTGTGAAATTTGATGGCGCAAGGTTCGATTATGGACAAACTACGCAAAATTTTGGCTGGAGACGGGAGCATTATAGACTAGTAAATGTTTTGCCGCCATTATACGGTTTCACTTATCGTTGAAGGCATGCTGAATCAATATTAGTCAGCATCTGTCTTTGAAGACCATGATTACCCCTATATGCGCATTGTTTTTCCTAAGGATGATGGCATCTACCAGTAAGACAATGCGAGATGTTGTACGGCAGGTAGTATACGTGCGTGGTTCGAAGAGGACCAGGATGAATTTTCTGTTCTATCTTTGCCAGCAGATTCACCTTACTTAAACCCGATTGAGAATCGGTGGGACTATTTCGAGTGGGTTGTTCGTGGGATGGATCATCACCCACGTAATCTAGCGCAACTAGACACGGTATTCAAGTCGGCATGTCTCAAGATTGCCGTGAACATTCTCAGAAACCTGACACTATTCCTGTTTTTACATACAATGCAAACCACATAACAGCATTTTCTGACAGTATTCTTTTAGAATAATATAACAAAGATGTAATAACAAATAATAAATATAAGATGAAACTTTTGAAAGTTCTGAAAGTTCTGAAAGCATAGTAAGTTATGAGTTTAAATTATAATGATTGCAACACAATATCAATACATTTTAAGTGATTTAACATCTTTTTGAAAGTTATTTTACATAAATACTGATATTTTTAGGATAAGCTTAAATAATTCTTTATTAATGTTTTCAATTTAATTAACATCTATTTTTGACATACAATTTATATTGATGTTTGGTTTCAAGAGATGAGTATTTTGTACGTAAATAGTAAAAAAAATTTCGGAGAACTTGAGAAATTCTAGTGCGTTTGATTTCTAGTACACTTGAAAAACCAAATTTCATGATTCATGCATTCAAATTATGTATCATTTTGTTAAATTTTATAAATTTTTAATCAAAAACTTTTTATAAGATTATAAAACAGTTACAAATAACTCACGAGAAAATTTTTACAGAATTACTTCAAGTGCATAAATTCTTATTCCCTTTTTGCGCATATGAGAACTAATTTAATGGAGACTTATAGTTTAAAAATATATTCTGGAACACTATAAACATCTTTATTAGAGAATGCAATAGAAACCTTAAACTGTTGAACTGAAAGATAAGGCGCTTACCACTGATTTGCAAGCAGAGCTTGTTTATATTGAATGCATATTCTACAGAACCTTAACAATGGGATTAAGCAATATAAATTGTATATCTCGTACATGAATCTGGTATTAATTTCAATATTCCGCAAAAATTTTAACTCCCAGAAACATTAATTTTCTCTTCCAAGTACAAAAACAACTTTCGCACAAGTAAATAAATTCAACTTTAAGCCAAGATCGATGCCTCTAGAAGGATTTCGAAAATAAGCTATAATTTTACTATTGCTAAATAAAAAATAAAGGAAAGCAACAATAAAACATCCAATGTCTATCATTGCAGTTTGTATAAGACAAAATTATATCGTTAAATATTTTGACTGTAGATGTTGTGAATACTCGAGTTTGCAGTCCATTATTGTGCAATATAATAATGGATTGTAAGCCCCAGAGTACTGAGTTTGGATTCTTTTGTCTGCCCATTACAAAGGAGGACGGTTACAACGAAAATGAAACTTCGATTGGAGTATAACAAATTGGATCAAAATTTATCCTGCAAATTGATGACAATAATTTTGATAAAAGAAAGCAACAAACTGAAAAATTCTTTAACCACTATATCAAAATAACAAATGGAAAAAATTAAGCAATGTTGAATACCTTTAATTACGTTATGCATTAATTATTATCTTATAGCTCTAAAATCAAAATAAAAATCTCTGCAAGATTTTTATTTAGATATTTAATTAAAAGATAATTGTTGATTATTAAATGAAAAGGATTTTTATCAAAATTTGAAAGTATAAATTGACATAATAATTAGGATTAAAAAAGTGAAAACAATTATTACCTGGAGCCAAAGCATCCACCAATGCTGCGACAGCTCGGCCATCATTCCAGTCAGAGTTGAAGTTGTTGATGGGCAAATCTGGTAGCTTGCTCTGGATCCATCCGAGCAGCCTCTGCTTGGGAGATGGTCCACCCTTCTTGTCGAAGACAGAGTCTCCTTCTTCGCCCTCCCACATCGGCAGGGAGATTGAATAGTGCAAGATCAAGGTCCATATCAGACCGAGGATGAGTTTCAGTTTGCAGTCAACAATATCTTTGCTATCTGAAATGAAAGGATAAAAATGTAAGGAATACGTGCTGTAATCACCGCCCACGAAACTTAAGTTTCAACTTAAATTTCTTGAATTGCCGACATATTTTATGTTCTGGGAAGTTAAAATGTGCGCATATAGACCATAAATATAATTTCAGAACTTTTTATTATTGCTCTCATAGAATGAATGCATGAATTGGGCAAAAATACCAGAATATTCTGTAGTTTATATACACAGCTTTTATAGCAATAAGAGTAGTCTGATTTAATTTTTGAGATTAATGTGAGATAATGTTAAAAGTTATCCGCCATTTATAATAACTAATTTTAAAATAACTTGTTAAATATTTCGGAAATTTTTAATTTTCATTTTTAAATGTTAAATACAGTTACATACAAAAAGATGTTATATTTCTCAACTCTATGTCAAACATTTATAGAAAAAAAAAAAGACTAAATGCAATAAAATAGAGAACATTACAGAAAAGCTAATAATTTTCTGCTGTTACACTTTTTTTCTCCTTAATTTGTGTTCTAAATAGCTTTTTCTTAAGAAAAATAAAATTAATTTGGTTTCATCATGTTACATAATGCTTGCAATCCAAAATGAAACGAGCCACCAGATAATGATTGAGAAATAAGAAAATTAAGTAATTTTGAAGTTATTTCTATATAATAATCTAGAAGAAATATTTGCTAATTAAACGTTAAAAGTCAGAAATTTTACTAACTCAAATCTGAAAATAAATGATTTGAAATTTTCATTCATTTACTTTAAACGTATACAATGAATAACTGATTATATTAACTATGAAAATTCAAGCAACCATTCATTTAAAATTATTAAAAGCTCCAAGGAAATACACAAATGCCTTTAAATTTATTTTTATTAAAAAAAAATTCTTATTCAATTGTGTATGTTTAATTCTTTTTCCTTCAAATGTATTAACAACGAAAATCTAAAATTAAACTAATTCTACTTCAAAACTTCTTAATTAAAATACAGAAGATGCGCGATTGTAGAAATTTTTTGGATATTTCATCACCAATTTTTTTAGAAATCAAATTTCATAGACGCAAATTTTAAACTGAATAATATTTCAATTTATCTTAACAAGGTCTTAATTTTTCAAAAATAAAAAATATCGTATAAATAGTAATATATTTTTCATCGAGGGCTATTTAAAATATGTCTTTAAATTTTTTTAAGGCAAGGCATAAAAAGTTATCTTAAGAAGTGATTAGACTAAAAGATTAAAATTCAGAAGTTTCCAATAGATGTGTTAAGTTTCCAATAGACGTGTTAAGTTTGAATGGTATAAATTAATTAAAGGTTATTTTTTTTAGTAAATGCTCAACATTTCAGAGTATAAAGAATGTTCTAATATCCAAGGAACGCACCCGGAGTAATAGAATTCCCCTACTTCTATTCTCTCAAGTCCTTACTGTTCCTTTTGGAGAAGCATAACGAAATAAAATGGTGTCTCCATCAAATATCTAATTTCTCATCATCTGTTCACAATGTGCTTAAAAGGGTATTTCTTCAAGACATTCAGTACAACATTTAGCTTTAATAAATGAATTGATATTTGATGTAGGAAAATTATGTGTTATAGCCCCAAAGAAAGTTGCTAGTAAGAAATTTGTATTAATTTTATGTGAACTTCGAACAGTCATAAACAGGGAAGGTGGGAATCGAGCGCATGAACTGAAGGTCAGAACTAACCATTTATCTGTGTGTCCCTTACTTGGAAGAACTTTCTTTTAAAGAAAATAGAAAACAAATGGTTGTAATTTTTGTTGTTAAGATAATGACAGGGTACGTGTGGTTTTGTTCATACATCTTTTTTAAATTTGCAGTCATTCCCTTCTTCCACACCCTTATTTCCGTAATAGACAGTTAAATTTAAGAGTCGTAGATTGCTTCGCTTACTCATCGAAAACTGCATTCGAGCTATATTCAGAATTGAGGTTATATTTTTCTCCCCTTTTTACTAAAAATTTTTCAGTTCAGCTAGACTGACATTATCAAAACACTAAGAAATGTATTAAAATATGTTTACATTGATAAAACTAAACCACTGACATGTTCTTTAAAAATTGGAATTGTTTAAACTTAACAGATAGGAAATGACAAATTGAAGAGAACTATTTCAAGGCTTTTTTAACTAAAAATCACAAGCCTAACAAAATATTTTTATATATTTTATTTAAATTTAAAATTTTTGATATTAAATAGTAATACACAATGCATAGAGGATTTTGGTTCATACGATCATTTTTTCACAAAATGGCTAATAGACTGTAAGCAATGGTTTTATAAATGGGATTCAGACCCATTTCAATTCCTAGGCGTTTATCGATTTACTGACATTTTATGATCACGAAGGATGATTAGCTCGAGATCTTTAAATTCTGAACCACTATCAGTATCCGCACCCTAGGTCAGAATCGAATTAAAGAAGCATTCATTGAATGGAAGGGCAAAATGCAAACCACTCAGCTGGCAGCTCGGCCAAACCTAAGCAGGAATCAAACTAAATCCAGATTTAATACTTATATATTCTTAGCATTTGCTGAAATATGTATGCTTCTTTCCTTGATATTCTTTCTGTATAAGGGATAATTCAAGAGATTAGATAGCTGACCTTTTTGACCAGATAATACGATTCTAGAGAGAGAAAAAAAATGTCTGCAAGAGGAGACTGCATATTTGGCGAAAGAAAATTCAGACTGTAAAATAGTTTGAATTTTGCAGGGTGTAACATCACCTCGCAGCTGACCCCTTGAATGTAGGAAAAAACTTTTCTTACGCAGGTTTAAAAAAACATTTAAGAAATCCGGTTCTGCCACTAAGAGACTTTTGAACTAGAGTAGTATTTATTGTTCGGCACGTTGGGAGTTAAAGGTATTTTATCGATTCTAACTTTTAGTTTGGGTGAGTAGATTAGAGTTACATTTTGGATTACGAAATTTCAATGATATGTAGTTGTGAGAAATAATTTTATTTACTGGTTCATTAGCTTGCCTTTTTAATTTGAAAATTTGGGAAGTCTTATTTAAGAAAGGAAATGCTTTAATTTAATCTTTTAAAGCATTTTCTTCCTTAAGCAAGACCAGTGTCACAAATTTTCCTCCGAAAAATTAAATTCTGTAAAATATATTCATATCTAAGAATATGAAGTTAGCTTAAAAACACCATAGAATTTTGAATATAAGGATGAAAAAAATTCTATTGTCTTGAAGATTTTTTCTATTTGAGTCGAATAATCAATACGAATCTTAATTTATACACAAACAATTCAGTCAAAACTAATGATTTTTATTGGAATCTAAGCATGTAAAACTTTTTGGGGCGGAAAGATTTGTTTATATGTATAAGTGTCAAAACATATGCCAATCCAATTTTTCTTTTTCTTTTTTTTCTTTTTTTTTTATATTTAATAAGATTAGTCTACATCATGGGTTCCCAAACTTTTTTTTCTCGTGGATCACTTTCAAATTTTTACTATTTTCGGTAGACTCCCTGCTGCTGCATTTCTACTGTATTCCCAGATCTCCTAAAAATATATAACCCTAAATTGGGGGTGTTAAGGACAAAAAAGTAGCACATTTTCTTTTGTGTCCTAATTATTAAAATACTTGTGGTTATACAAAATTATAAATACTATTTAAAACAATGAACAAAAGATCAACAATGAACTCTGAAATGTAAATGAACAATAAAAGAGAGAGTCATACTTTTAATGAGACGGGCACTTTGCAAGTCTCGACATGTGGTATACACTTGTACTATTATCTATTGCTCCATTCAATTCTGTGTTTGAACTGAATCTCTAATACTTTTGAGAACCTACCTAGTGAATGATGCTATTTGCCTACGTCGATAGGTAAATCCAAGACAAATTTTTTTGTTTTTTATTATGAAAACCAGAACATTTTTCGTGGATCCCCACTTACAACTTATGAACCCCTGTTTTTCTTTTCATATCTAGGTGGACCCCCGTGTGATCTTCAATGGACCCCTGGGGGTCCATCTGGACCATTTTGGGAACCTATGGTCTACATCAAATACATAACCGAAGATGATTGTGAATAATTTATTGTTTTAACCTTATCCCAATATGTATATATATATATATACACACACACAAACTTGAATAATCTGTATATCGAAATCCATACTGAAGTAGTTTGGTTTGATTGATGGTTTACTTTCACTTTTTGAACAGAAGAGCAGATTTAACCAAGAGCAACAGCTTGAAGGGAATCCACGTAGGGCACTGTCTAATCAGCCCAAGTGTGCAAAAAATGATTGAGCGACAAATAAATCAATGCACAATTTAAATACATCACATTTTAAGAACATCCACACGGCCGAGGTAGGAACAGAGCCTAAAACTTGTAAAAAATTAGTAAATCTCTCTATGGACATATAAGCTGATTTTCTGAGTTGCTTTTAATATATTGATTATATTTGCATCCTTTTGACAAGAGTGATTTAAAACAATTTGGACAGTGATATTATTCTATACTGATCCGTGATTTTAGATGTTTCGCGTCATTAGTCTAGTTTCTCACTCAGTGGTCATTTTTTTGTATATAACATCTAATTAAACCTACTGCTTAAAATAGATTCTCAACGACTACAAACACTGAGCCCCAGGAGGAATTCGAACCTACGAATTACTGAAAACCAGAGAACTAACACTTCAGCGGTTAGACCTGACAAAATAAGGCTTTAAAAGTTGTTGCCCGCATTAAAACTTTCTGTAAGACTAATTTTTAGTAATTAATTTTTTTGTTTTGTTGTATTTTATTTATCACTATGGTAGCTTTCTGCCGAAAGATAAATGTTGAAAAGGAAACAAAGTTTAAATTAGTTCCGTATCACAGAAAACTTCCATTATCAACATGAAAATCTAATTCGCAAATCGTTGAACTGAACTCGAGAGCTAAGTATTCAGTTACTATAATTGTGTCGAAAAAATACTATAAAGAAATCGTTAATAAGAGTGACCATAAAATAAATTTCTTAACCCGCGAGTCTGCTTTTGATTATAATATGATATAAAATTTTCATGGTTAACAGTTATACAAGTGCCCGAACGGTTTCTAGAACAGAATTAAAGTATCTCCCACAGGTTAGGAGAAAACTAGGGGCCAACAAACGTGGAGAAAGTATTGACGCGATCGATGGCTGTTTCACAGAAATATATCAATTAAACTGTTAACTCTTTCGTTGATCCTGTAACCTAGTAAATCACTTTTAGGCTAAATGTAGTTTAATAAGCCTCGCGGCATACTTTACCGTACAAGGAGAATTTTTTTTTTTTTTTTTACACTTCTTTAATTCTAAAAAAACTATTCTAAAATTACAAAAGCATGGAAATGTCAATACGCACAGACCTTAATGTGAGTATAGCATGACAAAGCACTTAGTCAAGCACTCATGGCCTCAGATCCTAAAATTCTAAGTTATGACTGTCTGTTTCACAAATAAGGAAATTCAACATTGACTTCTGCAGATGCAGTTATAATGCATGTTACTGGTAATCCATACATTACAAGAGCTCAGCTAGTTACAATGATCTATTTTTTAAGAAACGGCATTTGATTACATTTATAATTTTAAACCCCCTTAATATTTAAATTTTTTCAACGTCTTTCCAATTGAAATTGGGTTCTGAATACGTTGAAGTTTCTAAACTCTGAAAAAAAAAATAGCAAATGTGAATAGAAAGAACTACTGAAGCTACATTTACGTCAAGGAAAGACAGTATGGGGGAAAACTTTTTAACGTAGAATTTTTTTTTATAGCAAAAAGGTAAAAATGCAGTTAAATTTATATTCATATCACTGGTATTTGTCTATTATAATAACATTTTTTGTCATTCACATATTGTCGAATAAAATAGTTACGAGAGTTTAAAGAAGGCGATTTTTTTATCTGAAGAGAAAGCTTCCGGTTTGTGTTGCTTTGTGCAAGTCTTAACAATAATTAAATCTTTTTTGACGTGTATTTAAAACTATTCCGTCATGCCTATCCTTTTTATGTGAGTAAGTTAATTTATGAAATGAAAAGGTATAATTAAATTATACGAGTTGGTGGCTGAATGTTCGAAGCGTGACAGATGCTTAGGCTATAATGAATACTAATTTCTTAGTAAGAAGCCTCCGCAATTTGAATACAGACATCTTTCGCGGAACTCCCAGTAACCGCAGACAAATGAGAAACAGGAAATAGATTTATAAGGCTTTTACCAACACCACGATAATGAATATATACATGAACAGATGATACTTTTTATGTATTGCAAATCATATGAGTTTAAAAGTGATCAGTTTTAAAATTTAATTTTTCTTCTCCATTAGATCAAAATTTTAATTTTTATTATTATATAGATAGTAGTTAAGATAATTTCAGATTATTAATTTTAATGCAAAGGGCCATAAATGTCATTATAAGTAGTTTATTTGTCACTACGGATATTTTATCTACATGGACTCATTTGATTCACAAGTCTAAGGAAACACTATAAATATCCATATTCGAAAACAGAAATGAACTGTAGTCGTATTCAACTGAAGACCAGAACACTGATCATCTCGATATCATCATTATTAAAATCAGTTATAGAAAATATATGCATGTATACAAAATTTACACATATTCCTTAGATTATTGCCGCCTAACTTGTCTAGTGGTCAGCGTGCCTGACTGCGTACAGGGAGGTCCTGGGTTCGAATCCTGATTCGGGCATGGATTTACTTTCTCTTTATTCTGTGTTTGGTCCTTTCCTTGTAATAATGGGTTGTGCATGGTTGCCTACCCTATAAACGGGTCCCTATGGCATGTGTGTACTGAGGAAGTCTGACTCCACACCACATACGGTTCAGTTGGAAAAATGGAGCAGCGCAGCCCATTATGCCAGCCTAGCTGACACATAACAACAACATTAGATTATTTTTAAAGGTTCCAATGGTAATGCGTTACTCTTGACTTCCAAATTATTATGAGTCGGTGGAAATCCTATCTTCATCGGATAAACTGTAGCCCTGCTACGACTTTTAACAATATGTAGTCTTAGTTTAAGAAATTGATAATTTAACAAAATCAAGCCTAGTGAGAAATATTTCTTTGTGGGTTAAAGTGCTTGAATTCCAATGAAAGGTGAATGAAATTAGCGTCAAAAATTAAAACTATCTAATTGGATAGATATGAGTAGTTTAAAATGGATTTAAAATTATAAACATTCACGGTAGAATTAGGTCGACAAATAAGTGGTGACTTTTTTTTTTGTATTGCTTTTCATTTTTGTACCGTAAGTTTCAATACATAAAAATCAAGATTTCAAAAATTATTAAAATATTGTTTGAAAATAACTTCTAATATTTTTCATTATTAATTTCAACTAAAAATGTTAAAAATTAATAATTAATATTGAATTTAAATTATTTAATTCATTTAAATGCTAATCCGAAATTCTGGTGATCATTTGACAACTTACCTGGACAAATGACAATTGTTAATTAGTTGAATAAATAAGATGAATTTTGACTGTAACATATACCTTAAAACATTCGCTTTAGAAATTTTTATTTTTCTTCCGTTATGTAAGTCATGTATGAATGTAAATGAACAATAAAATGGTTTTTTTTATATCAGCATTTGACAATGACAATTTATTTTTCAGATTGGAATTTCTTATCCCCAAATATATTCACATCAAAAATGAATACGTGATTTTTCGATTTTTATTACTTCCTTTAGCAAAATAATTCATAAGAACGGCATAAAAAACTCCAAAAAAATGTGAATTTCACTAAACATTCATTTTTTATTTACTTTTTCGCAACTTTATCAATAGGGGGTAAAGTATGACACGCTTAAAACACAAATATAACGCAGAGTCAGCAAACACTTTCACAGAAAAAATTCCATCACAATTAAAATATTCGAATCGGAGCAATCCACGTACCGCCGATTTCTTTCCGAGAAATAATTTTATCACAGTGTCAGAATTCGCTTGGCATAAAATGTGTCAACACCACCCTGCTCAAAAAAGGCAAGATTGGAGGAATCGCTATTAAAATGGGGAAAGTGCTATCAAATCTGGCATGAGGTCAGTGGCGGCGTAAAAAATCCCGCATTCTCGGTATGAGTCAGGCTAACGGGTCAACCGGGCTTTGAAACAGAAGCGGAATATATTTTTTTAATTACTCACTGTTTTATCGCGAGAAACACTCATAAGACTCACTTGACCTATCTTGTGTTCGGAACCGTACACTAACGATTTCAAGAGGGAGTTCAAGGACTGAGGAAAAGAAAAATCGCATTTTACCATCCACCCTCAAGTGCCTAATAAATCAATGATTTTTCGTCTACGATAGTATCTCGACTCACCCTTCATGGACTAATATATACTAGGTTATGTAATGGTTATGTACGGGAATTTGTCTGCTTTACTGCAGCACTCTCAAAGCGTGTAGAAATTTGTTACACTGAACAGTAGAAATACATATATTCTAAGCAGTATATTTTTTGTGATATTCAAAAGAAATTAAGATTCAAAGATAACTAATTATAAAACTGTTTTAAAATCATTCGATTTTCAAAGTTAATTCTACGTTAAAAAAAATATTGACAAGTTTTTTTTTTTTTAGTAGAAATCCTTCAAATTAAGAGCATTATGGAAATGAATAGGAATTAAAGTTTTATTGTATGAATTAAGCTCTGGTAAGAGTAAATAAAATGTAGCTATTTTTTACCAAACACAATAAAAAATAATTGCTTTTGACTGAATCATTGTAATTTTAAATACAGATAAAAAAATTATAAAACTAAAATATAATAAAATCATTAAAAAATTCAGGATTTCATAAAAAAAAAAAAAGTATTGGCACATATATAACTCTCAAGAAATTATCAAAATTTCCTGAAAAAACATCTAGCAAATAAAATAAATGAAGAAACAAACTTTAAATTCAAAATTTGGTTATTATTCTGTTATTACATTTTATGCTACATTGTCCTTTTTATTGGAAACTTATGTTAAACCGGATTTCGAATTGTTACAAATATTCATGCCCGAAGTCTGAATACATGAATTGTAAACATAAATCGAGCTGTCGATTCAACTATTAGCTCATTAATGTCAGAAATAAATTTTGCTAGCAGGATTTAATGCGTTTAAAATACTTTTTTTATACTATATGCATGATTTCAAACGAACTTTAAATTTTCAACAAGCAGATGATCAACTGACTGTACTCAGCATGGTTTCCATTCATCAAGGAAACAGCAAGGAAATCTCATGTACATTAAGAAATAAGAATGCAAAGTTTCTATAATCCTATGAGTTCAATACTTTCAACAATACGCGAACTATACGATGATGGCAAAATTTTTCAGAAACCTCATTCTGTAGGCTTCAAAACACTAAAAAAAAAAAAAAATCCCGGACCTTTTCTCACCCGGAAATAATGATTCGATGCATATCATAATTCCACAAATTTATGAACTCTTATTTAAAATGGTTTAGTAAATTAAGAACCTGCTTAGAACTCAAGTATGCTAAATAAGTAAATTGTTAACATTCTAATATTTCTCACTTTCTGAATGTCATTTATTTATAATTGCTATTCTAAATTTAAAATTTACTAAAAAAAATAATAAAAGAATTTTAATAGGAAGTAGTGTTTCAGTTTGTTTTTCTAAGAAAAACTTTCTAATTTATGAAGTTAAGAATTAATAATTTTAAGCGAATTAACATTACAAATGTTTGTGAATTTCTAATTATTGAAATAATGGAATTTTTGGAAATTTGAAAATATTCCTTCCGCTACAATTAAGAGTAGATATTGATGTACCTACTGATAAATATGGTTCTAAATTACATTTGCAGCGGAAAAATTAATGCATTGAAAGGTTGTTTTTACTGAATTACGCTGGCGTTAAGATTAATATGACTCAAATTCTTTGAAAAATTACGCAAAATCAGCAAACTAAAAGCAATATACCAGGGAAAACGAAGTAGTGTACGCGACAATATTTTTGTGTGTGATATCTTTATATCAATCCATTAATATACATTTTTTAATTATTTAATTATATAGAACTATTCTTTTTTCCCCAACAATAAGATTCTGATTTTCTACACTGTATCAAGTCTTTAAATAACGATAAAACATTTTATTCATGGTTAGTTAATCACACTATCGTGATCACAAAAGTAATCATGGTGCTTAAAGTTATTTTTTGTCCACAAGGGTTAATTTGATGGGAACGAACAATTTAAAGCGGATTTTAAATTATTGCTACATTCACAGAGAAGCGTCGAACTCATAAATTAGGAACGGAACACTACGGATTAAGAAAATTAATAATTATCCAACTACCTACTCGACTATTTAAAAAAGAACATTTTTTTTATCAAACACTTTCCAGATGAGTTTCCACATGTTATGACAGTCATTTGATTAAAACAGTTCCTTTGTAAAAAAATTTCATTTCTATAAAAGTTCCCCAGCACGTTTTCTCCCAAATAACTTCAGGTTCGGTTTGCCGCTTTGCATTAATTTTGGGTTCAAAAATTGTATCTCAACAATTACAAAGCTTTATTCAAAGATGGAAATCTTATAAATGTTGAACTGAAAGCCAAAGCGCTTATTAGTAGTCTGTTACAAGCTTATCACCGATCGGCATTGCAAAAAAAAAAAAAAAAAAAAACTATGTTTTTAACATTTTTTATAACTAATATTGTAAAACGTATTTCCAACTTCGACGAACTTTGAATGCTAAGTCAGGGCCCGCAGTATTTTAATTAATTGGACCCGGAGCAAAAACTTAATTGATAGTTCTCTCTGCTTCACAACTAACTTCTGTTCGATATGGAAAGCGGTACTATTCGACTGACAACATAAAGTTTTCCATTCGATTTGGGGTTTTTATGATCTGGGGACTCCGAGTGTATGCCTCTGCTTTAGTCAGGTTCTATTTTCATTCATAAATTTTACAAACTGATGATTTGAAATAGTTTAAATATTTCATTTCAAAGTAAAAATTTCACATCTTCAATCAAAAACAGTAAACATTCTTCCAGTGTTAAACCACGTATTACAAAATATTGTGTATTAAGTATAAATGAAAATACGATACTTAATTTTCATATTCCAATGTCCAGCTTAGATGCAACTTAAAGTAATTTTATGTGGAAAGCCTAAAAATGTCACTAATTGCTAACTTAACATAAGAGGACATTTTACTCACGAAATATTATCAGCATAAAAATATTGACATTTAAATTATAAAGGGAATTTTACTAGTCATGGTCATTCAGGGGTAGGTATAGAAAAGTATACTGGTGAAACAACAATCAGTAATGGTAATTTCTACGGAGATGTTTATGTTCTACATTGGAAACCTGCAATTTGTATTTCAAAGTTGGAATAACAATAAATGATTTTCCATTTTTTTTCATAAAAAAAGAAAAAAATTTATTCAACGTCTACTTTTTTTTAAATAAAATCTTCTGGCAGGAAACAAAGTCAAACGTATGAAAGAAGGGATATTCGATTTCCGGAAAAATCTCTTGCTGACATAGTGAGCCCACGTACAATAAAATTATATAAGACTTGATAGTTTGATGTTAAAATTTTGAGAACCGTCACCCAGGGTACCGATTTCTTGTAAATAAATGCCGAATTATAAAACTGGGGGTTTCTTAAGCAAAATTTTCTGTCAAAAAAGAAAATAAAACGGAAAATTGATTAAAAAAATTTGAACACACTTGAAAAAATCTCTACGTATAAAAATGAAAAATTCTTCGACAGATAATGAATTATGATTATAGAAACGTTTTATATCAGATTCGAAAGCTAATCTTTTTTTGCGTGGGCACACTTCCACTTGAAAATATGGTAAGACAAATTTAAAAATAGAAAATTAGTTTATGCATTGACGTTTATCAAGAGGTTTCAATTTCTGCAGAGACTTTGGATGAAAATTTTATCTTAAAATAAATATAAAAAAAAGCTAAGAGATAAAGCAGGAAAGATTATCATTTTCTACAATTTCATGATTTCAAATTATTCTTAAAGAACTTTGAGTAAAAAGAATTTTTAAAATAACATTTTATAAGAAGTCATAAAATTACTTTAATATTTATGTGTACACAATTAAAAAAACTAAAATGTCAAGATTATTGTGAACTAGGTATTTAACTTACGATTTTCTTAAACCTATAAGAAAAAATTTTCCACAATCAACAAATCTTTTCAATTAAAAGTTTTTTCAGATGCCAGGTTCATCTAAGTAGGAGAGAACATTGGGCTGAAAGGATCTATGCATATTAACTAAATTATATATAAATTTCTACTACACTAGTAGTAGTGAAGTTAACCTCGTCATTTAAGTACAATTAAAAACTACAAGGCTGTAAACTAGGCTGAACGATTTCAATCACCAGAATTAAACAGACGAAAACTGAAGTTATAAAAATTCTGATTTTATACTCACTTCTTTTACTGTTATTATCTCTTTCACAGATATAACTTCTTCGAATATTAACTGTCAGGGAATAGACGAGTAGCCATGGTCTAGTTTTACTAATTTGTTCTTCTAAAGGAAAAGTAATAGCTTTGATTTTCGGATGAAAAACAGCGTCACCTCTTTATGAAGCTCATGGTTCACTTGCTTGTTTTGTGGTCCCTTCCTCCGCAGAGAAGGCTAATTAAACCGGAAACAATATAAAGTGGATACCGAATAACAAATATCCATGATTAAATTGACATTTGAACTTATGAACTGAAGGCCAGAAGGCTAACTGTTCATTTGTTATTTTCGGCTAGGTTGATTTGGCGCATTTTTGGCACACGAAATGTCATTTAATCTGGATCTTCAGTAAGCAGTGTATTTTAAGCCATGACAAAATATGTATTTTGTAATAGTTTGAAATGCATTTGTGTGTCATACTGAAAATTTTGTAATACAAAATAAATAAGAATACATCTGAGATGGGATCCAATTTTCGAAATATTGAAACGAAGTTCAGTTCGGTAGGTTATTTAAATAATTGCAAAAACTACGCGATAGATAATTTTATCAATTTGGTTTTTGTTACACAGTCATTCTTTTGCATAAGGATAATTAAACCGGTACATACTGTTTAAAGTTGATTCTGAAACAATTCACATGATATAGGAATCGAACTCACTATCAGTTGAACCTAAAAACAAAAGACACCATTCGATTACAGATAACTTTACATGGTTTGTTTTATTTGTCGCTCAACGGTCATTTTTATGCACACAAGGACTGTTCAGACCGGGACTTACGGTTTAAAGTGAATTCTGAATCACTACATATACACAAACTCAATGAAGGTTTCGAACCCACGAACGTTGAAACGAAGGCAAGAGCACTAACCATTAGGATACCAGCTCGGCCCATTTTACGGGGACCTGATTTAAGGATGATTCCAAGCAATTACCTAGTAATCAAGCTCACGAATTATGGACTGAAGAACAGAATGGTGATCATTTAACTTGCTCCTCAGTATATTACTTAATTTACAACAAACTAAACATAACTGGCTTCTACCAAGACATTTTTAATGGAAGTACCTTAAGGTTTCTTGTGAGTAATAAGTATGACAGTGTTAATGGCAGTCCACATTTAATAAAATACACGATAATGAGTACAGTAGGTAAGGGTAATTATTAACCTTTATTTCAAGAGTGCTAATCACCCTGTTAACACTTTGGTCCAACTAAAAGTTGGACCGAACGCTTGAAGGTTAAACAAAACATAGTTCCGACCAAAATTTTAAAGACAATTTGGATACTATCATTCTGTGCAATAACTTTTACAAGTCGGACATAAAGTTACAATATTTTCATTGAAAGGATAGATTTTATCTAATTTATGGATAATTTAAACTATACTTAAAGAAAAAAAATAAAATACTAATAACTTTTACAAACTACCAATGAGAGTCGCATGGAAGCGAAAGAAAAGATTCTCTCTCGAGTTTTAGTTTCCAATTCTGAAAGGTTCATTTTTCTTACACTTTCTGAAGCTTCTATTTTTTTTTCCTACCCCATCCAAGATTGGTCTGTAGTGATTCTGCTTATTTTAATTTAGATGCTCAACAGATAACTTTTTCGCGAAAAATGCCATTCCTAGAAGCCATACATCCGTTATCGCTCCAGACGCACAGCGTCCTTTCCTCTGGTTCAAGGTCGCCCTAAACTTAATCTACTTTTTTATATTCCTATAATCTATATGCATTTCCTAGCTTTGTCCAGGTGGGGATGGAATCACTGAAGTTAGTAAGGTAAATCTATTGTTTCGGGCAGGTAGGTATCAAAGAGTTAAAACATAACCTGTATAATAAAAAAAAAGGAGGAAAAAAAAAAAGGAGAGATAACGAGCGTGGGCGACTGGTAGCCGACGTCTGGCGGGAAAATGGCATTCTCAAAAATCTGAAGGAAGAAAAGTAAACATGTTCTTTGGTCCTTTCCACCCCCTAAAAGTGTTTTATCGTGAGTGTAACTTTTCAGTAATGTAGGATATTTGTCACAGTGACAGAGGCAATGCAGACACCAGAAAATGACTGTCTCGGTTGAAAAATGGTATACGACAACGAAAGAAACAGGCAACGCGCTAATTTCATTTTAAATTACGAGTCAGAATTAATATATTAAAGAATTTCTTATTTATTCCTTGTTATTGCACTTAGGCAGGCCTAATTAAATCAATGTAATATAAAGAAAAATTTAAGATCTTACTGAATTTTTTTTTTTTAAACGTAAAAAATAAATTATTTCTCTCTTGTTCGAAAGAAGCTGATTCGATACTTCAAGCAAATTACTTTTGCGAACGCACTGTGGTTTGCACATTAGGTGAAATTCTAGTGGTGCTAAAATTGCATGTGATGTGATTCCGAATCACACTTAAAGTACACAAACCTATAATTGAATTCGAACACGATCAGTTAAACAGAGAGCTAGCTATTCAATTGCTAACTATAGTCATTGAACAAGGCAATAAAAATCTGTAAAATAATCTGGAAAATTTGTTTAAAATAAAAATTTATTTTATTTAGCAAAATTCTGCCTACTTAAATCGTTTATGGCAGCTAGGAGCCTTTAAATTTAGAAACAGAGTTAAGATTCGAAATCAGTATCATAGGTGCTAATTCCTTTCTCAACAGCCACTCAATCAACGATAATAACGATTTGTATTGGACAGCATTTGATAGGCCTGGAATCAAGAGTAACGGTCTTCGGAAGTCTGGTATTGAACCTTCTGAATACCAGAACATCGTCTTTCCCCATCAAGTATTTCAGGGTTCACAACTGAAAGAATAACTTATTTGGACAATATTTTTATAATTTTATGTATCAAACATTTAAATATTTAATACAAGGAGCTTCGGAATCGAGAAATGTTAAAAACGGAATTCTATTATGATAATTTGTATTGGTGAAATAGGAATATTTTTTTTTTTACAGATAAGCAATCCAGTTTACAATAAATACAATCCAAAATATGAAATAAAAAAGGAATTCATTTTCATAGATAATAAAAACTAGTTTTTGAAGCAGCTATTAGTAATAACAATTAATATTTTAACAGATATGTTCTAACCAAGAACAGTTACTAATTTATCTCTTGAATTCGAGAAAAGAGAAATTATGAAAAGCGCATCTATGTTTTAATTATCTTTACTTTAAACCATGTGTTCTCAAAATACAGCAAAAGCAATTAATCATTCCTTAAAAAAAATACGGAATGAAGTAGAGTTCAAAAAATCGGAAACTTCACATTTATCAACTGACGTACAATTCGAAGGTTACCAAAATAAAAAATATGATAACTCATTTTCTCTCGGGGACTCAAAAAAGAATGTTTCATATAAAATACTTTTTCGATGTTCCACTTATTTTAGGCGAAAGTTGGCGCGAGAATTGGCTTTTAAAATTTAGGGAATCTGCGGCATTCCGAGAATTCTCTCTGCATGTGTTGCTCTACTTTCCAATAGACAGCGGAAATCGCAATGTACTCAGCTGTCAAAATAGATCTCCTGATTAACCAGGAAAGGACATTGCTGTAGGCACGAGTCATCTTGACGACATCATGCTTACGTTGGGTTATGGAGATGTTAACCAAAGAGAAATCACATGATCAATTTTTTTTAAATTAACAAAAATTTCTAGTGAATTTAACGTAACTATGGATTGATTTACATAAGCTTTAGTAAACTGTATGTGGGTTTTAGTTTTTATTTTTTCGAAACAATAAAATTTGCTTTTATGTATGTCTTACAAAATGTATTATTTGGACGCCGATAAATATTGCATTTAAAAAATTAAGCGTTTTTCAAAAACACTATACATTTACTTAAATTTAAGTAAAGAGTAATTTTTAAAAATTTCTTTAAAAAATTTGATAATTTTAATCATTTGGTTATTTTATATGGGAATGTTTACCGAATCAATTCCCTTAAAGTTTCCATAAAATGTTTTTTAATACTTTGATTCACATTTAAAATATTTTACAATGAGTCACGGTTTCATTTGTTTTCCACTTTTAGTCCCACTTTTATGACACTATGGCTTATTTGACCGGAAGCTCCCGTTTAAGTGGGCACTGAACCACTGCGTAATATTTGTGCTCTAAGTGGGCCAGCTTATTTGTCAAACAAAAGTCATTTTTGCACATAATCGCTATACAATTTAAAATGGATTGGATTCATTAAAAATATTTTAATTCGGTAACTAAGTGCTAAGCCAATATTCTTCAGAGCCAAAGATCTCATTTTGGATCATATCCACGGTTGAATAAAAACGAGCGTGGCATTTCGGTCTTCCTCGTGTTCATCTATCTCAATGGGTCCTTGTGAGTCTTCCAGGTTTCCTCCCTTGAACACGGTCCTCTAATGAAAAGTCTACCAGTAAGATAATTGAGGAGTGAACCTTAAAATGCCTTGCAGCAGTCCTACCTCGTCATGCTATCCATTACAAACGTATCAAAAGATAAACCCCGAGATGGAAATTGAACTAACGAATTGCTGAACCGCAGCATTCGCTCGAAGTGAGAATCAAACCAAAGATATGTAGAACTGAAGCCCGAATTACTAAACATTGACCTGCTAGCTCTCAACTACCAACACATCTAAGGGCAGTCTTTCCACAGATTAAAGCGTCTTTTTTTAACTCAAAAACTAATCCGAAAAAAGAGTTTTACATATCACATTTAAGCGGCGTATAGTAGTTTAATATTCATTTTAACTCTCAAAACAAGAAAAGGGAACATTTTCTACTGTGTGTCTGCTATTAAAAGAATTAAATTACATTCTCATAGAAATATAGAAGTGATTTTATACTGTATTAGCATAGTGTGGGAATTGTGCACGAATCATAAATATGGAAGCACAAATTTCCCCGCTTACTCTACACAATTTTTATTTACACTACTATTTACCTTTAATGTTAAAAATGTGATAATCACATACTAAAACATATCGCGATTAATTTTTAAATGTTAAAAACTTAATATGAAGCATGTCAACAATGCTAATTGAATGATTATTTTAATCCGATTAGGAATGATTAAAAAAAATAAGCGAGACAGTTTATCAAAAATATGAAAGACAACAAAACTAATAAATTATAAATTACTATGAATCGGCAAAGCCTGACGTCAGTCGCTAACGAAGCGCTTATTTAATACTCAAAGTAAACCCTAGGATCATTAGATTTCTTTCCAAAAGCTTCAAAAAATTGACGTTTATTCATAACAAAAAAAAATAAATAAATAAATAAATAAAAACTGACTTTGTAACAAACCGCACTAATAGATACAATGTTGTGAGTTTCGGATCACTGGAAACATGTTGTAAAATCTAGTGGCAAAGGCTTTGCGAACGAGTATGACCAGTTTTGGGTATATGAAAATGAGTTACACACTGTATAATAAAACTACATTTTTTTTACCTTAAGACGTTTATAGAATCCCATGAAATATTTAAAAACACTTGCTGAAATTTAAAGCACTAGACCGATATTTTAAATTGATTAATAATTATTTTGATTAAGTTTGTGCCCTGAAAGAATGCAAATGAACATTAGAGCAAGAAAATATAACTTCTAGTCAAATTATATATCTTTCCTTTTGATTACATATCAAGCTCTTTTTAATTTAAGATTAAAACTTCCAGGGTTAAGTTAGTTGAAAACTTGTAACGAAAATTCTACGTGATAAACCTAAATTACTTACCGACTTTAATGAAAAATCATAATCAGTTTTTACCATTGTTGCACAGGACTTTTAGTCAATTATCTGGAAGTGATGCGAAACTCTAATATCGTTTAAGGGTGTATAGTATTATATAATTATTTATGAGTACTTCTATTTTCAGTTAATTCAAAATTCAATACTTTATTATACAAAAGTATTTTCGCACAAAATGAATATTAGTCAATATCCTTACCTATTAAGAAAATGAGGCAATCAATACCATAAAGTATATTTTACTTTTATTTGATAAAAAAGAGTAAATTTTTCAAGTTATATTTAGTCAAGGAATCAAATTTTTAGTTTCATGATTTCGAATTGTCAATGTAGGTTCAGGGTATCGTTTTATTCGCGATTATTTAGTCAAATCACTTCAAATCATGACAAACATTCACATTAGATGTGGGAATCGAACTCGAGAATGAAACCAGAGTTCTTCAAGTTTTGCTAACGCTCTGGCCCTCAAATATATACAAAAGAAAAAAATGTATCACATTTGCAAGCACAAAAGATTCGTCGCATCAAATTAACGACTAAGATATGATGAAGAAATACTTGCAGAAGTGATCATCGTGACCCAGTGTAGGGTTGACGTTCCCAGAGCATATTCCAGTCAGGAGCCCAAATACAAAATAACGCTGACTTTCTGCTTTCGTGCAGTCGAGGTGAGTAGCCGAGTATTTAAATGGTTTTCTACCTTGTGTGACACAAAGGCAGAACATTATAAAGTCTTTTCGAAAAACTAATATAATGTAGCTATTGAAATATCTTACAGTAGCCATCGGCCATTGATTATACTGTCTTCTACGCAATATATATATGCACAATAAATTTCATTTGAAAGTTTTTTAAATTCCTTAATCTCAAAGAAATTACGAAATCTAACTAGAATCAAAAGAAAATTTGAAAAAAAAACATATAATTTAGGAAAAATTAAAAAAATACTGTTTTGAAAATACTTTTCGCAGTTAAAATACAGTGAAAAAATGCAATACTTTAATAATTAAGAAATGAAAAATGTCAACATAAAATAAGGACTAAAACGGATAAGATCACTTAAATTGTGAATTGACTGTTGTCGCTTTTTAAGTCTTTTATATTACATGTTTGACAAATACCTTTTCATTACAATAAATCGTAACTTTACAATGAGATATCCAGGCATTTACCAAGAGCTTATTTCATTAATTATAAAATGCATTTTAACTACGCAAATATTCAAGACTTAATGTTGGAGTTTATTATCCTTTAAGTTTTTTCATGGGCACCAGATTTATTTTTCAGAAAAATATTAAAATCCAGTGAAGTATATGAAAAGCTTTTTTATTCTCAAGCGAGGCAAACCAACACCACCTTATCGATGTTCACGAAGACTGAAAAATAATTCTTGAAGAAACATATTCATATTAAAATTGTCAAGCGAATAGTCAGTATAATGGCAACAATTTGTATGTTAACTAGATTTCTAAATCAGTGTGTTTCGGTTCGGTATTTGCTTAAAGTTAAAAATCTCATTCATAAAATTGAAGTAGAACCGTAGAGTAACAAATTCATTTCAAAAAGTTTCTTGAAGCTTACATTTTCTGTACTATTATTTAAAAACAAACAAAAAAATTAGAAAGCATCAGAAACAACACAAGTTCCTTCAAATATGTCGCATTTTCAAATAATTTAATGATTATCAGATTTGCGTTTAGGGAATTTACTTAATCGACAGTTCTACAAAAACTGTCTATAGTCACAAAATACATCAATTTATTTGCATTCCTTGGTCGAGAGACTTTCCATAACATTCAAATATACTTTCGCGCCGAGCAATCTCTTCATGTTTTACCATTTTGTGTGTACAATAATAAAAAAAAAAGCACCCAAGAAACTAGTTCCTCTTTCATGATAATGAAAGTTGTCTGGGATCGTCTCGTTTCCTTTATTGGGGATCGTGCCCAAATTTAAAAATAATTAGCATTGCTACAAGATTAAACATTCAATGATGACAAAACTTTTAATTTGCCACATTCACCAACCATCAATTGATTATCAAAGTTTTTTTTTTTTTTCTCGTTACAGACAAAGGGTATTTATGTCCCTGCTACTTTGATAACATATCCATTTTAAATTCTCAAAATCAAAATAAATGATTTATTCATTTATTATAATGCAATTTTTAAACTTTTATTCCATTTACTTATTTTGATTATTTGCATACTTAACGCAGCGATATGTAATGGCAACTGATGTATGGCTATTTAATGGCTTGATCACTTTCTCAAAATAAGCGTAAATTGTCCGTAAACTGGCTTAGAGTTGCTGCTTAACTTCTACAAGCATTCATTTCCGAAGTGGGTGCCGAACCCATGAACTGTTGAAATGAAAGCCAGTGGTAAATAATTAATCGACTATCATTTTGTTAATTGCAATGTAGGTGGTACTTCAGAGAAACACTGATTTCCTGGAAGAAGGAACGGAATACTATTTTCAAAAGAAAAAACTAATGTATCAATTAAGTTTTTGAAAACGTGATCATTACTGAAAGCATTAAGATGCGGACAGATTCAGCACTAATCACCCACAACTTTGTTTAATATTAATTATTAAAAAGGATTAATGATAAGTTATAGAGACCACTTAATCTACTGTTAATGTTAATTGTAATTTATATGTGGGAGGAGCTTTTTACTTTCCCTTTGCAGGATGAACATAACATGACTTGAATTTTAAGCATCAAATTTTAGTACCACACCAACGGATAAAAATCAGCTAATAGTAAACAAAAATAAAGCATATTTATCATTATAACAGCGGTGGTAATTTGCAGCCATTAAAAGCATTCCTTTTGTACCAATTTAATCGAAATATGTCATTATATTCATTAACATGCTAAAACATTCTTATTTGTTATAATCTAGAAGAAAGAAATAATTTTTCGAAAAACAATCAGTACTGCAAAGCATGAATACTGAAAAAAAATGTAAGCTTTTATGCATTGAAAACAAACTAAACACAACTACATTGTAAATGAAAACACATGCAAACTAGGAATAAATTTTCCTTCATTTATAAATTTTCCATTCGTTGATTTTTTCTATATAGTTATAAAGAATAAAATTTTTTTATTCCAGAGATAGTAAATTTCATATATCGACAAGTATACATCTACAATCGTTGGCTGAAGAATGAGTATTAATATCGGAAAAATTTATTTTACGAGACTAAAATTGCGCTGCTTTGTTGCTGTCTGGGAGCTGGGACAATGCGTAGACATAAGCACGATTTTGAACGTTAACACACTTTTACATCATGCAATTTAGTATCAGATTTTAATATCTGATATTCTTTAAAAATGTAATTTAATGTACGAATTCTTTATTTCTGTATTTTTGTAGAGAAAATTTCAAAGTGAAATTATGAAATATTTAGTTGGTGATCGTTTGATTTGATTTGTTTAAAAAATATTCTCTAAAGATTATAAATTGGTGTATGTATTGATTGAAAATTTAAACTTGTTTCTCTTGACACGAACTTGTTCAGTGTAATGTCAAAATGATTATAATATATATAGATGGAATTATTTTACTTCATATAAACTTGGAAATTCGAAAACTAAATACAATCACCAAATGGGATGATTCAATCTTTTATGTGTGCATCATAAAATAAGGAAAAAAAGGCAAGCATTTTACTCGGAATTTCAAAAAGTAAACGCAAGGAGTAGAACCTAAAACCAGCAAAGGGGGATTACTGTTCATTTTTATATAAAAAAATCTATTTCGCTTAGAAATAAAAGTGGCATTAATTATTTCTCGAATTAATGACTTTTTAACGATTTTATGAGTTAAGATAAAGCTCTAACATTCTCTAAAAAGTGCATTAAAAGAATAAGGAGTGTTTTGTATTAGATTTTTCAAGTGAATTTCCTTTTCAACTTTTCAAGGACTTAAATGATAGCCTTCAGTTAATTTTAATTTTTCAACAAATCTTCACAATTTCTATAGTTATATTTACTATTAAACTGCTTTAATGACAGTTTTTTATAATTCTTTACCTATAAATGTAAGTGAAAGTATATGGCTTCCACAAATCAGAAAATTCAGTTATAGTCTGAAATAATTATAAGGTTATATGTAATATAGTCCTCGATTAGATATGAATTAAGGCACTTTTTAGCACCTCTTTAATCTCTTCATATTTTCTTATTCTCACATTTTTAATGATTATACTCAAATTAATTTTCGAGATGTGTTTTTAATATGGTGACCACAGTATTTCCAGAAAAATTAAAACTCAAATACATCTGAACACTTTTAAAACTTCACTTGATAAAGCTTATTTGAAAAAAAATTATTCTATAAACAAGGAAAACGAAATTCATAAAAAATAGATTTTCCTTTTAATGAATCATGACACATGCTTTTAATGACAACTTAAGTGATAATTTGTTCAGTCGATAAAGTAATCGAGAAATATGAAATTTACAAGTAAAGATATTTTAATCACTTTTTTCCTTAAAATGAATTGTATATCTTCATTTTAGAATAATGAACACTGCTAAATTGCACCAACACACTCATTTAAATTCAACAAGTTTTCATCTATGAAAATTACAAATAAATGATTATAAATGTATTTATATATTTAAATTTTGAAGAATGTGCTAGATTTCTACTAAAAAAAAAGGTTTCAAATTAAAATATGCTTTTTATAGATAATTCTACGAAAAAAATGTATTTTTAAATGAAAAAAATATTTTTTGTAATATACATTAAGATTCAACAGAAATCAAACAATTTTAGAGTTAGAAATTAAAATATATATGGAACGATATAAAAAATGTAATAGAATTTCTTGCATTTCGAATCCCAGATTTATATTTTGGTTTTTTAAATAAGTACATATTATTGTCAAAATATGTGGTGTTAAAATATAATTTTCAGTACTATTCTTTTATTTTATTCATATACATTAGTTCATTTTATTTTCCGTATAATATTAAGTACGCTGTCATTAACTGAAATTTTAAAGTATAATATAAAATTAAGAAAAAATAAAAACAAGTAAAGTGTATAAAAAAAAATTTCTTGACAAAACTTATCTACAATGCAGGTTTGTGTCTAATTGACTGATCAAGATTGAATGTGAGTGCATTTCAAAAATTTTAATTTAAAAGCTTACCTATATTTACAATTTTAATTCCTTCATCCTCCTCCAAGAACTTCAAAGCCACGGAGACATTCTCCAACTTTTGAGAAAGGAAGGTCGGCCTTTTGTTATGCTTGGGAAGTCGCCGCCCGGACAGGACTTCGACCAACGCAATCAACCGTAATCCGTCTGACAAATCAGTTTCCAAATTCGTAATTGTCTTGTTCACTGTCTTCAGGTGCTCGTTCGCCCACCTGGTGAAGGTGTTCTGTTGTATCCTCTTCCACACTGCGTCCTCGGCCAAGTCGCGTTCCATTTCGTCTGGCTCGTTCTCGGTCTGCTGTTGTTGACCACCCTGTGCCGGGTTTCCATTTGCTTTCGTCTCCTGCGGCTGCTGCATGTTGGTGCTTCTTTCACTTCACTTCGCTTCTCCGAACGCCCGTAGTGACCTCACCGGTGAAACACTTCCGTAAGAATTCTCGCTTGATCGCGCGCTCTTTAATTTTTCAGTGGATTCTTTTTCTTTTGCTGTGCCTGTAAAAATAAAAAAGATTTTTTAATTGAAAGGAAATGAATATCAAATTTATCAGTACATATAAGGATGCGAAGAATTTGTATTTAAATGGAAACAAATTATTCATATTTGCGGTTAATTTTCTCTTGCTTATGAAATGATAACAAGAAAATAGCTGTAGCTGTGTGAAGAAAGAATTAAATTTAAATGCAATTCATGAGAAAATCCTTTGATAATAATGAATATTAATTTACATTTTCAGTTTTCTTCACATTTAATACAATGAAAAATATCACTTATATGACTTTAATTATTGAGAATAACATAGAAAGAAAGTATGCTAAAAATACACTGGTGTGCAAAACTTAAGCAACAAGTGCGTTTTTTGTCATAACTCTACAAGAAATCATCCGATTGACATGAAATTTGAATATGATGTACATTATTCTGTACTTAAGCGATGGTAAAAGAATAATGGCGCAGAAATGAATATAAAGCTTAAAGTAGGTATGGAACAAAAAAGGCTTTATTTGACATATAGTGGCGTTACACATGATTGCCTGAAGAAGCGTAAGTACAACTGGCAGATGTTCCCTAGTATGGGATATGCCCTCCCCTTACTGTAATTGTTACTTGGCATTGTTTCTCCTTGCTAAGCAACAGATTATCCAGAAGTTCTTGGGGTAAACGTCTCCATTCCTCCTTTAACGCTTCTTTCAGCTGATGGGTGTTACCAGGAGGATACTGTCGTGTTGCAAGACGTCTCCCTAATATCCCACACATGCTCTATGGGACTTAGATCTGGAGAGTAAGCTGGCCAGTCCATTCGTGTGATATCTTCACTTTCTAGTAGCTCTTGAACATTAGCAGTACGGTGTGGACGGGCATTGTCATCCATAAATATGAAGTCTGGTCCAATGGCCCCTCGGAACAGACGCACATGGGGTTGGATTACCTCATTGCAGTAGCGGTCTCCAGTTACAGAACCTCGATCGAGGATCTGAAGCTCAGTCCGCCCGTTCAACATAATGCCACCCCTGACGAGAACTCCAGGACCACCGTAACGATCTCTTTCCGCAATGTTATTAGGATGAAATCGAGCTCCAACCTCTCTCCAGATCAACTGACGTCGAGAATCGCTAAAACGACTCTCATCTGTGAAGAGGACGCGACTCCATTAATGAGGTGTCCAGGTTTCGTGTTCTCTGCACCACTCTAAACGGTGCCGCCGATGGCAAACTTTTAAAGGTATGCAGCGTTCAGGACGTCTAGCAAATAAGCCACCTTTGTGGAGGCGTCTGGACACTGTAAATCTTAATACTTGTCGTCCTATGGCTGTGCACAGTTGCTGAGATATGGCGCTCACTGACTGAAAACTGTTTCTTTTCGCCTGGAGGACAATGTAACTGTCATCTTTTGGTGTTGTTTTCCTTGGACGGCCACCACCAACCTTCCGAACAGCTGTACCAGTAGTTTTAAAGGCATTCCAAGCACGAGAAACAACACTTTTGTTGATCCCGAACTTTTCGGCGACATTGGTTACACTACGCCCCTCCTCAAGCTTCCCAATCATTCTTCCTCGAGTAAAGTCGTCTAAATGATTTCTTGAAGACATGTTCCACAAAACAAATCACTTGCACTTACAGCGAATGTCTTTAACTACGGTGCTCTTCATCCTTTTATCACAGTTTTGACCTGCGCGCGCCGACCCACAAGGTTTACGTACATTTACATCACCTAGGACATTTTATTTCGAAAATTTGCATGCAAATAATCTTTTTATTGAATTACGTGCATATTATACTGCGATTTCATGGCTATCTTATACTTTGTTGGGGAGCTGTGGCCGAAAAACCACTTGTTGCTTAAGTTTTGCACACCAGTGTATATTGACTTATTAAAGTTGTTTCGTTTAAATAAAATTTTTCTTTTTAATTTTAATATTTTTAAATAAACATGATTTAATTAAAAAACGCATAACTAAATACAAAAACTAAAACATGATTTATTAACATTCATAATATTCTCAAATAGATCTAAATTATTAAACCAATATTTAAAATCATATAAACTATCACTTAAAGAAATTACATTGTTTAACATTTAGAATATATATGCACATTTTTAATAAATAATGTATTTTTAACAAGGCTTCATAATTGACATTGTAGAGATATCCTCAGAAAAAAGTACAATAAGGATTCAGGTCTGGAAAAATGAATGACAACGCTACTATCTTGATACAGATCTCAAACTAATGAATCAATCTTAAATATATTTAAAAATTATATGATAGCTAATATATGATCCATAAGTTTCATCTCTAACAATAATTAAATTTTTGATTAAATTCCAATAAATACAACTAATTAAACTCCTCTACTACTGGTGACCTATTCTTTTATTGTATTTATATCTGGATGCTCATAACTGATGATCGAAGCTGCTGAACAACTGCAAGTCAAATTTAATTTGTAAACATAGACCGAGAGGTAGAGCAACACTCTTACGAACATAAGATACCAGGTTCAATTCCAGCCATATTTGAGCTACGGAAAATGAATGTTGCAATAGACTTTTGCATGCATTTCTGTCGAGGTGAGTGCTTGGGAAAGTTCCGAGTTTCCTCCTTTGCTACACATGAAAACCTATGAAAATTTATCAATGAAAACCTCTTTCAGAAAGTAGTATTATATCAGATAAGATGCCTTTCAACATCATTTAGCCGTTAGTTTGTCCTCTACGCGATGTCAAAACATAGCCAAGTCTTAAGATTTTTAACTGAAAAGGTAGTGCTTTCTGAAAACTGCTTTGCCACGTTTGCGGAAAAAATGTCAAATATACCTCTGCATATGCTCTCGACACGAAATAACCGTGCCCTTAACCATCACTGCTTATTAAAAATACTTACTATTAACCATATTAAATATATATATTTCACAAACTCATTTACTATAATTTTTAAATAAATTTGAACATAATTTCCAATATATTTTTATTTAATGAGAGAATGAAAAAAAATATTATATTCAGAGTATTCAAAACATTTCATAAAAAAAAAAAAAAAAAAATTGTAAAAAATGTTTATTATTTTATTTGTCTTCATATATTTAAATTATTTGAGAATTCGAATTTTATTTGTTAAGAAATTTCTGAGTATATAATCTTGTTATAACAATTATTCACAATAGAAATTACTAAGTTATATGAAGTTTATTTTCAAATGAATGCTACTTTCAAGTTTTACTTATCGTGTGTCCACTTTTTAGACCCTTTTATTTTAATAAATCATTTCCTAGAAAACGAAGATTAAAATGTCTACAGAAGTCTCTACATTGTTTTTGAAATTAACATCGTAAAGATCGATTTTGCCCAGTGGTATGTGTTCAAAATACACCTTTACATATCTCTATGAAACGTAGCAATCACTAATTAAATCAATAGATTTTCAAGTAAATTAGCTCATTTGATTTGTCGAATGAAGAGTGTTAATAACATTTTAACATATAACGTTATAACTTTCAATGAGATCCATTTGAAATGTAATGCCTTGAAACACTAGGTCTATTATCTCTATATTTTTAATTTTTCATTTTCCAAAGGAAAATATCCAATTTTTTTTATCCACGTCATATATTGTGGAGATGCTTATTTTATTATCTACTTACAAATTCGAGGTATAATGTAAACGCACTAGTTTATTCCTATAGAATGAAGTTAATTGAACTTAAAAAGTCTAGGAAAAGCCTTGCTCTTCGATGGACATTGCCGGCATTGTGACATTCTTTGGAGGTTGCAGCGGTAGCCTGGTTGGTTAGGGCGTCATTCTCATTATCGGAGGGTAGTGAGTTCGAATCCTAACTTAACCGAAGATCCCCCGTGTTCGCTAAAATTATCTGGAGCATGTTAAAATTGGGCATGGTCGCAATGTCCTCCAAGTGAAATGACTCCTCTGAATATAGGGGGGTTTTCTGCTTGGTCTCTGTTTTATTATCACGAAGACTCCACCAAGCTGCTTCTATATAACTGGTAAAACCCAACTCAAGGCTAGGTACAAGAAAGCATGCTGGTGCAATAACATTCATTGGAAACTAGCAGGCTGATTGGTTTGTTTGACTCTCCTCTGCGTAACATCAAAAGAAACATTGACAGTAAATTAAAAAAAATAATAGAGCTTCCTTGTATAGTGATGCAACTGTACCTAAGAGTGGATTGCCTTGCTCATCAAAAGTAATAGAATCTCGAACTGTTGGAGTTGCTTGCTTCCATTTTCTTAGGACATAACTAATTAGTAGAAGCATTTACATCATCTTATAGAAGTCAATGATTCAGCTCGTTCCCCTCTATAAGAATATGGATGATGACAACCTCAAGCATTGCCACATTTTTCTAAAGTTTCTTGAAGACAACTCTATGGACGTTAATTTTAGATTTTCTTTGGGCTGCTCGTCAACTAATTTGGCTAAGTTGCCGAAGACGGGCGTAGAATAAAAGCTATATCATCAAAGCATTTGTTACATATTATATCGCATTTAGATTTTTGGTGATAGTCTAGAATGCATTATGTGGTTCTTCTACCTATTAGGTTTACCATTCATGATCCATACAAGGATCAATTCGATTTAGGTATGCAATTTAAAGCACATTACGACTACAATAAAAATCTCAAGGTAGGCATCAATAAATGTTGGTTCCACAATCTGATCCAGATTCAGATGATGAAATTGGAATTCATTTTCAATCCATTTCCCTAAATTTTTCTATGCCTCTATGGTGAAATATAAACTTTTATGAATTTGATTTACTAAATAATATTAACAGGACGGTTTCTACTTAGACCGAATTTGTTATTTCAATCTATTACTAACTTCTTAAACTAAACAAACTACTTATCGCAGTCCATAAATTCGACGAAACCATTTACAATCTTTCTATTTCTTTAATATCTCAAGATAATCAACATAGCATTGATGCGCAATTCATAATACTAGTATTTGTCTCGTTAGTTGAAATTAAAATTTATAAATATCTATCACTTTCATAGATTGTAAACGAATACTTATTGATGTAAATATAAATACAAGAGAAATCTTATTTACCAGATTGGAGTAATATTACCTTTAAGTATTATTCTTCTTGGGAAGAATCGAATATTTTTGGAAATTCAGGACTCTTAAACAATTTACTGGGGGACGATAAATAATTATTCAATAGGAAAATGTAAGCATCATTGAAAAAGAAAACAGTTCAAGAAAAGAAGTTCAGTTTTAATCTATACATTAAACTGAGTGGAATTCTGTTGACTTGTTAAGTAAATGCACTAATGGCCATTAAAATTGCTACACCAGAAAGAAATGCAGATAACAAAATGATATTTATTGGACAAATATATTATACCAGAAATAGCAAGTGATTAAATTTTCAAAAAATTTGGCTGGATAGATCCTGAGAAATCAGTACCCAGAACAACCACCTCTGGCAGTAATAACAGCAGTTATACGCCTGGGCATTGAGTCAAACAGAGATTGGATTGCATATACAGGTACAAATGCCCATGCAGCTTCAACACGATACCACAGTTCATCAACCGTAGTGACTGGCGTTTGGTGACGACCCAGTCACTCGGCAACCATTGACCAGACGTTTCCTATTGGTAAAAGATCAGGAGAACTTGCTGGCCAGGGTAACAGCCGAACATATTCCGTATCAAGGAAAGTCCGTACAATACCGGCAACATGCGGTCGGGCATTATCCTGCTGAAACGTAGGGTTTCGCAGGGCTTGAATAAAGGGTAGAGACACGGGTCGTAACACACCAGAAATGTAACGTGCACTGTTCAAAGCACCGTCAATGCGAACAAGAGGTGACCGAGACATGTATCCAATGGTACCCCATACCATCACGCCAGGTGATGAGCCAGTATGACGATGACGAATGCACGCTGCCAGTGTGCGTTCACCACGATGCCGCCAAACACGGATGCGACCATCATGATGCTGTACACAGAACTTGAATTCATCTGTACACAGAACTTGGATTCATCTGTACACAGAACTTGGATTCATCTGTACATAGAACTTGGATTCATCTGTACACAGAATTGGATTCATCTATACACAGAACTTGGATTCATCTCCTGTCATCAACAGTTATTGGATCTCGACCGACGCGAGTAGCAATACTACGATAAGATAAACCGCAATCCCGGTACACTTCAATTCGACCTTTATCAACGTCAGAAACGTGCTGGTACGCATTTCTCCTTCTTACACGAGGCATCACAACAACTTTTTACCAGGCAAAACGTTCAAATGCAATTTGTGCATGAGGAACCGGCTGAACAATTTCCTCATTTAAACACAATGTAGGTGTCGCTACTGGCGCCTGCTTTGTCTGAATGCGCTGAAAAGCTAATCATTTGCATATCACAGCACCTTCTTCCTTTCGTATAAATTTCACGTCTGTAGCATGTCGCCTTCTTAGTGTAGCAATTTTAATGGCCAGTAGTGTAATAACCTTTTCTTCTCTTTATACGAAGTAGCTAGTTTAAGCTTGATTAAACAAAAATGATTTTGATGTTAATTGCTTTTCTTATTTCTATATATCTTAATTAGTACCTCGATGTATTTTAAACTAGTATAGCGTCTTAAGCTCTTATATTGAGTAATATAAAAATTCTGAGAGAAGTTTATAGTTTCTATGATTACTCGGTTTCTTGATCGTAGATAAAAAATTAGGAAACTTTAGTAGTAGTTAAAAATTTCAATTCGTCAAAAACATACAGCAAAAATAAAATTCAAATAAATAAACGAAGAGAGCGTGTGAGATTTATCAAAAAAAAAAAAAAAAAAAAAAAAAAATCGCAATTCTCGTCTTGGAAAGAAGTGAGTTCAGTAGCATACTCAACCAAAAGCCATCATACTAAAGGGGCCTGTCTCAATTAAATTACAAACCTTATATTAAAATATAAAATGTTCTTTCCGTTGGTGTAATATAATACAGAGAAAAGAGATTCCAGTTCACATTTAAATCCAGCATTTAACCGTTTTTCATATTGAAGAACTGCATCACATAAGGATTTTATTCGGCATATATGGTGAGTTAAAAAAATGAATTCAGTGAAATTTAAATGATGATAGGCTGTTTAGACTGAACTGCGGAAAATTCTCGTATCAAACAAATAGTAGAACCTTTTGCGACGAATCATCATGCTGATAAGACCTTTTCATTGAAGGTTTCATAGGTTCAAAGGCTCCTTTGTTTACGAAACATCACATAAAGAGCAGGAGAGAGTTCTAAGGTTAGTTTATCCCTTGCCATGATTCAAAATTATTAAGTTATTGTCTGTGTTTTGGCTTTTTACAGCAGGCAGAAATAGGCAGCTGGAAACGTGTATTTCACAAACAAAACGATTGTTTGTACACTCCATATGTAATTCTTGACAGTAAGTTATTTAATGTAGTGTTATGAATTTCAATTAATTTTTGCAGTTATTGTATTGTGTTATTAATTTATTTTACAATATTAAGCAATTTAAGTGTAATTTTCGTATATATTTTCTTGTGTGCATCAGGAACTTTTTTTTAATACTGTTATCTTCACCAAAATAATAAATAGCGTCTTGGGTAATATTTGATATAAAATTACTAATTGATATAAAATGAAACTAATTGATATAAAATGTACCAGTTTCACAAACAGTGGTATGTTTTCCTTGAATATATTTATTCCAATTATGAGCTCTTCTTGAAAAGAGTAGATTAAAGACACGGTAAATATCGATCATAAATGGTAATAGGATAAATAAACCCAATTTTGATTTAAAAGAAAAAAGACAGCAGTGAACTAAGAGATAAACGAATAAAATTTAAGTGTACAAAATGATAAAAAATACATGAAAAAAATTTAATAGTAAATATATTTAAGTAAAACAGCCGCCATTTAAATACTTGAAATAACTATAAATAAAAATCTCAATTCTGATAAACAACAATACAATCTCTTCATTGTTCAACTATAGGCTTATAGTTATTCTTCATCAAAATAAAATGCAAATAAAAATTAATCCAATAATTAGATAAGAAAAACACTAAAAAAGCTATTAAGACAATTACATTTAACATACGAATATCAGTTACTTTAAAGTCGCTTAAAACTGAAAGTAAAACATTCTAAATTTTTTTAGGGTTCAAGATTATTATTATTATTTATTTTTTATTTATTTATTTATTTTTTTTTTTTGGAGTCTATAAAAGGAAAATTATTTATTCATTACTTTGCAACACGTGAGTAACGCATAATAAATGATTGCATGACTTTTCCATTTATTGTGGTTGCAACTATTTAAAAGGTTTTATTCATGAATACAAAACAGTTTCTTAACTCGCACACTCGTCCAGTTAATTTAAACGGACCTTTTATCCAGACAGAGCAACTGACATCGAATTTCAGTCATTGACATGCTTTGAATTTTCCATTTTAATCAATTCGTTGGTTTTCATTATATTCTTTTCCATTAAATTTGGATAAAAAAACTCTATTAAATATGATTTTATTGATTTATTTTTCAAAATGAATTTCGATGGCTTACAATAGCCGTGCTTCAAAATGAATTTCAATGGCCGAAACACTGTTTTTGGATTAAAAGACCCGGTTCGATTCCAGTTAATGTTAAACAAGATTCGAATGTTTCGTTTTGCTTCCTAACTGCACTGCCATTATAGGGATTTTCGGAGTTTCTTCTCATTCAATGCTACGCTATTATATTTTTCAATTTTTAAGAAAATTCTTGAATAAAAAATTTTTTTGATGCAAACTAAAAAAAAAAAAAGTTTTGTATGACATACAATGTGATTTTAGTTTTATAACTGCATAATCCCAAAATCAAAGCAACTAGAGAAAACGTTGGTAAAATTTTCGGACCAATTAATGTATAGTTAAAAAATAATTCTTTGAAGGAATAAGAAGTATGAAGAGTAGTAGCATGATAAAAAAATGCCATGAGACCAAAATCTCACGAGAAGAAATCTGCCTGCGGCTAGAAATTCAATTGACTATAAAAAAATGTTCAGAAATTACATGCAATTGAAAAATAATACTGCTTAGTTTCTATTGAAAGAGTTATATTGAAATATTCCTTTTTCCCTCGCGCAAGGTTAATTTAATGAAATAGAAGAATAAGATGTATGACGAGAACAATTTCTATTGATAATATTTTAGGGCTAATTTCTCAAAGCAGGGAGATTTTTTAATTTTAATGTAAAATTAGTAGGATTTCTTCATAAACTGTTAAAAATTGTGAAGGAAATTAGTTTTTGTAATCTTTCTTTCCAAGAAAATATTGCAAAAAATAAATAAATAAATTGTCGCATTTTAAGTTATGTACATGGATTTCAAAAAATGACATCATTTATATAACAATTCGATAAATTTGCACCTTGTGTGCAGCTATAATTTTAAATTTTGTACACTGAAATATATATATATATATATATATATATATATATATATATATATATATATATATATATATATATATATATATATATATATATATATATATATATATATATATATATATATATATATATATATATATATATATATATATATATATATATATATATATATATATATATATATATATAAATAATATACTACACATAATATACATTATACTTATAAACATACTATTTGAATTAACACAAGCCAAGAAAGTACTGAATAACACTAGGTTTTCGTTCAGAAATTCACGGATTCCATTCTCATCCCTAGAATGGTTTTTATTCTTTACAATCTATTTAAATGGTGGGTCATAGTTATAAATTATATTACATGCTCAAAATTGGTTTCAAAGAAAAAATCAAATAAGAAAATCGTAAATGTACATAAAATTTTTTATTTTTCATATTTATTTATTATTTTTTGAAAGATAGAAAGCTATTTTTAGAAGAAACATATTTTGTGTTGGCATCTGTTTATATATATATATATATAGATATAGATAGATAGATAGATAAAGCAGGGTACTTTCTCTCAATACACAAACAAGCAAAAAAAATTATTACAATAAAACAATATATCAAATAAACTTTGCAGAAAATAAATAACAGTTCAGATAATTTATAATTTTTCTCATCTTTATTTCCAGATGAACAGAACAAAATTTATTTTTAGTGCTGCAAAGTAATTATTAAGGGTGGAAAGAAATTGTTTAAATCTGCATTTTCACATTTATAACTGTATAAACCACAAATTATAGTTGGTGATTGCATTGATTTAAATTTAAAAGGGACCGTACGCACATTCTGAAATATGCAAATGTTTATAATACACCAGAGAGAGCAATTTAAAATACACCATTACAAAAGAATAAAGGTAAAATTTTCAGTGTATTCATGAACACAATTATTTTCTAAATTTATATAACACAAGAATAAAAGGTGCTTTTCCATTTGGGGAGGCTTCGAAACAATAACCCTCCAAATCGCCAGCGAATTAAAAAATTATGTTTGTTTAAAATGCAGATTAATTAAAAAATTATGTTTTGTCTAAAATGCAGTAATCCCCCTATAATACGGTATATTAGAAACGAGTTGTACAAGGATTTTCCTAAAACGCTTTGTATAATAATAGATCAGGAGTAATGGGTTATGCACTAATGAATCACGTTTAAATTTTCTCTCGTTAAAGGAGGTTTAAATGGAATATTAAAAAAAAACTGTTATGGAAGAAATGTGAGGAATTTATTAAAATTAAATTAAGAACAGTTTAAATAATAAAAAAAACTTTTAAAAATGTAACTAAAAAAGCAGTTAATTTCAAAAATATATAAAATAATTCCAAAACAGTTTTATTACATGCGTATTTACTGTTAGAGGTATCTGAAATAACATTCAACAGATATCTTTTTTCACAGAATGTTCAAAGGTCAAATATAGTTTAAATAAATTTTATCAGAACACAATTGAAACCATGTGCAAACGTACGTGAAAATGATTGTGAACGGCACAAATCATTATAAATTTTGCAGTATTGAAATGTAACGTGAATCAACAAGTTATGGAGGGAAGTGAGTGTTATGACTGACATGAAAGCTCGTTATTGTATGTATATATATATACACACACACACACACACACACTTTGTGGTCATTCGATTATTGATGTTGATTTACCTTTTGCCATCTTTGCTTCTTATTTGCTCTACCTGTTTGCTTGCCAGGAATTTCAAAGTTCAGAAATAGGTACTTTTCAGTTTTGAGGAGCCATTGGTGAAATCATTTTCTCCACATCAACAGCCACAAGTTAGTTAACAAAATGTTAATTTTTATTCATAGAAATATTCTTATTTGAAATTAATTTACTGTAATTTTTTGTAATTCTCAAGTGTTAAAATCTATGACAAGAAAAAAAGGGCAAAAGCGAATGAGAAATGTACACGGGGCAAAAATAAACTTCAACAATCCAGAAACAATGGATTTTTGAACATGCGCACTTATTCAACACCCCCTAGAATTATTTCAAGTAGTGATGGCTCAGTAGCGAAGAGAAATTCCGTGTAGGGTAATTCAGCAATCTTGTTTCGTTAAAAGTTGACAATTTTGCGTTCCAAGTGTTGAGCTTGAATTTCCTGACAATTTTGTTGGATATTTTTTACAGACTCTTGAAACGGAAAAATATTGAAAGGAATTTTGATAATAAAATAAAAAAAAACTTTGTTTTCTAAAATTTTTTATGGTTAGTTAAAAAAGAGACAAATCAAATGGTGAGCTTCGCTCTGATTGGCTGTCGCCCATGTGCTCTAACATTTAAATTTCCCGCCAAAAACGACAGGAGAGAATTCTATTTAAGTTTTATGAATTTTTCTTTAGAGAAAGTAAAAATTTTTAGTAAGTTAGTTGTTAGTATGTTAGAATAATTAAAAATACAAAAATTATCTTAGCTTTTTTTTTTCCTTTTTTATACATTTTTTTTATTTTTTATTATTTTATATATATATATGTAAATCTATATACATTTTTTTTTCAATTGGAATTAAATAGTTCCTTAATTACTACAAATGGGTTAGTGGTTTGTGTTAGGTGATTGCACTTTAGCCAATAATTTGAGCAGGAGATGGATTTGGGCAGAATCTTAATAGAGATCGGGATCTAAGTCTATTTTCGGGGATGAATGCGTCATAAGACGGAAGATCAATAATGGTCGGATTGTTTGTTAAATTAGTATTTTTGTATAAGTTTTTCATTATTTTTGCAAAAAATTCTCATATTGAGGGTATTTTATATCCTTCTCTTATTTTTTTTGTTTTTGTAGTACCAGGGAATACTAGTAATTTTTCTTAAAGTTGCATTTTGTAGTTGTTCTAATTTAGTTGATTTTGAATCGTGGGTGTAGCCTCAGAGTGAGCAAGCGTATGACATTAGGAGTCTGAGGTACGCTTTGTAAATGAGCACTTTATTTTCTATTGATAATTCAGAGTTGTATTTTAATAGGGGATATAATGAAGCGCTAACTTGTTTGAATTTGCTTGTTATGTTTGCTAGGTGTCTGTTCTAGGTCAGTTTCCTGTCAAACATGATTCCTAAGTATTTACATTCTGCTGACCATGGGATGGGGGAGTCATTTATGTAAACATTTTCTGTTGGGGGTATCTTTTTTTGGTGAAAATGACAGCTGTGCTTTTATCGTTATTTAATAAATGATCTTAATTAGAATTATATTTAGTGACATGCATTTAAAAATTAATATTCTTAAATTGAATTAATAAACTATTAAAATACAAAAATAGTTTTCAGATTTTCTTTAGTGATTATAGAATAAAACATATCATTATATAATAAACAATTAAAATAAAATTTAATAATTTTTTTTTGCTGCTAATAAAATTAATATACTAAATATGGAATAAAAATTTAGAATTCTAAATAAAAAAATATAAAAAATTAATTTAAAAAAATTATTAAAAGAATTCTGAAAAAGATGTTATATTATAGATGATTAATCAGTTTTAATTAAATATAATAAAATTCAGTAGTTTTGATGGCAATGCATTTATAAATACAATTTTAATATTGTCAAAAATTATAGGAATCAATCTTCAAACGCAAATTTAAAAATTCACACACACACACAAATGTTACAAATTAAAATTTACAGCAACAGTTAAATAAAATTCCCCATACTGCACTATGATTAAGTTTCGCTTCCAGTATCAACCTCTAATTCGCAATTAATTGGTTTAGATGATTTCGTTCTATGGTGTCGAAAAAAAATAATAATAATAATCGCTGAATTTTTGCAGATTTGGCAAATTTTTCTTTTGTCGACCTGTGACAGTAATACTCGTATTCGTCTTCTTTTCATGAAATCTACATATATTTAAAAATTACAGTTGTAAAGATAATTTTTAAAATAATAATTAAGTTTTTTTTAACTATTATAAAAATCACACTACTTATTGAATTATGTACACATATATTTTTTTACTTTTAAGAAGTTAAAATATTTTTAAATTTTTAATATGTGCTATTCTCAAAACTACATAAATTAAAAAAATTTATGATACATATTTCATTAATTATATTCATTATGAAGGCTTAAAGCATTTAACAGATTATATGGAAATTTAAACTGAATTTTTTAAAATTTGTGTTTTCATTTTTAAATTCTATAATTTTGTTATTTAAAAAAAAAAGAATATTCCTATCTATGAAAAATAAACGGTGCTTTTTTAAAATTCATTTATCATTTTATATTTAATATGAAAAGCTATTTAACAAGATGCGCGCTATATGTTATAAGTACCGACAAGCGAATGTTGCAGTAAATGGAGTTGTTTACTGCCTTTATGGTTTATTCACCAAATGTGTTTCTAGAAAATCAGGTCGTTTTTTCCCCTCGTGATCGATAAAACTCAGAAATATTGGTCAATGATTTTAGTGTTCTAAAAATAATATGTGATAAGCTACTAGTCTGAGATAAAATAGTGCAAAATATTCTTATGAAATTATCTTTTAAGGTATTCGCGATGCATTATAGGATATTTGTAAAATTATCAGTGTGGTGTCAAAAATTAATCAAGTATATTTAGCATTAAGTTTATCGTATTACACTAAAATTAGTTGGTTGATTTTTGCCTCCTTGAAATTTTTTCTCAGGTTGAAAATTTTTATTATTTTCTATGTATGTACTTCTTTTCGTTTGTCTATCAAAGACTACCTTTCTATCTTTATCTCTAAGGTGGCCATTTTCTTAGAAAGAAAGGAGCTCCAGTACATATTTCACTTCACATACACCTCTGATAATTTCATTACAGCTGAAAGTGGTGTTTAGAGCCCAAAGGGGGAAAAAAGGAGATGTATTAAGTAAATAACTTGTTTTTAAAAGAAACTCTTTAAAAATTTTAAGTACTTATGTGAGCAGTATTCAATATCATTATTTTTTTTTTCACATGTCCAAGAATAAAGTTGAAATTTGTTCCCCTAAAATAACTTGATGGATTTCAACAACCGACAATTTCATGATGAAATAAGAAATCCTTCACACACTCATAGTTCCTTTTAAAATGTATTGCTTGATTGATTCAGATCTTTAACTTAAAATCTGATATTTCTTAAAAAAGAAAAAAACATAGTTTTACAAAAAAAGAAGTTGCTTGAGCCAAATCAATTGCGTTTCTACTTTTTTATTACCCCTGTAATTTTACATTTAAGTTACTTCGACTTTTCAAATAATTAATTAACTAATTCTTTCAATTAATTTTTAATTTCGATCGTAGGCTCTAGCATTGTCCGCCAGACTTGCAATCAAAATCAAAGATGAGGGGGGGGGAATGAAGGCGTACTTAAAGAAACGCTTATTACGACCAGACTTTCAGACTCATGTCCACTATCGTTGCTGTAAATTCCTCCAGGATTATGTCTCAGATTTCTTCCCGTATCGTAGGCGTTCGGAATTCAACTCATAGAAGCCGGGACAAATGAACATCTTACACGTCACGTCATGACGTCACATTTCAACCGAATGATGTCATCTTTTCATCAGTCCCAGACGTCAAGATGAGAAGTGGGAAAAAAGAGGAAAAAGTTTACGCGTAACTGACGGCTTCAGTTGGCATTGTTGTGCATGGATGCTCGTGGCGGGAGTAGATATCTCTTTATATGGAAATGAATCGGCTAGAGTAATACCGCAGAAGCGTCTCTTTTTGATTGCAGCTGTTGACTTCCCGATAGGTGACATGTGCTGAGCGCGGTCTTTCCTTTGAATCTCGATTTCGTAACATGCGTGGGAAGATTGGAAGCACCTGCGGTTCCAGGCCGCAATTTAGCATTGCCGAGAAAAAAATTATATATATAATTTCTGAATCAATATATAGCCTTAATCTCACCTTAAAGACATACACTGAAAAATAAATTATGAATGGCTACATTTATTATACTTAACACGTTTATTTTACATTAAAACGCTATATTTATATCGAGTTTATCATGAAATTAAATTGAAATACTTTTGGAGGCAAACACTTTTTATTCAAGCTAATCATGTTCTAGTGGTAGGACAGCATTCGTCAAAGCGAAAGGTTTCGAGTTCGTATCCAACCACTGTTGAGCAACGAGAGTTGGATGTTGCTTTACTGCTTTTCGTATGCATGTGTATCGAGGTAGGTGCCTTGATTTTCCTCGCGTGAATATAGTGCACTATCTGTGAAATAATCGTCACGGAGAGCAAATCTCACGTTGATCAATTGAAATGCATTGCTATAACTTTAGGCTATGCGTAATGTTTTGACAAATACAATTTTTAATTTTAGTAAGATAATTATCTTTATTTCATCTGAATTAATTTTCAAATCTTAAGAACAATAGAATCATTGTATAAACTAGAATGTACGTGTTAAAACATGTTTTTTCAAAGAATGTGCATGTTTTTTTAATTTATTTTGATCATACTGATATATACACTACTCGCCACTAAAATTGCTACACCAAGAAAGCGACATGCTACAGACGTGAAATTTATACGAAAAGAAGAAGGTGCTGTGATATGCAAATGATTAACTTTTCAGCGCATTCAGACAAAGCAGGCGCCAGTAGCGACACCTACATTGTGTTTACATGAGGAAATTGTTCAGCCGATTCCTCATACACAAATTGCATTTGAACGTTTTGCCTGGTGAGAAGTTGTTGTGATGCCTCATGTAAGAAGGAGAAATGCGTACCAGCACGTTTCTGACTTTGATAAAGGTCGAATTGTAGCGTACCGGGATTGCGGTTTATCTTATCGCAGTATTGCTACTCGCGTCGGTCGAGATCCAATGACTGTTAGCAGAATATGGAATCGATGGGTTCAGGACGGTAATACGGAACGCCATGCGGGATCTCAACGGTCACCAATCACTAGCAGCCGAGAAGACAGCCATATTATCCGCATGGCCGTAATGGATCGTGCAACCACGTCACGAGCCGTGAGTCAAGAAACGGAGTCATTTGGAAGACAATAAGTATCTGCACGAACAGTTCGACGACGTTTGCAGCAGCATGGACTCTCATCTCGGAGACCATGGCTGCGGCTTCCCTTGACGCTGCATCATAGACAACGGCGCCTTCAATGATGTGATCAACGACGAACCTAGGCGCACGAATGGCGAGACGTCATCTTTTCAGATGAATCCAGGTTGAATCCATGATTGAATCCATGATGGTCGAATCCGTGTCGGGCGGCATCGTGGTGAACGCACACTGGCAGTGTGCATTCGTCATCTTCATACTGGCTCATCACCTGGCGTGATGGTATGGGGTGCCATTGGATACACGTCTCGGTCACCTCTTGTTCGCATTGACGGTGCTTTGAACAATGCACGTTACATTTCTGGTGTGTTACGACCCGTGGCTCTACCCTTTATTCGAGCCCTGTGAAACCCTACGTTTCAGCAGGATAATGCCCGACCGCATGTTGCCGGTATTGTACGGACCTTCCTTGATACGAAACCTGATCGGCTGTTGCCCTGACCAGCACGTTCTCTAGATCTTTCACCAATAGAAAACGTCTGGTCAATGGTTGCCGAGCGACTGGCTCGTCACCAAACGCCAGTCACTACGGTTGATGAACTGTGGCATCGTGTTGAAGCTGCATGGGCATCTGTACCTGTACATACAATCCAATCTCTGTTTGACTCAATGCCCAGGCGTATAACTGCTGTTATTACTGCCAGAGGTGGTTGTTCTGGGTACTGATTTCTCAGGATCTATCCAGCCAAATTTTTTGAAAATTTAATCACTTCTTATATTTCTAGTATAATATATTTGTCCAATAAATATCATTTTGTTATCTGCATTTCTTGGTGTAGCAATTTTAATGGCCAGTGGTTTATTAAGTATTTCTTCCATACTAATATATTTTTCCTCTTTAACACTAATTTCAATAATAGTAGAAGAAAATTAGCCTCATTTTGAATATAACATTAATTATATTAATTTATTAAAATTTGTTACTTAATACATAAATATGTATTCTTAATAGTAATATTTTAATATAGATCAATAAGCTGATATTTGAAATTAAAGACACCAAATAAGCACTTTGTTATTTACCTACATTTAAATGATGTTGTATGCATAATGTAACTAAACAAGAAACTAAAATATTATTTCTAATATTTTTTTCTAAATATTTATATAAAAGTAAATTTCTAAATATTTTTTTCGCGACAATCGGTAAATTCATATTCAAAGAGTTAAATTATAAAATGTTTTGTTGATACAATAAGATGACGAATCCTGGAAAGATCAATTCCAAGTCCTATTTATAGGTAGTTAGTTCTATAGGATCTCATGCTGACTTTAACTCATGGGAACATTTTTCGGAAATAACCGCTTAGAAGCTTGGAATAGGGTTGAAAATGTGCGACCATTTGTCACAAGAAAAATTACGAATTCCCTAAATCCTAAAGTAATTGTAATATGAGTATATCTATATATTTCCTTTTGCTAAATTCATCATATTATATAATAAATTATGTAATAATTGAACTTTGTAATAAAATGAGACAACAAAGTTGAATACAAAATATAATAACATGAGTATTTGGGTGATATAATTGTTACCGTTTTGTCACTTGCTCCCAAACCTAAAATAAATGAATTTGTGGTGGCCTGGTGAGAAAATATATTTCCACTACCCATTATGATTGGGTTACTCAACGAAGCCAAGCTACCTCTTCCAGATACAACTGCAAGCAAAAATACTACGAGTTTTTTTTTTTTTTTTTTTAAGTCTTCTTCTATTTAACAAAAGGAATGAACAGAAGAAATTGGATTTTAATATTTTGATCGAAGAATAAAAGGCGAAATCTACATTCTGATAATCTTCAAAATCATTGCATTAGAGAAACACAAGAAGGTGTGTGAGTCCATTCAACATGAAGGTCTTTAGGAAGATCGAATGTTGTTATAATTAATTTGCTTTGGAGAATATTTAAAATGTTAGGATTTTATTGATTGGTACATGATATTACTTCAAACCATTTATAAAAATTCGAAGTGTTGCAAATCAGATACGTGTCATTTACATATACATATATAATTATAAAAAAATGAAAAAAAAATTCCAAAAAGAACGAATTATAGATTTATTTTTATTTGATTCTTTTAATTAATATCCTGAATTCATAAATACAAGTATTATAACAGGGTCGTCACAGAATTTTTTCCTAAAAATTGCAAAGTAATTGCTTTAATAATAATAAATAATATATATATATATATATATACATAAGTAAAAAATAAATATTGCTTTAATCAAAAAAGTTAATTTTCAGAAGTTTTTGAATACTTTTGAGAATTTAAGGAATAAAAGAAGGTAATCACATATAGTATAACTATACATATATAATGTATATTAATTATTAATAAATAAATTATATTCATGAAGATATATTAAGTATAATAAAAAATCCTTTTATCCTATTTAATAATTAGAAAAAATGAGTATTTTTGCTTATACTTATGCGTTTTCGTACTTCTTCAGAGTTTGATTATAAGAATTTGATTATCTGATAATTTAGTTTTGCTTAAGTATTCTAATATTTTACAGTTTTAAATTTTTTTCTATATTTTTATTATTAATACTAATTTTGTTATTTATGTGGTGATATAATATATAAAATATATTTTGGTATCCACACTGTATATTTTTTCTTTTGGAAAATATATTTGCTATTTAGGATAATGGAAGATTGTGTGTGTGACATAAGATTTAGGACAATGTATTTGTTCGTTCTCGCAGGTCCAGTCTAATTTGATTTTACTGTAATTGTTTGTTTAAAAATCATATTTTATAATTTTATTTATAATACATTATTAATCGGTGTTAAAATATAAGCAGATTTTAGCATTAAAAACCCTTTTAAAATATTTATTTAGTATGATTATGCTAAATAGTAGCATTATTTCGGTCACGAATGAAATCACACATTATTAAATGTATGTTAACTGTTCAGTAACTTAGATGAAATACTGAATTGCGATTTCAGGCAGTAATTCGATTTCATTATGAATGTATATTCACTTGGAAACTCATTACTTCAAGCCTTAAACAATATTTTAAAATGGTCTTAATGCATGACAATAATAAGCTTTTTAATGCTTCAGAATCCACGACATTTAATTTGCAGTAAAAAGAGATTGTTTTATTTATATATATTTTAACTGACATTTTGAATTAAGTGTTTATCGAACAATCAAGAATTTTACTCGGGTTGAAGCTGCAATCATCCTTGATTCCTCTCACAATGAAATTTTTTTCTTCTAAACAATGAAACGTAAACAGGAGACGAAGTTAAATTACAAGCGTCAGCAGGTATTTGAACTTAGACTTACATCACGTCCACATGGGATCTTCCACGCTTGAATGTTTTATCCCGGCATCTCTGGCTGGGTTCCAAACTACTAGAATTCAACGTGTTATTCGCAAGGATGCGTTCAAGCTGCTGTTATATGTCTGCTTTCTGCAGTTCCTTTGTTTCTTTAAGCGATATGATTATGTACGCTTCCTTTGCAAGCATTTAACGGTCTAGTCTAATAAATTTACATTTACCCATTCCGATATCCTGTTAAGATTCGATATGTTAATTTAAGAATCTGTTCACGCAAATTTTTACTGTGTGTACAATAGTTTTTATTTTTATGCTTAACGAGTTTTTATTTTCCTTCCACTAGTTGTGGTTTTCTACCTGATTACATTGTAGTATTTTTCAATTACTACGTAAAACCTTACATTTTGCGTAGTATTTTAGTAACCGTAAAATAAGCAGTGGCAACATTATAAATCTCTTTAAATAACAATATTATTCAACAGGTTTCTTGTATACACAAATTGTATGTAAACACTGCTCTCGAATGAAATTTTATTGTGCATGTCGTATAAAGAGGAGAAATGCTTATCTACACGTTTTTAACTTTGACTAACTGTTGAATTGTAGTCTACTGCCTAATCATTAGGATTTGAATAGTAAAGAAAATATATTTTTCGATATTATCATTCCCTTTAATATTTGAAAAATGAGATTATTCATAAAATCTAATCCCTTAATGCTAATGCTAAGTTATCCCTCTAACACTGAGTTAAGGAACTAATATTTGTCCCAATGTGGCCTTAAAATTATGGGTGTTTGGTGAGTCAGTCATCTTTATCAACTTTTCTTCAATTGAGTATGTGTTGCAAGAAAGTGGGGACTAAATTACGTTAACTTATACATAAGTTCGGCACTGTGATCTCTCTTTTTCATATTTATTAGCTAAAGTAACCCACGTAAAACAGATAAAAGTGATGTTTGGATGTTTTAAATCTTCGCTCAAATTTAAAAGCCAATTTTGCTTTCTTATCGGAGTGAGATGTGGAATATTTATGCAGCACTACTTCAGCGCCTCACGGATGTCACTATCTATCCAGTTTCATTTTCGTGCTTTCCTACTCCCTCTCGATAAACTGTGTCCTGATGTGTTCGAAAAAGAAACTTAGTGGGAGTAACATATTTCAGTTCAAGAAATTGGCACGGATGAGACTGAGGGAACTGGAATACGTAAACAAAAAAGCATTCCGTTTAGAACTTTTATGTAACAGTAGAGACAAATGCGAGGAATAGAGACATGGATATTTTTTCTATCTTCTAGACTCATACTCCGGGAAGAAGATAGAAGCGAGATGAGTTCTCTGCTTCCCAAAGCTGCACGCTTGGAGAACATCCAGATGGGATCCAGCAAATAACCAGTCGCACAAGTTGGCGATTATTTATGCTTTTTTTTGTGATTATTTTTGGTGTGATTCAGATCGAAATATGAGGGCGTTAAGCAATATTTATGTAAGGGGAATGTGATTGATTAGGTACCACTAAAACTAGTGCCACGACCTTGGACGATTTTCTAAAATAGTGACAGTTTATGATGATTCTGGTTTAAAATGTTGCATATCATTTGTTTAAAAATTCAAGCAAAGCTTGGGCTATAGTATTCAATAGAATTCAAACATCCATTTGACTACAACGGACTTCAAAAAGTAAAGATTCCATCATACTGTAACTTTATGGAGAAATATAAAAGAAATTTCTGTAATTATATGATAACAAAATGCTTAATTTAAAGTAATGCTGAAAAAGAATAAAAAGTGCTTTTAATGTTCAAATGCTTATTCTGCGGTTTTTTCGCAGAAAAAAAAGCAATTATTATAAAGTTATTACATTGATTATAATGTTACTACTTAATTGATTATTTATAATTACTTAAATGTTTAATATTTATGACTTAAATAAGCATAAAGTAAATTTAATTAATTAATGGGGAAATGAGACAACGCAGAGAAAGGAAATGGTTGTAAAGACAGATGTATATGGAAGTACATAGTTTTAATCATCCTATGAGTAAAAAAAATTGTAAATGGCTAATAACATAACTTACATCAGCTGCCAATATAATCGAAATCGAATGCTATGTCATTAGACATACAAACTTTAAGTGGTCTAAAATAATGAAAATGAAGTTCTACTCCCAACTATATGTTCGCTCAAAAGTTCTTGACATCGCGGTTATCATTGCAAAGAAAGAAACTAATAGTTTTGTTATAATGTTGGATTATTCTTTCAGTAATTGTTCAAAAAATGAGTTTTCGGAGATAAATGTTTTACTCGAAAGCTATATAGATCATTCTGACTTTAATATTCCGTTGCATTATTCAATACTCGTCAATTTTATACACGTCGAAAGTTTTCTTATGTAAACTATTACAGTAACTATGTCAATTATTTCTAATAAATTTTTCTATTTGAGATTTTTTCTGTTAATTGAATTTAAATTGGATTGATACAAATTCGAAAAATTAAAAAATATCTTTGATGTTCGTGAAACTATTGTTGGAATTTCATAAAAGTCCTTGTTTGAATTTCCAATGTATTATTCAACGTAGAATTGATCACAACAAACTTTAGATTATTGGAATGCTGAAGTCAGAAAATTATTAAATTAAAAATAGCATAGAATTATTCTAAGGTAAGAAATTTTAATTTTGAACCAATTTATTAAAAGATATAAAACTTGAATATTATCCAACTTTTGTAGTAATATAACATGGTTTTACTCTCATATATATGATAATTTAAACATTTTTTACTTTAAAAGTGTTGTTAATTAGAGATAAAAAAGTTTGCGTATATTAATTAAAACAAAATTCGCGAAACATTCATAAATAAGATCAAATAACAGTTGGAATATATATATATATATATATATTATGTAAACAGCACATGAATTTTAATAGATGTTCACTTTTTGTTGCAGCTACTTAATTGTTCGTGAATTTAATATTTTTTACCACATGAGAAAAGCCGTCAACAATTTTTTAATTAATCCGATAAATAATTTAATTTATATTTAATTAAGAAAATTTTTAATGGTTAAAAATGTGCATGAGATATTTTTTTATTATTTGCAACTATTATATGTTCATTCACTGTAAGGAGAAATATTTATGAAATTAGAAGAGAGATGTTGACTTTAGAAGATATTCATGAAATCATCCCTAAGTCGCATGCAACTGGTCACTCATGACCAGTAGTTTGTATCCTAGACAGTCCTGCAACCATTCTTTCATCATTCAGAATTCGGATTAACAACTTTGTTGCATTTTCAGATACTTTCGTTGATGAAAGGGTAAATATATATATATAATTGTGCTATTTTTTTTAATTCGTTTATTTAATCGTCCATAATTCAGTGATACATTGTTTTTGTTGTGTTTCATGTTAATATCTTTTCACCGTGTACTGTCAATTCAGTAATAACTACTAAAATATAGTTATTACTTTGTTAACATGAAACAAATTTTGGATCAGGCGTAGTTATTCATTTATTTTTTTTAAATATTAAAATATAGACTCCTCTATTTAACTATTGATAATTTTGATGAAAATGCGTATTTTGTAAAAATTACATCTTTTATTTACATTAAATAAGTTAAATATAGTTCCTTATAAATATAATTTCAATAAAACATACTGCTTAACATCACAAAAAAGATGTAAATTTAACACATAGTTATAAATTTGCGATTCCCTCTTTAACAGGTTGCTGGCACAAATTATCAAATTTTTAAAAATATCTTAATATATACATATGGAATATTTTTTAGTTAATTTGAATGACTTTGCCTTTAAATTTTTAATATACAAAAATATTTGTTAGAATTGTCCTAAATATTCAAAACTGTTCCAAAATATGAAATTCGAATGTCTCTTGAAAATATGTATATAAATGGTACTTTAAAGAATATAGATGTCCACTCAAACATATTTTCTTCATTACTTAAATATTAAGAAATGTTTAATGTAATGGAAAGCTTTTAGCTATTAACAATTTTCTTATACATTACCAATTATTCTAATTTAATTCTCAGAAATATACAAAGTATATCAGCAACTTTACAGCTCATAATAAAGATCGGATCATTTTGTGTATTTTCTAATCAGATTTTTCATTTTTGAAGGAAAATTACACTTACTGTGGAGATTTCTAATTTGGGCGACTTGAAAGTTTTAGGTATTTTAATTCTATTCAGAGTATATTTTTCAGGTTTTTAGCGATGTCTCGGAATGTATACCGTGTATTATTCTATAACGTTTTCATATGAATACTTCATATGATTTTAGCTGTTTAATATTGCTAAATATCTCGCAATTTTGAACCATGGTCAAATGTCAAAATCCATATTTGGCGCTCTTATCTCTCAATTTTCATACCTCTGAGAGGATTGTACACCTGTTTGAGACTGTCGTTGACTTTCGGACAGAACCCTCTGCCTAAATTCTGAACGCCCCCCTGATTAATCTGCGTGACGGGCGATACAGAATGAACAATTGAAGGAGACAAACTCATGATAAAGATGATAGGGTACAGATGATAGGTTCTGCTGATCAAAGATCAGGAGCACCAGTGGTAGAAGTCTGACGGTACTTCCTTTCCAGCCTCTCCAGATTGGACTCTCACTTTTTCAGAATTGTTTTCTCACCGCTAAACTAATGTCAACAAAGTTTGGATTGTCCTTCCAAGTTACAACTGGTATCGACGCAGGCGTCCTGGTGGAATCCTTGGCATGCAAGGGTCTCATGCTGAACAGACCGCTACCAGTAGATTTGCCAGTGGTCATACTAGGAGTCTCACTTTCGGGGGGCAAATTTAACTCTTCCCAACCTGTAAGAAGTGCAATTCCAGCGAGGCTAGTTCTCAGCACCTACTTGATTGCCTGGATTTCACTATGGAAGAGTTTCTTGAGAGACCTATCCTTTTCTTCGAATTTTTGAAGGTTTAAGGCCTCATGGATCTGATATAGCGGAGCTATATCAGATCAGTTGTTGTTACTAATCCCATCTGATATAGCTCCGCTGTATCAGATGGGATTAGTAGCAACAACAACATTGTACACCTTTAAACTTCCAATAAATCCGATCATCGTGATGATGAGAACCTAGATCTATTATCGAGAAAGCATCTCCCAGATACATTAACATTTCCCCCCCCCCCTCAAAATATCTTTGAAAATTAGTAGTGTAAAGATTCAAACGTCACAGTAATTTGAAGATGTATTAAGATAAAAATTAAATCATTGCTACAAGATTATCTATTAAGAATTATAAGGAAAGGATCATAAAAAGTAATTCATTAAGAATTTCAGGAATTTGAAACACTGATAATCATTGTGCTCTATTATTTGCTCCAAAATAAATATATAAGAAACTTGCAATGTATGTCTCGAATGGAAAACCAGATAATTCTTATAAAATTAATTTATTTTTGGACAATATTGTAGCTAAGGAATAATTATTGCCTCTTCAACATGTTTTGACTGAAATCTATGAAAATATTCTTGCGTAAAAATAAAATCATAAAAGATATTTACTGGCAAGAAGTGCCGCAAAAGAAAGATGAAAACATATTGTTGAACCATTTCGATAAATATGAGCTGAAATGGAAACCCGAACTTGTCAACATTTTTACTCAACCCCTCATAACATTATAAATGAATCATAGGATTTTGATCTCGGGTTCTTTAAAAAGTTATCTTCTTTGCCAATGATCATTTTCTATCATTTAAAAACTATAATTAAATTAATCTTGCACCCAATAAAGAAGAAAATTCTGTTCGTTAATATATTTCATTATAAGACAAGATTTGTGGCTAAAAATGTCATTATAAACTGCGTTTGTGCCCACACACAGTATTTCCGTTAAAAAATAAACCTTTTGTAAGTGCAAAAGATTTGACAAAAAATGCGATTTCTAATGCCGTATAAGTATTTAGGAAATAACTGGAATATTTTTTATTATTTAAATCAAACTGTCGCAGTTTATAAAATTACTAATTTCTTAATTTACAAGAAGTATCTGAATCGAGTTATAATGATACAACTCATACGCATCGGAGCATGTCCCAGTTAATGTTCACCTATAAGATAAAGGAGTTCAGTGATTGTTATACATGAGTCAGAAAAAATTGGAAGAGTTGTTTTTCAGATCTACTTGAAGGAAAAAAACCGTATTTCATTGATTATTAATTAAAATCGATGGGTGTTATATATTATTACACATATTAATAGGTATTAAAATACAATAAATCATTTAAAATCAACCTTTTCTTACGAATTTTAATACTACAATCATACAATTTTTTTTTTAAAAAATAATGGTAATATAATAATTAAATGTTTTTACCTAATATTTATCATAGTCGTAATCAATAAAATCATAATTGTAACCTATTAAGTTTTGTGCATTCTACATACAGTTTGATATTCTACAGTTCATAAAACTTTCTAATAGAGAAAAATATTTCAACTCAACACTTACAATACTGTGCAATCTTTTTAAAACGAACAGCAATATTAAGAACTTATTATAACAAACTTTACTTCATTGTTAAGTTGAGGACAATACTTTTACTACATATTATTTTAAAAAGAGTAATGTGCAACATTTAATTATTATTCGAGTATCGAGAAACACAAACATACTTATTCATGTTAAAATTACAAATAGATTTTGATTAAAAATTATAACATCTCTTTCAAAATATTGGAGAAGAATACCCTTATAGAGTTTTCACATAGTTTCCTTATTTGTCAGCAATATTTTATTTTATATCTAGAAAAACGCATTTGTTTTAATTATGTATTATTATTAGATTGATGTTCGGTTGCTTTCCGTAACATTGTATTCAGACCATGCTCTTCGAAACTTAATAGTTTTATATAACATTACTGCATTATTTTTAATTTTAAAAGAAAATATAATTTATGGCAGAAAATGCAATTTTACTAGGAAAAAATAAACAGAATTTAGTTTACATATTTTAAAATTATAAGTTTTCATTAAGTTTAAGGTCTTGGTGAAAAGTCCGTCGACAGTGAGGAAACATCGATTCAAAGTCATTCTTTTTAATTATATGTAAAGGAAATAAAGATTTTTTTAGTTTTAATGTTCTTTATTTTTGCATATAATATATGTAATTTGTGTTTGTCAGTGAAAGATATATTGTTTATTTTATTATCTACTATATCTACTGTCTCAGCATTCTTTTTCAGTAACAAATAATCATTAAAATTCACTTATTGAAATATAAAATATATAGTAAAAGGGCAAGAAGCATTCTAAAGCAATGCAGGAAAGTAATTTTGATTCGTATGTTAAGTAATTTAATAAAATTATCGCAACGTGTATGCAAAGTAAAATTATTTTAATATGAACAATTTAAACTCATTGATGATTTTAAAGTATCAATCTAAAATCATCACTGATTTTAAATAGTTCATATTAAAACCATTTTACTTTGGATACATGATGCAATAACTTTATCAAAATTACTTAACGCATAAATAATTTTAAAACAAGTTATTATTCACCAAATTTATAATTATAGAATATGTTGTACACGCATTTCTTTTAGCTAAATAGAGTATACGTTCAAGTTAAAATTTAATAGCAGGCTCGGAAGCGAACTAATGTTTTTGATAATAATGTCTTATTATTACTCTTATTAACCTAAAAATACAAGATAAAATGGAAATGAATTGCTATATAGAAAACAAAATCGGCAGCAAATCGTTTATCTAATCGAAATAAAGAAACTCATCTATTATTATATTTTACTTAATTGAAAATCAAATAAAAAAATGAAACAATTAATTAGTTCGGTAACAAAAACTTTTTTTTTTTCCTACTTACACAAACCGAATGATGAACTATCATCTGTTCTCTAATGAATCTAAGGTCTACGACCAGTTGATTCCAGATAAAAGAGTGCCAAAACTTTTCTCGCGCCATTGCGCGCTAAATAATGAGATTTTCACATCCGGTGAAAAAAATAAATAAGTAAAAGGAACATTGTCACTTGAATACAACTTATACAGCCACCAACGATTGTATCTTCCTGTATCAATGAAATTCTTAAGTCACTGGTATAGATTTTTATGCTATTTTAAAAAAGTAATATTATAAGTTTAAGAAACGTTGATGATTTTATAAAAGTAGTTTGTGCACATTATTCCTATAATCACCTAAATTAGATGATTAATTCATATAGATTTGAGATGACAGTGCAGAGAAAAAAATGTATCGATTATATAGAAACTAAATCAAGAATACTACAGTTTTATAAAAGAATTTGAGTAAACATCTAAATTTATATTTATATATATAGTTTAATAATAACACACTCTTATACTTTAAATTTATCAATCATAATGTTAATAAATATAAAGCAAACTATAAATACAGCAACAATTATAACTAGGAAATTAATGAATATATTTTAGCGGCATAGTAAAAATGCTTAGATAAATTTATTGTATAAAATTAAAAAAAATTAAAAAGAAATAAAAATTTTGATATACATAATATCTTTTATAATTATATTTAAAACATTTTATTTCCCAATTACGTTTAGAATTTATGAAATTAAAGAAACAGACTATCCAACAACCACTAAAGTATAATATAAAATTTTATTTGGTTGTGCTGTACAAGCTCTAAAAATCAACTGTCTGTCCTCCTTTTCAGTTATAGTAAAATTTAAATACTTTACATGCATAATAATAAAGAAAAAATACTAAAAGAAATAAAGTTTTAAATTACTTAATGTTGAAATAGTAATAAAAATCATGTTTTTTTATAGAATACATAAAAACATTAATATCAGTAAAAAGTTAAAACTTCCTGTCATGAAAAGAAAAAAAAAATCTGAAAAATATTAAAGACTTTGAACTTTTTCAACATTTCAGAATAAAATATTTTAAGCATTTGTTTCTATACATGTATACATTTTGTTCCCATTTACCGCAAAAATAAAGAGGACATTTCATTTTGAAAGAGGAAAAATCTGACCTTATGTAAAGCTTATGTTTCCTTATGTAAAGTTTATGTTAACTCAGAATGTGTATAATTTATGTGAAATATATATATATATATATATATATATATATATATATATATATATATATATATATATATATATATATATATATATATATATATATATATATATATATACGGCAATTTGCACAAATAGAATTCAAATAGCTTGAATAGATACAGCTAAAAACTTTTTGTAATGCTGTTAATCAGCCTGGTGATATTCAATATGGCATTAGAGCTAGGAAAGCTTCAGTTAGATAGAAAGCTTTACGACGATTTATGACATAAAAGAAAGAAATAAGAATTGTATAATTTTTTTTGAAGTATTTAGAATTTTTAATTCATATACATGGGCATATTAGAATTAGATGAATAATTAATTGGTTGCTTTCCTTCACAACCATCACTTTTTGCATGCGAAAGTTAATCGGATTTGATTTAAAGTGTTTTCCAATTAATTGCAAATAATTATGCACTCGGTGATTGTTGATCAATTGTTGAAGAGAAAGCCAGATCGTAGTTACCAGCAATGCAGTTAAATGGAGAGGGAAATGAATATTTTTTAAATTTACAGTGTCAGAGAGAGAGTTACTATAAATATTGTATTTACACATACATACATAGCAGGGTAGAACACTAAACGTGTTTGGAATACTTTCCCATCATCAAGCTCAGCGAAATTTTGAGCCACAGTCAAGTAACGAGATCACACCTGAGCTGGCATCCTCCTTTCCACACTACATCATCGGAAGGACTTTGAATGTCACAGATTAACATGGACCCGTGTCACAGAGGTCCAGTAACCCAGTAAGGAAGAATGGGGCCACCTTCTTGGCTACTATCCGCGACAAATGATGCTTCAGTTTGCATATTATATTTATAAAAGCCACAATTATAAATGTCATGCTTTCAATTTCAGGAATTATAATTTTTAAAAGCATGAATTTTGACGCATGCATATTCTCCTTCATTAATATGTGAATTATTGAAAAATTTTGATGAAAATGAATTTAGGAACACGCATAAGAACTGCAATCGATCACATATCGCCCTTAGTGCGTATTTAACAAAGGGTTCATAGAATTAACCATAAGATAACGTGCTTATTCATTCAAATTATTGGATGCAAGGTGTGTGAATATGCTTAGAGTTTTTTAAAACTTTTGGATAGATAAGTGTGTGGTTTAAATTCTAAACTTGTAAAAGAGATAAGATGATTTTAGAAAAAACAGCAGATATTTTTTCTTAGACCAAAAACAGTTGAAGATACAAATAAATCTAAACTCATCTAAACTAACTAAATCTCTTATCCAGAAAAAAATAGCATTTTAAATCTCTAAAATAGTAGATGATTCATAAGTTATAAGTAAACTTATGAATCATCTACTATTAGAAGTTATAAGAAATGTAATCATTGTTATTGTATGAAATGATTTGATTTAAAAAAATTTTCATGGGCTTAAGTATTCTATTTTTGCTATTACAATTTTCATTTTAATTAATAAATAATTCATACTATTAATTTTCCTTGAAAAATAACATTCGTTGTCTTTCTAATCATATTTAAAATGGTTTCATGATATATCAAATATTATTTTTAATCACCAAATTAACAGAATTTTTAGTTATATTCCGTGTTAACTCAAATGCATACATCTCTTTAGTTTCTCATCTTAAAATTTTTTCATATACATATTTTTTAATGGTATACTCAAAATGTGAGAAAATGTTGATTATCTTCTACATCTGCATTATCCTCCCATTTCTTTGTGAAACTATTTTTATTTTATAATATGTCATCAAAATGTGATTTTATATTTAGAATTATACTTTTCTCGTTACCATATTCTAAAATAAACTAATAGTCTCCTTTGAAATAACAATCATTCTTTTAGTTTTTCTTTTCTTTTTTTTAATGGTTTTTGAACAATAATTGGAAATACAACTTCAAACACTAAATGCTTTATGTTAAATGGAAGATAAAATTATTAAAATATTCAAATTATTTTATATTCCGACAAAAATTCAAGATTTTTTTTCCTTTTCTCAGGTTTTTTTTTAACTCTACATTTTTTATTATTTACCCAATTTTGGGTAACATAAGTTTTGAAGATATCACAATAGTCAGTAATATTGACCTCTTTATCCTCTGAAGTAAATTAAAAATATAAGTAGTTATGATTATAATTAATATTATATATTAGCAAAATGTGTGTGTGTGTGTGTGTGTGATTATAATTAATATTATATATAATATCATATAATTAATATTATATATATAACATTAATTATAATCACATTTTGCTAATACATCATTTATTATATTTTACTCTTTCTGATCAAATTAATGAATGTCCAAGTTTTAAACTACTAAAAATTAGCCACCTCATTTATTAGTGTCAGTTAAGTTACGATTCGTTCAAATAATGTCATTCGAATTCATTTTTCATTAATAAGGAAAAATAAAATTAATAAATGAATCTCTTTCCGAGCAACAACTTGATGAACACGTGCGAATATAAATGGTTATTCCTGTCTTCTTAAAAAGAGAAATTTATTTAAAAAGGAATATTGTACAAGTGATATTTTTTTTAACACATGAGGTTGAATTCTACTGAAACTAACATTTAATTATAATCTAAGGGAATTATTTTCTTCCGAACGAAACGTCAGTTTTCAATTTTATGATAGAATAATGGCGATTTATATTAATAAAAAATAAATGCACCTCTAGTTTTAGGCATTAAGATTTTTAGGATCTAAGCATTGTTTATTTTTATTGTAATTTTGCTTATCCCCTCCTTCTTCTTTTAAAATCATATTTAGATTTATAGACTAATACTGCTTATCACCACCCAGTTTAGAATAAAACATAGTTATATTTAAACATGCTTTTGCGTTGATTGCAAACAAAATTTACCCATCATTCTTTCTAAATGATTGGCGGCGCAGGCGATTCGCAGCCGTCAGTAGCTTGAAAAAAAAGCGCTTGGTAGCACTGCCTCTTCACCTTAGGGCTTTAAGTTTGCTTGTGCAGACTTCTCAACGAGCCACACAACATATTATGAAATCCTATCATTGTTTTTATTTATATTCTTTTCTCTTCTAATCTGCCTTATGTAAACTATAAGTACACTCTTCAGTTGCTGTCTCCTCCAGACAATGGAAGGCTTTATTTGTGACGTCATAGCCGGCGCCATGACGAACGGTGTCCTAGTGTTTCCACTGACGTTAAGGAGCACCTTTTTCCAGAGTTTAAAATAAGTTGTAAAGGATCCATTAGAAATAGACAAAAAAAGTTTTTTTTTTTTTTTTTAAGAACACCTACACCCATGGCACGAGGCAGATGAAATCGTCAAGTTAAATACCACATCCGGACTCATACTACCGATTCCTTATTCGTAGTCACGACTAGACTTGGATTACTGGAAGATTCGACAGAAAACCGAAAGAATAAATACAAAAATAGTGTAATCAGGTTTAAAAACATTAATTCTTGTTTATTGATGAAAGTTAATGAGACTGTTTTGTTAAAAATTACGATTGTTAGAATTTATTATAAAAAGGAAATTAATTTTGTTAAAAATTAATTTTCTGATTCAAGACAAATTAAATTAATATACTTTTCTGGAATATTAATTATATTTTTTACGATTAATATTATAATTTTTAATATTTATGTCAATTTTATGCTGAAATTAGTAGATTTTTTATTTCTAGGCATTAGTTTGATTATTTTTGAATTATAGCATACACAAACAAACAGTGAAATAAGAATCATAAATAAATAGAATTCATTAAGCATAAAAATTCTAATTTGAATCAATAGCAATAAAAATATGTTTTCATCAGCTATTCTCACTTCTTACGAATATTCTGTTTCAAAAATCTTGATTTTCTTATATATATATATATATATATATATATATATATATATATATATATATATATATATATATATATATATATATATATATAGCTCTTGATTGTAATTACCAATGAATGCATTTGCCATTTGTTATCGCACAATTACAGATTAATATATTGCCTATAGTCTATCTAAAATTAATTTTTTTAAATAGAAAATAATCCTAAGCAATATCTAAAAATGATCCAAAAAATAGTAATCCTAAATAACTCATACAAACGAGTCACAAAACAAAAAACCCATGCAATTTAAAACAACAACAAAACAAACAAAAAAATTGGATTTTTTTATGATTGATTGCTAATACCAAAACCTGAGATCTTCCATTCCTAAGAGTGAGCTCCATTAATACGCTATAGTTTCATATGTGAATAATTCAGTTAATATTCAAATGCTGTTTAAGTTCAATTTTTATAGGAATAGACTAATTAAATTAAACAAAATCGATATTTTTTTTGCTAATCAACCAGAGGTTGATTGCAAAATCGGTTGATTGGCCAATCAATTCTTCGATCTAATTAGAGAACTATAATGCTGAAAGAAATCTATGAACGGTAAATAATGCTGAAACAATCTATGGACAGGTATTGTTGTGATTGAAAAATCTAAAATTAAGAAATAATAAATTTTAATATTTAAATATGCTTGTATTTTTTCCGCAACTATCAGTAAACGGAAATTATATTAAATTATATAATTATTACTTACATAAGATTCCTAATTACATTAATTACATTTTATAGAAACTTTATTTGAGCATTTGAAAATAAACATATTCGTTTGACATTCTAATTAACATTTTGATCAAAATATTTAATTTTAAATTTAAGAAAATTATAATATAGTGTAGTTTTATCATATTTCGAAAAACATTTTTAAATACCAAATAGGTAAATGAATTAAAATATTATTGCGCATACATAAAATGACAAGTAACCCTCAAAATCATTTTATTCCAATGTAAATATTTAAATTGTTCTGATGAAAAAAATGGCATAAAATATATATGCCTTATTTCATCTATACATGATAATAAATATTATTATTACATCCTTTACAGTTGCTTATGATTAGTTTGATTATTAATTAAAAAATTAGAAAATACAGAAGATATTCAAAAGTAAATCTAATACTCAAGAAAAATCATTAGATAATAATATTTGAAATATAAAATATATTTTAGAAATATTAAATTGAATGCTTCTTACCTAATTCATATAATTCTTACATATCCTAATAATATTCGATTTTCATGAAAATTTAATAGCTAAATTATGACAGCTATTGCAAGTTATAAAATTTATTTCATTCTCTGCAATCAATTAATGTATCAAGTGTTAAAATGTGATTGATAATTATCTTTTAAATTTTTACGTGATAGAAATATGAACTTTAAAAATTATCTATTTTATATTTTTGACAATAAAAATATTTTATTCATAAACATTCTCTATAGGAATTTACTCTAAGCCATAGATATTCGAGTCTGAATACAAACATTAAACTTATAGCATGAAAACGATGAAATAAAAAGACATTCTTCTTTAATTTATTACCGAGTGAATTAATTTCTGCGCCAAACATTAAAATATTATTGACAACTGTCGAATTAATTTTAACATGATAGAAATCGCAAAAAATAAAATAAAAATTACAATTCTAAAATTAAACTGAAATAGTCCCTTTTTAACAAGGAAAAATATAATTTTTTAAAATATAAAAAATAAATTTTTCATCACTAAAAATATTACTCTAAAACAACTCAACTATTACTATGCGAACAATCAAGTTGCAGACGATGACGTAAAAAGTTCTATTCTGATCAATCATCTACAAATCTAAGCAATATGTTTGAGCATTTTTGATAATTAAAAACTAAATTTTAAAGTTAAAAATTATATAAATATTAAAGGAATGTTTTCTAAATTTAAAATAATAAGAAAAGATTATTTTAGAAATGATTAAAACTTATGATAAAACTCTTAAGCAGTTTATTTTCACACGAAATTTCAAGTTGTGTTGTGACAGACGATGACACAAAGTGTTCTATTCTCAAATACCGTCAATATGTGAACAAATCATAACGTCATGAACGAGGAAAATATAGTTAACATTTAAAATTGAATATATTTTTTAAGGAAAAATATCCTACCTGAATAAACAGAGACAGGAGTCAGATCTAGTTTTTACTCTTGAAATATACAACTGAAAGTGTGCAATCCCATGCAGAGGCGAACTCGAATGAGTCAACGGAATTATTTTCATTCCCTTGGAAGTCGGAAGCTAATTTTAGACAGAAAAACCTGGCTCTGAGCTTCCTCTACCCATCTTTCTATATACTTACTCCCACACTTCCGAATCCCCGGGACCCTTCCACAAAGAGTTCTCTTCAAGAACGAAATTTATGAGGCATAGCATGAACATAGACTCGGAATTAATCCCTGACTGCATTGTCTATGTATTTTGATGAATATATAATTTTATTTGTTTCTTTAACTCAACCCCTCATCGCACAGAAACATATATTTTTCAAATTCTCGACCATTTTTCTCTTATTAGTGGATATTTAAGAGAATAATATTTACTTCATTCAAATTATGCTGCTTAATTATTACATTCGCCGATTATAGTTATTAACAGTGGAATCTTGTTTTTAGATATCCGTTATTATGCGTTTTTTATCAAATGAATTTAAATACTTTATCCACACGATTGATAAATGCCAATTTCCTTAGCCTGCTACGTAGACAAATTAATATAAAAAATAAAATTTGTTCAAGTTCTACTCGAAGAATTATTAATTCCCATTCATCAGCAACTCTAATTTCTAGCTAAAAAATAAAAATTTGCTAAAAATTATCTTGCAGGAAAAAAATACGTGGAACATTTTTGGGAACATAATAATTAAAAATTTTGCATTTCAAAAAGGAATATTTCAGTGTTTATTATAGTTTTGAATCTGAGCGTTAACTATTTATATTCAGTAAAGTGTTATACATCAATAACCAAAGGTAAGTCAGACATCAATAACCAAAGGTAAGTCATTAGAGAAATGTTTGCTTCAATTCACAAAATAATTTGAGGCAATAATCTACCTATTTGATCACATTTGTCAGTTGGAGAAAATTTAAGCAAGTCACTTGAATTTTTTAAATAGTCCCTTAAGGACCATCTTTTTTTCCAAATAGCCTAAATTATATAAGGAAATCAAAACGGAAATTTATATATATATATATATATATATATATATATATATATAAAATTCAGTAAGAAATTAACCAATTTTCATAGATTAATGATTTTACATAAGTTAAGACTCTATTAAGAATTATTATTTTGATTATAACTAGAATACATAAATTTACATGAATTATTAATAAAATCGACTTTGTTTTGCTTGGGGTGTTATTGGAAGCTCGAGTATGAAATGGAATGATATTTATATATTACGAGAGATGTGTTAGATTCCAGAGTTAAATTCCTTTCAAAATTTTAAGTTTCGTAATTAATTTAAACTCTAATTAATTTTGGCTTGAATCCAACGTAAAAATCTTATGCAATTATATACAGCCTCTTGAAACTGCGTTAGTTTTCAAAGTGGAGACGTGTTTCTTTCACCTTATCAAAGTTGTCATTAATGAGTAACTACTGTGGTCAGAGAAAAAGTAAGTAATGACATCACAGATTTTTCTTTTTTTAAAACTCTCCCAGGGTAATTGTTGTTTTTCTCACAGCATCGAATGTGTTTCGGTTTTTCCGATACGTCCCTTTGCAGAAATACATAAGAAGTCAGATGAAAGGAGTTTGGGATTCCAATGTTTAATAATTTCGTAACAAAAAGAAACCTTCAAGTGTTTACGCATCATTTGATTAATAATTTTAGCCTAGTCCCTAACTAGGACTGCATTTCGTAATTGAAAGCTAATTCTAAAAATCGATTACGAACATTTAATCTGCTGGAAATTTAAATTTTCATATTACTGACATCCAAAAATTAAGAGAGGATGATTTTTCAAATAAAAATATCAAATACATGAGTTTCGTACTTTGCAAATCATATCATATCATCTCCAAAATATGAAATGATGGAACATATAAAACCATCAAAATAAGAAATCAAAGGAATATAGAAATGTATATTAAAAGAGTGCACATACCAAGAAAAGAATTTTTACTAAGCAGTGCACATACCAAAAAAGAAATTTTTATTAAGCGTTAGATATCACTGACAATTATGTATTATTTATTATTATTTTTATCTATTTCAGGTTGGTCCTGGTTATTATGTCTATCCTGTTGACCTACTCTTCTTGTGATGGATAAATCCTGCGCATGCTCGACTGGTTTTAGGAGTACTGCTACTTTCGACGTTTATTCATCAACAACATTGTGATAACAACTATGTGCACTCTTTTAACAGCATTCCATGGATCATGGATCAAATGATGTAATCCATGAAGCGTATGTCTGGACCAGCAACATGTCTAAGTTGACGTTCATACAGCATGGGTACAATGGTATAGTAATAAACACCAGGGAAATATATCGTTGGAATGTGTAAGTTAGCAAGACACACAACATATACCATCCCAAATAGAAACTGGATCACCTCCAAAACAATTTATTTTGATACTGTTAAAGAGGTGATTGCTATTGCTATATTTTTTCCAGAAATACATGCAAATAGAATTGGTTAACAGACTAAATCTAATTTCATTCAAAAAGAGCCCTCGACACTGCACTTTTTACACCTGGCTCATGTTTTCACGAACAACAATAATCGATTTCTCCAACAAATACGATATTTAATAACACGTAATGAAATTATTTTGCATTTGGACATTTTGATAATCTCTTTTGATCAAAATAAAATGTTACATAAGACATCTTTGTATTCTCCAATGTATATCAAGTTCCTTCGTTATTTGATGACTATTTTCTCTCGTTTCTATGACAATATATTGTTCACTGCCATTTATGGTCATGTACGTTTATTTATTCAGCCTTCAATCGTGAGAGTGAGTCACTAAAACTGAGTACTCAGCATGCATGGAAACTTAATATTGGGATTTTCACATTAGGTTGATCATCTAACGGGGCATCACTGTCCATGGTCATGAAAGCAGGTACAGGCACTCTCGGCCTTTATCCCATATGGGCTGTCGTACCACTGAGTATATTTTTAGTTTTAGTATGGCTATTTTTAAATTGTTGGAGAGTCGGTTCGGCCACCCTGTCTAGTGGTTAGAATGCTTGACTGCAATAAGGAGGTCTTGGGTACGAATCCCAGTTTGAATATGGATGTACTTTCTTTCTCTGTCTATCCTGTCTTTGTCCTTTCTTTGTATAAATGGGTTGTGAATGGTTGCCTACCCAATAAAAGGGTAACTATGGCATGTGTGAACTGAGGAAGTCGAACTCCACACAAAATACGGTTCAGTTGAAAAAGTGAAGCAGCACACCCCATATTGCTAGCTTAGCTGGCATAAGACAACAACAAATTGTTGGACAATAATTACTGTTACCTAAATGCTCTCCACACTCATGTAACAATGTTATGAGCAATCCTGGATTTCTTCACCACATTCTTCTTCCCTATCTTCTTTTTATGATTTTCTAAGAACATCCCACTGAGTAAAGCCATTCAGAAAGCATCCTTTTGGTTGTTGATTAGCTAAATCATACAATAAAAGCAATTCAACCAAGTTAAAACTTTGGTACCACTTCTAATAACTTTCATCGATATGTGAAACAAGCTAATAATAGTCTTAATATCGTGACTCTTCTCAACATCATGTACCATTTGTGAGCATATTCTATTACACTGGATTGTAATCTATTTTTTGATTGTTTATTTAATTCGTTCTCCAAAAATTGCCTCCTTGTTAAGGAGACGAGATGTCTTCGTTTCATCTCTAATTTGTCAACACAATAGAGTGCTTGTGTGTGTATATATATATAATGCTATTAGAGAAGGTCAGAAATAGTTGAAGATATTTATTGGTAAATTATTATTGGTGTTCTTATCAAATAGTTTATACTTTTGAATGCTATAAATTCAAATATGAGTAAAAAGATAATTATATTTATTCACATCATACTCCTTCCAACGAAATTCAAAAATCATCATCTAATTATCGGATTTTGAAATCAAAACTCTGCGATTGACAAAACATTAAAAGTTTTCTTATCATTTAAAATATTTAAGTTTTGAAACTTTGAATCTTTGTATTTTCAGTTTTATTTGAATTCGAGGATCAAAGAAAAATTTTTTTAACTCAAAGTATTTATAAAATATTTAACTGATTATCAGTAAAATTATTTCTTAAAAATTTGACTTATTATTTATAATTATGTAATATTCGGTAAATGTAACTTTTTTGTAGTCATTTAAATATGTGACCAAGGATACAAAGTCTCAATATAATGCACTTTTACGGAGTACTTCATATCAATCATACATCACAGTATTTTCATATGAATGTATCATAACCTCTCAAATATGTGTGTGTGTGTGTGTGTGTGTGTGTGTGTGTGTGTGTGTGTGTGTGTGTGTGTGTGTGTGTGTGTGTGTGTGTGTGTGTGTGTGTTTGTGTGTGTGTGTGTGTGTGTGTGTGTGTGTGTGTGTGTGTGTGTGTGTGTGTGTGTGTGTGTGTGTGTGTGTGTGTGTGTGTGTGTGTGTGTGTGTGTGTGTGTGTGTGTGTGTGTGTGTGTGATGTTTTTAACTCTTAGTTAGTCTTTTTATCTTCATATAAATTAAACTTCAAAACTATTTTCCATTTTTCTATTCCAACTGTTAGGAATCCTAAGTTTTTTCTTATTTTTTGTTTTTAATTATAATGACCATCTTTACCTGCAGGTAAATACACAGGATATACGGAAAAAATAATTTACTATTTAATTAATTTAATATAAATAAAATATAATTTATTATAATCATTTAATTTTTACTATAAGACTTATATTTGAATTAGACTAACAAGAGCAAAATTAATTTATTCTAAGAAAAATTAAAAAATATTAATAAAAAAGTATTGATTTTTAACAACGTTTCATTAATATATTCCCTAAAAGTGCTATGTATAAATTATCTGATGAATTTCCACAATTTTCAAATTAATTTTCGCCTACAGGTTTTTAACGCTTCCTTAAGCAAATGGAATTAATTTATCCAGCAAGTTTTTTATTACACCTATTTGCATTTGCTACAAGTATAATTATAATTAGTTAAGGTATTTTTAAAAAGAACTATAGTTGATTAGGCATTTCACATTAGTTACAGCTATTTTGAATACAGGTTTATGTTATCAATTTTCCCTTTATATGATGAAATGTGTTTGAACAGTAACAGGATAGTTCAATAATAATTTCAGACATCATATATAAAGTATTTTTTAATAAATCCAGGTAAAACATATTTTTAAAATAGAGTATATATTTTTATCTCATTATAATTAGTAGATATTTTTGACCCAGTGCTCAAAATGGCGTATTGGTTAACTGGTTTTCAGTTAACCATACGCCATTTTAAGTTCGTAGATTCAATTCTCATTGATTTCTGGAGTCTGCTTTAAATTGTTATCGAGTGTAAATAATGACTTCATAGAGATGAATTAAATCATAGCATTATGTAGAATATTTTGAAGCTTAATTTACACTTTTATAATTACCTTGTACAAGGATTTAAAATGATTCTAATTTGATGTAAACACAAACATTTTATAAGATCTTTTAATCTATTTTTAAGAAACACGAGTAAAATATCACCGACTTTGTAACACATCTTGCTTTTTCTTCATTTTGACCTAGATTTCTAGGAGACATGTTTATGAAGGAAAGTGATTTCTGTACACGGGAAATGTTTATTTCCATGTTTGTCCATGACTCTACACACTGTTTATCATATATTCATCAAATGTGTTTCCTCAGATGATTGTTAAAGCACTCACACAATTTATGATCTTAAACAGCTCTGCTAGCAGTCGAAAATAAAACAAATGTCATAATCTGTTCCAACTCTTCGTAAAATACAAAAAACACAAAAAAAATGTTTTAATGCAAATGAAGTTATAAAACTCTCACAGAGACTATTAGACAAAATATTTAATAGTAATGCAGAAAATGAGAGTAAGAGAAACATTAGTATGCATGCAAAGCTCAACATTATTTTATTAGTTAATTTTTCTTGATGCGATACATTGGTTACGACAGAAAATATTCACGGAATCATTTTTAAAACTAGACCATTAAATATTTTATTTTTAACAAACTTTTTTGTTTCATTTTAGAATTTTTTCTAATTTCAGATTTTCCCCCCCGTAATGTTAGATAATATTGCTTCTAAATGGTCAGTTTTCCTCCATTCTTTGGTCCCATATGACTTGTCTTTTCCACCTTTTCTTTTTGCACTTGTCACACGACACCAACAACAACATTGCTTCTAAAACTGATAATTCGAACAAATTTAAGATTATAAATTAATCCTCTTATTAGAAACTAAACTATACTTCCTGAAAGAAAAACTAAACAAAGTTTTATTATGGAATTTTGCGATATTCTCTTTGTATTAACTTTTCATTGTCTGTATTCGGCTTCATTTTGAAAGGAGCTCATAAAATATCTAAATATTCCATACACACAAACACACACACTTTTTTTTTTTTTTGCCGAACAGTAAGAGGATAAAATCCAAAAATTCGGTCTGCATAGATCTACCATTCTACAGAGTGCGGCACCTAAAAGTGAATCCAAAACATAAAATATATAAAATAAAACATATAAAATAATAATATATGATTACTTTCCTTTATTCAAACTTGTTGGAAGTGCGCCCCGTCACCCGCTTTACCACGTATTTGAGCACACGTGAGGGAATTCCTATACACTCTCGTCAATTATGAAACCCTGTGGCTTCAGTGCCAGCGTCTTATACTCCCAAGGTTCGATCCTCGGGTCAGGCAAGGTCGACTCAGCGTGTCATCCCTACAGTGGGTTGATAAACTTAGTACCAATCATTCTTGGGAACTAAGCACTGGGGTTTTCACGTTAGGCTGACTACCTAACCAGGACTTATGTTTCACACCCCAGGGCCCTCGGCAATGTAAGCAGTTATGGGGATTGTAGGCCTCGATCCACACGGACCACGGAGTTTAGTTTGTCAATTATGATGCTATTGATGACGTCTTGGTTACTCATCTTATGTTCTTAAATAACTTTTGGATTTTTTTTTGTATGTTCTTCCCTTTAAAAGTTTCCACAATAAAATTCACAAATGGACAGGTCAAGCGACCGAGGAGACCACAAAACTTTGCTGATCGTTTTCTCAGGTGGAACAACCATGATCTGATGAGCGGGATATTGCATGGTTCTGCTGAAGGTAACATATCTGAGCTTCTCTTCTGGACAATTCGAATAAAAAACTCTTCAAGGATTCCCAAATTGAATCCACTGTTCACTGTTATCTGAAAGAATATGGGCCCTGCACATAAAGTTATTGCCAAAATTATAGTTTACAAATATAAAAATACCTGTAAAAAGTAAAAATGGAAATCAGTATTTTACAATATTATGACGAAATGGTTTTACGTGGAGCACTTTGTGGTACGGCAGGTTCAATGAATCTTTGCACTACATTTCACAAAACAAAAGTTTTTAGTTCAATCTATATGATCATTCCGTATTTTGAGTGATTAATGTGCACTTCGTTAAAAAAATGCAATTTGCAAAAATTATGATATATTTAAATTGTTTTTTTATTATTTACTCAAGTTTGTTCAAAATTCTGTTTTATACCAAGAAATGAAATCTCACACATAGATCAATTAAGAACAAACTCGAATACGGTACAGAACGATTAAAAACTTAATTACGAAGTTACTAAGTTATAAGTATAAAGTTGGGATTCCTTTTTTTTTTATGTGTTTATTGCAGTGAGTGATAATAATATTCATTTTTCTAGCAACTATAAATTTTTTGCAACTAATAATTTTTTAAAAATATCATATAGCAAATATCTTGGAAATGATTAGTAAAATTCCTATAGCAAACAACGTTGCTCACTTTTTTTTAAAAAAAAATATCCAATGAGAATGCAAAAAAAAGAAGGTATACGAAATCTACAAAATTTTTCCATCTCAAGCTCTTAAGAATAGATGAAAAATTTAAGAGGGAAAAAAAATCAGGCAAGCTTCATTCTTGAAGCGAAAAGAGCTCCGAAGATATTTTACACAGTTTCAAATAATTATCAGATTCACATTAAGTTCAATTAAACATTAATTACGGCTTAAATCAATTTCGAATACTGGGAAAAATCGGTTAATGATAATGTGACCAGACGTCCCGTTTTGAACGAGACTGTCCCTTTTTAGAGTTAAGAGTCCCGGTGTCCCCGAAATGAACTCTAAATGAACCCGAAATAAATGGACGCAAAATTGTCCCGTTTACTGAAACCGCGCGAAAAAATGTCTCTGAAGTTTGCATTATTGAACGATTGCCCTCATCCCCCTATTTCCGCTTCGTTTCTACAACAAAACCTTTGATGAGAAGAAAAAGTGCTAAATGATAAAATATTTTATTACTAAAAGTAACGCGAAAAGCTGCCAAATATGGTACAAAGATAAGATCTCGTAAAATTTTTCTTCAATTTTTCTCCTATTTCGCCAATTTTTCTCCTGAACATGCGCAGTTCTGTTCTTCCAGACTTGGTTTAGTTCTACGGGGTGGACTGCAGACAAACGTATTATTCGTTCGCCCACTTCTCGATACTTCTTTTGTTGTTGTTTGATACTCGTATACCTAGTAAATAATTTAAACTTCTTTTATTTTGGAATCATAAATTAAAATGCCGAAACGCAAGTGTACGTTCAGTGTTAACTTACAAGCAAAATATCCGTTTATCAAGCAAATAAATACTCCCTCAGATGTCAGATGTGAAAAGTGTCGTACAGAATTTAGCGTTTCCCACGGTGGCGCCAGTGATATTGAACAGCATTTAAAGTCTGAAAAACATAAAAAAGCCGATTGTGTTGCCGCTTCGAGTTCTTTGTTAACTTTCTTCAAGAAATCGGACGAACCAACTTTAAAGGATTTGGATATCGCCGCGGCAGAAGGCGTCTGGGCTTATCACACGATACAAGAAAACCACAGTATTCGCTCTAATGATTGTGCGTCGAAATTAATTCAATCTTGTTTTGATCCCAAATTTACATGCGCGCGTACGAAAGCAGAAGCTTTAGTATTAAATGTTTTGACACCTACAGCAATGAAAGAATTAAAAGATGATCTTGATAAGTCCAACTGTATTACAATACTAAACGACGCTTCAAACAACGGTAACAAGAAAATATACCCTATTCTAGTGCACTTTTTTCAACCTTACGTAGGTGTGCAAGTAAAAATTTTAGATCTCCAAGACCAACCAGGTGAGACTTCTGACATCATAGTCGATTATTTAAACCATGAGTTGACAGATAATAATTTGACAGCAAAAGTCGTGGCATTTTGCGGAGACAATGCCAACTTCAATTTCGGAGGCGCGGCTAGGCGAGGAACTAACAATGTGTTAACGAAATTACTATCATCACTGAAAAAGCCATTGATAGGTATTGGATGTGGAGCCCATGTAATTCACAATGCAATAAAATCTGCTGCAGAAGGTTACCCTTTGATTATGTGAAGATATATTCATTTTTTTATCTTTTCATGATTCGAGTTGAAGCTCTAAAGGAGTTTTGCGCCGAAACTGAAACGGAATATCAACAAATGCTCGACTATAGCAAAACAAGATGACTTGTTCTTAAGTCTGCCTTGGAAAGGGTTTTAAAAATGTATCAGCCATTAAAAAACTACTTTTTGAGTATTGAAAAATGTCCCCTGTTACTAAAAAACTTTATTGAAGATCCCACATCCGAATTGTGGCTTTATTTTTTACACGCTCAGTCAGCAACTTTTCATCAAGTCAGCAACTTTTCATGGAAGGTCGGACTGTATCCGCAATTGAAACTGCAAAAGAGAAATCAATCAACTAAAAGACAATATGACTCAGAAACAGACCAATCAGTTTCTTCCATTTATGGTCCGTCAATTAATAGTGAAATCGAAAGATAATGTTACTGACATAGATGAAGAGGTATTGGATGAAAAGGGCGGCTACAGAATTATATAGAATGAAGAAGCCGTGAATATCTGGAGCAGTGGACTTGCTTTCTTACCAAAGAAATGGAGATATTTTATTGGGCAGATTTAAAAAAGTTCCCCGCATGGGAAGACGTTCAAAAATCACTAGATGTATTAATTGAAAAGGAATATGTTGACTGTAATAAAGATGCAGAAATTTTTGACGAATTTTCGTTAATTTTTAACTACATTACATCGCAGAAAATAACCGAATGGAATAATTTAAATGTTTCCACGGAAACTCGTTGGGTGGAAGTATTCAAACACTTTCAAGCCAACTATCTTCAGCATGAAAACTTTTCTACTTTAATTGAATATATTTTATGTTTGTCTGCTACAAATGCTGCACTAGAAAAAGTATTTTCTATGATGAACAAATTGTGGACATCTGAGAAGTTCCAGTTACAAATTTCAGTTCTAAAGGCGATGTTGATAATTAAAATGAATATAAAAAAAACGTGCCAAGAGTTTCATTCTTACTTAAAATCATCACCTGCTATATTAAAGCAAATTTGTTCCTCTGATAAATATAACTAAGCGTTTCGGGTATAAATATTTTTTAATTCGTAACTTTTAAGCTAACTTTCTTTTTCTGTATAAATAACTTTTAAAAAGTGGATTTTTTTTGTTGATTACCTGTTAATTAACCTAAATAAACCCGTTTTGAGTCAAAAAATAAATGGTAATGTGCCGTTTTGAGTCAAAAAATAAATGGTAATGTCCCGTTTTGAGTCAAAAAATAAATGGTAATGTCCCGTTTTGAGTCAAAAAATAAATGGTAATGTCCCGTTTTGAGTCAAAAAATAAATGGTAATGTCCCGTTTTGAGTCAAAAAATAAATGGTAATGTCCCGTTTTGAGTCAAAAAATAAATGGTAATGTCCCGTTTTGAGTCAAAAAATAAATGGTCACGTTAGTTAACAAACACAGTCTGTTACAAGACTATGTTCGCTGTCCGAATTATTCGCTAACCGATCATAGATGATTTACCGTAGATTTTTTTTCAAATCGATTAATTCGTTCTGGAGACCCTAAAAATGAAATTAAAAAAAAGATGTGTAGCTTCTCATTAAGCTTGTAGAAAATTATACATGCATATAGTCTTACATATTTATCAGTCCTTTTTGTTTTTTGTTTAAATAATATGTCCTATATCGATTGCTTTTCTCTTTTTTTTTTCTTGATTTTACAGAAAAATAATATGTCGTTGTAAAGTGATTAATCATATTGTTGTTGTTGCCTTCTGGAATTTGTTATTCAAGACTACTTATGGAAGAGGGAATGAACAACGAAGGAAGGAGATACTAAAATGAAATCAGTTTTGATTTTGAATGAAATCAAAACCGAAACTGATGTTCTACAATGGCTATAAATATTCTATTGTGGAAATATTTTTTCCATTATAGAACTTTGAAGTTCATTAGGCAAGCAACTTAATCCAAGGGAGATAAAAAACGATTTTTGATCCTTTGGTCGGGGCAACTCTGCACATTATGCTTCAAGATTAAAGAAATGTTCGTTATCCGAATATGTGTTCGTTGTCGGAAAACAAAAATTTTTCGTGAAAGTGTTCATTCTCTGATTTGTTCGCAGTCCCAACTGTTCTTCACACTGTTATCTAAACTTCGGAAGGAAACTATGTAAGAGTAGCCTATGTTTTAAGCAAGCTAGAAACTAAGATTCTGATGCAAATTTCATTTTATTTTTAATACACTTGTTCGAATTTAAGTGAGGACGAAAATCTAGCGATTATAAGGATTCTATCTATACAGATTTTTTATTACGAATGACATGGTAGCCAATCGAACATTGCACGTCAAAATCATTGCTTAACATTTATGACACTGTTTACCAACTCCTTTATTTCGCAACTCTTAATTAGAAACAACGGGAAAACGACTGGTAGAAGATTTTGTTTAATTGTCCCATTATGGTCATTTTTTTATCACAAATATCTAGAATGCGACAGGAATTTACAGATTTAAATGTATTCCGATCTATTAAAAACATCCACACTTGCGATGGAAATCAAATTTGCTAACTGTTTTAACCGTTAACCGAGGGTTAACTATTCACCACAGTGAAGGTTCAGGGAGCGATTGTTCGATCTTTAATTAAATTCTTAGCCATTCTCTGTTGTGAAAATGCTGTCAGGTCACAATTCCCAGCTGCAGCAGCTTATAAGCAGCTGCAGCTGTGAGTATGTAAAAGAGACTACCTTTACAGAAATCAATTTTATAGTGCAACTGGGATTCAATACCAGTATTTTGCAATTTAAGCGCTTAATGTAGGCTACATTTGTACTATTGTATACCTTATTTTATGGATTCATAGTTTTTCCTAAATTCTTCACGAAAAATAAGTTTAGCCTCTTTGTGAATCAGTATTTTTATGGATATCAGATTTACATATATGTTAAAAAACCTCTTACTTCTTCATACTAAAATCTGATACGTATTACTATCCTAACAATTCTTATGATCAATCTAAATTTTTAATCAACATCCACTTTGTGTTTCAGAGTAGTAAAAGAGGCAAAACAAATTTTCATATATTATAAAGGAGCGAGCAACATACATGTGAACTTAATATCATCATTCAATTTATCACAATTATTATATAAAGAGAAAAAATAAGAACATATTTATGTATATACACATACATAAATATGTTCTTAACAAAGACAATAAACTGCATCTTTCTCAACTTATGTATATATATCTGCGTATATGTGTAAGAAAGAACAACAAAACAAAATTTATTTTTACTGTTGTGTTGTTGTTTCTTATCATATCTTGTTAACTAGTAGGCTAAACCATATCCATGGCTGATAAAAAGTCCACACAAAATAAGAGGATAGATGCTAATTTTTAAATTATACTTTCACTCGATTATCTTTCATTGTGTATTTCCAATTATGTTCTCTCTGAATTGATTTCCAATCTTATTTTGTCTAAGGTGTTTGGATCAGTTTATTTATAAAATGTTTTATCTACTAAATCCTTGCACAGATATATTCATTGCATGTTTCCGATTGCTCTTTGATTTTTTGTGCAACATGACATTTTTTAAATTTAATTTTTATCATATTCTATTACGCTTCATTTCATACATAGGAAGGAAATTCTTCTTCTTATTTTTTGTTCTTTATTCCATCAAATATTTTTCTTTAATTACATTACAATATTATATTTTTCTCCTATTTATATTTAAAACATCATATATACTTCCGGTTAAAAATATATGTAGAAAAAGCAAATAATTCTGTTTTGAAAGAATTTTTACTTTCATTTTATTATTGTTAAATAAATAATCATGTTTAAAATCATTAACTATTTTTTTCCTAAATGAACAAAAACATAATTATGATTTACCATAACTGTAAGTGTAAAAACACAGAGTTGCAACTGAAAGTTACACCCATTGAAAAATTACTGGCAAACATAGTTCAACCTTATTACACGTTTACTCTCTAAATAGTTAAAATAGAAATATAGCATTACAGGATTAAGGAAAGTATAAAATAAACATGTGGATGTATATAAAACTGTATGCAATAACCATTTTCCAACGTAAAAATCAAATAATTTAGGATTTAAATATTTGACTGTTAATATTATATCCCACAAAAGAATTCCGAAAATTGCATGTGTCAAAAGCCAATCAGTTTGGGAAAATTTGGAATATGAATTGCGTAACAGTACACTTTAATACATTAACACAGCAAAACAACTTTTTGTAAAAATTGGGGTTCAAAATAAAAAAACATTTTATATATGAAAAATAATTCTAAATCAATTTTTTTTACTATTATGACTAAAATATGTACCTTTTTCAGTCTCATAATGCTAGAAACAAGTAAGAAATATTAAATTCTGAATAAAATGAGACTGCGTGATAAGCAACTATAGGAAGTATTGAAATAGAAATCAGTTTTACATAAACAGCCAACTACTTTTGCCCGTCAGATTATTTTGCCCAGGCCACAAATTTCAAATGAAGTATTATGAAGAAATTTCTTAGCATTTATTTTTTTAGCCAATAAGCTTACTTATATGGAGTGTAAAAAATATTCGACGTTATACTTTAGGAAATTTGTGGCTCCTCTAAACCTTGTGAAATCGAATGTAGCTCTTGAATCTTTTGCAATGTCTAATATCATTTGTTACAAAAAATAATTTACCATAAACTGAATATTATGTGATAGAACAAGCCCTTGATAACGAAAGCTCATTTGAATACACGACAAATTTATCTCCACTAACAAGCATGTGTTAGTCTTTTGTCCGCATAATATGTGAATTACACATTGTGTATTTCCCGAGAAATCGATAACGTCACCTACAAGAATAGACAGGTTTCATGTTAAGAAGACATTAATTTTGATTTGCAGAAACGTGATCAGAGTACATTCGGTTTAAAATAAACGTTTCAGACATCTTTACGTAAGCTCATACTAAAAAGCATCACCCTTGTCCAACAGCCATTCAGCAAATTCTTGACCTTTTTCTCAGAAAGGCCATTTATGGTTTTCTCTTTCTTCCAAACCAGCTGCAAGACCTACATTCGCTCGTAGCTGTCCCTTTCTTTAAGAGGTCAATTCAGAGAGAGAGAGAGAGAAATTTAATTCTACTAAAGAAAATAATTATATTTTTTGACGAGAAAGTTGTTTTTCTGAATTCGTCTTTTTCCACGCATTCGCAGATGACAAATCGGAATCTGACAAGGCTGTTTTGAAAGGTGTTTTCTTCTTCCTTACTTTAAATAAATTTTAAATTAGATTAAGTTTGTATCATGAGAAAAATTTACACATATCTAAAAAATGAATTGTATATAATTATATAGTTAATGAAATATCCTGTCAAAGAAAATATCATGATATATATTAATTTATTTTCAATATTCTAACAATACTACGAATTACAACTTCCTTAAGTTGCTATTTCTACTAAACTAAAAATAAAAAACAGTTCTTAAAATGGTTTTTAATGAAGATTTGTGAAAAACCAGAAAAAAAATTCATATTTTCTATGCACTCATGTTTGTCAAACCTTAATATCTTTGTTTATATATTAACAGTTAATGTTTTGTATTATTATTACAAAATAATATAAAATAATTCTCGTAACATTAAAGAGAATTTATCAAATTTAATATTCAAATTCGATGCCGAAAACGTGATGGTGGATTTTACATCGATATAATTCTATTGAAGTTTAATTAAAAAAAAAAAAAAAAGAATTAATCAAGCTTTTAGTAAAAACAAAATGCGTAGCATAAAAGTACCATATTATTTTCATAACAAGTTTGATATTTTTAGATTAAATGTATTATTATTTTATATTACTGTTTTCACTGATTTGAAAGTAATTTTGAAATGCTAAAAATATCATGTGGTAAAGAGACTTTATCGTGAAAAAAGAATGGATGGTTTTCAGTTTTGTAGTGAACAATCTACAATTTATTCCATACAAACTTAAAAATGGTTGATTTGCCACAGATAACGTTTTAACAAATTATGTGAAATTTGAATGTTTGACTAAGCTGCGATATAATGATCAACGTGATTGTCAAACACGATTTATTGAATATGCAACATTTTTAAGAACTTAAGGCAAAATTATAACACAGCACAACGAAAACGAAAAATTCAATTTAAAACAAAAATATGGCGTTCAATTCACCGTGACTTGTTATTTAACAGTATTCGAACTTGCTTTCATTATTGGGGAATTAAATACTTCCATCTTTGAACAATTGAAAGTAAAACAACTCTTTAAATTTCGCTTATTTTTTATGTCTATTTTCATAGTTAAGAAAAAAACATTAACATCCAAAGGGATCCCTAATCGAATAGACAATTTTAACCGATAACCGATAAAAAATCGATAATCCTTCTTTAACCGATAAAAAACCACCAGCAGATAAAAAATTTCAGATTCAGGACTTTACCATTAGTCTTCCGCATGCGATAAATGTCGTTTATTACGAATTCAAGGAAAACAAAACCAACAGCAGAACAAAATTAAATGATTCATCAACAATCATTTTAAGATATACCGAAGTGAACGTTTTTGCAACAAAATTAAAATAGTGAGAACAATTTTAAGATTATTTCTACCAAGCATTTTATAGCAATAATTGAAAGAAACACTGAAATTTCCAGTGAATGATTAATCATTTGTTTAAGTATGAAAGCTTATATGACTCATCGCCTCCAATACATTCTTAAAGGCAATGTGATTATTTCTGTACTCACACCCTAATCTCAAACAATTACTTGTTCAAAACTCCGTGAGTCCTGCCACTTACTTCAAGTGTCTTCTCTAAGCATACTTATCCCTTAACAGGTCTTTACTTAAAAAATAAAAACCGATTATGCACACGACAGCCAATTATGTCTTCCATATGGAACATGTCGTACGGTCAAATTTGTAATATCAGAGCCCTTATTAGGCGCATTTTTTTCATAAGATTATGTTAATTTTTAATTATTTATTTCAAATATTAATTAACAGATGGTTTTTAATTTTGTTAAATAAAGTAAATGCAATTTCCAAATTTAGCTCAAATGAATATTTAGAATTTATGAATAAAAAGAAAGAGAAGTATTTTAAAAAGAAATATATATATATATACATCGATCAGTTGTTTGTAAGCTCAATTTTTCTCTGAAGATGGCTCAGCATGTCCTTTTTAGGACCTTGTTCCAGAAAATCCAACCAACCATTTCTCTGAAAAAACTTTAAATACTCTACCGAAATTATTTAACATTAAATTTGCGATTAAAAATTTATTTCCTAAAATAGTTAGTATCAAAAACTAATATCATTAAAAGGCGTTTGTCACTACAAAGTACGTCGGGCAGCAGAACTCTCTTCTGAAGCTTTTTAAAAATCCTAAGACGGACATTTTTATAATGATCCATATTCATATGTTACAGGCTAAGAAACTTAAAAATCTTCCAAGAGTTTACCTAGTTAGATGTATATATAGAAATCAGAAAAGTAATATTCATATTCAGGAGGTCACCCTGATCTGTGGTAAAACAATGCCTTTCAGAACAAAAAGTGATGGGTTCGAATCCGGCTGTTGATGAACGGCGGGAGACAGACGTTATGTATCTTCCTTCTGCATGCATGTCCATCAAGGTGGGTGCTTTGGAGTCTTCCGGGTTTTCCTTGCCTCCATTGTTTCCTTCCCTATGCAAAGATCTGAAGAAAAGCAAATTATGTGGTGTTCATTGAAATGCCATACACATTTTTAATGCATTGGACTGTTCCAATATGTTGTGTTAAAATGTTCGCACCCTATTGTTCAACTGTCTAATTTTGGACCTGAGACCTCTCACATCAAAGAAGCACGATTCTGTTAACATGGCCGAAAACATTCATTTCTTAATAAAATTGCTGATAAATATTGTTTGTACAGAAGAATACAGGTTATGCATAAAATCAAGTCACATCGATATATTTTATTGTTCTGAAACAAATACAATGGAAGATATTTTTTTACGATGAAAGATAGATTCTCAAACGCTATCATTTTATATTTCTTAGTAAAATAACTTTGGTAAGTGGGAAACAAAGATGTGAATGTATAAATAAATGATAGTACTATATTTAAGATAAAAAAAAAGATATTTTTGATATAAGAAAAAATGATATTTTATTCTCTAATGTCTCCATGCCTACAAGAAAATTAATTTTTAACTATCTACATTTTTTTAGTATAATATACCACAATTGAAGTCGGTGGTTAGGGTGTTCATTCTCGTTATCTAAAGGCATCAGTTTGAATCTTTACTTAATCGAAGCTCATTCATGTTCGCTAATGGCAACTGGAGCATGTTAAATAATTCGTAGTGGCAATGTCCTCCATGTGAAATGATATCTCTGAAGTTGGGAGGCCGAGTCAGGGGCTTTCCGCTTGGTTCCTGCTTCTTAATTATGAAGGCCCTCTTTCGGAGCTACGATGACAAATTTACTGGGTGTTCCACCACATAAAGTGCCATCATTGTCGCCCCTTATAGTGGTGTAAAGGTGAAAATCCTAGTAGCCGGACGTTATGCGACAACGTATATCAATTATTCTAATTTATTTGATGTAAGTATATTTTTTCAGTAAAAAAAATTTGATTAAATGATGTTACATTGGTGACGTCAGATAAGAGTAGAGCTACGCAGGCTCCAAAATAGATTCTTTACGAGTCAAATAACTGTGTGATAATAAAGAAATCTAATATTTCACAAATAAATATTAAGTGAATTGAATTATTTTTAAATCAAGTGTAAATAAAATTAAAAATTCCAAAATATTAATGTAAATTTTTCTTTTTTAGTAATTACATTAAAATTCTCTATAATTTTGAACTTCCAAAACTGTTTTTTTTCATGTATTTTTATCCGAAATCAACTATTTAAGAAAAATTTTAGAAAAAATCATAAATTCTCTGGGAAAAATGCGTAAATAAAAAATTTGCCATTTTTCTCGTCGTTTAATAAAACATAATTTTTTAAAAATATCAAACGTTTAGTTTCTTTCCTAATTATAAATAACTAAAGGGGAAAAAAAACTGCGCAAAATATTTTTATATTTCTTTTGAGGTAACCTTACAACTAATTCTAATCACTCAAGGATTTTGCTTATAACTGATAATTAACCTGGGCCCGAAACACGGATGTCAAAATCCACGTGTTTTTTCATTTGTAATGCATAAAACTTTACTCAGTTTTTTTCTTTATGTGTTTTCATTTATAGAAATTTTTACTTCCTTTTACATCTTTAGAGCAGGTGCATAATATGCAAAACAATATTGATATAGGAAGCATTTTTCCTTAAATCATTTACACGCAACAAAGTGACATAATCAGAAAAATATAAATATTATTTTATAAGATTAATGCTAAATCTCAAATATTCTTGTTTTTATGAACGTGCATAGACAAGCTGATTAATAAAATAAAAATGATTACAAAAAGAAAAAAAAGATAAAGATTTATTCTGTTAATAACACACAAGAGAAATGAATTGCCGATTGAGCAATTTCAACCATTAAAATTTGCTGCAAACATATTCTATAACTTAATAATGTTGCTTTTATCATTTATTATTTCGTAAATAAACAACAACACCAGGGATTGTTAATTGGATGTTTTATTTGTCAAGTTGATTAACTCCACTGTGGAATTTCATACAATTTTAATTAAAATAGCTGTATATATATATATATATATATATATATATATATATATATATATATATATATATATATATATATATATATATATATATATATATATATATACAGTAAAATCTCGTTACAACAATATTTTAGGGACCAAATAAATATATTGTTGTAGAGAGGCATATTGTTATATCGAGGGCCCACATATTTTGAGCATTTAATAAGAGTTTTTTATCATTATTAGTTTAAGGTGCATAACATTCTACTTTTAAGTCTCTATTTAGAAGAAATTAATTTGTAAAATACTAATAATAGTGGTTTAAAAATTAAAAAAATAAATAAATAAGATAAATTCAGAAAATAAGCACAGAAATATTCACATACCTGAAAACACTTTTTATTGAAAATAATCCAATATTTTTGTTTGTTTATTCATTTTTTTTAACTGTTAAGTTCACCAATACTGTATGCATTGAGTCTAGTGCACGAAAATGTCCTTTATTTTTGGACGGAAGGCTTGAAAAAAATGTCCGTAGAGAATTCACCGATTGAAGAGCTTCCTGGGATGACAATAAGGACTGCGATGGACCTGTATTATCATCATCATCAATATCATCATCATCTTCATCATTGTTTCCTGTCTCATCAGTAATTTCAGAGAGAATATCTTCATCAGTAACTCCTGCAGAAACCATTAGATCATCATCTGCTGTTAAATAGTCTTCTATACTAATTCCAAACTTTTTACCGCTTGTTTTCTCAAGTTGGGATACGGATTTTTTGATGTGCAAATCCAACCATTGCTAGCTTTAAAAGTTTAGTCCCCTAGCATTGCTACAAATTTCCGTGCTTTTGCACATAATAAAGGTCCATTTATTGGGAGATTTGTTGCTCTCATCTCTTGAAACCATTTTAAAACAACAGCATTAATGTTTTCATTTGTCGCAACTTTCAGTCGTTTTCGCTCTGGGTTAATTTCCTTCGAAGTTACAGCGTCATCGATTTGCTTTCTCTTCTTTAGGAACGTTGCAACTGTAGATTGCGATAATCCATGTTTCTTTGCCGCATTATAATCTGCTTCATTCCCTCATCAATATCATTGATAATGTTCAGTTTATCTCGAAAAGATAGTTGCTTTCGCCCTGCCATCTTACATTGTTTACGATGGACTTGCCTATTTCAAAGGGGTGATTTGGAGAGGTGAATATATTTCTTGTAACGGGGAAAGCTGTTTTTGTTCCATACGTTGCAGTTATTATTAGTGCTTCTTTTCGAGTAGTTCGTAACTTTATATTCTTTCTCTTTCATTTTCGTTAGAGTGTGTTATAAAAGCTTTTTATTTTTTGTCCAATATGTCTGATAGTGATGACAATGAGCTGGATGACAAATTTCGTTCTTCATCAGGATCAGAAACATTGGAATATGATATTACATTTGATGAAGAAGATTCCGACTATTTGTAAGATGCCCGACGTTGGACACGATTAGCTGAAATTTAGATTGAAAAAAATCGTTATACAGAGGTTTATTGTTCTAGAGAATATCGCAATATTGAGGGAAGATTAACATTAGTTTGTATGCAAAATCACCGGGACCACAAAACATTATTGTAGTAGAGGGAGTTATTGTTGTATCGGTTATCGTTGTAGCGAGAATTTACTATATATATATATATATATATTGTATAAAAGAGAGAGACATTAATCTTAAAAATATTATATACTTTTTTTAACCATAAATTGGTTGTTTCTTTCGTTCTAGTTCAGATTATGGCTACATCACTTTATATCAAATCACACTTGTTTAAAATATCCATGGCATAATCGGAGTGTGCATAATCGTAACAAATATTTAAAATAACAAATTAATCAGTGAATTAGTATTTCTAAAGATATATACATACTTTTCTTCCTGCTGCCAAGCTGTTAGCTAAATGGCTGTCGGTCTAACCTTGGACTCAACAGTTCACGGGTTCGAATCCCAGTTCAAGATTGGATCTTTGTAGTGGTTCGGAATCCACTTTAAACTGTAGGTCCCAGTCTTTCGTGCAAAAAAAGTTCGTGGCACAACATACAAATAAATCAAACACAAACCAATTTTTCTTTCTGTTATTTGCTGATAAAGATTTATATTTGAATTTATTCGGCTGAGTATCAATATATATTTCTTTTTTCTAATTCACTTAAAATTTTGACTGATACTTAGTGTCTAGCACCATTTAATCTAAATCATTTTCCTAAGGAAACAGAATTATAAATTTGCATACTAAAAAAAGTTATTAATTAAAGAAAATGTGTTAGGTACAATTATATGATTTCATACATAATAAATATATATGAAATTATATAACTGTACCAACTTATATAATTAATATAATTTCATATATATATTTTTAGTTAATTAATTTCATAATTAGGAGAAATCAAGGTTACAATATATCGTGAAAAATATATTATAAAATATTTGGAACAATTCAATATAACTAGAAAAAATCTAGGAAATAAAATTATTATACCAATAAACAAATATTTAAATGTAAAAATCACATCCAGTTTCACTTGACATATCATGTACATATTTTAATTTTGAAACTAAAATGCCTGCATTATTTCTACAATTGTATCTATTAAAAATGGTGTTACAAATTTGCATATCTAATTCATACTTTCTTTTAAAAGCAGAAGTCTTCTTAATGCTAAAATCTATAATTGCTTAGCTTTACAGTTTTATAGACAACTTTTATACTCCGTATAATTTCCAGAATATTTTATCTTTTCTGTTTGCGTTTTCTTAGCTTCCGGTGAAAGCGGAAATAAATGAAAGATGTTTCGAACTTAAAGAACTTTTCTCCTAAAAAGTTCCTTATTTTAGGTTACTAAAGTCTAATGAATTTATTTTGTACACCCTTTAGAGACTGAAGAGTAAAGGGAGTTACTTATATATTTTATAATTAGTCTTTCTTGAATTTACTTACATTTATTTGAGTTTACTTAACACTAATTCTTAAAAATATTGACAAAAAAAAAAAAGAATTCACATATTTTCCATTGGATAGAAATTTCGGAAAAGAGCTTTAAATTTAAATGTGTTGCATCATTGTTCTTCCAAATTGCTTGAACTATTTTAACTTCTATATCCATCAGTGCATATACCTTCTTTCATACTTCCAAATTATTTGTTTCATTACTTTGCTGCTGTATTCTTAAAAATAAATTATATTATGTATTACTTGTTCTAGTAGTGATACAAAGTTAATGTTAAATTATTTATTAAAATATAAATCAAATGAGGATTGTTGACCGTTATGAATGTTATAAAAAGCAAAGTTATAAATAGTTTGTAAATGAAGTTTTCAATTGGTCCTTCAAAATGAATTAGTAAATAAATATTTGAGTAAAACATTCATATGAGGTCTTAATCTACCACTCTATTAAAGAGTATATATATATATATATATATATATATATATATATATATATATATATATATATATATATATATATATATATATATATATATATATATATATATATATATATATATATGCTGCGGCAAGATAATTTTCTTTTGAATTGCAATAACACAAAAAGTAGTAAAAATAATAAGGTTGGCGTAGTCTCGTTTCAAAGAGAAAAATCATAAATTTGTGTGACATTTGTGGTTCAGTCGCCATCATGAGTTGGAGTAATGAACACCGTGCAATTGTAGAGAAGTCTATTTTTCCGGGTGTCTGATTTCAATGAGAAATCATTTGAAGTGGCCATCGCATTCTCCCATTTGGGTCTTATGTCATTTCTTTTTGTAGGGGCATTTAAATTACGTGCCTATACTGACTACCCACAAACTTTGGGAGACCTGAATAGAAACATTCAAAGAGAAATGGCGAAAATACTTCCAATGTTGCAGCAGAGACTGATGACAATAGAAGAAATCTGTCCACCCAGCGTATCGTCAAAGGCGAACGTCACTTGCCCCATATGATATTTGGGATTAAAACTATTGAAACTAAAATTTTAAATAAGTAACTTTTTACTGCAAAATCAATAAAAATATATCTTGTGTGTGTGTGTGTAAAAGCAGAATTAATAGTTAGGAATTAATAAGAAATAAAAGAGAGAGATATTTTACTTCTTGAAATATATACTACCTATTCAACAATATTCGAATATACTGTTTTATTTATTCTAAATTCCTGACAAGCTCATCAAATCGATAAATACAGGGAAACGGGACACTCAACACTCACGTGTACAATGGACCAACTTGAAGTTTTGCGGTAAAAAAAGTGAGAACGGTTTTACAGTTAGATAACAAACTCAAAACCGTAACGGGATGTGGAAATTTTAATATTTGAAAGCAATGAAAAATTAAAATGTTTATCGATTATTAACATTATATTAATAATAGACGAACAATTTATTTCATCAATTATTAATCGAAAATAAATCACTAATTATTAATTTTCAGAAATGATTATTAAGTTTCGGAAATTTTTCCTTAAATTCTTATGAAAATTATACAAGTGATGGTTAGTAGAAAAATCTTCATATATTTATATAAGTAATTATTTTTTATTAAACCATATTTAGAGGCTTGGGAAAGAGCGACAAATACAGAGGTTATGGGAGAAAAAATCATTTTATAAAAGGTAAAAGGAAGTTCAGCGCTAAATGAAGAAGTATGCAAAATATGCGTGAGTCATTGAAAGTCAGCTACACAAATACAGAAGAAGTATTGCGGATCTAGACGGCAAACACATCTTCGTATTTATTTAATTCAGAACAAGATCCGAAATTACCTATCTCTGTCTTAGATCTTATCTTGTGATTAATTTTGAGTAAGATATATACTTTTCTGTCAATTATTTTTAAATTATGGTATAAAAGGAAGAACAAAACGTGCTAAAATATGCTCATTTTTCCTGTCAGTAAACGCCAATTAATATTTCGTATAAATCTAAGAAATCAGAACAAGCTTAATTTATAATTATTTGTCTTTTGAAATAAGAAAAAATAAAACTAGTTCTTTCTTTCCATGGGTGTATAATAATCTAAATTTAGTTTATTCTTATATTCCAAATATCTTTCAAAATAGTGAAAATTCTTTGCTACGATTAACATTCATCATAAAAACATTAAATCACATTTAATGCTCAATTTCCTATTATATTTATGCAAATAAATCAGCATCAATTATTTTTAAATAGTATGTCATCTTTCAAATCACATTCTTACAAAATTGTCAAATTGCTTAATGTTCATTTTTCTTAATAAAAAGTGAATAATGAGCATTCCAAGATAAATAATTTATGATTTATTTATATATATAAAAGCAAATGTTTTAAGGCACACAAAAGGAAGGCATTTTATTCTAGTTAATTCAAGGAGCAAATTGTTTTAATTTGAATTTTACCCACGTTGCATAATAAAAGAGCTTCAATGCAACAGAATTTGAGATGCTAAAATATGTTCAAATAAGATAATTAATTTAAGAAATAATTGGAAATAATTATTATGCTTATAATAATAAAATAACATTTTCCTCGCGTTCTGCTAATTTTTGATTTTTACCAAGTTAAACATATTAAATTAAATTTTCATATATCCCAATAAAATGTTAATTAATAATCTAAGAAACTTTAAATATTTATAGAAATGAAATATTTATTTCATAATCAAGTTTCTAAATATGTCCATCTTTAATTTTTTTATTTGTATCTTTAAATATTTTAATAACTTTAGATAAATTTTATTTTTCCCTCATAAGTTAATTTTTAAAAATATCAATATCAAACATATTTTATTAACACTGAGCTATCTTTTAAAAGCCATTTTATTAGCATTACTTAAGAAGTTTCAGCCAAAGTTAAATTACTTTCATGTTTTTAATTTCAGATTTATTTAATTATTAATAGTACTCAGCCAATGTTTCATATTGAATTAAATAAGACACAGAACAAATAAAAATAAAATTTTATTCAATAATTTTAGACACATAATTCACGAAATCTTTATAAAAAGTTAATACTTAAACTTTTTATAAAGATTTCGTGAAAACCTAAATAATTTTTTTTTTTTCCTCACGAAAATTCATAACACCTACTTAATAGGGACTATTGCTAACTAAAATCTCTCATGAATGTAAACACAAATCTAATTTTAAATGTGATGGTAAAAATTTAAGTTAATCATTGTAGTTATGTAATAATTATAAAAGTAAATTTTTAAAATTTGTTCAATGTAAAAATTTACTTATTTACTTTTATGTTTTATAAATTTTTTTTTATTTAGTTTGAAGTTTTAAATTCTTAATCTTTTAATGCATTTATAATCATGTATTAATTATTTAAAATTTGATTTTTTTTTATATATTTCTTACGTAAAAAAATAATAAAAAATTTCAAAAATACGGAAAAACTTGAAAAGAAGCTCCGCTATAAGTTTTAAAATTGTTATATTCAGTGAAATGTTAAATTTTTAAATTCGCTTATTAAATACAAAATTAAACTTTTGTTTCATTTATTGAATGTAAACTCTGTAAAATTGAAATTCATAGAAGAATCTTCAATTAAAGATTAAAAAAATTATTGTAACTATAACATTTTTTTAAGAATTTAAATACTTATGACTTACCTGTAAAAAGTAAAAGCCGAGTTTTCTCCTTCTTATCTTTTCTTCGCCTGAAGAATACTCCCGAAAGATTCTGAGAGGAGCGAGAAATTCCTCCGCCGACGATTATCAACACTACCCACTTAATGACGGCACAGTTACAGTGTTCGTGGCCGTCAAAACAGCCAAACGATTCAATAAGCAAATGAATGGAAAATCTTAATCGGAGATGGCCGTAAAGAGATGAAAAAAGTCAGGGGAAAAAAAAAGCTTACGGTGGGGAGGGGTGGAAAGAGAGAAATGGGGTTCAGAAATGTCACGTGCGGTGCAGAAAGGTCTTCCAAATATAGTCAAGGGAAGCTGAGAACCTCCTTTCCGCCTTCTAGGGGTGGCTTACTTACAGCCGAACGAGGTTTCGGGATTGCTAGTTTACAAAATCGTCTGCGTTTAACCAGCAATTCTTCGAAAAACTATTGCTCATTTGCTCGAAAGACGGCATTGGCAATTAAGATGGAAAAAGAATTATAAAGGAATGAAAACACAAAAAATATATTCGTCTTTTAAAAAGTCAGTTTTGTAGAACACTCAGAATTTTTTTTCCCTGCGCGTGCGTAATTTATTTTACTCTTGATTTCACATTTTCACTTTAAATAATTTATTAACTACTTCATTTTATTATTATTATTATATACACGTATTCAGTTTTATTTAAAATCTTATCTATTTATTTTAATGTACCATTTACTTTGTTTTTAAGCATTATCATAAAAGAGAAATTACACTAATTTCTAAATGTACTTAACTCATAACTCAATAAGTTATAATTGTTATCAATGTTAATTAAAATATTATATTGCAATGATAAAAAGATTAATATTAAGTACTTAGGATTTCTTTACATTTATTTTAAGTGACTAAAATGAAGTTTTTTCATCAATTTTCATGTTTAGTTAAAAACAATCTAATAAAATTTGTATTAATGATTTTTAATAATAAAGTATTTTTATTTTAAACGTACGATTATAAAAAATAAATTTCTTCCTTTTTTTATATTTTGTATGCGATTTATAACGGTGTTTAAAAAATGAATATGTATTCAACTAAAGATTTATAAAAATATTGACAAAAGATTTTTAATTAAAAGATTGGACAAAAAAAACATGTATTTTGTTGCGATTGGAACCTAATTTTAAAAGTTTTTAACTAAACATTTATTTAAAACATTTTACAAGCCTTTCCAAGTTTTATAAGAGAAAATAATTCCGTCTTGAAGATTAATTTTATTATATACATTATCGTACTGCATTAAATATTTACAAATGAATGGTTTAAAAATTATTGTCACATTAAATGTTTAAAATATTTAGCTTCAGATTCCGAAAAAAAATATAAAGTAGAAAATCATAATATTTTCTTATTGATATATAATTGATGTATATGTATATAATGGCTTACCTCGATTAAAAATTTTTACGGAAAACAAATAACTATTACCTTATCCTTGCGTTTTTTTTTTTTTTTTTTTTTTAATATTTCGTGAGAGAATTTGTTCAGTTAATAAAATAAAAAATAAAAAATTTTTTGATGCAAGATGTAAAATAATCAACAAATTATAGTTAAACTTGTGTATAGTTCCAAGATTCAAATTTTCTCTCAATTTTGAAGACAGGAAATTTTCTCAATTTAACAATAAGTATCTAAGTACAATAAATATCTTCATAGACAAAAGTATTTAAAACATTTTGTCAAATAAGCAGGATTCATTTCTTATCTAATTAAAAAATAGTTAAAATCACATATTCACATTTCTTAAAACCTATTCTATATTTAACATTTTATTACTATTTTGGCGACATAAAATTTTTTTTAAATGCTGCATTTTGTTCTAATCTGATTAATTATTTTTAAAGTTACTTTTTTAAAAATAAGAATTTGTTTCCCTTTTTACTTTAATAATTTATTTATGCCTTTTCTGTAGAAAATAGTAAATATTCAAATACTTCGCCATGTTTTATTTGGTTCCTATTATTATTAAGTAAATTATATATCAAAAGGATTTTTTTAAAGTTTAATTGCTGCTGTAACATTAGTTACATGTTTCTTTCCATGTTCACAAAAAACATTGGAATATGTCACATACATTAATATCTAAATTACTGTCACGAATGTCTTACTTGTATATATCGCAAACCAAAAACATTTTTGAATTTTAATAATATTATTTAAAATAAAAATATTTAAATTAGTAAAAATTATAGTTCAACAAAAAATATTAAAAATAAGGTTTCACAATAAATAAAATAAATTTACTAAACAATACACTATTTCACATATTAAATTAAATGATTAAAAAAAAGTTGCAGAATGGATAATAAAAACTAACATTAAAAGTCAATTGTAATTCTGAGACAAATCACTCCTTATGCGTTTGACTAGAAAACCTCTTCATTATTTATGAATAATTTCCTACTACATTTTATATTTTAAGTAATTTGTGAAGTATATAATTAGTTTTCTATTTATAAGACATCTTCAAAATCCTATCATAAAAGGAATCAATTAGAGAGTTGACAAAGCAGTTCGTATAAACCAATCACTGTGGGTCGTGGTAGTTGTTGGTTTGTCGCTCAACGGTCATTTTTTCCACACGAGGGCTAATTAGACCGGGACCTACGGTTTAAAGTGGATTTCGAACCACTACAAACATTCACACCCAAGGTGGGATTCGAACCCACGAACTGCTGAACCGAAGGCAAGAGGTGGGCCGTGGTAGCCTAATGGTTAGAGCATCGGCTTTTTGTCCTGAAGACGATGCTCAATCGCCTTCCACGATTAAGCGTGGTTCGATTTCCAATGCCGCCAAAGACCCACCGAATACATGCGATATACGTGCTCATTAAATCCGTGGAATTTAAAGTCCTGTGGTCAGTAGTTGAGTAATTATCATGAGTGTAATGGTCTGGAGAAAATTTCCTCTCCTTCAGATCCATATCAAAATTGGGGGAGTGGATCCTTTGGTGGTGCCATCTATCGGAGATTCTTTGTATGACTTTGATTATAGTCGTACTTTTACCTTCATGGTGCTCTAGTTAAAGAAAAACCATCCCTACTGTCTTAAATTCTCATAGCCAACGGCATAACTAGCTTTGCATGTCCAAATATCAAAAGTAACAACACAATCACCTGGAAAAAAAGTTGACAATAAAGTTGCTACATCAGAATATCATCTCAACTTAAATTAATATTAGTGTAAAACTCCACTGAGCCTTGAAGTTAAATTAATTGGAATTTTTATAAGAAATAAAATAATGTCGATGTTCATATAAATTTCATCCTTTCTGTACCTCTCTTCACATATAAAATAAACAAACAAGAACTGCCTCCCAACTTGTCTAATGGTCAGCGTGCCTGACTGTGAATATTGAGCTCAGGGTTCAAATCCCGGTTCGGGCATGGAAGTACTTTCTCTATAGCTATCCTGTCTTTGTCCTTTCTTTGTATAAATGGGTTGTGAATGGTTGCCTACCCAATAAAAGGGTAACTATGGCATGTGTGTACTAAGGAAGTCGGATTCCACATCTAAATATGGTTCAGTTGGAAAAAGTGGAGCAGCGCACCCCATAATGCCAGCCTAACTGGCAGGCGACAACAACAAAAAAGAACATTTTTGACATACATTTTAAAAAAAGATTCTTTTCAAATCGTGTTACAAATACGTTTTTCAGTAAAGAATATTCGCTCTAAATTTAATTTTACTGGACGTTATCTTTCTGTCATTTGATCGAAATATTCAATGTTTTAATGGCCATATGTGGAGTTTCCTATTGTTCCAGCCTATTTTAGAATCATGGGCATGGTTAGAAAGATGCATTTTTATTGTATTCTTCGGTTAATAATTATGTTTTTTATGAAAATAAAATACTTATATCCAATAAACATTTTATTGAATTGTATATTGTCAATTCTAGACTAATACCTTTTGCCATCTTTCCGTAAGATTCCACACTCAAAAAATGGTTAGTTTTTACTTGTAATAAATTTTATCTAAGTGTGGAAAACGAAATTATTTTCCGAACAATCCAATAATTTAATGTGGTTCCAGTTAAAATTGTACAATCACTCCAACTGCTTGATTGTCATACACACCATGAAATGTATAAACAAAATGAACTGAGTGAGTTCGATTATTATTGATAAAAATATGATATAAATATCTTCAGCATTTGTCTCATCTATAGATTTATGGTTGCATCTTCATACATGAAAACCATTCAGATTCCTTTCTGGAAAACGTGATAGCCAGTAGATCTCAGCTTTATTTTGGGATCTCTGTTTAAACCTTTATCTTTAAAATAACGGTGATTTTCAGTACTTTTTTTATTTGTTGCGTTTCACATCTTTTTCGGGCTATACGAATATTAGCTCTAAGAAAATTACTGTCCAAAATAAATTTGGACTTATCTGGGAACAGAGCAAAAAACTCCAGATTATTTTCAGTGATTTAAGTTTCATTCATGATCATTTCGACTGAGGTCGGACAATTAACATATGCATTCCGTTTGTTCAATGGTAGGATTATTAAAGTTTGAAGCGGCATGGTAACCTAGTGGTTAGGCTTTCTGTCCGGAAGTGCTGGGTTCGATTCCCATTGCCACCGAAGACCCACCGAGTACATGCGATATACCTGCCCGTTAAATCTGTGGGAATTGAAAATCCTGTGATCAGTCGTTGAGCAGTTACCATGGGTGTAATGGTCTGAAGAAAATTTCCTTCTCCTCGAGATTAATGTCCAAATTGAGGGAGGAGGTACTCTGATGGTGCTATATATCGGAGGAATCTTAAAGCAAAGACTTCGCGGTGTTGTGGTTAAACAAAAGATGCACCTTTCAGACTTAATTTCGCATTCATATTACATATTCATTAATTCACATTCTTAGTTTATTTTTCTAACCATACTAACATCCAACATATTGAAATATATTGGATGTTAATATTTATTCAAAATGATTTCATGTTATATTATTCTTAAAATAATATATGAAATCATTTATGTCTCATCTAATAATAAAACAGGAATTCATATAATTTAGAATTATTTCATATCCTAATTTATGTGAATTGAAAGTTTACATCCCGATAGACATTATTTTTTTTATCAGGTCTTAATTTTATTTCGATATTTTTAAAATAATTTCAGAATTTCTGACTCTACGAATATGATTTTACTCCTGTCAAAAATACTTTCTATTGTAAAAAACACATTTCTGATTATTGAAATACTATTTAATTTGTAAAGTTTCAGGAGACTGATACTATTGATGGAACAGTGATTTCTTAATGCATTATTGAATACACACTCAATTTTATATTTTACTCCCATATTAGTTTCCTCTTTTATTTTTTGTCTTGTACTGAGCAAAAATTGAAATATTTTACCTATTATAATTAAGAAAGTATTTTGGTATTTCAAATTTCACTTATCTTAGAAGTGAGTTAGTAGTTATAAGAATAGTTTGTTAGAAGAAAATTCAACACACGTGCGAGGAATTCTTTTAATCTAAACAAAGAAAACACTTCAATTAACGTCCTGCCAAGGTCAAGGCAAAACCAGGAACAAACACGCTCGAGATTTTTAGGTATTTTTAGCTTTTGCACTTTAGCTGTGTTTTAAAAGGAACTCTGACTCACTTAGGAAGATACTGAATTGAGTTTATAAAAACAACTGATCTATGGGCGAAATGTCAACATTCGAAAATATGAACTCTTGCGCCAGTTATGAAATATAATATTTAGATATTTTTCAGAATATATTTTAATTATATTGTGTTACAAGCTCCATTAATGAACATTTCATTAGCAATTACTCTTCGTTTAATTCGTCATTTTGTCATTGTTGCTCAAGAAATCTCAGACAATCACAATTTTGACGTTTTCGTAAATAAAAATAATAAATAATGAAATGTTGACAACAAATGCGAAATGTTATGAATATTTAGATTACTTCATTAACACGGGAGCCTGGTATCTGTATTTGGTATCTGTATTTCATCAGTACATTGTTTTTTCCCATGCCCGGATGCCCTTAGGATATATCTATTCAGCTGTATAATGGGCGAGGTGATGGCATCGCATGTAGTGGGGCATCCAATGGGTGTGCCATCTTGGCTCTGAAAGAGTAGGGACAAAGACAGTCTCACACAGGGAGAGAAAGGAAACGTCCATGTCTGAACCAGGATTCAAACACGTCACCTACTGCTTCGAAATTAGAAACGCCAACCACACCGCTATCGGCCAGTTCTTTAGGATACAATAATCATCAAAGAAAAATTAAAGTAATTTCTTATATATTATTGTCGCAATATTAATGTAACTATTGAAACTTTTACACCTATATTTTAATCAATGTCACGCAAAATAGGAAAGCCAAACATCACTGAATATGGAAAATATATCTAGAATTTCTAATAAATTTTCAGAATGGTCGGGGCTGGGCCTTATCTTCAATATGAGATTTAATTAGTGAACTTGAATGTCCTTACAAGTATTGTGAATTTAAAGACATCTTTTTAAAATAGAATATTCGGATTATTATTTTATTTTTCAAGTCCATAGAACTGAAAATTAAAATCAATTTCTGTCTGTCTACCACAAGAATTGCTCCTGTAAAATAGTCTAGTTTGTGGTGGTTGCTATAGCAGCAAGTCATAAGAGTTGTTCATTTCAAATGGGGGTTATAGGTGCAATGAATAGGCAATAAAGAAGTATTTCATGTCATTCCCAGGCATTTAGTAAGCAAGAGCTGGTGCTTTTCTTCTGGTTCCTCCTATTAAAATAAAACGTGTTTCGTTTTTATAGTAACAGACAAGTATAGAGAAATAGGTGCGATTTATTTTCTCGGTAGAAAAACGGTAAAATTTGCAATTGAATTCTGCGAAATGGATTGGAAGGAAATGTTTCATTGTAGAGATATTGTTTCTTTAACTAGAATTCTGCATTGGGAAAGTTTATCATAAAATTATGGCATTCTCTGCTTCATCATATGTCAAAATTTTGTAGAATTCCCATTAATTTGATAAAAATCTAAAAATAAACAACTTTATTATGTTAAACTTGGTGTGGACCAATAGTAGATACATTCCTTTCGTTTGATCTTCTTCGGGGCCCAATCAGATTTCGATGTTTTGATGTATACTGTGCTCAATAAATATTCGCCAGGCATAACATTGCAGCAATGGTGTGTTGTAGCGGGTAAAGAAGAGCATTATCTCTTAAGCTGAGATTTGATCGGGGTTAAAAAAATATAAGGCATTTTGATGCAACTTAGAAGAGAGTTTAACTGTTGGAAGCTAATTCGAGGGAACTGATCATCAGCAGCTCACTGGATGATCTTTTCTGGCATAATGAGTCTATTTATGAGTCACACAAAAAGCTCCTAAGTAACTACTGTGGCAAATGTGCATGAATAAAACAGAATCAAATACTCTCTCATTTTAAATAGAGATCTGGGATCTCCCATTCCTTAGAATAGGGTTCTACTGTTAGTGCATAGGGAGCTTTGAAAACACAGGGCTTTTGTTGTTACTAATCACAGATTATCTGGCAACTCTAGACAATCTCCATAAATACCAAAATATTGGAAAAGTCTAAAAACAATAGAGAATCTTGAAGACTCATCCTATTTAAAGTCCCTTCTGGGCCGTGGTCTGTAATAGGAAAATTCATGGTAAAGGGGAAAAAGAAACTTCATTTGGCTAAATTTCCTGAGGCACCATAAGGAGAAGATTTGCTTAGTCCCAGATGCCTGACTCTATTAGCTGGAGATAGAGAAATGGCTATCAAGCCTAGGGTGACCTCAGAGTTAGGGAAAAGTTTCCTTCCCTAGCCCTGGTGTTACCCAGTAAGGAAAAAACTCCCGATGTACTTTGCCCAATCTGTCCAGGAACATCCCTCTGTGCCATGGTAGCCTAGTCGTTAGGGCATCGGTCTTCCGTTTGGAAAAGCGAGATTTGATTTCCAATGCCGCAAAAAAAAAAAAAAAAAAAAAAAACGTGCGATATACGTACTTGTTAAATCTGTGAAATCGAAACTCCTGTGTTCGGTCGTTGAGCAGTTACCATAGGTGTAACGGTCTGGAGAAAGTTTACTCCCTTCCAGATCAATATCAAAATTGATGGAATGGATCCTCTGATGATGCCATGTATCGTTGGAGCTTAGAGCAAAGTCATGCAGAGTACCACGAAGTACTTTCACCTTCGTTACACTGGTTAAAAAAAAACCCACCCTACTGATTTAAATTTGCAAAGCCAACGGTATAGAGAGCATGGCTTGTACAAAAGTGTCATAAGTAACAACACAACACCCCTCCATCATGTTTAGGTAACAGTCAGAATTAGGAGGAAGCAAGGATTTTAACACTGCTTAAACACTCGCAGATTAACAGCAAAAAAATTTATAAGTTTTCTTAAAAATATTTATCTCCTATAATTGACATTTTGGTTAAGTTTTCACAGCAAGTGGATGATATTCAAGGATCAAGGGCAGAATATCAGAATAGTCACAAATTCTCACTTTTGAAAATGTATATTCAGGAAACAAAGAAGCAACATTTGTCTTTCCTTAATCAAGAGCGTTCGGTATCGAACCTGGATCCTCTATTTCGAAAGCATAATCCTACCTCTAGGGCATGGTCTGCGCTTTTAAACATGAGACTTAACAGCTTAAAGTCATTGTAAAGCATTTGCACATTATTATCTTACAGGAGAAAGTTTTCATAGAAAGTGGTCATACTTACATAGATACAGTTAGGGAAACTCCCGAGTATTTACCCTGACAGATGAGCATGCAGAAAACAGAAGCTTAGTATCTATTTTTGATTGTTTAACAAATGTATGATGGAATCTGCGATTTTCTAAGCCCCGGTTTGCACAAAAGTGTTTGATGATTTGGGATTTGTTTTTTGTTTAGTTTTTAGTATAGTCTCAATTCATCGTCGTAAGTTTATTGTACATAACATATAATAACTATCTATGCATCTTAATTAACATTTAAATTGTTAATCACTCACAGGTTCCCATTATTTAAATTACCACAAATCTAAAGTGTCATGTCATGTATTTACTGCTGCTTTAATACTACATATTATATAATTTATGAATGAAACAACGATATACTTTTCAGAATATATAAGATTTAATCATGAAATGTGAATCGATGAAACATTATCATCAATTGCTTTTTTTCTTAAATTTATCATGGATATTGTTGTTGTTGCACCATCATTCTTCCCTGTGCCTGGCTCTAAGTTGGGCTCTACTAGTTAGTGGATGCAGCCGGATCTTCGAAATTTAAAAGCAGGGACCAAGCATAAGACCCAAATATCTGACCACCCACCCTCAGAGGTATCATTTTACTTGAAAGACATTGCGACTCCAACTTATTTAACGTGCCCCAGCCGCCGTTAGGGAATACAACGGATCTTTGATTAAGATTAGATTCAAACCCACTACCTTCCGATAATCAGAACAACGCCCTAACCAACCAGGTAACCACGGCCTCACCAATATACACTGTTGCTGTTGCACCGGCATTTTCTATACCTCGCTCAGATGCTATAGTCACCATAAAGATATCAGTTTAAGTTATAATAGGTTTGCTATGGAATAATCCTCCCAATTGAAACGGTAAACAAACCATTCAATGTTTTCAAATCATAAAATCGAGCATTGCTTTATCAAAAAAATTCATTTGACAACATTCCAAGGAACTTCCAATGCGAAGGGTTCGCAAATTCGAGCCCTGCCTTGGGTATGAGTGTCCGTAGTAGTTCGGAATTGCCTTTAAGCAGTATGCCGCAGTCTAATAAACCATCGTTTGCAAAAATAGTCTTAGAGTGACAAACAAACCAAATACAGCGAGCGACCATCTTCAGCAAGGGCAGGTATCGAGCCTATTGCCTCTATGTAGCAAGAGCGATGCCTTTTTCCCATTTGGCTACCACATCTCTCTTAGAAAATAATGGTAGGAAATAAAATAACTCTCAAATGTTTTGTATTTCAAACATTTTTTTCCTTTAAAATGATCCCTTAAATTCTTCCATTTTATTTTCCTCATTAAATTCTTATATTTTATTTTCCTCATTAAAGTCTTCCATTTTATTTCCCCCACTATACAAAAATAAGGACAGACTAATTAAACATGCCGATATATCAATTCTAAAACAACAGCTCTAGGATTGCAATTGATGTTTGATAAGTCTCTTGGAGCATGCAAATTTCCTATGCCTAGCATGGCAACAATTAAACGAGAAAGTGAAGCGGAACTCGCACAATCCTCTCTTTCTATTCTCGGAGCGCGGAGAGGTTTGCGTTGGTGGATGGAAAACTCGTGGATAATGAGCCTCTGTGTTCCAAAGGGTTCAACATCTCAAAAGAGAGATTCTTTGTGTATATAAGGATACGATATCGCCAAAATATTAAATAATCAACCTTATTATATGTGTCTATGATATCAGGCAGCCTTGAACCTTTCTCAAAGTAAAATACATATAATTCAAAATTTTAAAAAAAAAAAAAAAAAAAAAAAAAAAAAACATAATTTATTTTTTATATTGAGTACGATGCTTTTCTTTAAATTTGAAATAATAGAACTAAATTATTTTATAATAATAGTGAAGTGAATATCTAACTCATTTCGTCAATATAAATTTTGTGAATATGATTTTTTTTTAAAAAAATTTAATACTTTATATAACGATTAGAGCAAAATGTAAAAGAGACATAATATTTTCCAATGATAACTGTATGTTGGTTTTAAATTTTTATTTAAATTTTCAGTTTATAAATTCATTGCATATATGGATAAAATTTAAATCAATATAAAAATTCTACAAGACTATCGATCTTAATTTTAAAAGAAATAAATAAATTTAATACAGCAGTATTGTACTGAGCTTATTAATCACCCCACTACAATTTAATAATGATTTTTTTTTTCTTTCTTCACCATGGAACTGAATATATTGTTAAAGTTTAAAATGATGTTAAATTTCGACTGAATCTAAATAGCTTTATAAATGCGGTTCAGTATAATCGATCACACAAAAGGTAATTTTTAAAAAATTACCCACAATATTTAATTACAATATAAAAATTATTTTTCAAAGCTATAATCTTTATTTGTATTAAATATATTATGCTTCACTCTTTACATTCAAAGACTTTAATAAATGCTATTACTTGAGAGGACATAGCCTAGCAGCAAAAGATTCTTTTGACTATCTAACGCATTTAGGCTTTCGATAAGACATTTCTCCGTTTGTGGTTTGCTTGATCTGTTGCATTGAGAATACTGAAAATTTCCAAGCACCCTCCTGACGCGCGTAATTGTATATAGAAGGCAACACCCCGAAGTTTATCCAGGTAGTAGCTAGAATCAGACCAAAAATTTTCGTTCCGAAGAACATGGTCATATTAATAGGTTATGGAGATCTCCTAAATGTGACTAAATAAAATCACTCCTGAACTTTAAAGACAGATTTCATTATATTTGTGTCATACTACTTGCAATTTAGAATGCCGGCCAATGGCTGAGTGATTAATATTCCTGACTGCTAGGCTGTTGGTCACAGGTTCGAATCCCGGCTCGGGTATGGATATTTCTTTCTCTGTGTGTGTTTCCTTGTCTTTTATGCTGAGATGATGTATGAATGTGTCCCATCCTTCAAACAGGTTTGAGGTGGAGTGATATGAGTGGGACGTGCCCTCCTTTTCTTGGTTCAGATGATATTGGTTGCAGAAAACATGAATCGCTTAGAACCAATTCAAAATGGCAATATTTTATACCGGAAAATCAACATTTTTAAAGTAAACACATGTTTCCAAATGGTTAAAAAATGAATAATGATGTCGTAAGCGAGGTATTTATTTTAAAATAGTTTGCTTACAAATTTTGAAATTATTAATTTAAGATTTTATAAATTAATAGAATTTTTATAAATTTATATGGTCCTTGCCGATTTAAACTAATTAGAAAATGGATGTTTTATCTTGTCCTTTTCATTTGACTTTTTCTTCTGTTCTGTTGTCCACGTGTCAATGGAAAACGGTTATTCCGCCTTGTTTGCTGCCGCTCAAAGAATGCGATAGGAAAGGAGGCAGCAAATTCGTCAATTATTCAGATTTAAAACGCCATCACAATACAATGACACGGATGAAACGTTATGTGATGTCATGGATATAATAAACCAATGAGAATTTGAAACAAAATGGCGTAGTCATAATCATAACTTGAACGAAAAAAACAACCACTTTATGGTTTTAAAAAAAAGTTTTAAGGGAAGTTATAAATGCATTTCTAGATATTTTCAATAAATCTTACTCCTTCAATTAAAAATGGGAAAGGATGATCTTGCAAAATGGTAATTTATTCTAAAAATATTTTAGCCAACTTCACATGTATGTATTAAAAACTGTAATTAATATAATTCTCTACAACTTTGAACTCTATTTTGGATAGATCTTAATGTGAAATTACTAGCTCTTTTTTTAATTTCAATGATTAAACTTCATTCAATTCCATTCCATAACGTAACTTTGTAAAAGTTAATCTTTGTTATTTAATTAAAGTTATTTTGCTTTCATTACGTATAATAAGTTCAAATGTTCTTTAGTAAATCTAGGCCAAATTTTTGTCAGTCGTTCTCACGCACCTAATTTTAAAAGTAAATGAAACAAAGAAAATCATTATATATTTTATGATTTCTAGTATACTGATTATTTTCTTTAAGTTCAAATTTCTGATAATATTTGTTTTTGTCCCCTTTATTGTTGCAACAACTCTAAAAAACTGAAACTATCATCGATATGGCACCCACAAATGTTAAGAAAAAATTTAAATGCTCTCTACAAAATCTCAGAACTTATGAAGAATCATAAGATATCAAGGAATATCGTCAATATTAGTGCCTTTATATAAGAGACTGGTGATATATTCCTGAATATAAGTCCAAGTTTCGAATAATTTTATCATTTCTAATGTCCAAACTGTTTGCATGCCATTTTTTGCACAAAGTACTAATTTTATAAGCATCACATTGCACGACAGTTATTTCTTTTTATTGGACATATATTTTCATTGGGTACGTGATTTTAATAAATTTATAATATTCCAAATAATTTTTATGCGAATACGACCTTTTAAGCTATTACTAGCTTATTAAAAAATTATCGTATTTTTGACATTATTTCCACTTATTTTGTTATTTATTAATAATCACAACTATAGTGACATAAAAAATAACGCATCAGATTTTAGAATTTTTTAATGAATTTGAATTATCAGTTCCAGTTCATTAACTACGAAATGCTGAAATTACTTAATTTTCAAACTAATATACTCATGCAGAGTATATTTAACGTTTGTTTAAAAACCAGTTAAATGTATAATTTATTCATGAAAAAAAATTAGGCAGTAAAAATATTTAATGATATTTTTTAAGGAGTAAGCACTTCTTATTTTTTTTTAAAAATACCGACACTCTAGACAAAATTTATATTTAATGTTGACTTAAAATTACACTTGATGAAAAAAATTGAATATGTAGATAATTGATAATTATCTAAAGTATTAGAATACTTCTCCAGTAATTTTACTTTTCTTATATAGAACTTGGAAAGTAAGTTGTTGTTGCTTTAGTATGCTTCCCTGTACCTAGCCCAGAATTGGGCTCTACCAGTTTTAGAAAATAAATAAAGGATATCAGAATATTGTTTTAGAATGAAAATTTGTCACAAGTTTTACTGCTTCTTAAAGAAATGCAAATAACTTTTATATTTCCATCGCTTTATTATTTCATGTAAATTCAAGAAGAATGACTAAAAACTAAGTGCTTTTTTTAAAATAAAATAAAGCATTATTATGTAAAAAAATTCATAATTTTTATATTTTTTAATACTTGTAAATTTTTAAAAAAGACTTTATCTTTAATAATGTATTAATTAACATTCTGATCGCGTAATTTTTTTATTTATATAATGTAACAAATCCTTTTGCCTTTTAATGTTTTATTTTAACAATTCAACACAAAGCTAATTATAACAATTATTCCAATTTTAATTAGTTTCACTGCACCAATAAATGGTCCAGATGTAATCTTCAGGAGACCATATCCCATTGATAACTGAGCTCTATTCCCTGTCGGACAGGGAAGATGGCACTTAATCCCCTTTTTGGGGATTGCGGCTAAGTTGTCACAGTTAATCCTATGAATCACAATATAATCATAAATTTTGATTCTTTGTATAATCCAGCCACAACTAGCTTTCTGACCAATAGCGACTCTCTAATGTATATTTTACTAGGGATTGTTTTATAATTTAAATAAAGTAACTACAGGAATATTAATCTTTTTTCAGAATTTGATATTATAAATAAGGAAATTTTTAAGATAATTCCGAAGACATTACAGTAATGAAATTAAAATCCCAAATTATACATTGCTGAGACATCGAATGAGAAAAATAATACGGTTATGGTGCCACTTATAATATAAGAATGGTTTGGTTTGTTTGTAGCTCAACAGCCATTTTTTGCATACAAGAATTAAATAGACAGGAGCTCACGGGTTTAAAATGGTTCCGAACTACTATAATTATTCAAGTCCAATTAAATAACATCGACGTTTCTTTATCCAATCAAAGAAGTTTATTTAGTACGCAGCTTCAAGTTAAGATCAGCATAATTTGCACTGTCAGTGATTCATAATGACCACATTCTTCCATAATGGGTTGGATACGTGTCCACGTTAATCTGTGAAGTCCACAATCCTTCCGCTGGTTTGGAGAGTTTTAGATCAAGTATGACCTTGTCACCTGAAAACCGTGGTTCAAAATGACGAAGTGCTTTTTTATGGACGACTGTTCCTAACACGTTAACCTTAAAGTACAGTCAGAACCAGCCTGCAACGCTATGTATACATCAGATTTATAAAAAAAATACTTTGAATACATCATTCTGGTGGAATAGTTTAGTATGTAAAAGCCATATTTCAGAAAATAAGTGTATAATTCAGTACATTGCGTCATTGTAATGCTATTTTCCTCAGTTTTATCATGTAATGTTGTTGTTCTCGTGTGCTAGCTAGGCTGGCAAATTGGGGTGCACTGCTCCACTTTTCCAACTGAAGCATATTTGGTGTGGAGTCCAACTTCTTCAGTACACACACATGCCATAAGGATTTGTTTATAGGGTAGGCAACTATTCACACACAAGGAAAGGACAAAGATAGGATAGATATAGAGAGAAAGTACATCCATGCTTGAACCGGGATTCGAACCCAGGACCTCCCTATCCGTAGTCAGGCACACTGACCACTAGACAAGTTGGCAGGCTTATTATGTAATAAATTACCTGTTGTAAGAACAGTAACGGTACAATCCGGGGTTCACCTGCACTGCTATGTGTAAGTGTGCATGTATATATAATCAAATGCTTTGAAACGAAATTATATATTTTACATTCTACAAGGAAAAACTCAATGCACTAAAGTAAGACAAGCCGGTTACGATAAAAATCAGTAGATCTGAAGAATATTCCTTGAAAAAATAGTTTAAAAGAGCGAAAGATTTAAGAACGATTATTACAAAAGGAGAGAATCAGCTGTTGGAAAATTTCTGTCCTAAATATTAGATAGCACCCTCTTTGGAGAGAAAATTGAGCTTTCAAACGATTTTTGCAACATTTAAAGACAAACATTTTTTTAAAACTGGCTAACTAAATTGTCCATTTCCCTAGATAATAATGATCATCTTTTCACAGTCTTCTAAATGTGCTTTTAGACAAAGAAATGAGCAGATCTCGTTGAGAAAGGGAGAATCGGAAAAACTTGAAGAGAATTCAAAGCAACAAAAGCCGCACTTGGCTGATGTTTTGTCTTATCGAAATACCCTGTATATGAGCAACCAGAATACTATCTGAATAGCACTCACTGTACTGCATATGTGTGTCTCGTATTTGCACAACATATGTATCGCACAAACGGTTACGATTCGATAGCACAATTTTTTAATTATGATATATAGCCGAAATGGAAACTAATTTTTCCAGTGGGGCCATTGTACAATACACGTAAGACATTCACTATAAAATTTTGACACATTACATAATCTTTCACATACCAACTGAATGCACCGTTCTGATATGTTGCAAATTTCATCATTTATTGGATAGTGCTTTTTAATCATTTGTATGTTTTGTGAAAATGTCTTCACAAAAGAAATTGCACCAGTAATTGTTTGTTCATCGACTTCTTTAAGAGCATTTTACTTTAAGATATTTCGTGATCTTGTTATTCAGCTAATTTTATAGATTTAATATTCCATGTGAGAAAACTATTAGTACAATGTTTATAATCTAGGTTAAGATAAATCACATTAGACCCATAATGAATTAGGAACTTAATATAATACCCAAAACCTAATATACAGAAAGCCATATATATATATATATATGACTTTCTGTATATATATATATATATATATATATATATATATATTGTTTTTATAATGAAAACCCAAGCTTTTCCAAATATTAGATGAAAAATTATTTTTTAACAAAGTGATAAGAGAAAAAAATTTTTTGAACGTCACTAGTACGACCAATTGGTAAAACAACAAACGTGTATAGTTGCACTCAATGATTAATTTGGAGCATATCAAGTGACAAATACACAAGCAATTGTCTATAACACTGAATAAATGTTTATTATTTTTTTTCAAAAAATTTGACAAATTATGTAAAGGAACAAACAAAAATTTGTATATTGTTATAGAAATTGTAAATAATTTCAAGTAGCAATATTTTGAGAAGTCAAAATGTCCACTTTTGAAGGGAAAAATATAAAAGTATTAAATTTCAGGTTTAAAATAAAATATAAACAAAAGATTATATTTTTTATTCTGTGCTGCTTGAATAGTATAAAGAGTATAACATAAATTAACAGTTATTACACAATATATAAATCAACATATATATATTATATATATATACACTGAATAATAAGACAGCATAAGCATTTGATTTAAAAATACACATACAGTAATACCAACAAAATAACAAATAACCACAAAAGTAATGCATGTTATTCAAAAAAATATAAATTTTATCCAAGAGAGAATATGTATATAAGCATGATGATGAATTTTCATTATTCAAACCAACAACAATGCAATTCACACAATGTTTCCAAATTTATAAAATATATAATAGTAGTCTTTGTAAAATTCACTACTTCAATTTCTTAATTTCATAAAACTTTCACACAAAAAAGTTCTTTTACATACAAAGTTAAGAAATAAAATTGATTTGAATCATATACATTTTGGTTAAACTTCTAAATTATTCTTTGGATTCATATTTTAAGATAGTTGTCAAAAAAGATGAAAATTGTTTAGTAGGTTTAAAGCTTATAATGGTATATTTTATAGAAATGCAACCACATGACATTCGTGAATAGTGGACGGCATATTATCTATAGATATGCATCAACATTTTCATGATCAAAAATCAAATTTCACAATTAACAATCTATAATTAAATAGAAATTGTTTATAACAATTATAACCTTTCCTTTTATAACATTCATGATGAAAACATACTTTTCTATGCAATTTTTATGCAAATATTTGTAAAATACAAATTGAAACTTTGAACAAAGGGAAATTATAAAAAGATTTAAATAAGAAATAGATACTAGGATTCAAATGCTATTATAACATGAAATATTTAGGTAAAATAATTTATAATTAAAGTAAAGCTTTTGTAAATTTATGATAAAAAATTTAAGAAATTTGTTATTATACAACTCATATGTTCACAATAGTCTTTTTAAAATTTAATTACATATCAAAAATCAACATGGTTTGTTTTAAACCTGATGTCTACATTTTTTTTTTTCTAATAAGGAACAGATTAGCACAGTTCAAAATGAATTTTGGACATTCAAGCTCAAAAGTGAGAATTAAAACCAAAATGGTGAACTGAATACAGAGCATAAAACATTCAGCTTGACATATTGATAATTAGCATTTTAATAAGTCATATTTTATGACATTAAACATGAATCTTTTTAATTAAAAAAGAGTAACATAAAAATTTTACTTCTTATTTTATCCACTAGTTATATAACTTTCACTCGTAGTTAACTTTAAAAATATTTATCTCATATAACATTGTAAAATTTTTTAGTGCTAAGTAAACATAAGCATATAACTTTAATTAACAGGAAATATCTGATTTTTAAATTTTAGTTTTTGTATTTATTATTAGCCTGTATGAAATGAAATGACTAGATAGAAAGTCATGAAAAATTTCTAAGAAAATCATGATGCATTGAAATGATGTTAAAAATTATCGAGAATCAAAATTTTGAATAGCATAAAAAGACAAAAACATTTAACACACAAAAACATTTATTAAGAAAACTTACAGATATTAGCTTGAGAAATAAAAAAAGGAGTCCCTGATTATTAACATGAATCCACCATAAGGTAAAAAAAATATATATATATAATACATTTTTGAAATTGAAAATAACTTTAAAAAAACATCCAAATATTAAAAATTTTTTTAAACTACTTTTTTTTTTATATTTTAATACATTTTTTAGCAAATTGTTAGTTGTTCAAAATGTAAGGAAGTTATTCATATGTAATATTAATGTAGCAAGGCAAACATTTTTATTTTGCTTTTGTTTAATCAGTATAAACTTTCACTAACAAATGAAACTGCAGAAGCATGTATTATGATGAAGCAAAATCTTTCATTTTTATTCCCTGAAATATCTTAATTTAGTCAACTTAAGCAATACATAGTACTAAAAACCCTAATTTATGGTTTGTTTTGCAACTATCACTTTTGGCACACAAGAGCTAATTAGATCGAAACAATTTAAAGATCCCAAACTACAACAAACCTCCAAGAACAAAGTGAGAGTCAAACTTATAATCTGATGCCCCTTCCCCAGAGCACAAACAAAACTTCATGGAGTTAATACATCATGATTAAATTTGATTTCCCATTATATGGAAGAACTAATTCTATACAACTTAAAATGTATTTCAGTGATGAAAAGAAATGATTTCAAAAACAATTTGGAGAATGTTACATAGTAATATCAGATATATGTATACTATGAAATTAGGTATTAAATGCTACAGCAAAATTTACTTTATTTAGTAAAGAATGCAAGTATCAAAAGTTACCACAATCGTTCACTTGGTCCAGATATAAACAAACAGAATTTTAAAAAAGAATATAATGAAAATCTTCTACTGAGATAATTTCCAGTCTAACACAATGACTTCAATAAACATTTTTGTTTAAAAATTTATACATGAAACTTCACTATTGAAAAGATATTCAGCTCAAATGCAAGAGAAATGAATATTTCTAATCTCTTTTATTCACATTATCATGTAATGACTGTTTATATGAGTTATAGAAACAGGGTAAAAAAATGCACTGAAGCAACATCTTTCATAAATTTTATGTTAAATTGAAATAAAATGTAAGTAAAATAAATTACATTTTCATTTAATTTGAAAGTAGAATATAAGTTTTTTCATTATTATAAGAATATTATTAATTTTAGGTTGCTACGCACTCAGTCACAATTTTTTTACTTCAAATTATACAACACATTTTTTGAAAAGTAAATTTAAATATATGAAATGTTATATAATAAAAAACTTTATTGAGAACAAAAGAATGAAACAAATACACAAATTAGGGGAAAAGAAATAAAAATATAAAAATGGATAATTTGCTAAACTTTATATTCTGATTTAATTAAAAATATTCTCTCAGACATTTATAAGGCACTTATCCTAATCTCAAAACTATGTTTCACTTATAACATATTAAGCATTAAATAGGCATCAAACACAAGACATATTTAAATTAGTAATAATGTGAGATTATTCTATGTATCACATTAAGAAAGTTTGCAAACTACAATAAATTAATAACTTATGTAAATAATTGAAAGAGAAATTAATATAAACCTTTTAATGATGAAAACAAAATCAACCTTACCTATCAAAATGCTAACTTTATAAGATCAAATTTGAAAAAGCAAAGCTATATTTGTTAATCTAAATATTAAAGACTAAGCAATAAAATTGCAATTACAAATAGTTTATGATAAAATTTGATATAAAATTTGCATTTAATAAAAATATCTTAAAAGGTGCTTTTTAAATATATTTTTACAAGTGCATATAATATTTTAACATTGATAACTAGAAATATAAGTTCAAAATAATTAACTCGTTTTGTGCAGTTTATCTTAACAAATAGCAACAAAAAGCTATAACATTTTTTATAAATAAAGCATGTAAATGTTTTACAATAATAACATTCAATTTACATAATACGAAATTTCAATAAGCCTGATATCAATTCGATACAACTGACTTTCATAATGATGAGAATGTGTAGCAAGTTGCAATTTTAAAAATAAAAACCAATAATCAAAAATATTAAGCTTAGAACTAACATCAAGCAGTATAAAAGAAAAACACCCATTTCATAATTAATTATCAAACATTAAGATAAATTAATACATGCTTGGAAAAAAGTTACATATTAAGTTTAATTTATTTGATAAATGCCATCTTTAATGTTTCTATATTAATAGCAAAATGTGATAACAAACCTTTAAATTCTTTTAAAAAGGTGACTTACAAAAATATGTGTGCATTCTAAATAATACAATTTAATTTATTCTCTCTATGGATCAGAAATTTCTTTTTGATAATCTTTTAGACATAAGATCATTGTATGTTTGTACAAATATAGTTAAAATTTACTTTTTTAATACTGCTTTTTATTTATTTATTTTTTTATCAAAATCCATTCATTTTTATCTCTAAAATATGAATCGAAAATAGGATACCAGACAATTTTTATAGAATACCAAGTTTATTTTACTTAATTGTTTAAAGTTTTATAGTATTTTTTCACAAAATTGTATATTAGCAGTGATAAAATAACTGTATATAATATACAAAAATATTTATATTCTTTAAAATTTGCACCAAATCTTATGATAAAAATGCTAACAGTAAAAAACACTATGATGGTAAAAAAAATTAATTGCATCTAGTTTAGCAGAACCACAAATAAACATAAGTTATTTATTTAGATCAGCAGTTCCTAAGTTATAGCATGTGTGGACTTACTAATATACAGAGACTGATCGTGAATACACAAAAACAATATTAATAATGGTGAAAATACTCAAATTACATATTTTAAATACAAACATTTAACAAATATATAATTAAAATAACTAATAAAATGGATAAAAATACAAAATCTAAATATTATCTCAAATATTCACTTTTTATCAACCAACTAAAAAAATGTTTTCATAAAAAGCAAACATTTTTTGAGGAAAAAAAATACTTGTCAATAGAAGAAATGAAGGCATGTTAGAAGAAATAAATAATTAGGAACTGCTGGTGTACTTTTCAGAATAAATTTACTTATCATTCAAATTTAATTAAATAGCAAATATTCTTATAAATAGATATTATAGACCTAATTTTCTAATTTTTCTTTTTTATGATATCATATAATACTAATTTTCTGATAACATATTTTTTTTCCTTTTGGCACATTTTACTTGCTTTTAGCAATAAATCATGCAGTGAAATCAATCTCACAATTCCAATTTATCTTTTTATATAAATACAAGAATATAAAAATCGAAATATTTTAAATATATTTCACACTTTCAAATTTCATGTTTTCAATTAAACTAATGATTTACATTGTAATATTTAATATGCATGGAACAAATTTGAAGTCCTGGATGCTTACAGCCAATAACAAAAGTATTCTCTTTAAAAAATGGTTTAAAGATTGCAGCTATTTAGAAAATTGTATGAAAATAATGTGTATATATGCACATCATAAAATCATAATTTATAAATACATGTTTAAATATAAGATAATTACAAAAAAAAGGACATAACATGAGGTGTCATTCTTTGATTCCAAAAGAAAATATGTTGGTATGCTCTTCATGAAATACATGATTGGAAACATTTTATGACAGCATTCCTAAAAGAAATTTTAAAATTAAGATAATATAACACAAATAATTGAACGTGCATTTTTTGGTACAACACACAAACGATTAATATATCAGATAGATATACAATATATAATTATATATTAATATGTAAATATATAATCATAAAAATCATAATACTAAAAGAAATTATAAAAACATTAAAAATTTTTTTTCAACATTTAATAGAAAAGTATATATATATTTACCCCATCCTCCCTAAAATAAATCCTAATGATTTGCTTTTTTATATACAGAAAACTTTATTCCAGTAATTATTTTTTTTTTAGCTAAAGATTATCTGTATATTTGTGATCCAAGTACAAAATTTATCCCTCTTAAAAATAACCATTCTTTTTATAATTTTCAAATTATAAAAATGGCAAACTCAAAAGTTTTTCAAAGGAAGAAAGCAAAATATGGAAGGAAATTCAGTCATATTGCATACCTGATGTAAGAAACAACTAGAGAATAATGATTAATTAAAGAAAAAGAAAATTATGAAAAAAGCAATTTTAAAAAATAATGAAGTGAAATTATTATTTCAAAAAAATTTTTAAATTAATAATAAAATTTATAAATTAAAGCAAAAGAGGCAATATTTCGAAGGAACCTTTTTCATTTTCCAGAGAATTAAAATACTGTCCATATCTTTGAATCTGGACTGTCTTTATAAAATATGTAAATCTAGAGTAAATCAATTGAAGGAGTCAAAATAACTTCTCTAGTTTTCTTACTTATTTTCAGTTGCTCATAGTTTTGTTATATGATTAATATAATATGCATTATAAATCATTATTTTCAAAAATATTGCAAAAATAATGCAGCTATATTTTATATCATTATACTCAAAATTTGATGATTTTTTCCTAATGTTTTTCTGTTTACAGATAATTTACAGTTATGTGTGCAATTAAGAATAAACTGTGACAAAATTTGTATTGAATACAAAGTTTGTAGTTTTCAACTATGTTAATACAAGCAGATATGTTTTAACCTGGCCAATGTAAAGGTAAAATACACTTTCAGATTTACACATGTGATGCCATTACCAAACTAATCCCATTGTATATAGATAGTGCAATAAAGGTGATAAACTCCTCATTGCATCTAGTAAATTTCATATAAATCTTATCTGAAAGGGTCTCTTTAACGATATTATTTTTATATTAATTGCTAGTAAAACTTAGATTTAAATTTAAAAAAATTTAAGAATAATTTTTAAATCTGAACTTTGATAACTTTTTAAAAGGCAGAAACCCATTGTCAGGACAGCAAAGAAATATCCCTGAAAAGATATTTCTCAATGTTTTATTACAAATCTAAGATTACAAATATTTCAAATGAATGTTTAGTACAATACAATTTCGAAGAGGTAAACAATAGTAATATTTTTCACATGTCATTATATATATATATATATATAATAAATATGAATCATTTCATTTTGAATATATTAGGAAAATAATAGCACTTATTTTGATTTTGTAAAATTCAATAATAGTTAAAAATATTAAATTATAATTAACAACAAAGATTAAAATTACCAATAGTCAGAAAAATTTTAATTAAAAATATTTATACCAGTGAAACATTTGTCAAAAACTTAATAGTGTAAAAAAAGTGTAATTGGCAATTGGTTAATAAGTTAACTGATATTTTTTAAAAAAAGAAAAAATATTAGTATACAATAAATTTCAATAAACAAATTTCAGTAAAAGATATAAACTTTCAGAAATTACAGTAAAAATTGTAATTCCTTTTTTACAATGCTGAACAAAGAAATTATAATTCTCACATATTAAATCAGAATTTGCAATACTTATAATTAAATGAAAATGTATACTTACCTTGCATATGGAATATATGATAGAGAATACCAAGTCATGGCAAGGAATTGAAAGAGACAAAATATAATAACCAGTCCAATTTTGTGCCACTAAAAGAGAAAACATTACAAATTATTTTTAATTTAAAGTCCTTATTTAATATAAAAATTCAATATTGGCTAACATTTTAATCACAATGGTTTTTACATGAATAAATATCCATGTATGTCTACTAAATGAAATGATTATATTTAAACAATATTATCAACATTTTGCGCAGCAATAGCAATATTGAAAGAATATCAAAAATATGTAAAATGCTGTCCATCAAGTTTTGCAATTATCCTTATGAACAACAAACTATACAAGAGAAATACATATGTTTCAAGATGCTAGAACCTGTTTCTAAATTGCTGAACACATTGAAAATTACTAAACTTACCTATTTGTTGATTGTGCTTCATTATTTTACTTATATGAAAATATAATTACAAGTCTAGCAGTTTTTCTAAGTTAATATTACTAACTGTTAACATATAACTACTAATAGCACTATCTTTAACATGAAGCTGCAACTTAATAAAATAAACTGGTCATTAAATCTATCATAATAATAGCTCCTGCCAATGTGTGTGTGCCTGCCTGTTGCTGGGGAAACAAGACTTGCTCCATTTTCATACAGGGGAATATAGAAGGTGCATGTTTTGAGGTTTTGAATGCATTAATGGTAATTTTTAAAAAATTTTTTCATAACTATTGAAATTGCTTTATATCGTATGTATTAAAAATTTTATAAATTAAATTTAAAGTTGATTTAATGAAAAAAATTGGTACACAAAGAAAATGAAATTTTATACAAAATTTTTCAAACCAATCATTTTATAACCATTTATAATTATTAATTAATGTAAATTACCAAATTTCAATGATTATTATAAAATTCAACATTTATTTTCAATTAATTTGGAAAAGAGAAGAAATTTAATAGTTGAAATTTTAAAAAAAGAAAATGTTTTAAAATATTTACATGAAAATATATATTAAAAAGCATAACCCATAATAATAATAATAGTAATAATAATAATAAAAACACACACACAAAACATTTAGAACTTCAAATCTGAGAATAACTCAAATAATAGACAGTATTTAAGATTTTAGAACAATGTTATATAAATACTGTCAATTCACAATACCTTTAACTCATATTTGAGATGGGCGCCTTTTGTTGTAGTGGCAACTGCCAGTAATCAAACTATGTGGTAGGAGTTATTCTAAGTTAGACTACTTAAATGAATATTTGATTAAGGCACATTTAACTCTGTGCTCGTCCTTAAATATGGACATTTTGCTAAAGAGTACAGAACAATACTACAGAGGGTAAAATGCGCCAAGCAGGCGATGAAGTGATGCAATGAGTTCTCCAAACTGACTGAAGTATTCGGATTACGCATGCATGATGTGCATTTTCAATTATGAGGTAACGTGATTGCGTGTCATGCAAATTTTGTATGTAACTGTTGAAACTATTACAGAATAATCTTGAAGCATTGAGTTTTGATAATCGATTTTTGGAGTTTGTGTGTTGATTGCGAAAATCAATAAGTATGGATGAGGATACATTGTTGCAGAGTACTCATGGAAAAAGAATCATCGGGAAAACATAATAGAAGATTTTTTAGATGCGATAAAAATGGTACATTCCCTGAAAAGTAATGATTCGGAAAGAGATGAAGATTAGGTGAGTTATTTTGTTTTTCATTACAAATTTAGAAACTAAAGTTTTTATAAAAATGAATGTTTCCACAAGTAAATGAATGTTTAAGTTGTGTGTATTGCGTTTTTCATGTTAGTGTTAGAATGTGCAGCGTACTCATATTTCTTTAATGTAGGCGTAACTGCTTGATATATTAAAATTCAAGTGAAAACAAAAAATAAAATTAGTTAATGTTAAAAATGTAGCTTTATATCCCAATTGCCACTGTAGTAGGTAGCGCTACACTGATGTTTTTTTTTAAGGTGGGCGCCATTGCTCGGTACATTAAACATCGAATTTAAATAAAAAAATTTAATTTGTTAACGTTAAAAATTTTTGCTTTATTATCGATTGTTACTGTATTACGTACCTGTACATTTATTTAAGGTGAGCGCAATTGTATGGTATATTAAAATTTGAGTTCCAAAAATTTCACTTCTAGTTATTAGAATTTTAAAACTTCTATAGTACTTCATTATAATGAAATATTCAAAAATTTAATATTTGGAATTCGGAGAAATGCATGATTTCAAGCTAAAGTTTGAATGTGATCGATATTAGTAAGTGGATATCACAGGTAGTGACATAATTTAGGTTGGAGACAGAGCTGTAGAGCACTTGGCGCGAACATTTGAAATCGCGACAAACTTGTATGGCTCTGTAAACTTTTCCCTGACATTTTATTTATTGTTGTACTAAAAAGCAGTAAAATAACCAACTAATCTTAAACCAGACTTTATAACATAACACTAAACATCCCACAGTACTCCTTTACAATTAGAAAAATCATTACAACAATGTAACTGAGTACTTTCACGTTTATTTTAATTTCAAAATAGTACACACACAAATTATATATATATATATATATATAATTACTTAAATAAAACTATAACTAACCCAGCTTCAATATGCAATGTTATACTAACAAAATGTATATTAGAAGCAAACTCAATTAACTTTTAAATAAATGATTAAAAAACGTTATATATCTACAGAATTAAATTATGTTATCTAGTTAAAACAGAAAAGAAGTAAGTATACAAATACTTTTTGTTAAATATGTTATAAATACATGGTTTACATTCAATCTATCCCAAATACTTTTTAAATATATGGACAGCATGAACCAAGTAGAATTATGCTTGTTTCTGATGGAATATCAGAATAAAAATAAAATATATATTTCAAACAAATATCAATTTTTAAAGTTTGAATTAATCAGTACTTGCATCATTTAATAAAAGAATATTTCTAATCAGAATCACATCTTTAAATATTTTATCATGATTTATTTAACATTATTTTATCCTGTATTTTGCCTTTTTTTAACAAAAATTAATCACTATAAAAAATAAATGTAAAAATATAAAAAAGAAAAAACATTATATATAATTGGTATTCTTAACCCCTTGACTGACGAATTAAATGGAATTTGATGCGACAAAAAAAAACCATTTAATTTCGCTTAATTGAACTACACCATCAATTTACACCATCATCCCCACTTTCATATAATGCATCCGGCTTATACATGTTACGGGGATTATTTATAATCTTTACTAAACTCAAATATTGGCTAGTATAACATTCACCGTGCGAGACTTCTGCTAAACTGAACTCTTACTTTCAGTGTGCTTTTTTAAATGAGAATCGTCGAACGAGTGAAGCAACTATGTAATCTAATTGTAACTTGCACGGCGTCCGCCGAAAGAAGCGCTTGACGAGTCTGACTCGTCAAAGTCTGTGATGGCCCAGGAAATCAATGACGAGTCAGACTCGTCAAAGTCAGTCAAGGGGTTAAACAAGAGTCAATCACTATTTAAAACATAAATCAATAATAGGAATAAAGTTCCCTAAAAATTTTCTTTTCAATAATAAAAAAACCTTTCAACAGTTTTATGGCAGCCATATTTATTATCTAAAGCTAAAAATTGTTAAAAAATTTAATCAAATTGGTTAAGTATTTCAAATAGCTACCTATTAACATTAATTTCAATATTTTTTATGACAAATCAAACAATGATAATAAAGAACTAAATAATTATTGCAATTTCAAGCACTATTACTACTAAAGAACCTTGGGAAAATTATTCATTATGAATTATATTAAGTAATAAAAATCATTGTATATTGAAATTAGTTTTAATACACAGCAATAATTAAAGATTTTGTAATATTACACTAAAATTAACTCCAAGTGCAGTAAAAAAAATGTGAGTATAATGTAATATGAAAATTAATTTCAATTAATACATACCCAAAATGCTGCACAAAGTGTAAGAACTAGAAAACCCTAAAAGAAAAAATTAAATAATGAATGAAAATGAAATACTGTATTCAAATGTTATTTCCTTTTTGCAATCATTTAATTTTTTTAAAGCATGAAATTATTTAATACATAAAGGTACTAATGCATCAGTATAAAATATGTGTGCCAAAATATTTTATATAAAATATAATTTTGTACCGTTAGCAATGTACGTGAAGAAAATTTTTTACAGTTCATTACTTTTGAAAATTTAATTATAAATACATTAGATGAGCTCTGTAGAATTAACAAGAAATGCAAATAGTACTAAAAGTGCTAAATATTAGTATTTCACTATTAGAAATATATAATTTTTTTCATTCACAATAAGATTTCAAAATAATGATTAGTTTAACATTGGTTTCTTGTTTCCATAATTAAAAATCAATACATGACGACTAATTTAATTGGGTTCTGTGGTTTAAATTGAATTTTTATCACTACAAACATTTAAGTAGATGAAAATTGAATGGTTTGTTGTTTAATAATTAATTTTTTCATAAGGGTTTATTTAGCAAAGATCTATATTTAACATGAATTAAAAAGCATTATAAAAATAAATACCCAAGATGAAAAGAAAAACTTATTTTGCTATTTATTTATCAAGATATAGATTAAACCCACAAACTGTTGCACTAAGCTAACAATAGCATGGTAGTAGGACAGTTTTTTAGAAGTGTAGTACCCTTAAATAAAGGAAGAGGGATGTTGCACTTCTGCATGCTTGTTGCTCAAGAACTTGGGAATTTTCACCATTTCCTTCTTTGCAAAATATGAATCTGGCCCACCTATCAATGAAAAGTCCTCCAGAGGCAATTTTTACTGTAGGTATTAAAATTATTTACATAACTTTAGGCTATTAAACTGTCCACTAAATATTGTTGCACTAAAAGAGGACTAATCATTAAGATTACAAAACTTTGTGGCTTAATGCTAAACATTGGAAGGAAAAGCAATAGAAAATTAATTTTTCAAATAGCTTAAAATTAACTTTTTGTTTTTGAACCTTTGTGTTTTAATTCATAACAATGCTCATTAATATTAATAAATAAGACATATATAAATAAGTATCATTTTAAAATTTTGAATTTTTCTACAATTTTGAGATGTGGTCATTAAATTACTTCCTAAATTGTCTATGATGGATCAATCCAGTTTCAAGTTCTTTAGGCTTTTAGACAAAAGGTTTTATAGGGTGGAATTGTCAGCCCCACATCCAACCTGGATTTACCCCCAGGTATGGATAGCTAAAGCACCTTTGGATTGCCAAACCAGTACTTGCCCACAAAGGAACAAGCCCTTAATTGTAAATGAGGAAGTATTACATGAAAAAAAATGTAAGACATCAAATCACTAAAGCAAATTGAAAATACAAGAATTTTCATATATATTCAACAAAAGATATTTTAACTAAGAATTGGTTAGTGTTTGAATTTCATGTAATATATGTTCAAAGGATTTCATATTAAGAATTTATTTAGCATTAATTACTTTCAATAAAAAGGTTTGCATGTTGCAGCATTTTTTCAGTTTTAAAAATATTTATTCCATAAAGTTGTAATGAAATGTATAAATAAATAATATTTTTTTAAGAAATCATATGATTCCAATAAAAATAATTCATTAAGCAGATTTTCCACAGCTTAATATAATGAGCAGTTATTTTATCTTGGCTCAAGTAGGTGAAATGAAGTTCAAACAAATAAAATGACATTTTCTTTACTTAAGTTGGTCCATAGCTCAGTGCTTGTATTTAACACATTATATATATATATATATATATATATCCCAAACCTCTCAAAATTGCAGCTTAATCAAATTATATAAATTTGTTTCAATTATTTATTTCGTTTTCAAAGTTAAAAGAATTAAAAATACTGTAATATTATAAAGTTGATTCCCTCCTTTTTTAATATTATAGTAAGACATATGAATTTAATATATTTAAGACAATGCTTTATCACAACTAAAAGTATCACAAATTTCTTCTAATCTAAAAATATCACAAAGTTTTTATTCAATCAAGCAGACCAATGGCATTTTTCTAAATACACTTAAAGCAAAGATAGTGATAGTGCAAGTTAGTAATGAATAATACACAGTAACTGAAATAATAAAATAACAAGAATACAGACATTTTAAGTTATTTTTTAAAATCAAGAAGTTACAGGTATGAAATCTTTCCTATGTAATTCCAGATATTTTAAAACACTTAATTCTTTTTGAAAAATGCTTTTTTCCAATTTAACCTAATTAAATTTGGTATTCAAGGAAACAAATTTACATAACACCAAACAGAAATATAACTATGTATTTCTAAATAAAAGAATTCTTATTCAAAAATATGAATTATAGCTTTTTGTCAATAGAGTAATAATTATAAAATGAACAATGTTATAATCTAACATACATACCAGCATTGATATTGTGGCAAGAACTCTTGTAGGTGCAAACATCTTTTGCAACTGATTACAAGGTCCCATTAGAAACATAGTACTGAAAAATGTAGATTTAGAAAATAAACAGAAATTACTTCAAGGAAAAAAAAAAAAAAACTATACTTTAAAAATTATACTTTAAGAAATATAATTCATTTATAACATTCATTTTGAAATATACTATCAATACTTAGACAAATCAATAGTTTTTAAATTATGACATTGAATGGAATATAGTTTTAAAAATGTTTGAATAAATCTATTACATATTGAGTAGTATTAGTAAAAGAAGAAAAGTTTATTTCTGAAATTGGACAGTAAAAATAGTTGTAAAAAATACCTTCATATTAAAAAAATATACATATTATTAAAATAATATAATACAATAAAATATAAAAATATATAGTGCACTTATAAATATATTAAAATTGTCTATCTAGTATGATTATATTTTTAGATGTCAAGAAGTTAAAAAAAGTAAAACTTAAAAAGCTATCAATGTTTTACTGATCTTGCTAGAAAATGAAAACATATTTTAAAACAAAGTTTAATTGATAAAAATACACAATTTTGAATTTATGGTCAAACTATGATGGTTTAGTTTGTTTATTACTCAACAGTCATTCTTTGTACACAATTACTAACTGAATAGGAACCCACAGCTTTAAATGAACATTGAACTACTACAAATATCCACGCTCAAGGTAGCATGGATATTCGTAGGTCTATGAAATCCAGGCATGGACTACAATATTCACCCACAAACTGTTGAACCAAAGGACAGAAAGCTAACCATTCAATCTGCCAGCTTCTCTGTTGAATTATAATGATCTTAATATGGAAACCTACCTAATATAGTGACTAATAATTATAATTACAGTTCACTTTTAAATATAACACTATTTAAAAAACATAGTAATAAACTACATAATTTTTGTTTAACACAACTCCACAAGTTTGATTCAAAATCACAAAATATTCAAAATTTTAAAAATTCAAGAAAGGAAATACACTTTTATTAAATAGATTTATATGCATAATTTCACATGGAACAAAAGACCATTAGGAATGCAGAAAAGATAAGTTCACTCAAAACTGCACTTTAACAAAGACATTTGCTTTGGATAACCAAAATGAAGGCTATAAGGTTTCTTTTAATATCTACAACATATTGGCTTGTATGCAGATTTTATTAATACTGTTTGCATTCAAGCATATTATCAAGGAGAAAACCCTAGAAACTACAATTGAGATTCACACATATTTCTAAGAATCAAATTACAGGAGTTTTAAGGAGTTAAATCAAAAATTTCCAGAAGGTTATTGACATTCATGTTAAATAACTTTTTATTTTAAAAATTATTTTTAGCCAAATATGCATTTTATTATATATATGGACAATATTTCAACTATATTTATAAACAATAGAAATAAATTGCAAAAAGGTAAAGAGAATATTTTTAATTTAAGTTAGCATTATATCTAATGATTACTTCAAAAGCCTTCAATGAATTTGGTGTAACAGGAAAATTTTTATTTAAATAATCAATATTCTACACTTATCTATTAATGTAAAGAATATTTCGCAAGATGTGTATAATAACCTCTTTTCAAATATAAATATATTTACTCAAAACAAATACAACTATTAAAATACAGTTTCCAGAATGCTATTGCTATTTTTATTTAATAAAAGTAATTTTAAATTCTTTTTTGCTTATTTTCAAACTCTTAAAATTATACAATTTCACATGCATATTCTAGGCTCTTGTCTATTTCTTTACTTATTCAATAGATTTTCGCATTTCTTGATCATTTACATATACAAATATAGGAAATATTTATTTGTAGGGCTTTTCCAGAGTCCAATGGTCATTGAAAAGAAGCTTTCCATTAGGCATATTAAATAATTTATTTCCGTCTTTATTTCAACGATAAACAAATTCATATCAATTCACTGAAATTATATGCGCCAAGGAAAATATAGAGAAACAAACAGAATCGATTAAATTCATCTGTCTGATTTCACATCTTGGCAATTACGTCACTTCACACATATGAATCTAAACATTACATCTGGTCCTGACTAAACTGGATCATTTTAAAAAATTGTGGCTGAATTGGATCTTTAATTTAGTCAATAGTTATGGAAACAACAATCTAATATTTATTGTATATCTAGTGGTAATATCAAAAGCTAATACTCAATTTGGTTTTCAGGAACATATCATACAATATTTAAAAAAAAAATTACCATCATTCTAATAAAAATAAACGTAATAAAATTCCAAGAGTAATTCACAATTTTTAAAGAGTCAAATCAAAATTCTATCAGTTTCAAGGGCCTTTTAAAAAAATTTCTAATTGTAGAAGTTTCCAGGAGAGCCTAGGCCTGTATAATATTTTTAGATAGGCTTGAATAGCATTGTTGAATAAATAGATGTTCTCTTTCTACAATTATATTTGTTGGGATAAGTGCTTGATTTTTGGTTTCCATTCTTTGACATGCTCATAACCAATAAAAGTTCTTAATAGAAAATAAACAGAGGATGCTTAAAAATTCTAAAAACTGTTTTTCACATATTCTTCTAGTTATTATATTATAATTAATATTATAATAGCTATGAGAATATCTATTATCATATGATAAATATTTCAACGAGTTAAATTTTCCAGTAACAGAAACAGAAAAAAATTTTTTCAATAAGCTACATTTAGGGATGATTAATAAAAAATATTTCCTGCTAGTAGCTACAAGTGGGGAAAAAAATAAATAAATAATTTTGTTTACAATATTATTTATTTATTTTTTTCCCCACTTGTAGCTACTAGTGTTATAGGAAAAATTAATTGTAGCTACTAGTGTTAAAAACTTGTAGCTACTTAATACTAGTGTTATAGAATAAAGTTATTATAGGAAAAATAGCAATACAAATAACATTTTAATCAGACTTGATAATTACATTATATTTAACAATTATTTCACTTCATTTTTAAAGAAAACTTATTAATTTTGAAAAATTTTTTAGAAAACTTAAATCTTTAAAAAAGAAAATTAACAAATAGAAGCCTAATAAATATATTATAAATAACATCCTAAAAATATGCCATATAAATTAATTTTTTAAAAAATTTCCATAATTTTTAATCAGAAATGTTTAGCAAAAAATTCCATTAGTATAACAAATAAATTACAGGAATTCTAAATATCAACTATATATACCTAGATATAGCAGTAATATTTCCTAAAGAATAAAATATTCCAAAAAGAATAAATCCTTTTCCTGGAATTGTTACACAAGCTGAACCCTGAAAATAAAATACAATATAAATATAAAAAGAATTGAGAATGAATTAAAATAGTTAAACAAAAGCTTCAATTATATTCTTTGTATTTAGTGTATTCATCATTATTATGTCAAACATTAAAAGTAATAATCCTGTAATTTAAACAAAATGAACAGTGCATATTTAATTATTTCTCCACATTTGAAGCATTATACATTACATCTATTTAATATTGAATACTCTCTTCAATATATTTATTAAAATAATAACTTTTATATACACATTAATGAATATAACACTTTTAAACACATTTTCAATATTGTATATTTAAAACTATTTATGTTTTTACATGAAAAAACAATAGTAATATAAATAAAGCAAAATAGTTATTTAAATAATTGAAACTGTGACATAACTGATTTAGAAGTATTATTAAGAAGTATTGAAATAAAAAATTTTAAAATATAACTTACAAATTAGCAATAAGTAACAAAAATAATTTTTTTCTCCATATTTTTATACAAAAAAAGGTCAAAAATCCTATTTAAAGTACTGTTCTACTAAGAATAGTACATTTAATGTTTTTGATTAAAAACAAATAAATTAGAAAATATTTTTACTAACAGAAAAACAACTAAGGAAATAATTGCAAGCCTAATAGTATAATTCTAAAGATAACATACAAGCAAACTATGTGAAACAATAAAAATAAAATTATAAAAGTTATTGAAGTCTTACCAAAATAGAAAACACAAATCCCAAAATAAAACAAATGGCAAAACCTTTAATTCTAGTGGACCAACTTAATGTAGAAGCATCCATAACCTGTAATAAATCTAACTTATAAGAAAAATAATTCTAACATGCATACCACTACAAATCATAAAATCATATTTTATACAAGCTTCTTTTAAAAAAATAATTTAAAATTAAAAATAATTTAAAATAAAAAGCAAATTTGAAATAACAAGTTACAAATAACTTCAAGCAAATTGAAGAGACTTAACTTTTTTTGATGAAAAATAAATATATAAAACATGAATTATACAAAAAATCTCAACTGGAATAACATTAAATATTTAAAAAAATTGAGCTTAATTAATTTTTTCCAAGTAAAAACAGTTTAATGATTAATCAAGCATAAAGCCTATATCATATAGTGGTAATATTCTATTTTGCTAGCATATTCAATCAATTTGCAATTGGTATTACTAAATTCTAACTAAATATCAGTTACACTATTTTGCTATTAGGATTTTAAAACAGGTCATATAAGTTACTTCATTCTTACATATAAATGCCATGCTTTATTTTTTTTTAATTTGTTACTGTTAAAAGTCACAAGAATATTTTTTACCAATTGATAATATTCATCATTAAAATTTTTGATTAGGGGATATCTGAGGCTACAATCTATTAAATACTAAAACATTTAATAATAATAGTTATCAAATGAAGAGATATCTTTTCTGATGATCTCCCCCACCCTTTTTTTTTAATATTTTACAAATTGAGGTACATTTTACTTTAGCTCTATTCCACATTATTGGAGTTAAGTTCCTCCTCCTCCTAAATTGAAAACAAGAAAGTAAAAAAAAAAAAATAAATAAAAAACCAGACAATGAATTTAAATATATTTTTAGTGAAAAATTAACAAATACTAAAACAATCTGAGAAATAACGCCTATATTTATGAAAACAGTATATGTAAAAACTAAAACAATCCTAACAATCTCGATAGTCAATTTATAAATACATATATAGTAATAATATGAAATCTTTTCTAAACACTTGAGAGGAAATGTAATATTCAAATGAAATGTTTGAAGATAATGTGTTAGCAGACACTGATAAAAGAATTTTCAATGAAAATGCTTCACAAAAGAGAAGTGTTTGGTGAAACAGAAGATCTTATAAGTTTTTTGAAATATTTGAACAGAAACACCTAGAAATTCTAAAAAATTGTAAAACATAAGAAATAAAAACAAATGTTAAAAATAAATATAAGAAAAAACAAACCTGAGTCATAATTCCCGATTCTTCATCAACATCATCACCACTGAGAGCCTTCTTTAATTTATCCATATTTCACAAATAACTGTTGATAATAATATTTTCAGAGTTAATTAAAACAATAAAATTTATGTCTCAATTATTGCAGTAAATAATGGTGTTTTAGCATAATTACAAACAATTACTTAAATCGATTTTTCAAATTAAATAAGCTTTACCTAAAATATGTAAAGTTAACGAGGGTTATATGAATCAGAAACTAATTATATGAGCTACATTTAATTTATTATAAATTAAATTAAAAACATACCACAATAATAAAATTTCCTCTTCAGAAATAAAAATTAAATATACTTTAAAATGAGAAATGTCATTGACAAAGAAAAGGCAGTACAAAAGTATTTCCTTAAAATTGAATCCTCTGAATACACCTCATAATCACAGTTTAAATTCAACAACAGATGTAAATTTTCAACTACATACGTCACGTGTCAACAATAACATTGATTTGCTGCCAGAAATATAATGTAATAATAAATGTACTAACAATTAATGTGTTTTCTTAAACAAAATTTTGCATCAATCATTCAAAATTTGTGAAGAAGAAAAATTGTATCAAAATTCATAATTTTTCTTTGATTAAAACATTATTTAAATATTATTCATTTTTTTTTCTTTCACTGCTTTTGTAACTACTAAAAATTGTTTATTGTCTGCAGTTTGCTACTGGGCTTGGCGTTTCATTTGGTTTGTTTATTTTCTGTAAGTACGTTATTTTATATTTCATAAGTAAAATGACTTCTTAAAAGAAGCTGCTTTTTATTATATCTTTTCCAATTGGATAGGAACTCGGGAAATCCATTTTTTAACATTAAATTCATATACTGTGCTTTCTTTTATTTTAAAATAAGAAATTATATTTCATCGGAAATATGAGAATAATTTGAGTTGAATCAAGAATAAAAAAAAATAATTAAAAAAATCAGTAAGACGTCTTCGCGTCTTTTTTCTTTGCAAATCCTTATTGTTATTTGCATAGAATAAACGTAAGACTTAAAAAAAAATGATAAATATGAGTTGGCTTTTTTTTCCTCTTGAAGAATACAAAACAATGAATATTTGTCGTGTGAAATTTCCTATTTTATTCTATTATCAAGGAAAAATACTATTAATAGTTGATGAGTTTAGAATTTCCGAATAATGAAAACTGGAACGAAAATAAGCCGCTTTCCAGTGATTGAATAAATTTATGATTTTAGGAAACTTTATATTTTATCTGTACCCAGTATTAATATTAAATGAGTAAACGACACACAACAAAAGGCAACAGTTACCTTTTTAAAAAATGTTATTATTTATTCGTTTTTTTTTAAGAGTATAAAGATAACTTTTTAAACATTTAATTTTAAATGTAAACAGTTTTATTTACAAATTAGCGCAAATACGTTATAAAATAATTGTTAGTTATAGATTATTATTAGCAAATAATTATTGTAAGACTAATTTTCATGTTCTATTTGAAATTATCTTTTTTCCTAGGAAGTGCTTAGTATTAAAATTTGACACGTAAGAATTGTTTTCTACCTGTGGTTTCTAAGTCTTGAATATTCTAAGTAAATTGTGTTGAATACAATATAAAAAGAGAAAATACATGTATGTAAAGAAATTTCATTTAAACAGTTTGTTTCATTCACTGAAAATTAGTAATCAGTGTTCAAAAATGAACATTTATTCAGAATAGTTTCTATTTATATTTTAATCAGATGATCAAAATTTAAGGTTGCCCTATTATTAAGCAATGAAATTACTGTATTTGGCATTTATCTATTTTAATCTAATAAAGATTTGAAAGCCAAAAATAGTTATTTGTTAATTCAGCAAAACATTTTGCTAGTTATTCATTAAAAATATGCATTTTGGTATGTTTTTATTTCACTTATTTCCAAGTCAACAGCTGTCAAAAGTTTGGTTTGTGTTTAAAAATGCTGCTCATGCAACCAAGAAGTGAGGAAGCAGTTTTATTTATGGTAAAAAAGAGGGGCATATTTTATAAAAAAATGAATGTGTTTAAATAATCGTATTTTACAGTTAAAAAATAATTTTTTATGTGTGTGGATCAATAAAAGTATGTGGATGCAAACTTGATTTGCCAAGCTGTAATTCTATTAGTTACTAGATTTATAGTGTCAGGAAAATAATTAACATCTACTGGGTTTTGTGAACTATATCTTGATATTTATACTACTAGTGTGTATGCTACAAACTATTTCTGTTTGATATTTTGCTGATAAAACATGTAAAAAAATATCTGACAACACTTTTTTTTTTAAATTGTTTTAACCTGTCATATTTATTACTAGTGAATAAGCTGCATTTCTAACTAGTATTTTTAATATGAATAATAATTGCTATAAGTATAGCTTGCAAAAACTTCCCAAATTTGCTGCTATAATTCTGGGCTCTGAGTTAAAATGTCAGAATTTTGTTATATCAAATTATGATTGGTACTCAATGTTCTATGAATGTACTATCTTTATCCATTTTGCAAATTTTATGTTTGCTTACTCATGGTAAATTTTAGTTAAAGTAAAAATTATCAGTACTGTATAATATTTTGAAATATAAATGGTTATAATATTATCAAACTTTATTTTGGGGAATTTGAATTTCAGCATCTAATTTTAATGTTTTGGCTGTGAATAGTAATCATAATAATCTTATATTTTAGAGAAATAGGCAAAAAAATTGCTGTTGTTATTTTGTCTTAAATATTTATAGCAAAAATAAATAGTTACAACTATAAAATTATTTAATTTATTAGTGTTTATATTTTAATTACTTATTTTCATTTTGTCAATATTATAATTTCTATTTTCCCATATTTGTACCTATTCAAAATTCATTTTGTATGTATTACCTCATTTCATTAATGGACATACTTAAAATTATTTTACTAAAAAAAGCTAATTATTTGCCAATATTTTTTCATTGACACAATAAATTATAAAAAAGAACATTGTGAAAATCAATATATGTAACACTTCTGACCATATGTTAATATAATTGATGCACGATGCTGATGAGATGAATGATGAAAAATTGGGTATTCCTGACTGTTACTGATTTTCTAATTTTGGGATAATCTTTGAGCCATATAATTTAATTGAATAAATAGATCATCAAATATTGAATCCTATTTAATTCAAGCACTGAAAAATATATTTGAAATATGATTTCAAATTTTAAGAACTGTTATAATTTGTTGAAAATCTTGGCTTGAGTAAGAGACTAATGGACCATTTAACCTTCCCTATTTATGGGCATGTTATAAAAAGTATTTAGCAAGTTGCGACATTCTTTTGTCACAGCACATATATGCACACGTATGTAAAAAAAAAAATAAAATTTTTGTGCTATAAATGCTGTTTGAAAATTAGATTAATGATTTTGGAAGGTTACATTTTTAAATTAGAATTGATACAAATTTAAAAATGAACTTTTAGTGAATAATTTTCTTGTATTTGCTTCTTAATGTTATGGGCTAAAGCTCACAATTTTTAATATTTAATATCAGTGACACTCTTGAAAGTTTATATGGCATAAATGATTAAAATGCTAATAATGCTTTTGGTACTTTATTTTATTGATGCAAAATTTGAATAGGCAATATCTTGTACAAATGTGCCTTCTGAAATTCATTTGCTTAACACCACTCTTTCTTATTATTCAGATTTTACTTTTAAACAGTTATAACTAAGCTAATTTATTTTATAATCAAAACTATTTTTATACTCTCTAATCTTTTAATTGATGATGATTTACTGATGTAATCTACTGATTGTTTTAAGATGTAGAATGTGATTTTCTTAACCAATTAGATCAACCGAGCTAATTGAAAATTAGATTAATGATTTACTGATGTAATCTACTGATTGTTTTAAGACGTAGAATGTGATTTTCTTAACCAATTAGATCAACTGAGCTGGCAGCCGAATGGTTAGCGCTCTTGCCTTCGGTTCAACAGTTTGTGAGTTCAAATCCCACCTAGGGCATGGATGTTTGTAGTAGTTTGGAATCAACTTTAAACCATAGGTCTTGGTCTGATTAGCCCTCATGTGCAAAAAATGACCGTTGAGCGACAAACAAACAAACATAACCAATTAGATCTTTGGAAATATTTTTGATGTTCAAGTGAGGTAGTTCTAATTTTTAGTCTTATCTCAAGATTATTTTAAATGTTATCTAAGAATTTTTATTTAAATTTGGGTTTTCTTTATGATGCTACGTTAAATAATAATTATAGTTACTAACTCACAAAAGTTATAAATATGTATATTGATTGAATTCTACTATGATTTTTAAAATCTATATTTTAAATTTAATATTTAATTACGGATATAGGCAGTTAATATTTTTGATTTAGCATTTCTTTTGTATTTTAGTATGGCTTTTTATAATGGAAGAAAGCACCTTTAGGAAGGTGCGGAAGGAAAGACCACATACAGAGAAAGAAAAATCTACTGTTATGACTAACAAAAACAGCGTAAGTATATAATGAATTGAGAAATAAATATGATTTAAGTTATTTAGCCTGCTTTAAATTTGTTTATAAAAATTTTATTTAATGAAAAAAGTAATTATAAAATTATTTGATAAAAATTAAATTCAAGATTGCTTTTAAAACTATTAGCATTTGTACAATATTATATATATTGTTATCAGAAATCGTGATGTATTTTACTTCATGAATTTATTATATTAATAATTAATTTGGTTAATCCATTCAACATGAAAATGATATTTTATTTATTTAGTAAGTATGAATGGATTTAACATAATCTAAATTAATGATAAATGTTAAAAGCAAAGTATGGATGAAAAATTGCTTTATTAGAGTGTATTTGGCATACATATTCTGTATTTTTGTATATTTAATCTAATCTTTTAAGCAATTCTCTTAATCTTGTAAATAAAATTTGCACTAATTTTTTTGAAATAAAACATCTATGTATGTGCCGAGTAAATATTTGTTATCATGAGCTTGTTAACTGACTCAGCATCCTTTGATGTATCCATCAACTTTCCAGCCTAAATGCAGCCAGTGACGTATTTGGGACGTTGCAGGTTTACCCCACAAAAGTGGCCACGATGTATATATTTTCGCACAGTAGAAACCACTTATTTTTTCTTTCCCCCTGAAGGGTGAATTGATGGATGGGTCTTAATGACTCAAACCCCACTACTTAAAGTCTTTTCTTTTCAAAACTGAGAGCAATTTTCATGGCAAATATCTAAATATTGATTATTTTCATGAAGATTCAACTCTTAAATTTAATATTTACAAATGAAATGCAATTTTATTAATAACTATTTTGTTAATTTAACTAAGTCTGTAATATAATTCAGTTAAATGATTTTATTACCAGAAATATTTTAAATTTTTATGTATTTTTAAATTTGTTTCTGCTAATGCTAGTCTTCTTTTTTAAGTTTATTTTTGTCCATTTACCTTCTTATCCTTACTACTTACATTTATTTTAGTTAATTCAGTTTTTATTGTTTTAATGACACTTTACAAACTAGTTATGATTGAGTTAAACAAATAAATTTTGTGAATGGTTATTATTTAATTTCCAAAAGAGCTCTTACCTGTGTTAGTAAATTTGATGGGTAATAATATATTAATAATTAATAATATTGTCTTAAGTTATAATCACTTAAATTCATTTAATTTATAGTTTTAAATATAGAAGTTATCATTTTAAAGCATAATGTAGCATGATGGTCATCTGAGTTTGAGCCAATATCATTATTGGCACACAGAAATGACACATCCGTTGTTACCAAATTTTATTGTTTGACTGACAAAAGAATGATGTTTTGTGTTAGCGCCATCTGGTGCGCAAAGAAATTAAATTTTTACATTGAGTATACAGGGTCGGAACATGCCGCCCTCCTTGAAATATTATTACAAAGAAACAGGTTACGCAACATACATATACAGAAAAGAGGGAGAGAGAGGAGAGATAAAGATTTTAGATATACAAAATAAATGCACATGAATGAAAAAATATATAACAAACACTTAAATAAAAGAAAGTTTTATGTGTTAATATGCAATAGAAATATAAATTTATACGTGTATAAGAAATGAAATTTATTTAAATTGAAGCATAAAATTGGTATTACACAGGAAATTAGCATAATTTTGTTATGTTTCTTTTGTATATATACCATCTGTGTGTGATGTTTTAAGCCTTACTAATCTAACATTATTGTCCAGTGTGCAATTGAATTATTCTACCCATTTTTCATTTTGTTGGAAGTAAATTGTCTTCTTTTAAAAGGCATAAATCATTAACTTGATAATTTTTAGTCAGCAGTAGCCATTTTGGCCTTTGCTGCAACCATGTGAGATATTTTTTATGCCAACGTTTCTAAAACTGTTGCTATAATTTTTTTTTAATATGCTGCCATTTTAAAAAAAATATTTGTATCAATGTAATTTTGTTCAGGAAGGCTTGTTATTGCCCTACCAATAATAGAATGGCCAGGTATCAAGGCTGATAAGTCATTTGGGTTGTTAGATAATGCAGTTAAAGGTCTAGAATTAAGACAAGCCTCTATTTGAGTTAATAATGTTTCAAATTCTTCATAAGTTAGTTTTGTCTCTTCTATAACACGTTTTAAATTAAACTTGATAAACTTTATGCCAGCTTCCCATAGTCCATCCATGTGAGGTGCACCTGGAACATTTAAAGGCCAATAAATACCAATTTCAGACATAAAATTGTTTACATTTTGATTATAATTTTTGGAGTTCCTAAGTTTCTCAATTTCCATGAGAAACCATTAAGTTTCTCAGTTTGCCCTTTGCACCAATAAAGTTTGTACCACAATCACTATATATCACTACATTTACCGCTTTGAGAAATAAATCTCTTAAGAGATGCAATTTGGAATATTAGAGAATATTTTTTATTTTAAAATAAAAAATATTCTTCGATTTAAATATTAAGATTTATGTGTTAAGAGATATATATTTCTTATTACATTCAAAAAATTGTTTTAAAAATTAAAATTTTATGCACTTATACACCAAAATTTGGCTTAGATACCAACATTTAACATTAGATCTACATTTTTAGTGCTCATTATAAGTTTTATTTATGTTTGAATATAAAATAACAGGCATAAAAAATAATGATAAGCAAGCAATTTTTAAGGTAAATTATTTAGTGTTCATTTTTCCAAATAAAACTTCTTTTGAATATGAATATTTTTAACAATGGATTCTTTTAATGTAATTCTACAAATAATTTCTGTAGAAATTTCGAATGGAAAACATTTATTACATAGTTTTTTAGGAAACTAAATAAGATAGTGTATTTTTTATTTATCTAATTATAAATATTTTTAATAAATCTTATTTAAGAAATGTAAAATGAGTTGCACTGCAATGAATTATTTAAAGCTATTTATAGTTTTGATATTCCTATGAAACTGATTACTTTGCTAAAAGTGACTCTCAACTTGACTTCCTGCAGGGTCCTCATACATGGACAGCTCTATAGGGATTTTTTCTAGAGAAAGGGGATAAGACAAGGCGATATTCTCTCATGTCTTTTACTTGAAATCATTCTGGAATGAGCTATCATGGTGTTAATACCAGGGGCAATATCTTCAGAAAATCTATTCAGGTGTTGGCATTTGCAGACATTGCACTGGTGGGCAGAAATATAAATTACTTAAAAGAAGCTATTGAGAGGGAGGCCAGACCAACAGGACTTATTATTAATCAAGACAGAACTAAATATTTCCTAGTAACTAGAACCTAATATACCCTACCACATCTTTTCATTGGGGATTATAAATTTGAAACAGTTGTTGAATTTATCTCAGTTCAATGTTTACTAAAATTAATGACATTCTCCCAGAGTTAAAAAGATGTTTAACTGCAGCTAATAAAGCTTTTTTTTTTTTTTGGCCTCCTAAGACATTTATTGAAAACTAACTTTTTATCACGAAAAACAAAGTTACTGATCTGTAGAATGCTTCTCCGTCCTGTTTTGATTTATGCTTTGGAGACATGGACTTTGTAGGTAAAAGAGAAGCTGTTGTTAAGCCTGTTTGAGTGCAGGATCTTAATAAGTGTCTTCAGAAGTACAAAAGGAAACAGCCTGCTGCAGAAGATACAACACAGAAATCTATCGATTGTACAAGGAGTCAAATGTTGTACTCAATATTAAAATAGACTGCCTTGATTTGATTGGGCATGTTATCAGAATGAAAAATAATAAAACCCTTAAAGAAAATTTTCTTAGCAATACCCATCAGCACAAGAAGATGGTCCAGGCTGAGATGAGCAGATGCAGTCAAGAAAGATTGTAGGGTTCTTAAGACTAGAGAAATTGGAGGAGAATGGCTGCCCCCAAAAGTGACTGGAAGAAACTTGTTCAGAAGGCTTTGGCTCATCCTGGGCTTGAATGCCATGAATGATGATGATGGTGATGAAATGAGTTGCATTTAAGCAGTTATTTACTACTTTATTTCTTAAATATATTTGGTTGATATAGATCTAAATATCAATCAAATATATTTGAGAATACTGATAAGTATCAAGGCTTGTTTCTATACTTTTTTGGATTGTAAAATCAGCCTGCTATATCTTAAAAAATTGTTTTATTATATTGCAGTACAAATTTTCCAATTTAAGGATTTAGCTGTTTTATGATTATAATTATCTTGAATTTCAAATTAGTAGATTTTGATTTATTCCTAATTACTATGTAGGTTCCATCTCCCAGTTCTGGTAAAGATAATGATTCTGCCACTAACACAAATGCTCGTCCAAAACTTGTCTTCTTCTGGACAAACGCAGAAGTATTGAAATGGTTGCGTCGACATTGTGAAGAGTATCATACACTTTATGCGAGCTTATTTTTGGAAAATGATATAACAGGTAGTAATTTTTCATTCAAAATGTATGATTACTATCATTTTTCAGCAAACCATTTATAATTTTTCTCTAAACATATATAAAAATTGTTTTAGGTCGATCATTGCTGAAAATGAATGATTCTACTCTTGAAAGAATGGGCATTAAAGAAAAGGAGCACAGGTTTTTTTTATGATTTTATCTCATTTTGAGCTTTGTTGCAATTTTTAATATTAATGAGCATATTTAAATTTAATAAAATTCATTTATTAGATAATAGTATTGTTTTTTTCTTCCTTGTTCATATATATCTTCCAAATTATCACATTAGTATCCTGTATTTTATTTTATTTCTGATATTGATTTGTTATAAGATTTTAACTATCTTCTTCATTCACATTTTAATCATATTTTAGTTAATTAGTTTAAAAAAAATTTTAATATATTTTTCATTTTATTAGATTGGTTTATGATTTAAATTATTTCAAAATAATGTTTTAACTCTTACTTTATGTATAATTATCACTAAACTTAAAATGCAATCGTGACCATAGAATATTTGAATTTGTTCAATATATATTTTTTACTTTAAAGAAAAAACATATATATATGTAAAGCATTTTGTTGCCAACAGTTTGTCTTCAAAATTTTTCAACGTATTTTTAACATGTATTTAATAGTTTCACTCTCTTCACCACTTTTCTTGCTTTTATTGACTTATTTATTTTATGTGTTCTTTTTTTCACTATTCTCCATAAAAGTGAGTAATATTTTCAATGTGAAGAAAAGCATATGTTCTAACAGAGTGATTCCATCAGCTATTAGTTATACCTTGGTGAATCATAAAGTTTTTAAGAATTAATAAGAATCATTGTTTCAAATTTTCCTTTACTAAAAGTAAGGTATATACAGCGGGTAATCAGTTACCAAACAGTTTGAACTGTGAACAAATCAGATAATGAACACTTTCACAAAAGTTTTTTGTATTCAGACTATAAACTAAAACAAATTCTAACGAACACTTGATAATTGGTTATTAATTTTAGGAAAGTAATCTGATAAAATATAAGCAATCTGGTCATTTTTACTGAAGTTTAACCAACAAGATTAAGTTCTGTTGTTGGCAAACCTGGAATTCTTGCTTTTCTGCTATAATTATTGTTAATTAGATCTTGATAATTCTTGGTATTTAACAGATGTTTTTTTGTTTCTCATATTTTGCTTCTCCCTTTAACGTTCAAGAAAAAGTATTGATCACATTACTCTTATGTAATCAGTTACTATCATAGCTATGTGTTTTTCTTTTTCCCTGAGAAATGTATTTTCACAATTATCTTGAAATGTTATGAAATGAATTAGTAAAAATAGGGTTTTATTTGCCCTTATTGTAAACAAATGTTTAAAGACAAAAGGCAGAACAATGTAGACAGGAGCAAGAATAAATTCATGATTGTTTTTTACATAAAAAGTACTAATTTTTAAATAATAAACTTTCTAAACTCAAATAAAGAAAGATACTGTTCACCCATTTCCATGTCAAATAGAATTAAAACTTAAAAAGAGTTGAAAATGACAAAAATGGATCAGTTGACGCTGTTTTTTATATATATTTTAATAAATCTTTTATGATTTAAATCAAATTAATTGCAAAAATTCTTTTAGTCCCAATCTGCTTCACGATAAATTGTGTTTATTATATAAATAGCGTTGAGTTATTTCAATTTGACTAAAATTTGGGTACTTAGCAATGTTGCTGAATTGTTTTATAAATGTTTAATATAAATTATAGAGTAACTTTTTCTTAAATAATGTATTTAATTATGCCTTATTGGTTTTAAGCTCAAATTAATTGAAAAATAATATATTATACTGGACTGTTAATTCCTTTTTCATTTTTACAGAGAAGTTATCTGTACAGAAATATTGAAATTAAAACTGAAGAGTGATATTTTAGAGCTGAAAGATCTACAAAAGAAAAAAGGCGAATAAGTGATAGTTTCTATTGCATATATTCCTTTTTTTTTTTTTTTTTTAAAAAAAAAAAACCAATGCATGTTTATTTCATATAACTATTTGACATTTTGGCTGAAAATTTTTTTTAGTTTGCTTTCAAATAAAGAACAAATGGATATTTTATTGTTGAAATGAATTGTGATTTTCATTAAAGGTGAATATTTAAATTTATCAAATCTTTCATGAATATTATACATCATACAATTTTTGTAAGTATTCATAAATGTATAAAATTATAATATAACTTTGCATTACTTTGAATTAATTTTTTTCTTACTTAACACATCAATATGAATAGCAGATATTTAAGTTTCTTTTTTTCCACATTATAAAAATATTATTACTACATTTTCTTGTTGAAATTGAAAGTTTTTGCATGTAATAATGAAATATTACATAATTTAGTAAGTCCTTCCATCATGTTAAATTAAATTCTGTCTACATTTTTAAAGATTCTGATAGTAAACTTTATCGCTTTACTGGTGTAAAATTGATGTTTAAAAATGTATCCTTTTCAATTTTCTTTAAAATTTATTTTGATTATCTGTTGTAACTGGTTCAGTATCCATCTATATATTTTATAATCCTCAAATTTTTATGTGGGCCATCATATATTTTTAAAGCATAAGAGTGTTTCTTAATTATTAAAAGAAAATAATTTACCCTAAAATGCCATTGGAATCTACAGTGGAATTTATTGATATCATTTTTGAAGCTAAGTTTATTTAACCATGTAAATTTCCATTAAGAAACTTGACCTTCTTAATTTGTCACGCAGTTAACATTCATTTTTAAAGTATACTTCATATTTTATATTGAATCTCTTGTGATGTCTTTTTAATATGATGAATTTTGTATTAGAGTTATGTGCATTTTTATTCTTGTGAAGTTCTATTTTCCTCTTCAAGTTTGCATATTAATAAAACCATATTACAAGTATTATTAAAAATTATGTTAGAGAAATATAAATGGCAAAATATTATCTTCAACACAAGAAAAGAAAAGTGCTTTAGAAAATAAGTTTTGGAGCTAAAGTACTCTTGTTATTTGATTGAGAACTTTTAAACAATTATAACCATAGTTATTAATTTTCTAAATATATCCTTTATTTGATAATTTGCAATACAATTAGATACAGTTTTTGTATGATTTTTTAGCATCTTTATCAGCACTGCAAACTTTTGTTGACTTAATAATACTAGATCAGTGACTGTCTGTCAGTCCTTTACAATTCTTTAGCCTCAACGTCTTGAAATTTCTTTTATTTCCTCTATTTCATCTATCTATTAAAAGGTTTGCCACTAGATAGGTTTGAATGGGTATTACAGGTCTTTTTAATTAAATTGAATTCATTACATCTGGAAATGTAACTACACCAGTGATTCCTATATTCTTCAATTACTTGGACAGTACAGAGTTTTTGTATATCATATTTCAAAGAAGATATTAATGAATTTGACATACCCTAACATTTTGAAATGTGATCTGAATATTCTCAATACTTCTCTTCCAAAAATTAGCAGTTTATTAAAGTCTATATTTGTACACACTGTACATTTTATCTGACCTGGATGGTGTACATTTTAATGTTTTATGCAAGTTTTCATTGCTATAGAAATGCAACTTATAAGACCATAATAACATTTGCTAGCCATTCAATTTAATTGCTGCTTATTAAATTTTAAAAATTCTGAGTTTTGTTCAAAGTTATTTATAATTTTTTAAAGATAACTTCAGGATTATTTAAATAAGGAAAAACCATTGATATTGCAAGTTCACAAGAAAAATGTTTGACATTTCAGTTGCCTAGCAATTTAAAAAGTGAAATTCCTTTATGCATTTTAATTAAATATATGTATATTATAATAATTCATATTAATATACTTGAGATTGGATTTTTATTTTATTGATTTTGTATTTTGAGTGATTTATTTACATGTTCTATGAATACAATGTTATGTTTATAGAGGCAAAATTTTTTTATTAGATACTTTAAATATAATATGTCATCAAAATATATTGAAATACCTATTACAGACAATTTTATCTGTTTCAACTTATATTGTGTATTTTTGGAAGATTCTAAATGTTAATTGCAATTTTAAAATAAAATTAGATAATACTTTTGTATTTTTCTCAAGTTAATCTTATTTTTATAAATGCTATGGATAAGTATTTTTATTATTTTGTCTTCTATGTGTTAAATATATGTTCATTTTATACATATAATTTTAGAATTATTAATAAAATATGAATATTTTTTAAATGTGTGTTTTACTTTACCTTAAGTGTAAAATTATTTTTTGTATCCAATCAATTCAATTATTAACAACAACAATAGAATTAGATATAATTCAGTTATATAACTTGTATTTTAGCAGTTTATTTCTGTAATATTTAATTTTCTTTATATATAGAATTCTGTTAAAATAAATTTCTAAAGATTTTTTTTTTTCAAAAATAGTATGTGATTTCTTTACATTACATTTAATCGATTTTTAAGAAAGGGAAATTCACTGTGACTGTCAGGATCAAATTTTATTTGATATTTACATATGAATTATGGGTTAAATCAGTTTTTCTATGCTAAAAATGAACAAACTAAATTTTGATTGTCATCTAAGATGTTCAAATAAATCTGCGTATATTATGCCAAACAAAATATCAGTATAAAGTGCAAATTTTATTCACATATACAAAATAAACATGCTCTTTAGTTTAAGGCTTTTAAAATCAAAATGTAATGGCACAAAATGAAAATCTATCTAAAGTTCAGAATTTTATAATTATATACAAATTGATGAATGAGTTGTTAGACATGATGCATTTCAGTGTGAGCCCACACGCCGACCACAAACATTTCAATGTCGCACTCATCTTGACCCTTCACTATTCTGAAATATCCATTCTCTCCCCAGTCTTCTCCCCACGAGTTTGCACACCTCTGAAAATGATTTCAATAAAAATATTTCAACTAATATGTATATTCTCTAAATAAATTCAAGGAAATCAAATATTTTCTAATTAACTTTGTTAAATTAATGTAAATGAGCAGCTTTTCAATTTTATTTTAATGTGTTATAAATGTTTATTCTTTTAAAGTAATGATTTTAATAGCATTGCTAATTGAATTCTTATACAAAGTAATTTTGCAATCTGTATTATTACAAATATATTTTAGCTGAAAATTTCTCTACAAAATGTATTGCTACAAATATCCAAATACTAATTCTCATGAATTGTTTTGGATAAGTTTGGATTGTACTGCATATTGTATCACAATGGTTAATGAGTCTGTTAGCATGATCTTTATGCTTTATAATGTTTACATTTTTAAGTAAAAATCCATTAATTATTGCAATTTTATTAACATAATTCAGAGGCATTTATAATTACTATATTTAACTGACAAAGTTTGATAAAATATTTTATATATTTGCACAAATTTCATTTATTTACTATATTAATAACATTTACATATTAAATTTAAATTCCATTTGAATTAAATCCCTCAAATTTTTAAATAATACATAAAACATTTGAATGAATTAGAATTTTACTTTAGTTTTTGTTTTAGTAATATTAAAATTTCTTTTTTAGTATGATAGAAAATACGCATTTGAAAGGAAACAAATATTTAAAAAAAAATGAAGTGTAATATTGTGAATTCATAGTTTTCGATGGTCATTATTAATAATTATTTTATTACCATAAATTTTCATTTCACAATTTAAACTAATTTGTGTTTTAATGTAATTTTACTTATATTGTGATTCTTAGGATGTATAAATAATCCATTATCAACATTTACATATATGAAATTACTTAATAATAAACAAGAGTTAAGTTATTCTTACCCAGTATTTAATTCGTTTTCCATCTACAGTATCTTCTCCCCATCTGCCAGAAGATAAATTAATGAAATTAATAACGTAACAATTTGTTATGAATAATATGTTTGTATTTTTATATCAATAAAAGGGTGATAAAGCTCCATCAATTACTGTTAATCAAAATTATAAAAATACTTATTAAATTTATAGGCCAAGTAAGATAATATTTGTCTATTTACCCGAACTCCTTCCAATTAATATACTTACAGTTTTGCTATGTATACATATTACAATAAATTTAGTGTTGATAAAATTTAAAATTAACAAAAAAGTGTTTAATTATATTTTGAATTTTTTTTTTTTAGATAATTTGAATATAATATATTTTTAAGAATGATCTTAAACTTTTTTTTCTTCAGGAACATTTTAATTGAGCTTAAGTTGATTATTACTGACAATTGTTCAGATTAAAAAGTTTATTTTCTAGTATCTTTGTAAAAATTTTAATCTTTAAAAATTAATTAATAAAATATTTTTAATTCTTAATAACTATTCCCACTGTAAGTTAATTAGCTCACTTATTGATTACATTAATTCATGAAACTACCCCTAAATTCAAAAGTCTATCAAATGATTTATGGCATAATTTAAGCAGGAGCACAAACCCTATGATTCGAATGGAATGCCAATCCTGTTGCCTGAAACTTGAAGGTAGCTGTGCAGTTAGAGATTCAATATGATGGTAAACACCACTTTTATATAAAAAGAAGTCTGGATGCACTCTAAATGTAGCTGAAATTTAAAAAAATATTTATATTTTAATTAATAGTGATTATAAAGGGATTGCTTCTAAATTAGACATGTTTAGTAACAATCCCTTTATATTGTAAGTATATAGTTAAAAAAGTAGTTGAAAAAAGTTATACTTGAATTAACATTTTACATTAAGTATACATATGCATCTTACCTTGGACAGGACCATTGAAATAAATCTCCCTCATTATTTCTTCTTCCTAGAAATATTAAATATTTTTTAATCACTCATAATTTTAAAGTGGTGTTTAAAAATTTATGCTATGAAAAATTTTGAATATAGAATTTACTAATAAAAAATGCAGCCTCATTTTAGTGAAACATCTTCAGAGAATTATTCATTGTAAAGAAGTTTTCAAAGGAAATAATACGTGCTTTTAATGGCATAAATGCAATATTTAAATAGAAAATATAAGGCAATAATATAGAAAATGTAATTAGGAACATAGTATTTTTATTTTGTACTTTTGTTTTAAGCTTGGTTGCATTATCAGCTTCTGAAACATCTCAATTGGTCTTCCAGATGCATAAGAATAACATGGAGGTTAATTTCAGTGAAAATTTTATATCATGAAATTCGAAATAGCATAAAAGAACTCAATAGTACTTGCTAATATTAATTTTTCCCATAATTAATACATTTTTTACTTTTAAAAATTTTATCTATGCAATAAAGACCAAAATTGCAATATTTAAGCAAATGTCTAAATCTATATTTTCATAAGAAAGATTTTCAGGCAGCAAAATTCTTCTAATGTAAACTAGAGTTTAATGTATTGTTTAGATATTAGAAAAAATAAGAACAATGAGTCTCATAAAAAAAAACTTGTTTTGTAAAAGTATTCTCAATAATTTTTAAATGCCTTGAACACATACACAGATGTTGAACATTTGTGTATTTCATGTAAGTATATATTTATAAAAAATAATTTTATTAAATGAAAAATTACACTTTTTTCATGTAAATCTGAAAAATTAATTTTTGCATTAAAATTATTGCAATTAAATTATAAAATAAAATAGATTTTGCTTTATATAGCCTCTTTGTATCATATTATCATTTATCTATTATTCATTGACTAACTATTATCTATTTCTCATTCATTTCATAGTGGTTTTAAAAAATATAACATTAAAATACTCTAGATCTACTGTAAAAATAATTATAATTAAATAAATAAAAGGAAATATTCAAAATCAATTGCATTATATAGAAATTAATCTTTAAATGTTGTAAGTTTTAAATTTTGACACCAGGCTTTTAAATTGTCTTGTATATTTGTGATTGCTTTGTTTTTAATATTTGACTTTTTGTATACAACCATTACATAATGATATTTTGTTTTTGAAAGAGTAATTCTAGAAAAAAGTAGCACAATAAATCTTTGACATATTTCATTTTTTCAAAAAATATATAAATATTTTAAAGATGGGCGAGTATCTTTTTTTTAGTTTGAGCTCTCTTATTTCAGCTGTTTTGTTTTGAACAAAATTAGTTTTGTGAATATTAAATTATTTCAAGAAATTACTTATTAATTACAACTTGAAATGGGCATTGTTTGAAAGAAATCAATCTAAATTTGCGATTTTTGGTTTCTTGGAGTTTAGAGTAAAGTACATTATTCTATTGCTGAGGTAGATTTCAAATTTAAAGAGAGTTAAGTAATTATAAAACAAAATTCATCATTTATTTGACATATTAATATAAATTTTATTAAAGAAATTATGTTTTTACAATTTTTCTACATGTTTTAAAATGCATACATCGTTTTTTCTTAATACCTCCAGAAATGACAATAATAACCTACGTTTTGGGTAAGTAAGTCTAAAAGTAAGATTGTTACTCTCTGTTCTCCGATTGATATGGGAATTTTTTCCAATGGCAATGAGCTCAAAGATGTCATTGGCTTTAGAAGAAAACCCTTTAAATATATGACATAAAAATAAAATATTTAGAATAATGGCTCTGATCTTAAGCATATGAGCTTAGATTTTCAAAGAAAAATCCTGTTCTTCAATCAACCTATTTCAGAATATTAGAAGTGGTTTTCACAGTGGTTGTCTGCTATTGAAGTTACATGTTTCAATAATGTTAACATTTATTTTTGCAATAGTGATTTAAGGAGAATAATCTATGGTTACTTCTAACAGATCGGAATTTTATTTCAGAACGACATCGCCAATTTGATAAGTGAATTAACTTAAATGATATTGCGGAAAGACCAGCCAAGAAATTTGGCGTTATAGTTTTTAATAATCTCTCGAGATAATTTACTGTTTTGCTACATTGAAGACAATTTTCTAATAATGAGTTGATAATATGTTATGACCATGCCACTTTTATTCTTGAAAGATGTGACCGATTTACGCCAAAGTAACACCTAATTATATTTGTGTAGGTAGTGTGCCAAGCATTATGGTTCAACCCTTAATAATAAAAAAAAGTGATAAATGAAGATCAAAGGCTAATTGTTCTGCTGCTAGCTCAGACATTAATAAATTTGAATAGCGAACTGATGACATTGGCTACATGTGCTTTTATCCAATTCGAAATCTTTTTAAATTTTTATTAATATTATTGCTTGCTCCTACATCAGTATAAGCCCTAAAACCTACTGATCACTCAATTTTTTTTCATTGATGTATATAATTTTGTATTTAGTACTTGGTGCTACCCCATTTTCATCACTATGTAATTGTTTCTGATTTTACCACACATTCAAAACAGTTTATATCACCAAATTAATAAACTAATCCTTTTAAATTTTTGTTTTGACAAATAATTAATAAACAGGAAATTATGAAGCGTTAATAAAATGTCTTACTTTGGGTCCAACCCTGTAGGGAGGTGTGTTGTAATAAAGTTCGTCTTCGACTCCTGAAGGACACCTGACTCTTCCTTTTACTCCATTTCTGAAAGGACATTGTGTTTCTGCACGTGCTGTGTAGGGAAAGCAGTCGGCTGTTGTTATGCTGAAATTTCAAATGAAGATTCGTCATAAAATATAATTTTAATGCTAGTGCAAATTAAAGATTATAAACAAACATCTACATACAGTACATAAACATTTTTTTTTTTAATCACACTCAGTCAATCTCTTGTATTCATGTTTTTTATTACATAGTCATTAAATATTTTTTATATATTTGATACTAGTGGATTATGACTGACCCTTTGTAATTAAAAAATTATATTTTCTCATGATAAACATCCAAATTATTTTACAAATGACAGCCAAGTGAGAATAATCACTTTCTATTTCTGTGATATGAAAATATAATGTAACAGAGCTCTTAATTATGAAGATGGTTTGAATTAGGCATTGATCTTGACTCCTAAATTTTGATAATGGAAACAATAAAAATAATTTAGTACAGTTGATTTTTTTTATAATGAAATGAGCGAACAATTTTTTTTAAGAGATAAATTTTACTGAATGTGAAAAAAATGCAACTGAATTGAAGTTTTGTGCATAAATAAATTTCCTAGACATTATTAAATTAAGTTTTCTTTGATATGTTTGTGTCTTGTTAGTCACGTTTTATGCACTTATTATTCATTAAATTATATCATTAATTTAAAAATGAAAATATATAAATAAATAATTTACGTATAGTTGATTAGTTTGTTTGTTTCTAAAAATATTTACTTTACTTTTCACTTGACATCTAATTAGACAAAGAGTTAAAGTAGATTCTCCAGGCTACATTATGAACACCACACGCCGTTATGAAGCTGTAAATGAAAATCATATCCACGAATTCTTAAACTGAAGACCATTTGGTTGCCACCACGCTTATGTAGCACAGAAAGAAATTCTAGATATTTAAGTTCATTATTCCAAATAACTATCACTGATTAGTTATAGAGCTGTGTTTGAAACAAATATTAATCAGTGAACTTTCTCTCAATCCAATTTTGAAAATCAAAGTGTTGTTTTGTTTATAATTCAACAGCCATTTTTTGCAAGAGGAATTAATTTAGAATCCATTTTATAGTGAATTCCAAACCATCATTAACACCCAAGATCGGATTCGAAGCCATGAACTACTGTTCGGAATCAAAGGTAAAAATGCAAACCATTCGGATACCAATTTGGCAAATGTTATGTGATAAAATTGTGTTCATTTCATTGGGAAAATCCTTTGTCTAAATCCCTAATCAACTTCCATTCTTTATCGGGAATCACAGATACTGATTCTAAAAAAGCTGATTTATAATCAAAACAATGGCGTCCTTCCCAAATAAGGAATAAATGTATTCCTTTCAGTTTTTTTTATTGCCGATGCCTTCAGCTTAGTGGTTAATAGATTTGTTGTTTGAAATTGCAGTTTGTAGATCAAAGAGGGTGGTTTGGTTGGCAGAGGCTGAACTGAGGCCGAGAGAACTGCCCTTCACACTAGTTTGTTGAATTGGACTGACAAGAGCGTGTTGGTGATCGACATGATGTCGGCGAAGGGCTATAGGTCAGGTGAAGTCAAAGTTCTAATTCAAATCCATGCTGCATTGGTGATTGGAAGAAATATGGAGAGAAGACAAGAAAAATGATTCACACAGATTAGAATAAGTTGGATTAGGAAAGGGATTTAGAAAAATTAAACATTAGAATGTCTCTCTCCAATGTCTCTCTCAACAATCTAACAGATTTCTATCAATATCTGCCTTATTCGAGCAAAATATAGAATTTTGGATGGAAAAGCCTAATGTTCGTGCAGGGTTGTGTTAACAAAAGCTGTTATCCTTCTATTTTGTGCCCGGTGAAATGGATTAATTAAAATTATATTATAGTTATTAAAACAGAAATATACAATAATGTTTATATGAAAATATGTGTTTGCCACAAAAAAGAACAAATCAAATAGGTAGTTTTTTAAAGAGCTCCAATAGAAATCGATCGTTCTTTTGCATTCTAATCTAAGTACAGGAAAATTAAAAATGTGGAAAGCAAATCATTTCAGAAATAAATATTCCTATTTTGAAAAATTAAATTAATCGCAAAATTTGTGCTTAACTGAAAATATTTGTGTGAAATGGTACATTCAGCTCAAAAATTATGAAGTTATAAATTTGTAAAAGGCTGGTAATGACTATCAAAATTGTTTTGTTATTTAAAAACTATGCAGCACAATTATATGACAAATGAAACAAACGAGCTAAATTATTTGTATCAGAATAATGTAAAAAAATGCAATTTCAAATTTTAATTATAAGGCTTTAGCACCCCACATTTAGAGGTCTTATGTGCCAGGATAAACTAAATGAAATGGTATCCAAAGAATAAGGATAAAAAGGAATGTGAAAAGGCCACAAGAGCCATTGGCGACAAATGTCGATTCTTGTACTTTGATCATTTTTTCTATTCTGAGTTTCTCTAGTCCCTAATAGTGATCTTTTCCTTTCCTATTTGATTTATAAGCTATTGTAAAATTTCTAAATGATTATCTGTATCATTTAAGAAGAAAAAACATTTGCAAATAATATTGTGAATGCGATTTTTGTAATTTCTTCACTTACTAAATTGAACTATAAATGAATTTTACGTTTAAAAATGTTAATATTAACTGTTGTATGAAGGTATGCGTTATTTATTACAGGTCCTTCTGAGTGAAGCACAGATATTCTAAACATATTTATTTTATCTTACAAATGCAAAATATTAGTTCTTAAGACATTATTCACGGGCCTTCCAATAATTCTTGATTTTGCACTCATACTGAGAATGTATGGCACAATTATTTAAATATCCAAAAATTGTTGATTAATTAGGTCACTCAAAACAGAATTTTTGGAATTCATTACTCGCTAGTTCTATAGAGATGGTCCTTCAAGCAGTCATGTCCAGTTGGTCCTCTCGATAGAGCCACTGCTGTCTTTCTTGGAAAACTGGGAACAGTTCTCTCCTCCTCCAAAATCATCCCTCTCCTATTCCTTGCGCGTTGAATCATACCCTGTTTAAGAGTTCTTCGTGGTGTGAAAAGAGGACGATTTATATCAAAGCTCCCTTCTTAGACAACGCATTAGCTTTTTCATTGCACGTAATTTCACAATAGGCAGAAATCCACTGGAATGAAATTCAGTGTGCCAGTGCCTTGAGCAAGGGTCTGCGTTCTGAAATTCTTTGAGACAGTTTGATTATTCAAAAGGGATTGGATGAATTTTAGAATATGACCAAGTATTCTTGATTGACAGAAGTCTACATAAATAACATGAACACGTTTTATGTGTATATATATATATATATATCAATTTTTATATGTATTCAGAAATATACAGACTAACACTAAACGTTTATTATTATTATTATCGTACGCCCGTCCTCAGCATGTCTTCCATTATTCGACGAGCAGCCCAATAAAAAGATAAACAAGTATGAAAACAAAAGTAAAGTCCTTTAGTAGCCTCAAAAGAGTTGTTAGTCATAAACTTTAAAACTTCAGGGCAGTTCTTGAGGTGAGCGGCATCCATATCAACATGATTGTACAATGGACAACGAGCAGAGTCCATCACACCTGTTCGATGCAGATGCCTTTGCATATAGTCATGTCCGGTTGTCACCCGGAAACAAGCGACATCAACAGATCGTGGTAAGAAGCCACGAATTTTATTGCTCACATCAAATAGAGTTTTCAAATGCAAATGCATAGCCGCATCAGCATAAAGGGAAACTTTGTCGCCCTTTATTTTATACACTTTTGATGTTTATTACTGAGAATTATACACTTTTGATGTTATGCAAAGGCAGATTTGGCTGATTCATAGAAGAACCAGCTTTCCCAAGTCTGTCTGCCTGCTCATTTCCAAAAACATCGCAGTGGCTCGGGATCCATTGAAGAGTAACGCGGTCATTGACTTCAATGAGTTCGTGCATCTTCATTCTGCAAGAGTGCATTATTATAAAAATCTATAATAGAACAAGGAAAAAATTTTTTGATCGTGGATGCTACTTAGTTTCTCAATTGCAAGAGCTATAGCGGCAGGCTCTCTATCGAAATTATTGCAGTACTTCCCCACAAGGCACAGCTTATACTAAAATCTTTTGAATACACTCCAGCACTAGCACTTTTTTTATAACATTTTCTGTAGAACCATCTGTGAAATACGTTAAACGTTAAAACTGTTCCATGCTTTAAAATAATTACAAAGGGTGATAGGTTAACAAACAGTTCGGACTGCAAACAAATAACACAACGAACATATATTCTGATAATGAACTAAAACGAATTCGAACGAACATTTGTCTGCTCTAAGAGCATAATCTGTAGGGTTGCCAAACCCAAAGGGACCAAAAATCGTTTTTTATCTCTCTTGAAATATGTTGCTGATCTATTGAATTTCAAAGCTCTATATTGAAAAAATATTTTTTCCCAATTACTTATAGCCAAAGTAGACCATCAGTTACGGTTTTGATTTCCTTCAAAACTGAAATTCATTTTATTTTGAACGCCTCCCCTCCTCCTTGTTCATTCACCGTCTTATACGTAACTTGAATAACGATTTCCAGACGGAAACAGTAACGTTATTAATCACTTTACTACGACAATGCTATTAATTACATCCGGAAAATCCTGCAAAAGACAGAAAAGCAATCGACTTTCGACATGTTCTTTAACACCCTATAAGCAAAAAATGGAAAAGACTGATTAAAATGCATGGCTATATGTATGCATTATTGTGTTTTTATGAACTTAATAAGAAATTATACATCCTTTTCTTAATTTCCTTTTAGGGTCCCCTGAACAAATGAATCGATTTCACAAAAAATCTATGGTAAATCGATAATCGGTTAACGAACAATGTGGATAGCGAACAGACTTATAACAGATTATGTTCGTCAACCATTGACCCACTGTAAATTGCTACGAATGCGGTTTTTATTTTTCCGTATTATTCATGGAATTAAAATTAACTATCTCCGCTTATTTTATTAAAAATTAACAAAATCACATATGTATTGCATACATCACGAGTGACATTGATGCAACAGTTTAATACTAAAATAATATAACTCCCCCCTCCCCTCCCATGAATTTTCTTATTTTTTTAAATTTTTTATGCGTAATACTCTTTTAAACAAAGAAAATTTGAAGTATGAAAGAATATATAAGCTCTTTTTTACATTACGTGAAGATATTTCATAAGCAATTAATATACAGTTTTTAATTTTTTTTTCTCTCATTTATTTTCTAGCATTAAGATATTGATTATATATTATGTTCTAAAACTTTTCTTAACATAAATTGCTGTATATAATTCACGATAACACTATTCAAATTCATTAATAAACTACGTGAACAACTATTAAAACATTTTGGTCAGAAAGTATAATAAAAAAATAAATTATCAAGCTTAAAGTAAATGTTTTTGGAGAAAATAATACAATTAAACCTTATTAATGGAGAAATCAATTAGTTTAAAAAAAATCTCCAATTTTATTTTTTCAAATGCAAATATGAAAAATAAAAAAACCATATATTTGGTATATTTATAAATTAAATATAATTGTATTTAAAGAAAAAGCTGTATACTTAATAATGATAAACACCCCAAATATTAATTATTATTAATTGAAGTCAGCATACTTTGTCAATAAATAAGTATCTTTGAGTGTTATATTTATGCATGTTTTACACATACCATTTTTTTATTTGGTTTCAGACATTTTTCTAAAAGCCAAAATTGAGACTAACATATGACATAATTTTGCAAGCATAATTTAAGCTCAACTTGATGTATGATATTCAATAATTCACTGAAGATAAATTTTAAAATCAATGAAAATATCACTGCTCGTGAGCTATACATTATGCTATTTTCCACACAAAATCAATTCCTCCCTCCCTCATACTATTATCCCGAGGAAAAGCAGATGGGTTATTTATCTTGCCCTTTGCACGAGCAATAAATCCTCCCTACTTGTTTGGATGAGGGAGTCGGATTCTGCTTAATCTTCAAAAACACTGCGTTGTTGGGCGTCCACAGTTCCGTTTCTGAAGTGTGGAATGTTAAACAAAAATAAGATGAAAGCAAGATTATTTCCGTCGAATATATTATTTCTCATACACGTATATTGCTATATAAATCCTCTCTATTCATTATTCTATTATCTCAAATTAATGAGTACTCCGCCTTAGAATTGAGCACTAATTTTTATGCTCTCTTAGACAACTTTATGACTTTAATGAAATTATGGATTGAATTACATGACTGTAAGATTTATTAATGTGAATATGATAGATAAGTACAGAATATCTATTGAATAAATAATTGTGTGTGTTTGGATAATATGAATTAAGGATAAAAGATTATTAACATTTTTCATTAATACTCAAAAACGAAAAGCATTACGTCGAAAATTGCAGTAGTTCTTGTCATTCGATGTATCAAATATAAAAAAATATTTTAATGAAAAAGATGATAGGAATTACAGAAATTAATTATTAACATTTTTCATTAATACTTAAAAACGAAAAGCATTACGTCGAAAATTGCAGTAGTTCTTGTCATTCGATGTATCAAATATAAAAAAATATTTTAATGAAAAAGATGATAGGAATTACAGAAATTAATTATTAACATTTTTCATTAATACTTAAAAACGAAAAGCATTACGTCGAAAATTGCAGTAGTTCTTGTCATTCGATGTATCAAATATAAAAAAATATTTTAATGAAAAAGATGATAGGAATTACAGAAATTATTTCTTTATCTTGTGAAATAGGAATATATATTAAGCTATAAAAAATGCATTAAAATTAACTTTAAATTTATGAAATCAATTGTTGTTGCTTAGTTGCTGTTGTTACTTATATATGATACTTGGACAAGTCAAGCTCGCTATGCCGTTGGCTATGCAAATTTCAGCCAGTCGGGTGCGTCTTTTTGTTTAACCAGTCCATCACTAAGGTGAAAGTACGATTTTGCTCTAAGACTCCTCCGATAGATGGCACCACCAGAGTCCATACCCTTATTTTTGATATAGATCTGCGGGGGGAGGATTTAGTATGGTTTGTTTATCGCTCAACGGTCATTTTTTGCACACGTGGGCTAATTAGACCGGGACCTACGGTTTAAAGTCGATTCCGAACCACTACAAACATCCATGCCCGAGGTGTATTTCGAACCCACGAACTGTTAAACCGAAGGAAAGAACGCTAATTATTTGGCTGCCAGCTTGACTGGAGGGGAAGGAAATTTTCTCCAGACCATTGCTTACTGCTCAACGATGAAATCAATTAAATAACGCAGTTAAAATTTTCTTTTAATTTATTCTTAAAATTCAGCGCTATTTCTACGACGATTAGTTTAAAAAAGGCGAAGCAAATTAATGGGAGTTTGCAATTCATTATTTTAATTAAAATATTATCAAAATAAAATTTTAACTTTTCTCGATTTCAAAAATATTTAATAAAGATTCATTCCAATTTAAAAAAAATTAGATAATAGTTTTATGAATAAAAATAGAAATGAAATTCGTTTCCCATTTTAGAGTACCTAACTTAAAGTAATTTAAAATCACTGTTCCGTTAAAAAATGGATACAAAAACGCAATTTTAACTGACAGAATTTAGTTCCGAAGAAAGAATTGTTTAGAATTATTAATGTAAATTGCCGAGATGAACTTTTTTCCAACCAACGTCGTTTAGTTTGATTTGAAAATTGTCATTCTACAATCACTGATTTCTTGAGAGTTAATTTGACCAGAACCTGCAATTTAAATTGAATCCCGGAATAATTATAAACATGCATGGATCAAGTAAGGCATCGAACTTGCGAAATGAACAATAGATAGGAAATCATTCCAGTGTCAGCTAGTTCCAAAAGTGGAAACTTTACACTATGTACATGGATTTATTATATCACAATCGAAAAATATAAAATAATCTTAAAGTCAGTTCACCAAAATATTGAATTATATTAATATTTTTTTCCAATGGTCGGGGTATATCGGGATGTATTGTCCCCTTATATCCAAGCAACCGGCTAGAAAAAGGAACCTCTTTGCCGCCGAGGCGTTGCTTCGGGTGCGCCACAGGGGGTGGGCCACCATCACACCCTCACACATGCCATAGGGACCCGTTTATAGGGTAGGCACCATTCAAACCTCATTCACACACAAGGAAAGGATAAAGACAAGATAGAGAGAGAGAAAGTACATCCATGACTGAACCAGGATTCGAACCCAGGACCTCCTTATCTGTAATCAGGCACGCTGACCACTAGACAAGTTGACCGGCAATTATATTAATATTATCAAACTAATATTCAAAAATATAACTTTTCTCAATTATATCATCACTTTCTTGAATGAACTGTGTAAATGAGAAGTCGCAGTTTGCTTGCTTTAAACGTTATACATTTTAAGAAAAATATGCAATTGTTATTTAGAAAGTCTGAAAAGGAATAAAATGTCCCTAATTTTTGTATTTCTTTTTCAGCTAAAGAAATATGACATGGATGTTGTACATATATATAATTTTAAAATTTACTCTTCATAACTAAAGCAGTATAAAATAGTGTAAATAAAAAATACATGTATGCAAAATTATTGTTAAAACAATTGTTGTAATAATAAATTAAATAAACACCTATAAAAAGATTAATTAATAAAAATATAGATTATGAATTTTAATTACTTTAATGAAGGATATTTTTTTTAATAATGTTATGTCTTAAAATTATTAAATGGCGTTAAAATGTAGTTTATTTCCTACTATACGGCCACTTTTTGCTCATGAGTGGTGGGAGATGAACCTACAAACTGTTTAATGAAATCCAGAGAGCTCACCATTCAATTAATAATTGGTTTCGAAAACCAAATCCAGCTCACAAGATCCCAACTGATAACCGATTATTCAGCTCAGCCACTGCAAAAATATCTGCAATAGTTTACGATAGTTGTGTTCTCAATTATTTATTTAAAAGCAATTCTGGAAGAACGGAAGATATTTCTAGAATTATTAAGACAAATGTAAGCTCCAACTAAACTTACAAATTTTGGAGATTACTACAGAAGAGTATCATAAAACTTTTCACATAAATATAGTGGTTTAGCGAACTCAGAAATTACGTAATTCCATCCAGATTATTTTTAAAAAAATCGAAAAAAAATTATGAACAGAATTAACTAATCAGATTTCAAATCTCGTAAAAATAAGTTTAAATGTGTAAAACTGTAACAATCTATGTTTAGAAAAATTACTTGCTTAGTTGTATATTTCAAGTTTCACTTTTAAAGATATTAAATAAAAATTATATTTTTGACATAAACTGAATTTTTATATCGTTAAATCGATTCATTTGCTGATAAAAAATTTGTGAAACTTTACGGCATTCGGAAATTAAGAAATTACATTTTGATGGAATGAATAATAGCCAAAAGTATTGTTTAGAAATTGTAGACATCAATTCCACGGTGTCAGCCTTCCGTGAAGGTCTTTCGTAGAAAGTAGGCCATAGCTAGTTTTCAAGGAAGGAAACCCGGAAAACTCCATAGCATCCACCCTAATAGACATGCATACTGAAAGCATCGAACAGTGGAACGGATGGAACCCGGGATCTTTCACACTAAAAAGCGGTGTTCAACCTCTAATTCGAGGTTATTGTAATAATGTAGGATTTTAAGTATAAGAGAGAGACAATTCGAGTATATCTTTCAATTTTTTTTTCATAAACTATATATTTTTTAAATATTAATTGCAATGGCTCATTTATTTGGATTTAGATTCTAATTTGTATAAATGAAATTGAATTCATCTCTTTAAAGAAGTTCTAGTGAAAGACAACATGTGGGAAGTATTGATAATGTAGGTTGGTAAAATCTTCGTTGAATTTTTACATTTATAAACTTGATACTATACGTGTCTAAAATATTTTTCTTTTGGAAAATTACGTTGATTCTTTTTAAATATAATCAATTTATTCATCTTAAAAATAAATACTTGCGTTTGAACAACTCTAACAATTGTAGTATTAAATTGTGTATGGCTGAAACTAAATCCATTGTATATATCGCAAATAAATTTCAACACAATTTAATTGTATTTAAAATTTAATAAAAACGTGTTGCATATTCTGATATTTAAAAATATATATCATTATACATTCAATTGGTACAAGTTGTCTGCATTTTAAATATTCAAGTATATATAACAAATGTTAGAATTAAAAATGGCCTAAATTAATTCTACTTGTAAATTATAATCGTAACATTTTAGTCAATAGACTGCGTTGGTTTTATATGTGATTTAAGATGTATAAGATTTTCATTTTCTTTCCTTTTTTAAATTAAAGAACTGATTTACTTTTTAAAAGCTCTTGTCTCAGTAACGTGTCGTATTCACATGTTACAATGGAAAACTCTCAAGCACTTTCTCCGACAGCAGTAATCCAGGAAATAAAAGCGTATCATTCGTTTCCGTTATTCAATATAGACCAGATTCGAACCCGAGATTTGGTTTGTTGATCTATATTGTAGACAAAAAAATAAATCTCGGATTCAATTTATTTCTTTGTTCATAAGATTTATCGAATTAGAGCTTTAAAATGGATTTCGTACCACTACAAAGTCGATACCCGAGAGGGAAATCGAACCCACGAACTGAAATACAATAATCTAATCATTTAGTTGCCAATTTAACATTTCAAGCCAGACATTTCACTTCACATCCACGCAGTCTTATCAAACCGTGCGGTTTTTTCAAGTAGAATTTAAAAGGTAATTGGAATTACCCACACTTCGAGTTAATAGGAAATTTAGGACGCAAATTCTTTTTTTCCAAAGTGATAAATGGAAACAACTGAAAAAAATCTACTTCCTAGTAGACCACTTACCCTTTCTTCCTGAGGAAGTACCATGCTTTGTCCAAGTGCCCTCCACTGCATCCCCTTTGTCCCCTCTTCTGGCAGGAAAGCAAATGCTGTGGCGAGAGTTCCTTGCGTTCCATCCCCAGGGATTCGATAGCTAACCGGTCCGAGGCTAGAGCTATGGAATAAAACAATAGTACAGCACAGTCTCTCACCCACAATCAATTCGTAGAGAAAATTTACCTTCAAAGATAATATTTTTTTGTCAAGAAATGCCAACTTTGAAAGTCAAGAAATGAAGGACGCGTTCTCAATCTATTCGATATTTTTATACAGCAAACCTATATATTAAATTGTTATGGAAGAAATAAATATTCCACCACTAATACTGTTGTAAAAAGCTATGTAATTTCAATCGCATTATTATTCTAATCTCATATTGATACATTCATTATTAGTATTATATTCTCATTTAGAAATATACTGTTTAACTTAAAGGCGACAGTTTATTTACATGTGCTGTTAAATTATTCTCCTATTTTGATGAGTATCATAATTATTTTAATATATTGAAATGGGTATGTGATTTTAAAAAAGCCTTTTTATTTATTATTCGTCTTCAGATAATACGAATGTTGATAGTTGCAAATGTGGATGAGAAATAATGATCGAGAAATACAGTATATCTCCAGTTATTAGAATCAAATGGGACCGGGCTCCATTTGATTTATCCAAAATTTGATTAATTGAATTTTTTTTTTCCAAAAAAACGGTCTATTTTAATTACTGTACGGTGCAAATGGGCAAAAAAGCTACATATTTTTTTTTAACAAAAAATAACTTTTAATCAATTAGCATGTAAAAGTGTTGCATTTTCATTTAAAACATGGGTACCCAAACTTTTTCTTCTCGTGAACCACTTTCAAAGTTTTACTATTTTTGTAGACCCCCTGCTGCTGCATTTCTACTGTATTTCCAAAAGAGTCCTAAAAAATATCACCCTAAATTGGGGGTGTTAAGAAAAAAAGTAGCACATTTTCTTGTAACCTATTTATTAAAATAATACTTGTAGTTATACAAAACTACAAACATTTATTATTATAAACAATCGAGAATTGACAAAGAAGCAACAATGAACTCTGAAATGTAAATAAACAATAAAAAATAGTCATATTTTTAATGAGATAGCATACTGGCGGCATTTTGCACGCCTCGACGAGTGGAGTACACTTGTACTATTATCTATTGTTCTGTTCAATTCTGTGTTTGTGGAATATTTTTGAGTATTTACCTAGTGAATGATGCTATCTGCTTCCGTTGATAGGTAAATCCAAGCCCAAAACTTTTGTTCCTTACTATGAAAATCAGAAAATTTTTCTTGGACCCCCACTTACAACTTGTAAACCACTGTTTCCTTTTCACATCTTTGTGGACCCCAGTGTGGTCTCCTATGGACCACTTTGGAGCCTATGATTTAAAATACTTTACAAGTACTGTACATTAATACAGTATGTATGTTCAGTGATCTAAATGAAAATCATTGCTTGCTGAACTTCTCGATCATAGTGAGCTGCTTCACTGACTTCATATGTTTTCGGACAGCCATTGCTTGACCTTGAGAATGTGGAAGTGGTGCCACTCGGGCTGACGCTCCATCCGGCAAATGCTGATGATCCCGTGTCTGCTTCAACTTGGACTTTGAGCTCATCTTCTTTTTTGACGCTTTTAATGTGTTTACCACCATTTGCGATTTGAAATCTAGGGCCAGATTCCTAATCCATTCTCCTATATCTTAAGCTGTAACTTACGGACATCCAGGCATTTTCAAAAGTATGTTTCTATATCCCTCAACTCTGTTGTCACTTTCTTATCTTTTCCCTTCTCTTTTCTTGACCTTTTTTTCTTTCTTCTCTACATTAATAATTTATTTTTCTGTAGTTTTGAAAGCTATTCGAATAATTAGCGAGTCAAATAAACAGAGTTCGGATAATTGGAGCTCTACTGTAATTCGGAAATGTACTAAGTAATTACGTGAATGTTGACCCCAAGTAGCACAGGAATATTAAATAACATTCCCCCAACATCATTTGATATTTCAAAAATTGATAGAAGCTGTACATTGTAAATACAACGTTTATAAATACCATAAGATATTACTCTAAAATCGTTGATTATAGATACTGATTTCGATCATATTTTCAGACTACAAATAAATACTAATTATGTTTACATACATTTAGAATGATTTCCATTCCACCCAATAGAATTTTAAAAATAAAATCTATGGTCAATATCTTTCAATATATGAAGTGTTCGCTCACTTCATTTCAGGGATAAACATAAAACAAAATATGGGGAAAAGGGAGATGCGTTCCTCCAACTGAGGCGTGAGGTAAGTTTAAAATTTTTGTACATATATTTATTTATTTGATCATAAAAACGAGAAATATTTATAAACTGTGTCGATTAAACAAGTGGACTATTTATTCTTAAGAATTAACAAACGAAGCAAATTTCCAAGAGAAAGAAAACTACAAAAGATCATCTAATGTTCCATATGAAATATTGAAATTTTTATATCCGTAGATTTCTTGATATTTAATATGCAAGGTTATTAATAAATATATTCATAAAAAAATTTAAAATATTGAAATCATTTTCCAGATATCAACATTTTACAGTAACATATTCATTGATTACTAACATACGTCATGGCATATACATTTGAATACAGTATAGTCTCATATACAGGAAGGAAATTATAACAGAACAATTCAGTACAACTAAGGTTTTCCTAGTGTTCTTACTACAGCAATGCTTGTGCCATTAACAAAACATTTCTTAGAACGAACAAATTTTTTCTTGTCTTATAAATTTTATTCTATCAGAATTTGACTAGCTACACATTTGTTATTGTTGTTGCCTTGTATCAGCTAGATAGGCAAATATGGGGTGCGCTGCTCCACTTTTCCAATTGAACCATAATTTGGTGTGGAGTCCGACTTTCTTGGTACACATATGGCATAGGGACCTGTTTATAGGGTAGCCAATCATTCACAATCCATTTATACATGGAAAGGACAAAGGCAGGAGAAAGAGAAAGTACATCCATGCCCGAACCGGGATTCGAACTCAGAATCTCGCTATTACACATTTTGTTTCTTTATTTAAATCTTGAAGAAACAGAATTTCTATTCTTGGATTCAGTTAGTCCAGAATTCATTACACCAGCACATACTGATAGGAATTGTAGGAATAATTTTAAAGTCTTTATTCGATCGAACATGTAAAGAAAATCGATTAAAAAAGATTTCCCTCACCTGTGGTCGAGAAAGCCCAGGAAGAAGCGCAGTCCCCCTGATCCCGGATAGGAGTGATCATGTTCCTCCATTTCTGCCGCGAGTCGAATGATTCCGGAAGTGGTCCATTCGGAATCTGGTGAATCTCCGTCATCTCCATCGTCTGCAAGAAACAAAACGAGTTTTTCGATAAATGAATCGATTTGGATTTTCAGAAGTCATTATTGAACTTCAAGAAAAATTGTCAGAAAAATTAATGAATGACAGGAAATTGTAAGAATAACTGAGTTATATATTTGATAGAGCATATAGAATAACTTAATATCTGATAGTTAACAAAAAAAAAAAAAAAAAACATTTACCTTTTTCACTTTCCGGCGGGATTTTTTTATAGATATGGGATCATAAAAAAGAGAAAATCCGAAAATCTTTTATGCTCCCATGCGGAAAGCAGAACCATAATATCATAGGGCCGTGGTAGCACAATAGTTAGGGCATCGGCCTTCCGTCTAGAAGGACTGTGTTCAATTCCCAATGCAACCAAAGACCCATCGAGTACAAGCAATATACGTGCTCGCTAAATCTGTGGAATCGAATGTCCTGTGATCTGTCGTTGAGCAATTACCATGGGTGTAATGGTCTGGGGAAAATTTCCTCTACCTCCAGATCAAGGCCCAAATTGAGCGAGTGGATCCTCTGGTGGTGCCATCTTTCGGATGAGTCTTATAACAAAGACGTACTTTTACCTTCGTGGTACTCTGGTTAAACGAAAGACGCACCCTTCTGACTTAATTTCGCATAGCCGTCGGCTAGAAAGCTTGGCTTGTTGTTATTTATGACGCTTGGACAGCAGTACCCCAATATCCATTTATTTTTGTTGGATAATGATTTAGTTTAAATACAGTATCTTTTACTTTAAGTTATATATTACTTCATTATAAAAAGATCTTAAAAGTCAAGCGATTAAAAACACCCCTGACCAAATTGAGTATGTAAAATAAGGATATATATATTCTCGTATCCATTTTCCACACAAAATTTCTTTGTAAGAAAAGGCAAATGCAGACAAAAATAGCTTGCTTATTCTACTCGCCACTGCCATTGTAGAAAGCGTCCAGACTGCATTCTTGGTCTACCAAGGGTGTCGGCTACATATCACAGCAATTTCAAGATTAAACATTGCCCATCTTAAAGGATTAAAACTTTTGATCTTGCCAACCTATAACAAATGTCATCTTAAACTAAGCTCTCCTCAACTTGTTCCAGACTGTCTAGGCCTAAGTTTAGAGAACCTGATATCATCTTCACTTCTAGTGATTGACCTTGCTAGAATATATGGACTCGTGGACCATATTTAGCTGTTGCTAGATCACGAAGGATTAGTAACAAACAGCAGCATGCTCATATTAATTGGAAGATGATATTCCCGTTCACAAAAAAACTAGTTTTAACGAAGACATGTAACAAACTTATCCCAGAAGTGTATATTTTACAGGGTTAATTCTGAAATTGCAGTTTGAAGTGGATTCCAAACAAACGGTAAACCTGTGAAATGATGAATTCAAAACTAAGCATGAATTTGAGAAAATGAGAGCAAAGAAAATTCTACAGTCTTCTATAAAATGTCCTTATCTAAAATACATCTATTCTTGTATTCATAATAGAGAAATTGAGTTTGGTTAATGAGATGGCATTAATTTGCATTAACTTTAAGATAAGAGGACTCAAGGTTAAGATGAAATATAATTTGACGACGGCTCTATTTTTGATTTTAGAAAATGAAGTTGATTCTTGGTTCAATTTTAGGAATGTAACATTGAGTGACACGTTGACTATCACTTTTTCTTCAAAAATTATATTTTCTTAACCAACTAAATCTAGAACCTTGAACTTGATTGACAATATCTGGGTTGAGTGGTTTGCCTTCTGATTTACGGTCACTTTTTGTACAAGAAAGTTAATTCAACCAGGATACATATGTTTTTAAGTGTGTTACAAAGTAAATCAATTTGGCTTAGTTTTTTCATCGCTCAAATTTATTTTTATTTATTTATTTTTTTGCACAGGAGAGGTTATTAAGTCAGGACTTACAGTTCAAAGTGGATTCCGAGCTACAAGAAACATCCAAGCCCGAGATAGGATTTTAACCTAAGAGCTACTGAAATGTAGATCAGAGTGTGTTAATCTTTTAATCAGGGAGGTTGGTTCCAAAGCACTAAGAGCATCCCCGATGATGGCGGGAATCAAATCCAAGACTTGATGAACTGAAGAAGATGCTTATAGGAGGATGATTGAAGCCTTCAATTTCTTCGGACAATTTCACCTATGAAACTGATTGCAACACACGATTTATACGATTCAATACCTATCTCACTTTTTGGCACTATATGAGTGTGAGAGATATGATATATATTCTCTGTTTTATATATATGTTAGACATACAATTAAAATATAAATTATAGAATGGTGTTTCTTTGTTTAACTTTATCGATGCTATTAAAATCATATCAGTACATAGTATACATTTTTTCGCGAATCTATGCGTTTAAATCTTTTAAAATGTAATCATCAGAATTTTCTACAGGTTTAAATAAATGTGAAGATCTTCTGAATTTTTAATATCAGTTGTTTTCAAGTACTTTCCCAAAATAAAAGTAAAACACAGTGTGAAACAAATACATACCGTTCGAGAGGGTTTAAATGTTCCCAGACGATGTCTGATGCCATTTTCTAAAGTTTTCCCCCAAAAGAAAGAATAATTACTGGCTCTCCATCTAAAAAAAAAAAAAAAAAACGCAGAGCAATATCAGTAAAATACTTGTTATATCAGAGGTTAAATGTAAATGGCATTTATTTAACTTACTAACATTTATTTATCATAACTTTGACATTATTGTCAAGAAATAATCCTATGGAGACAAGGCGTACAATGCCACATCTTTCTTGACCGAGAGCCCGGGGGCCGGAATCATTTGTCTCGGTTAGGTGGTCGGCGTAACCCGAAACCCTAGGCATGCCACGTATGCTTGGTACTCAGGTTATCTGAAGCGATAAAAGTGCCGCGGATCGTACCTCGGGCCAGTACCTTGAAAACTACAGCTATTGTAATATTTATTTATTTAAAAAAAAAATACCCACTATGCTCTTTTCTTCCTGTGTGATTTTTTTATAGAAAAATGAGTTGCAAAAAGAAGGAAACCCGCGCGAAACGCTACCAAATATTTCCCTGTAGATGTACATCCAGTGATTGGGAGGATGAACACACCGTGCTCTCCCTCTGTGGGTTGCTGGAGCTCCATGGGTCAAGGACGTGTCCATGTTAATCTGAGACATCCAAAGTCCTTCCGCTGGTGTGGCATGTATGTAGAGAGGAGGGTGTCAGCTCAGGTGTGACATTGTCACCTAACCGTGTTTCAAAATGACGAGGCAATTGGTAATGAACGAGTATTCCAAACCCGTTAATCTGAAGGTACAATCCGGGGATCGCCTACACGCTATGTATATTTGTAGATGTACATGTAAAAATAAAACAGCTACCTTTTCTTTTGTACAAGAATATCTTGATAAATAGTATTGAACTTGGGACTCTCTTCACAGTGAAGAACACGGTGCTCCAAGTTATGATGAATTCAGTATTTGCATGTTTCCATAGATGAAAAAAAGTTGGAAAATTTCTCAGTAAAAAATAAAAAGAGTTAATTTTATATCGCACTCTGTAATTTCACTACTAATTAACTTATTTGAATAGTTATGATAATTTTTGAAACAGAAAAACTAATAGACAACAATAACTACCTATTATATACGTACTCATTTAAATGTAATAAAATACCTTAAACTGTCGATATAGTTTTACCTTCACAAATATTCAAGTTAATACGGTTTTATGAAAACCTTATTATTTAAATATCTATAGTATTTTGTATATTGCATTCATTTCTGCATGTCGAATTTTATAGACTCCACGAAGCCTGTCGCTCGTAGTTATGACCCACAGTCAAGTGACGAACTCGTTATTTGCACAAAAACACAGAGATACCCTTCTTTTCTTCACACCATTGAAAACTATAGTTCTGGCGAAATTTTAATAGTATAACCCTTTCAGTCTGCGATTGGGTGAGATAGCGAATTCTCTACCTTCATGATATTCATATGAAGCATTTCACTACCAAGTTGCAATAAAAATACAAATAGTTTTATCTACACATGTATGTTTAAGACAGCATAAAACCCATTAACGAATAATAATATTTCTGTGGACACTGTATAAGTTACATTTCTTCGCTGTTCTTTCCGAAGACTGAATTTTAGAGAATGATATATATTTTAATAATTAAAATTGTATTTACATTCGTAACTGTAAGGACCTGATTGGTGAGGGCATTCGTCTTTATTATGGAAGATAGTGAGTTCGCCTTCATTAAAGGAGGCTGGAACAATTTAAATAGTTCGCAATGTCCTCCAAATTAAATGATACCTCTCGGGGAATGGCAGGCCAAATATTGGGTATCTTCTGCTTGGACCCTGTTTCAAAACTACGAATACTCCACCCGGCTGCTTTTATCCAGCTATGGAGCTTAACTCAGGGTAAGCACATACATAATGAGGCGGACGAGCTTTGGACTGTACTTTAAAGTGAATGGGTTTGGAATACTCGCCTATCACTAAACATCTCATCATTTTCAAAAACAATCAGGTGTGGACGTCACACCCGAGCTGGCATCTCCTCTCCATATCCATGTTACCCCAGCGGAAGGACTTTGGACGTCACATATTAACGTGAACCAGAGCTCTAGCAACCCAGTGAGGAAGAAAATATGACGGCTAGGTATAGAGAAACATGTTGGTGCAACAATATTCCCAATTGTAATCGTAATCTTATATATAAAGCTTACAATACAGACGTCTCTATTAGGTACGATGGAAAATATTAATAGTTACAAATATACATGCTCAGATTTAACACTTTTTTAAAAGAACTTCATGAAATGACATATGCTTAGATTTTTGAAACTTATATTTATTTACAATGTCAAAAACATTAATGTGGCAGTAATGACTTATACACTTTCCTCCGGAAATTGCGAAGGGTGGTCGACACATCGATTTATCTGCTTCCTTTAAAAGCATTGCAACACTTACCCTTGGCGTGCATCGTTGATGGCTGTAACGAATTCCGGCCTCACAAGGCACACGTTCTGCTCGCAGACGAAGTCGAAAACAGTGCCGTTCTTCTGCTGGCAGGTGCTGCAAAAAAGAAAGCAACTGTAAATAAATCTGTTCCTCGTCAACTGTGAAACATTTTATCTAATTTCTACTCCACTAAACATATGATTATTTAAGTAATAAAAAATTTAACATATTTAGGCTATGTGTCACAAATGATGTAAAGTCTTTCTGGTATATTAAAGATAATATTAGTTCTTAGAAAAACAGATTATAATATTCTTTATAAAGTCGTTCGATGGCAATAATCATTGTTGATTTCGCACAAAGTTTAAGATGTCATCATTTTAGAACATTGATTGCATACGAAAGATATTACAACTATATGCAGATGGTAAGTAGATTGATGATCAGCTGAAAATGGAATATTTCAATGGTACTAACAGAACATTTGCGATTCCAAATAAATTAAATAAAAGGTTTTAGATTTGTGAATATTAGTGGCATCTGAGGAATATACTAGCATGCGATTTCAGTAGTTGGCAGTTTTTTATTCTTCGAAACCATTGGCCTAATTTGGAAATTATGTTAATAAGAATTTAGAAAATATTGGATCTTGGTTGCTATATTTCTCTAATAGCATGTGAATGATAAATAATCAACTAAAGCAATTTTTCAGTGAACACTAACAATGAATTTTTACGCTGCACAAATCGTAATTTTATTTTAATAGTGTTTTGCTATCGCATTATGCTTGCTGCTTTATCATTTAAGATCATAAGCTTGACACTTAAAACGGTGCCAATTAATATTAAATTGTCAGTTCCAATCTCTCTGCGATATGATGCAAATGGATTGGTTTCAGTCGTTTTATGGTCACTTTTCGATCTAACTAGCTGTCGTGTGCAAAACCAATGGTTAAAGAAGATTTCAAGCTACAGTAAACATCCAAACCCAAGGAGATAATAGTCCACCTTTATTTGGTTGGTCTGTTGCTCAATTTTCATTTCTTAAATACGAGGGATATTCAGAGAAGGATTTGTGGTTCAAAATGAATTTTGAACCACTACAATTATTCAAACCCAAGGTATTATTCGACTGAACAAGAAGCCATCGCGATAATCATTTGGTTGGCCATTCAATTAATATAATCCTTGAATTCTTGAATCGAAAGAACAAGGAGCAACTATTAAACTGACAGCTTGGTGGCATAGAAGCCGATAGCAAATGAAGTAATTGATCATCAGTAAGTCTGTATCTGTAATTTTTTTCTAAAACCACCTTTTTTCTGAAAGAAAAATTCTTGGACTTTCTCCTTTATGTCACAAGGATAAATGGTTCACCATCAATAAAAATCCTCTTCTAAAGGTAAAAACACAGGACTGGTAATAAAAAAAACTTACGATAACCTTCAACTCTTAAGCTACTAGCTACGTAGTCTCAAAGGTCATTTTCAATAAATTTATTTTCACAAGTTCATGTCTTAAATTGAAAACTAGCAAAGACTAAGATATTTTGGAGGCCCTTTTGTGACCTAGTGGTAGGACACTGAGTTTGAGAGGTAAATATCTTAGGTTAGATCTCAGCCGCAGTTGAACAATGGATGATGCGCTTCTGTTTGTATATTTGTCGGAGTGTGTACTTGGAAATCTAGATTTTTTTTTTTCCGTTGGAATGTGAATATTGCCAACTACATATAAAAATTCTCCTTGAAATCAATTTGTGCGGTTGTCAGTGAGATGACTTACACAGCTTTAAGCCATTACTTTATCTGTGGTGTCAAAGATATGGATTATTTCAACAAATAAATTTTAATGTGTTAAAAAAGTAGAAATTTCTCTTTTCCAACAAAAAATCCATCGACTTTCAAATATTGACAAAGAAACACAAACTCGTCAAAATGGCTACACCACAACAGATAGCAGAACAATGATTTGATTGAATGATGTTTCTCAAGATATTCAGGTACCCAATGAAAAGCAGTACTATCAGAACATCGACTAAGCAAAAAAGTATATATATTTTTTTTAACATTGACAATGCTTAGTATATGTTTGGATATTAAAATATCACTGTCTCTGTTTTTGCCCTCTCATCATAACAGATCCTCCTGACTAGAGTAAATGTGCGCCCCCTGGGGAGCAAACGGTGCATATTCTGGTCGGACGTCTTTCTATCTTGCTTGAGAGCAGATGTGTCGACTCTCTTGTGAATCATTCGAAATGTTCTTTAATCTTATTATTTTATTGCAATTACTATATGTTGTAATTATCTGATGTCATTAAACATGTCTGTGTACCACTGCCTTCTCTGTACTTCATTTTATACTTAAAAGTATATAACTTAACAATTGAAAGCTGTTTGGGACATAGAAAAATCTGCCGCAAACTACTTTCGAAATGGAATTTTCATAAAGAGGCCACGGTATTTATGTGTCTCAGGAAAAAAAAAATCGAAATTTTCGAAACATATTTCGATAGATGATTACGTGAAACCAGTAACGCTCTATTTTCAATTGGCTTAAAAGCGAAATTCAGAACAACAATTGCGCGCTAATTTATGCCACCCTCCCCTTCCAATTATGTTTATGTTGTTTACTTTTTGGTATGAGACAGAGTATTCTGAAAGAGACAGCAAGCATACTGGAGGTGTGCTTGTGGCGGCGTACTCCAATGCTATTGCCATGATTGCTAATTTGAAATTTATACTAAAAATTATATAAATTTTAACAATTATGTATTTATTAAAAATTTATCATCATTAAAACCTTGAATTAATTTAAAATATAATCAATTGCCTTGCCTTCTCGCAATGCTATACAATGTTCAACACAAGCTTGTTTTTATCTATGATTTCGACTTCGGAGAATCATTGTAAAGCTTTCGGTGAACTCAACTGTTGGATTGACAAACGTTTTTAAACAATGTTTTAACATCTTTTGCGAAAGATCTATTCTTAAACCTAATTAATACTTTCGGGACAGTAAACAGTGGAAGATTGCGCTCCCGCTAAGCCTAATATGCACTTTCGGAAAGAATGCTTTACATAATTGATAAAATGCACACTTTACGTGGAAAGGAAACCATTTTTAAATATGTGATTTAAGATATCATAATTCCAGTTATAATAAAAAATATAATTAAAATAATTGATATTCAATAATAAAAATATATTGTATTTAATTATAACTAAAAATAACTTAACTAAAACACTAAAAGTAAATATAAATGTAAAACCCATGATAGAATGTTTCCCCACAAGAACCCAACCTAAAATAGAATCGAAATTATAAGCAACCACTTCAAAACGAATTAAGTCTCTTAACCACGTGTTTTCTCCTTAGCACGTGTTTCTGTTAATCACTATTTACGAAAATTCAATGAATCCCGGACACTTGACGGACCCCATTCTGAGTGGGCAATACTCGTGTGGGAGAGCACCCTTATGAATGGAACATGGATTAGTAACTCCATCTTGTAGTAAATATTTCGTTCAGTAATCACGACGCGCAAACGTGTGGCGATTGTCCTACTTAGTAGCATTCGCCATAACGCAAGGATATGGCGTTATGTTCTAAATGTCATCTAGCGTTGACGCACATTTGTGGCGTTTTTCCCTAACTGGTAAATATTGCATTTATTTTGAGTAAGTATTGCCCTGGAAAACTTTACAAATTTGGAGGAAACCTCATTTGAGACTTCCTCTTTTCTGAATTACTAATTCTCATTCAGTCTTCTAAGTCATAGAATCCTTTGAAATTGAAATTTTAAAATACATATCTTCAACAGATCTTTTCTTAAGTGATTTTGATATAAATTGACTGCATCAAAATGTGATAGTTTAAGTTTTCAATTATAAATAATTTAATCAAAATGTATTATTTCACTTAAATATTTCTGTTCCTAAAAACATAAACATGATTTTTTTTTTCTTTAATAAAAATTTTATCGGAACTACACTATAATTTTAAAAAACTTACACTTCAGACCTTCATCGAAAGAGATCTAATGTCATACGAAAATTGTTTCTTTTATACTCCGTGCATATATAATGAACATCTATAAGTTAATTTTAAAACTAAAATTTAAAATTCACAAGAAAATTTTTTAAAATACAATAAACTTTGTGTGTGATCATTTCCGTCTATTAATTTTAGAGGATTTTTTATTAAAATTATTTCACCTTAAGAAATTTCATATTGATGAGTAACTAATTTGTAGAACGCCCACATACTTATTAATCAATAAAAGAATAATGTTAAGCAAAGGATAATTTCTTACGTTATGGAAGAGCATCTAATTTAATTGTACTTGAACTTCAGCCTTTAAGCTAAAGGTTGATTGAATAAAATTAAAGGGCGAGTAATTTACCGAAGCAATTCTGCGGTTATGCGTCTCAGTCTAAATAAAGCCAATGACAATAACAAATAATAAATTCAAGATATTAAGCAATTTAGAGCAAGTAAATGTAATGTTTGCTTTTATCTTTGTACATTGCCGAAAAGAAATATATATATATATATATATATATATATATATATATATATATAAATATATATATATATATATATATATATATATATATATATATATATATAACTGTAATTATCCGAATCAACTGGCGTTGGAACCCATTCAGATTGTCAAAAATTCATTTAATTGGATTTTTTTGAAAAAAATGTCCCTTTTAATTAGTTATTTCTTGTTGAAATAGGAAGAAAAGAGAGAGAGAACTATATATTTTAAAGAATAAGAATCTATTGAAAAGGCAACACTTTTGCATATAAAGGTACTTACAAATGCTGTTCATTAAAACAGTGTGTTTGTACAGTGCTGCAAATGAAAGTCACTGCTTGCTGAAGATCTCAGTCACTGTAAAGTGTTTCACTGCTTTTATAAGTTTTCGGGCAGCCAAATCACGAATCCACTTGAGAATGAGAATTTGCATGTGATCACACTCGGGCTGATACGCTATCCACTTCAAAGCTGTTCAAAAGATGGCACTAGCTGATGGTCCTGCGTCTGCTTCAACTTGGACATTGAGAACATCTTAATCGACACATCAAATAAGTTTATTGTCATTTGCAATTTGAAATCTAGGGCCTGACTCATAATCCGTTCTCGTATACCTTAAACTCTTAACTTATGGACATCCAGGAAATTTCAAAAGAATATTTCTGAATTCCTCGGAAATGTAACGTGTCTTTCTCCTCTCTCATTCTCTCCCTTCTCCTACCTTTTTTTCCTCAGTCTAACTCTTCTGAAATTCGGAAAGCGATTCGGATAATTGAAGTTCTACAACATAGTATAAATAGCTGCCATTTTTTTTACTCAATAAAGACTTTCATATTCACACTTACTAACAAACTGAATACAGGTGGCAATTGCTTTAAACATTTCAAAGTATAAAAATAACATTTTGAAGTATAAAAATAATTAAAATTATCAGCGATATATTTTCAAGAAAATTCAAAACAGTGAGGCATTGCCTGAGTTGGTCGCCATCCATGTACTCTTGGTGGTAAAGAGGGAAATTAGCAGAATCGTTGACTCTCATAAAATGATGTAAGTGCTTCTGCAAAGAGTCATGTCCAGCAAGAAAACGGAAGCAACTACAACAGATCTAGACAGGGAACTGGGGGTTCTACTTCTTTTGTTGATCAAAGTACTCCACCCACGCAGGTGGAGTACTTTGATCCATTATACACAAGGTTTTGGTTTGGTTTGTTTGTCGCTCAACGGTCATTTTTCGCACACGAGGGCTAATTAGACCGGGACTTAAAGTGGATTCCGAACCACTACAAATATCCATGCTCAACGTGGGATTCGAACCCACGAACTGTTGAACCGAGGACAAGAGCGCTAACCATTCGGCTGCCAGCTCGGACATTATACACAAGGAGGTTCTGTTATTTTTAATTTACTATAAAAGGTTCCTTTAATGTTATGCAGAAGCAGTATGTGACATGAGATTTACCGCTTTTCTTACCTTATTATTCAAAGTATAATACCCAATATGGGGAATTCATATTTATTAGTTAACTCACTTTTTAACGATATCGTTTTTATCTTCAACACCATATATTTTTAATATTTGAAGTTCTTCCTTTCATACAGCAATATTTTTATCACTTTTGACCAAGGGTTCCATTAAAATGATTCTCAAAAATTATTTTGAGAATCATTTTAATGGAACCATTGGTTAATAAAAATTCTCTCTCTCTGCTCTCTCTCTCTCTCTCTCTCTCTGATACTTTATTTTTAAATATAATCATATGTTTAACACGGCTATGTTCCTCTTCGATGGCTATAAGGAAACTTACTCTTGAAAATCGAACTGATGTCAGGATTTCTTCTCTTTATTTTGTCAATTTCATTATTTCGGATAAATGATTTGGATGAATATTTATTGTGGCCGGGATATTCGTATCCCAGAAAGTGGGACAACTATTAAAATACCCAGCGATCCTTTTTAACTACGAACTTTTAAATAAGAATACGCGGATATAAAAATCAGTATCAGTGATCATTTTAACATGTATATCTATATTCATATTAGTATATCTAGTTTCATATAGTATATCTATATTCATATTTATACGTATAGTACATGAGTATAAGAACTAAATTATCTAATGTTCGATCTCAGAACAGTTATGAGATGAAAACTGAGCTTGTATTGTTTATACTAAGTCTTGTTAGTCTGAACTTGTATTGTTGTAATTAGTCTGAACTTTTATTGTTTATACTAAGTTTATACTAAGTCAATCATGAAGGAAATGTTTCATGAATTATTAACTGTTCTCAAACAGAGTATAAGGACTACCACGATAGCTATACACTTTAAAACTAATTCAATGAATCTTAATATGTCTCTGGTGTACTCAGCTAGTTTACAAAGGAAATAAATTCCCTTAGTCAAACAAGGGTAGTTTTTTTTGTCATTATATGCAAATAACAGTTTTATTAAGTTTTTTTAAATATGCAAATAAAGAGCGAAAAAATAAGACTTTACTTATTGCAATTGTTATGACTTTTAATTTAACAGCACTCTTATTTCTAAATTGTTTATGTAATGTCAAATGTTTTCTTCCCTTCTTAATACTGTTCTAGTTTTAAAAGTCGAAGGTATATATAATTAATATTCCGACTTTTGTTCTGTTAAGCTTCTTAAGGTTTATAAGATCGTCACTTTGGAAGAAAACACTGATATCATTATTCTAGAGTGACATTAGTTAGATATTTGAAGGAAATATTATAAGTTCAATTAGATTTCCTTTTAAAATTTATGTAACAAATTAAACTGTATAAAGGTAGAAGTTAAAAGACATAAAAATGTTATTTTAAGACTCCTCATTTTGTGACTATACTATTTGGTATAGTATATTATACATACGTATATGAGGAAATAAAGCTGGCATAAAAAAGTAAGCCATGCATTTGGTTTTCTGATAAAAAACATCATACTTAAGACGAGCTTGACGCAGTATTTGATTTTGTTACCAACCCCACAGTATTATATATGTTTCTCGCCGACTCATAGTCCAAAATTTACAATTTCATATAAGTTTTAACATTTAATTTTGAGAATAAAATTCTTAATTGTAGTTCTGAACAGAATTACAAAGAAAATTTTCGGCAGGAACTCCAAAGAAAATTATCGATCAGAATTCTACAGGAAATATTAAAAAAAATTCTGAAGGAAATTCTCAAGCCTAATTCCAAATATATTTTCAAACAGAATAATAAACGAAATTTCCAAACAGAACGCTCTAAAGGAAATTTACTCTAAAAAATATAACTGGAAAGAAAATGTTTAAATAGAATTTTGAACTAACTCCATTAAACTTTAAAAATAAAGAACAGTTTTTTCTATAAGATTCAAAGGATTTAAAAATTAATTAATTCGGACATAGTATCGCATTACGTTACAGTATCGCAGATGACTCAAGCACATGTCGAAATTTATCCCAGTAAAATATTCATTGCGGAACGTTATTCTAAAGATTTAACTAATTTGGCACCTGTACCAGGTAATAGAATTTAGCAAGTTCATCAAGTGAAAAATATAATTTATAACAGGAAGCGCAGTGGTTCCGATTCTTAAAAATTCAACAAAAATTTAAACAATCAAGCTATTACATGTTTAACAGAATTCACTGGTCTGGTTATTTGAAGCTTTTTCTTTCTGACTTGATTTACTTTTCCCCTTTTGATTTCCTCAGATGCAAATAACGTATACTCTTATGTAGAGATTTGTATTATTAGTCTAACTTAACACCAGCGGTAAAAAATTAGGTTTATCCACTTTGGCATGATATGAGACGAAACGCATAAAACTAATAAAGCAAAATACGGAAATATTATACATTTCAAATCACTAAAATTTAAAGAATCAGAAATAAAAGCTATAGATGCTTTTGATATTGAATTGAAATGCATTTAATTTTATAGAAAATATCTCAATCAAATAATGGCTCAGATAACTCAAAAAATCTTGACGAATTATTGAAAATGGTGTTATTGTTTAATATATATAAATTTCATCGTAATTAAAAAAATTATTTGAAGGTTTAAATGTGGGTTATAGGAAAGATTCTATGTGGTGGTTAAAATTACAGAAAATATCTTTATCAGGTACTTTCTATTTGTTGATATTTTTTGTTTGTATAAATTTATAATGTGTTGACGCTTAAGTTTTTAGATTTGCAATTGAGATCATTGTATAGGTAAAACTAGAAAATATAACTACATATTATTCCATGAATATTATATAATGCGTTTGCCTGGAAAAAAAGCAGTTTAAAAAATCATCACCTCATGCATTGATTATTCAAACATTGTTTGTATGAATTTACATACCATTTGTTGCAATTGATGCGAATAATATCTCCAAGATTGTGGTATTTCCCTTGGTAAAGGCATTCTGCAAAGAAAAAAAGAGGACAGTTAGAAAAAAAGTGCAACATAAGAAAGTGAACAAACTCTTGGCGAATTATTAACTTAAGAAGCCAACGTCTCTTAATTAAGAAATTAACATAATTTTCCGTAAACCGTATAAATGAAGTGTTTTAAACGGTGGCGACACACTTCTCCAAGTTACACAAGTCCAATCTATTTTTCTTTTCCACGTTCATTGAAAACACGCGACTATTTTTTTTTTCCAACTACTTTTCTCTTGTAACTTACGATGACGGTCCCATTATCTTCCATTACAAAACCTCTGCTCGTCTCCACGCCAAAATTCCTTAAGTCGCTTTTAAAGAGTCTTATTACACATGCCGCACAAATGGGCTCTCATTTCCTTATTATTACGGTACGCTCAAATCGCTTTTTTTTTCTTTGTGATGAGTTTACATTATGTATCTCCAAAGATGGGAGGGTGTCTACTCTAGCGTCTATTTTAAATTTTATGCTCCATATCACCATAACACTTTCTCGGATAACTTGTCTTGGAAGTAGCGGACAAAAGAGGAAAAGCGTAGAATGATTGTTATTTATCATTCGAACGGATTTTCTCACGACAGTTTGAATGATTCATGTTTTTAGTATTCATTTTCCTACACATCCCTTGTATGCATAGTTTTTTTGTAATTTAAATTTATGCTCAGTTTATTTACCGACTGGTTTCAATGAAGTTACTTAACGATTAAAACTATCTGTTTTCAATGTCAGTCAGGTCATTCAACTCCGTTGGATGAAAAACGTCGGTATGTCAGTTGCATGACATTAAGGCCTTAAAATTTCATAAGATACATATTATCAGAATGAAAGCAAATAAGTTTAATATTATAATTAAAATGTATTAAAAATTCTCTTTGTTGTTGTATGTCCCCCATGGCCAGCAGCGTTAGATCACGTTGCACCATAACATTAAACACCCCTAAAAAGTCTATGGGAGGTGGGTTTACCATCTATTACAGGAGCTCCCGTGCTACTGCATATATCTCCTACATAACTATTTAACAGATATATCTAATAATTAGTCTTAAGTATTATGAAATATTTAAGTTAAACGATTGAGGAAAATTTAATTGTTGGGGGTTTGATCTATAGTGTCGAACATGATGGAATCGAAATCAAAAGATCGTTGTACAAATCATGCTTAAATATTTATAGCTCTTTGTAATAAAATAAATTGGTTCGCGTGAGTATAAGCGGTAAACTCAACATTTTTCGACAAAAAAGGTTCAAAATTTGAATCTAGGCAGCCTGTTATAAATAAGATCTGAGCATACAGAAACCCGATAAGCAACGTATATCTTTCAGAATGAGTATTTGGGGTTGTTCTCTTTCACTTGTGATATGTGGACATCAACCACTAACTATGAAAATAGTATTCTTGGAAGATAATAAGCTATTGTAATTATTAAAAAAATGTTTCATAAGAGCTTTCAACATATCTTCTACGCCAAGCTAATGTACCTTACCATTTCGTTTACCGCAGCATAAAGCACTATTTTGTCCTGGTATGGAACCTGTTAAACAGGAAAGATGAACGTTGTATTTGTGTTTTCCACAGCTGCAGAAAAAGCTCCAGAGGAGCTTCATTTGCCGCAGGCAGAGATTGACTGTGATTACATTCTTCTTCAATGGATTCCTGGAACTCTTTAGATTGGGGGCGTGTTCACGCTAATCTGTGTGGTCCAAAGTACCTGGTAAAGCCCATCTCAGGGAAGTGTGCTGGTGCAACAACAACGTCCAATGTCCTTCCATTTAGTGATGAGCGAGTATTCCAAGTCTATTGACCTTAAAATACAGTCCGGGACTCATTTGCACCGCTCTGTATGTAAATATAACTGCAGAAAAGTTAAGGTAGTAAATGAAAGTTCTATTTTCTTTCTTGAGAGATTTGAATATGTACCTCAATTTCTGGTTTGTTGGCTTGTCGCTCTAAGCGACTTTGTATATATGAGGATCGATTGACTGAGAACAAGATTTAAATTAGATTCCGAACCTCAATAAGTTAAAGTTAAGTCAGGAAACAACTGAATGGAAAATAAGAACACAAATCATTTATCTGCCAGCTTGCTTACTATTAAAGGATGGTTTGTAAGGAAATTGTTATTTTTTGTTACACATGAGAACAATTATACCGAGTCCATGTTAAAGTAAAGTCAATAATTCCATGAATTGCTTTTATAAGAGAAATATGTCAACTAATTTGTTTGTTTTTTATGAAACAAACGTTTCATTTTTAAGTTTTTTAATAGTTTCCATTTTGCGTTATATGTATATAGTTTAGATAAAAATTAATAAAAATAAATTATTCTTATCCAAATATTTATTAATTTTTAATTGTTATATTCATTTAATAAATAAATATTATTAATTCCATAATTTAGATTAATAAAATTTATATACGTGAGGAAAAATCATCAAATATTCAGACTTCAATAAAAATTAATGTTTTTAAATGGTAATAAATTATTAAAAATCAAAACATGAAAACTAATATATAGTTTCATCTATAATACAATTAAATTAATTCTTAACATTCTTTGCTTATACACAATTATTAATATTACGAAAGTTCTTGGGTTAATGAAAAATGCCCTCATTTTTTCATTAACTTGATGATTTTAATTGCCTGAAATGAGGGTGTAGCCTAGGATGGCCCGCATACCAAAGGGGCCAGGATTCAAACGTTTTCGTCAAGTAATGGGCGTAATGATTTTTGAGCACACCTGTCGTAGCATTATACTTTCATAAAAAATTTACTCATCATTTCTGATAAAATAATTGAAGTATTTTATTCGAGGCACATGACTGCTTAATCAAGTTCGCTTATAAATTATTTTTTTTAGGATGCTGCAAAATAAATAGCTTAACTGTTGTGTGTGTGTGTGCTGAAAGCTGTTGTGAGGTTTATTTCAACATTCACCGTGTTTTGTTAATTGGGAAATTCCGAAAACTCCCGAGCACCCACCTACTCTGACCAATGAAAGTAGAAACTTCACACTGTTCAACAGTCGCTAGGCTCAAACCAGGTAGTTTTTGTTTCAAAGAGTGATTTGGTGATGAAGAATTGTAATATAAACTATTTTTAATTATAGATTTAACTAACTTAATATATGAATTCCAGATTTAAAACGCCAATTAAAGAAGCTAATATCTTATAAAGCTTTCAATTCTTCAATTCAAGGATACATAAAGATAGTACTTTCTGTTGATTTAGGGATTATATATATATATATATATATATATAAAATATTACCATTTGCAATATATATATATATATATATATATATATATATATATATATATATATATATATATATTGCAAATGGTAATATTTTTTTACACGGGAGGTATAACTAGACCGAGACCTACTGTTTAAAGTGCTGTCTTAACCATTACAAACATCCAGGCCTAAGATGTGATTCAAATCTATGAACTTTTGATCCAAATACCAGAACACTAACAAGCTTGGCATTGCTTAAAAGTAGATAGATAATAAGATGAGTATTTTCCAGTTTTTCATTCGAAACGCATTATAAAGTAGAATATTTTAAAAAGTTGCGAAATTCGTAATTTCCTGCATTTTACTAGAAATGAACTGGATTACAACAAAACAGGATGTAGAAAGCATATATATATTAAACTGAGCAACAGGCAAAAGTTGATACAATCACTGAATCAGACGTTAGGAATTTGTTTTCCTGTCGATAATTTAGCTGAATACGTGCTATATCTTAATACGAGGTCATACTATAGTCTAGTAAAAAAGCTCTCTTTGGAGAAAGATACGGGTTCGATCCCAGCCATTGAGGAACAAAGGGAGCTGGATGTTGCACTTCTGCTTTTTTGCTTGTACATCTGCAGAGGTATGTGCTGGGATAGGTTTCTCCCCTTTCAACATGTAAATACGATCCACGATCTTTGCAAAGTCTGGCGGCATGAAGGTCATTCATTTTATGAACCTTAAATGCTTCCCAACAACCTTCGGTCGTCAGACTGTATACATTGATAAATTCGCTATGGTTTCCTGGTAATCCATCGGAGGTGTCCCTCGGAGGGTTTGCTTTATAGTTTTCTAGCTTTCCTTTCAGGGGACAGTTAACTTCGTCTTGTTTGCTGCCGCTTGAAAAATGGGATTTGAAAGCAGGTAGCAAATTCGTCAACAACTCGGAGTTACAACGCCGTTTCAATACGGAGTGAAGTGGATGAAATGTTATCTGACTTAATGGATATTTTAAACCACTGAGAATCGTAATAAAGTGGCGTACTCAGGATCTCAACTGGAACGAAAGAAACAAAATCGAAATTCTTCTATGTGTAAAAAATTTGCCTGTATAATACTCGTAAAAATCTTTTTTAAATTTGTTGCCGTAGGGTTGATTGAAAAATTAATTGGTACATTACCTTATAAATACAGTTCCATACATACACAGACCAGGCTTGTTTATCTCTCAACGGTCTTTTTATGCACACGAAAGTCTAATTAGACCGAGACCTATAGATTAAAGTAGATTCCGAACCACTGAAAGCATCCATGCCAAACTTGGGATTCGAACCCATGAACTTTTGAACCGAAGACAAGAACGCTAATCATTCGGGTGACAGTTGGACTATACGGACCTGGATTACTTACTTTCAAACGCATCTTCGAATGTTATAATTTGCAATCACGTGACTTGATTTGCACAAAAATTATGTATGTAAGTTGTTTTTTCTCTCTTGCACACATATTCATCATTATAGCACTAATTGAGATAAAACGTATTCATTGAATAAATGTATACTGGGTTAAGCTTAAATTTTTTTTCAAACGGATAAAAATAATTTAAAATTTTAAAAAAGATAAAAGTAAATAAAAGGAAAAAAAACGATAAATCTTATTGATAAGAAACACATATTTTTATACACCTATAAATGGAAAGAGGCAAAGAAATTTTGACAATGAATTAAATTCCATAATATGAAGCAATAAATTCATAAAAAAATGTTCCAAGTATAACATAAACACTAACACTTTTTTTAATACGTTTGTGATATAAATTTTTTATTGTCATTCAAGCTTTATCTGTTCACCAACAATTCGCCTAATATTTTGATTGTCTAAATAAATCTGAAAGCCGATATATTTTTTTTTTAACTCGTCAAATACGATTACTTTGCTTGCTTTATCAAAATAAACCTCAATTCTCGAGGTTGTTGGCAGTCTTAAAAGCAAGATTAGATATTTCCGAAGATAATCGCACCTGGAGGTGGTGGTATTACCGAGTTTTTATTACAACGTGAATGTTTTTTAAATGCAATTATATATAATGTTTCAACTTTCACAAGTATTACTTAAAAAAAGAGCAAGATTAGTTTATATATGATTAGTGAAATGAAAATTATGTAAATTTTTTTTTACGAAAATGAATGATGGAATTGATAAGCAATCGTGAAGGAGAAACAAATTAAAATTGATTAAACCTGATTTAGAACGTTTTATGTCAGGGGCAAATTTAATGTTTAAAACATCTTCAAAAGATAAAATTAGTCTTTAATACTTTATAAAAAAAATCGTTTTACCTCCCTATCACTTAACATAATTAGTATCAGCTAAAATCCGTGAGAAAAACACCTGCATTTTATAAATATGATGCATATTTTAGGTAATCTTTAAGCTTTCACCAGTCATCTTTACTTGTTTTCTACAGTCAAATAATATATTTTTATGAATGAAGTATCATGCTGATTAAGATATGAAGCTTAATTTGATAAACGTGGAAAAAAATGTCTTTTATTTCCTTAAAATAATTCTTGTAATAATTTTCCAAACTTTGCATTTTTCCCTGCTGCTAAATACAGTAAATTTCTTCTTAATTTTGAACCACGGTCCAGTGATGAGGTTGACTTCCGAGTTTCTTACTTCTTTCAACGATTCACCATCAGGGATAAACCCCAGTTAACATCAAGGTTTGGTTTGTTTGTCGCTCAACGGTCATTTTTTTACACACGAGGGCTAATTACACCGGGACCTATGGTTTAAAGTGGATTCCGAACCACTACAAATATCTATGCCCAAGGTGAGATACGAAACCTCGAGCTGTAGAACTGAAGTCAAGAGCGCTAAGCATTCGGCTGTCAGCTCGTCCCAGTTACCATCATAGAACACGAGTTGTCTTCAATTATATGACGTTATCCCCGAATAATCAGAACATACTGTTGATCGGCAGGTCCACGGTGGCCTTGTTTAGAGCGTCATGCTCACTATCGAAAGGTAGTGAGTTTGAATCCCGGTCGAACGGAGAACCGTCGCAAAAGGCGTTTGGGGCACGATAAAACTGAGCGTGTCGCAATGTCTTCCAAGTGAAATGTCCTGGGGGTGGCAGGTTAATTATTGAGGGTCTTCTGTTTGGTCCCTGCTTCAAAATCACGATAAGTCCACGTGGATGCTTCTATCTAACTGATAGAGACCAACTTAAGATAAGTATAAGGAGGCAATGCTGATGCAACAACAACACTCAATCTCCCACCAAAGACTTGCCTTATTGTAATTGTTCTAGGTGGATTCTTCACCTGACTATTTCATCTTATTAAGAGATTAATTTTATTATGAAATTTTAATGTGTACTAAACTATACTTAGCGGCATGACAAGACCTACAGTACCTCGCCCAAAAGTCCGGGAGTGAAAACGCAAAACCACCTGTTTCCCAAACATATTTAGTACTCAATTTTTTCGATCTATTGAAGGGATGAACAAAAAGGCTGATTTTAATGCATACAGGATCTTTTAATAGGATGGTCTTTGACGGTACCAGTTATCCAGCTGCATTTCAAGCAGAAAACAATGCATTCTCCCTTTCACATTCCTCAATGTATTTTGAAAGCGCATTAATATTTTTAAATTAATAATTTAAAACATTGCTTATGCCACATAAAATAATGCCATAAATATATAAAACAATACATTAATAAATGCCGCCCAGCTTGTCTAGTGGTCAGAGTGCCTGAATGCGGATTAGGAGGTCCTGGGTTCGAATCTCGGTTCGGGTATATATGGATGTACTTTCTATCTATCCTGTCTTTTTCCTTTCCTGGTATGAACGAGGTGTGAATGGTTGCCTACCCTATAAACGGGTCCCTATGGCATGTGTGTACTGAAGCATTCGGACTCCACACCAAAATATGGTTCAGTTGGGAAAGTGGAGCAGCGCACCCACATATTGCCAGCCTAGATGACACACGAGAACAAGAACAACATTACTTTTAAATGTCAATTCTTAAAGTTTTTCACCCATTCGAACGGACCAAACTAAACTGTAAAGTTTATAATTTTATATTGAATTAAAATATTATATTAAAAATATAAATCAAAAGGAAGCATTTGCCTAGGAAAATAATTTTCTGCCGAAAAATGTAACAAAACGGTGAATATTAGAAATGATATTATTATTATTATTTCATATGTATATAACATGCAGAAAAATTGCGTGAATCTTTTGACTGAACTTCACAATGGGCGGATAGGATTCATTGTGTCCTTTAAATGTCATACAGGTGGCATTGGGAAGAAATATGTAGAACAATAGTTCATGCGAAATATCGGACAGCCTTATTAATTGAATATTGTTCCCTCAACGATATCTGAAAAGCCGGATACTGTTGAACAGTTTAACAATATAGTGAAATACTGCATCAAATGTGAAATGTTCCACCCACCAGTTATAAATATTGTTTATATTTTACATTTTCTTAAAACAAATTTTAACAAAACGAATACCAGTATGTTAATTACTTCTCAACTGGTTATTTCCTTCCAAAGAAAATTAAAGTAAAAAATATGCATTATTTTAAGAAATGAAGTGAACAGCATTTCCTTTTCTAGTATTATTATAATATTCTACTAATTTCGCTTCCAATTTGTATTCTAATTTAGATTGATGGTGATGCTTTCCGTAATTACGTTTACATACGTTTTTTTTTTTTCTTTCTTTCTTTTTGCAAGAAATGCAGCTTTAAAACTAAATATTTCTGCTTAATAAGGATTTAAATGCTCATGTGTAGGGCGTAACCAGAATAAAAGCTAATAGGATGCCTACTAAATCTGAAAAAAAAATTTCTGAATGCTGGTTTAGTTTTACAATTAAAAATTTACACTTATTACACCACACTTTTTGCATACGTAAATTCCAGAACTTATGTGGGCAATTGAAAATACTTCAATTCCTTAATCTATCACAATAGTCTTTTATGTCGGGAGTAATATAAGGCAAATTATTTGCTAAGCAACGGTGGAATATTTTAAATATGATTTAATATTATGTTTCGACTATCATTTTTTTTCATGCCTTTAAAAAGTAATTTGAAAGAACAGTGTTTTTTTTTAATAAATGATAATATAAAAGCTAGTAAAATCAAAGTGGTTTGTTGGTTGGGTTTTTATGGTCCAAAAATGGACATGCTTCGCTAAAAAAAGCGGGTAATTGTATGAAATATTTTTTTTTATTAATGGTCGGAGTATATCGGGATGTATTGTCCCCTTATACCCAAGCAACCGGCCAGAAACAGAGACCTCTTTGCCTCCGAAGCGTTGCCCCGGGTGCACCACAGAGGCAGGACCACCATCGCACCCTCACACATGCCATAGGGACCCGTTTATAGCGTAGGCACCATTCATACCTCATTCACTCACAAGGAAAGGACAAAGACAGGATGGAGAGAGAGAAAGTACATCCATGCCTGAACCCGAATTCAAACCCAGGACCTCCCTATCCGTAGTCAGGCACACTGACCACTAGACAAGTTGGCTGGCTTGTATGAAACATTTTATTACACATTCAATCTTGTTAACAGTTATCCAATATTAAGAAATTTTTAATCCTAAATTGTTTATGATATATATATATATGAAATGTTGGATAATATTATTAACTGAATGGATATTTTATTTAGAAGATTTTTCACCGATACATCCAAGTACATTATCATGCTCAGTGTCTTACGCTAAAGGAGAGAATATTAAAGCTTTGTAACAAATGGAAATATTTAAAATGGAAAAACATTATCTTAAACGCAATTGAAGTTAATAAAAAAACTAAACCTATAAAATTTATGAAATATTATCGTTATTACTAACTCTTAACAGTTAAAAAGTAATATTTAATAAAAAATCTTTTGTAATAAGTAGTAAAAGGAAATCATTTTTTGTTCTGACAATATATTTCTTTATCTGAAAATACATTGTTTCAAAACGAGTTAGAACAGCGATTGATTGAAAGAAAAGATATTTTCGTTTTCGAATCAAAGGATTTAATGCCCGATGTAGACAAAGATCCTCCTGTTGAGTGAAGCTAAACATGTTCAAGATGATGTACCATACCTGTGCGGTACTATGTCAAGATTTAAACACGAGTCAGTAAACGCTGAGTTATCACCTTCTGGCTGGCAGAAACAGGTGTCCTGAAACATATTACGATAAAGCTAGTTAAAGATTAGTTAATATTTGGAAGAGAAAAAAGAGAACCTTTTCACATTTCTTTCATTTCCAAATATTATTTTTATTAATTTATATATATTTTCACATATCATAACAAATTTTCACTTTTCAATCCAAAATAAAAAATGTGACCAAATTAAATAAACGTGAAGTATTTATTTTTCGAATTATCATAAAACACTCATTACTTTAATCTAAAAAAGTAAAGTAAAATTCTGTTAATTTTAGGGGGGTTCGAATTTATGAGGAAATGTAAAGAATACTTGCTTCTTTACTGCAGAAAATTTCAAATGGGATCTCGAGTTCGTGGGGGGGGGGGAGGAATCACAGACTCGGGGAGTGGACTTCAAAGAGGATTGGTGAATGTCTTGGTGCTGACACAACCTAAATTTTTATTCTCGGCTGTGTGATTAATTATAAATATAAGTTTGTAATTTTGTGTCTTTGTATGTGGTGCTTGTTTGTTTGTTTGTCGCTCAACGGTCATTTTTTGCACACGAGGGCTAATTAGACCGGGACCTACGGCTTAAAGTGGATTCCGAACATCCATGCCCAAGGTGGGATTCGAACCCACGAACTGTTGAACCGAAGGCAAGATTTTTATGTGGTGCGTTTGTTTAAATATAATTAATAATTAACTTAAAATCGCTTCTTATTTTAATACGCTACACCAATTTCTGAAAGATGAATGGAAAGGATCGCCTCCATTCTTGAGACGTGTAGAATCCGGAACACTTAGCGTTTACTTTCATTGCGCAACACGAGCACAAACTTATGGCGAGTTCAAATTATTTAATTATGGTTCAAATTACTTACAGATTTTCTAACCAAATTTCGAAATGCTTTAAAAAATTGTTTAAGCTAGAATTAAAATGACAAACAATTTAAACCATCTAAAGGCAAAAATCTTGAATGTGTATTTCATTCGATTTCTGTACAGCTATTCCCATCCGATTCCGGATGAAAATTCGGTCAACGCAAACACTATAATATTCTATTTATATAGATAATATTTGGTACCTTTTTGTGGTCTAATCTTTCTTTTTTGACAACAGAAGTTGTCCACTCCCTCTCTAATTTTGGCTAAAGAGGGTGTCAGTAGACAGACATACGTGATTCACTGACTCATTTGGAACTGTTCTCAGGATTTAAGAATTCTGTTAATACTTTTTGGGCACTCCCACCTGTTCCCCAATGTTCCTTTTAAGCGGGTTATCACTCGAGTGTTGTAGGTCAAGGACCGATAAAATATTTCGGTACGTTCTCGTGAACGACAAATAATTCGACAAATCGACACAAATTTTTCTAGCGAATAAATCATGAAGACAAAAATAATTTTTAAAGAGTAATTAGGGAATTAAAATAATTTTAATAAATTATTACGATAAATATTCAACATTCAAATAATCGGTGATACTCAAGGCAGACAGGGGCTCACTAACTGGTGTACAGAATGGCATTTTATGAAAGGCAATTAAGTACATAGTTGGCAGTTAGTTATATTTACCATTGGTCATATTATTTTCTAAACTCTAGTAAACTATTGTTATTGTAATGTAGGTGCTGTTTTAGTATCAGTTGTCGGCCAATGACTCTTTGGATTTTGGACAGATGGCTGGATATTTCGTGGACCAGCTCTTGAGAAACGCGTCTAGATTATCTTAGGTTTTCCAGTATTTATCTTTTCACAAGCTCAATTTTAGTATTTGATTCTCTTAGAGTGACAAATTTCATTCGCCTGATTGAGTGTTGCTAAACATCGAAGATATGCAACAACAATAACAATATATATAACAGCTAAATTATTTGTTTCATGTAGTTTTACAAAATAAAAATAAACATCTTTTAAGATCTTAAGAAGGTACTCAAAAATACTCAATGCTTCTTAAATCTATCATTAGATTTACCTGTCAATAAATCATAACAAAAAAATGCAGTAGAATTTAAGATTATTATGTTGTGAATCGATAATGTCATTAGGAGTTGATCAGTATTCAATTCATCTCTCTTCGGATCATTAAACCAGTTCCTTAAAACGTCGAAAATGATATTAATTCTCATCTCTAACGTCTCTCATTAATGCCTCGCTGCTATATTTAAAGACGGTTATTAAGAGATTCTTTTTGTTACACGCTTAAGCAAAAGTGATGGATGATTTTATTATTTAATCGGGGACGCATTTGTATCCTAATTGGCGGAACAAGAGTTAATTGGCGACAAATATTTGAGAAAAGTGCGACAAGAAAGTGTCTTAGCATTAAAAATGATGTGTTTTGTTTGTTAATGCGTTGAGGAAGCAGAGTTGTTCAAAAAGTTACACAATTTCGTAAATAATATGTTCATGACCGTTTTATTTAATACGAGTAGAATTATTTTTCTTCCCAATCAGAAAACGTATTTAAACTTTTTATAATTGATTGGTTTTATAGTTGTTTGGATGATTACGCTCTAAGGTCACATTTTGAACATGAGGTTTCACGAGACCCACAGATTTAGTGGATTTCGAACCATCGGGAACTATCTATGATTGAATTAAGAATTGAACAAACTAACAGTTGAGCTAAAGACTTATCATTTGTCTTAAAATAATAAAAATTAAAAAAAAATATTCACACACATATAATGATAAACAATCTAAATTGTATAAGCACTTGTATGTATAAACTCATGTAATCTGATTTGTTCCTATTTTTGTGATAATTTTATTACATATTGGGACTAATTCATTCGGGACTTACAAATTAAAGATTCAAATTCAACAAAACACCAACACCAGAGGTAAGAATCAAACTCATTAACCACTGAACTGAAAACCAAAACCCTATCAACGAAACAGCTACCACGGCTATACATTAGTGTGTAAATTTAAAAATAATTAAATAAGACTCCCATTGACTTGCATAATCTAATTATTGCGAAATTAATTTTATACATTGGTTTATTAAAAAATAAACTGAAAAATCATTCAATAAGTTTTATTTTTTAGGCTAAAATAATTAATCTAAATTCTATAATTCATAAATAATCTCATAATAATCACAAACATACATCATAATAAAAATTAGCTTGTTGAAAAATATGTAATATTGAAACTGCGAAAGTAATTTCCATGGTAAAAGACTAGAAAATTCAACAGTTTTACAGACAGTTCACATAAATAGCCTTAAACTCTGATTTCCGATAATCCGGGCACTTTTAAACGAAAAGTTACTTTTGACAAATAAAGATTGGATTTTCATTTTTAATTGTCTTAATGCTTCTTCGCTTTTGGCTTCAATTTAATGTATGTTTCAATCCACAAATTTTCTGGTGAAAGGAAATTGAAAACGACAAATTGATGTCCATTCAGTTACCAAAAATACCGGGTGTGTTTAAAATGGACGGGTATCGAGAATTTTTAAACTTGAAGATACATACATTACATTAATATATAGATTATTTCAAAGTCACGATAACCATCGAAATATACACAGGTACAGAGCATCAAAATATAGCATTTTTAAGAATTGAATCTTCCTCGCAATACGAATGTTGCAGATCGGTATCAACGTGTTCGAGCCCACATTCTAGAGCAACTTTCGAAATGTCTATATGAATTCTAAGTTTTCTTCACGTCACTGGAATTTATCACAGTCATATTCAGACGACTTCTTAAACTATTCCTTAACATCTTTGTTAAAATATTATTTTGTGATTTGACGATAAAAATAACATTGAGTTTAAGCTTTCTTCTCGTCTTGTCGGTCAGTCGACAATCTCATTGTGTATACTAGGCTTTCTAAACCGAGTCCTCAGTTTGAAATGTATTCCTAATCGCTGCAAGCATGCAAGACAGCGATCAATTGAACAGTTGAACTCAAAAGCAAGGTCAGTTACTTTTTGTGACATATATTATCAATAAGAATCCACGTAGAGTAGTTGAAGCGCTTCTCGCTCCCAAGCCACGGTTCCTGGTTCGATTCTCTTAGGCTGGGCAATGTGGACGCCGAATTTTATTCCCTGAATGGGTCATTAAGACTGAGTATCAAGCATGCTTAAGAACTACCAATACTTGGGGATAGACTAATCACCTATCCGGGGCATGCATACCATCGCAGGGCCCTCGGCAATGAAAACAGATATGGATGGACCCAACAAGCCTAGACCCCATATGGGCTTCAGTGCTACTGAGTTAGTTTAATATTATCAATAATATTTAGACTCTTTTAAAGTTATTTCCTAGATGAATTGGTTATTAAATTTAATAACAATAAGTTACTAACAATTATTTAAATTAAAAGTTTAATAACAATTATTAATTATAACCAACAATTCAATTAAACTTTTCTCAAACTTCCATGCCACAATAGTGGAGGCCTTAGATGCTATGAATATTTAATGTGAAAATGCTTTCATCACAATCGTTTTCTGTTATGTAAATCATCGGATTTGTTACTTTCCTAACATGAAAATTTTACTTTTTCCTCACTAGGTTAACATAGCCTTGTTTTTTTTTTTTTTTTTTTTTTTTTTTAAATAAATTTTTGTGTAATATGTCTTAAGACAAAAACTTTCTGAAAATATAATAAATTATAATTCTTTTTATTTTTAATTTTAAGAATAAATTACGAATTTCTTAATATTTAAGAAAAAGATTATTATTTATATTTTATTACTTTTTATTCATATTTCTTAAATGAGTAATGAATAATACATACAAAACGTGATAAGCATAATTTTCATGAATTAGGCATATAATAAAACTAAATATTACTATAAATATCCTTGCAGATAAAAAAAAATAATAAAATATAAATAATGAAATGCCTTATAAAACAAAAATATAAAGTAAATCTAAATTTAAACAAATAATCAAGAGATAATGTTCAATATTTCATTCGCCACTTTAATCTAAATTGCAGATTATTTTAGCGAAGATATTTTCGATCATTTTCTCTACGTGAGAAATAATCCTATCTCCATGAGAAAGTAAAATATTGGCATGTTTGGCGAGCTACCAATCAGTCATCGAGAATTTTTATTTGAATATTTTCCTAACAAGGGAAAAATTCTTCGATATGTGTAATAGCTGTAGACGTTAGATTAGTAACAAAATTTAATCATTTATTATTAAAGTAAACAATTATGCAAATTAGTAGCAAACAAGGAAACTTTATTATATTATTAATAAAGAGGAGATGTGTTTTCCAAGACTAAGAAAATAACCCAAATGAGGGTTTGATAAATATGCTTCGTAAATTATTTCCCCAATAATCTTATTTAATTAAAATGATAAGACTTTGGAGCAGATGTTTTCCAATAATTTATAGCGCTCCAGAATCCATTTTAACCTTAGATGTAAGCAAAATAAAGTTTGATAAACAAAGTAAACAAAAAGCAACATACTAACATAAACAAAGTCGCACGGGTTTCAGAATAAGTTTTTAAGATAACTTAGTCGTATTTCACATATATTTCTCAATTAGAGTTATGCTGTTTGATTTAAAGTGTCATTTTCGATAACGAATGGATCAGCCAAAAACTGTTATAAAATTTTTTAATAGCATATTGACCCCTTCCGAAAGAATGAATAATGTATTCACGTGTTGCAAAAGAGGAAACCAGAAGAACTCCTAAGCACCCACACCGATATACGTGCATGAGGAGTGCACCATTCTTCTGCTGTTCTCCAACTATTGTTGGGATTGAATCCAAGACATTTCAACTCTGAACAGCGAAACATTACTACCACGACGAAGTGGAAGCTCCTAGATTTTAAATTTTACAATCTAGTTTTCGCACCAGATAATATTCCATGACCATATAATAATTTGAACAGCCACAAACTTCCACACCCGAGAGGGGAATGGTATCCCAAAATTGTTGAAATGATGTCCATACTACTAATTATTCAATTACCACTTCTATTGTTAACGATGCAAAGATTTAATAAGCAGTCAATTTAAAACACAAGTTGCACAAAACAATTTGAAATTTGTGTTTTAATTATAATTTTATAAGCTAGTGCCCGCAAAGCACTGGCTAACTGAAACTTCTTTAAAAAAAGTTTCATTTTTAATATCCAAAGCGTTTGATGGCTGTATTTCCATAGATTATGAGCGATATTCACGAATCAAAAGATAAAGCCTCGGAAAACTCTCAAGCTCTCACAATTTAATACTTGATATCAGAAAGATAAAATACAATTATCTTTCTGATATCATGTATTGAATTCAACAATAATGTGGTGACAAAAGCTTCATAAAACAAGTTTTAAACATAACTCATCGTTTTTTATATTTGACTGAATTTTCTATTTTTAAATTATTTAATTATCTAAAATAATTAGAAGAAACTATCCACACTTTTATACTAGAAACAGTGTAACTGGTAAGTAAAATTCCGATATGTTGGCAAAAAAAAATTTTCTTCAATCAGATAGTGTTTTTTCACGAATAACTTTGTCGCTCATAGTCAATAAAACACAAGGACGGTTACGAGTCAATTGGGATCTGAATCGTTTGACAGTGTACCAAAATGTCGTTTTTGAGCAAAACAGAAAACTTCGGAACTTTAATAAAGTGAAATTCAGTTAAAAATTAAAAACATTTATTGGTCAATTAGTTTGTTACATTATATCATAATAATTTTTTTATGTTTGATTTTCACTATATAGCAGGGAACAGGAAACAATATTGCATATTCATCTTGGGACTTAGGGATTCTACCCAATTTTAAAGTTTTGATCATGTTGTATATATCCAATAGCCACACGAACTTATTTTTCTTTCACTTTTTTCAGTGAGATGGCTTTTTATTTACAAAGTTTAAGGATTCGTTGATGGTAAGAAATTAAAAAAAAAAGCATTTAGAATTTCTATTGTTTTTAATAGGTTTTACTGTAAAAGTGAGCAATGTAACAAAAGTAGCGACGTTTCGCGGTTCTTAGCCCTTCAAGCTGAGGTTGATTTATATATCGGAATTTGGTTATATATATATATATGTATATAGCAATTGCTATAGGTGTTCATTGACCCTTTCTGAAATTTAAGTCCATGTAAAAAAATAGTGCTAAGCCTCAATTTTTTAAATATTTCCGGACATAACCAAAACTAATAAATATATTAAAGGTGATTAAAATTTTTTTAAAATAATGTAAATGAATTTTAAACACGCAAAAAAAAAAAAACTCTTGAAATTTTATAACATTAAACAAACTAGATTTTCAAAATATTTTTTTTAATTCTTATAAACACACACACTATTGATTTAAGAAAAAAAAATCATAGTTAGAAAAACAAACATCAAATTTTCTAAATAAACTTTGTCATGAAGTAGAATCACAGTTAAGATTCATTTAAAATTTTTTTAAATAATATTACCAAAATGGAAAAATATGTAGTTTACAGATTTTCTCTAATGATTACATAATAAAATATATCATTTTATAGCAATAAAAATTGTGATAAAAGTAAATAAGACTTTCAGTTTAAAAAAATATTAAGATATTGTTTCATAAGAATATTAAGATATTGTTTAATACATTTAATAATAGAATTATAAGAGAATATTTCAGAGAAGAGATGATTATATATCCATCTTTAATCTTATAATGAAGAAGAATTCGGAAACTTTTGGGACAATAGAAATAATTACATGTTTAAATATAATTTTATGCTTGTGGAAATGAAATGAACAGAATTCTTATCTTTATATTTATTTAGTTTTCATGCCAAGCGAAATATAATAAATTATAGTGATTTCGAATATCACGAAAAATAGATTTTCGTACTTCAAACAAATTTAAAAAATTCTAAATGCCCAAGATAGATGTTAATAAATATCATAAATTAAAAACTAAAATACATCATAATAAAGTTTTATTACGAACATCCCGCTTATTTTTTTCATTGCTTTTGGTTCCTTTTTTGGCAACGAAAAACAGTCATCCGATTTTGCTACATTTTTTTTTTTCACCACAGAGACCGGAGATGTTTTCTTTAGCCAATGTGTGATTAGCAAACGTCTTCCCTCTATTCTTAACTTGTTTAAAGGAATGTCTAGTGGTTAGGTATGAACTCGCCGTATTTTGATTCTAAAAAAACACACACTCTTCAAAACAGAAGGTTTCAGGTTCGATCATAACCACTGTTACAAAACGAATGAAAATGTTAATCACCTTTTACGTGTATTTACCTATTTTTAAACGATTCAGCATATGTTAACATTTTGTAATGCTACTAAGTATAATTGTTTGTTTACTAATTAAATACACAAATCAATTAATAATGCAATAAAACTACGTTTCTTTCCTATTGTAATTGCTTTTTCCAAATAGAAGGAAAAGTTTTAGTATCAAAAAGATTGTGTTCAACATGTTAATCTGTATAACATTTTTATTGATGTTTATGAATATTTAGCAACAAAGAAATTTGAAATCAGCTACAAACGCCGATGCCAGAGAAACAAAAATAAAAACTGACAACGCAATACTTAATTCATTTCTGAAAATATAAATTATATATAAAAGTATTCTTTTTATCTAAAACTAATTGAGAAAAGGCCATAATATAATTATACGAATAACGAATCAAACAGAGAAAATTCAACATTACAATTCTCCCTCCATTTCCTAATAATTCTGAATGACGACAGTTTATTTTTGTATAACTTCAATTTAAATCCTTAAAAACACAGTAACCCCCAGAGATACATTTTCAGGAACTGTTGCAGATATTTTCTTTTTTGGATATTTTTGTCATAAGCAAGAAATCATTTATGTATATCCTATTCTAAAGAGGAAAATGTTTTTGTATTTTTATCTGTTAGAAAACATTTAAATAGACATAGGAGGCTTTTATAACATATTTTATGGTGATATTGAAAGCGACAATGAAAAATCGTGATAGCAACAAAGGTGGGGTTTTATGGCCCTAGCGAACCATGAAGACACTCTCTCTTAAGGCGAAAGAAAAAAAATAAACTTCCAATATTCAACTGTCTGATGATATTGAAGTTTAAAATATCACAATGCAGAGATTTTGAATACACGTTTTCGCTCCCTGAAGAGAAAGCGATAAAAAAATAGCCACAAAAGAGACTGAAGTGCAAACAGGAGGAAGAAAAACTTTTAAGGGGGCACGAACAACCGGAAAGGGGCCCCTTGAAAAGAGAAATCCTTGACCCCTCCTTTCACAATTCTTTTTAAAAAAATAACTCTTTATTTTCGGATTTTATTATATTTATAGAATTTTATCTGAAAAAGAAATTTTGTCATGCGTAAAGTTTTATAAGTCGAAATTTTATGGAAATAAAAATTATATGAATCAAATAATCTAAAATGAGGCGTTTAAGTCTAAAGCAAAAATTTTCCAATCCCTCAATAAATAGGCGCAGTTAGAAATTGTCACCCAAAATATAAAATAAGTTTGCAAGATTGTTTACATTTTGTGTGAACACTGAAATAGATATGTAGCACATTTTTACAGAATCAGTTAATTTACTTTATTATCAAAAATTAAATTTTTAGTAAATAATATGGTCCCTATATTTGTAAGAAACTGAGCAGTTTCCAGTTTTTGTTTATTTTTTTCAAATCGAAGCATTAGGGGCGATGGCCACCTTAAGCGTAGAATTCTGGTCAACCCCCCGGTATCCTTATAGTTCGTGTGACCACAAGTTTTACTTGTTTGTTTTGTTTGTCGCTCAACGGTCATTTTTACACACGAGGTCTAATTAGACCGGGACCTACGGTTTAAAGTGGATTCCGAACCACTACAAACATCCATGCCCCGTGTGGCCACAAGATTTAATTATAGAAGCATTTTTAACTTCTATAAGTTAGTGAAATGTAACACATTTGTCGAAAAAAATGTCCTTGTTTTCACTTCTCTAACTCTCACTGTTTATAATTTGTGATTTATGTGTTTCCTAATCGAACTTTGTGATTAAAAAAACAAAAGTTAGCATTTTTATATGTACTATATACTATATATAATTTTCTTTACAATAAATGGGTTTCACAAAATGTTTCTTTTATATAGCACTGTTAATGGACATGAATTTTAAATATTTCATTAAAGATAATATTAAGCATACCATTAAGTATTTCACTATGCATAAAACATTTTTAAATTGTTACAATGTAAACATAAGCTTCAATAACAATAGTTCATTGTTACCTAATTGTAAGATGATGCATTAGGAAAATAGAAGGCCTCAAGATTGATATTAGCCACTACTAAAACAAAGAAAGACTGGTTTTGCATATCATCTTTCTACATACCTACTCGTGTGAGGGTGGATAATTAGATGATTTTTTTCAGGGTTTTTCTCTTTTATGATATGTGAAGGCGGCTCACTATTTTTAAGAGTTATCCCACAAAGCAGATCTGATTGTACTTTGGGCTACACAAAAAGTATTACAACTCCTTGATATTAAACTAGCTACATTATGATGTTAATGTATTAGTGGTACAGTGGACCAATCAAAATGACATAAAACAATAAAATTAGAAGATTGTATTACGCTAACTATGGCCAAGACTGAATTTAAGAACTTATTTTATGGAATTCGATTTCAAATCTAGTCAGCATATTTTTATTATTCCATTTCATACACTTATTTTACGTGTCTGTTCCCATGTACTATGGCATACCATGTTTTAAGTACAAGATTTGCCACCTCAATTTTCCCAACCATTAAATTCGTTCAAATTCCAAAAGAAAGGCATACATGTCGACAGATTTTCATCACTATACACCAAAAAGGGTAGTTTAATTTCGTGTGTTTCTCGGAGGTCATTTTTAGTAGATCATAACTAATTTGATTAGAACTTGAAATTTAGAACTATTACAAACATCGAAGCCCAAGTGGGGAACCGAACTCTTGAACTGTTAAATTACAGTTCATCCTAAACCTTTTAGATATCAGATTGGCATATCACAAAAATGTAGCAGCAATAGATATCATAATACTAGTAAATTCCTATAGTAATTATATCGCGTAATTACAATAACTGGTGATAATAAACATTCCTGTAAAATGTTACTCATAATTTTAAAGTAGCGAGTTTGTTTGTCCGCCGCTCAGCGATCATTTTATTACTAACGAGAACTAATTAGACTAGGACTCACGGTTTAAAGGATTCTGAAGGATAGCACACACATCCAAATTCAAGATGGGATTCAAACCCGTGGAATTAAAGTTGAACTAAGAATCAGGGCGCTTATGAAGTAGATTAGTTTCCTGAGTTATTTGTACGTGTTTTGGGAATCGATTCCATGAACTCTGGAACAGAACTCCTGAAAATTGAACACTAGCACTATGAAAATATGGAATAATACAATGTAAGTTTTTATTCCATTTTTCTTACGTATTGTTTATGGTTTTCTAACATTCTTATCGCCATCCTTTATCACATACCAAAAAGTTTTTTTTTATTTTTTTTATTTATAATACATTTCCTACTTTTACTGCAATAAATTGTTTTGTTCAGTAGGAAATGATCAGCAAACTTGCGCTATCAAAAATCAATCAAACTAAGCATCAACTCTTCCAGAAAACCCTTTCCTTGACCCAGTTATGGTTACAGAGTATAATATCGCAAACAAGTTTAAGCTAATTTCTTCTGGTAAACAAGTACACATTTCGCTTTCGTACATTTTAAGCGATAGAGCTTAGAACCGGGTTAATAAAAGCACTCGCATTCCTTTTCATAATCTGTTATCTTAACGACTCTTTTGCGAAGATGATATGTCAATCCGCAAAATATCTCGTATCTTTCACACTCGATGAAAGTGCTTTCTCATGGACGTCAACTTGTTACACTTCTCTTGCAACTTTTGGAAATGCTCGTTTAATGTTTGTTTAGAGTTCAAATTGATGTGTTTTGATGCTTTATGTCTTTGAACATGTAAATATATTTCAATGAATGGTGAAATGTTTTTTCTTCTAGAAAAAATTTTCCTGATAAAAATATATTCTACTTTATATAATTAATTCATGATACTTTTGTTGAAGATAATGAAAGAAGGACTTCAACAAATGTGTTATATTAAAAATAAAATTCATTATTAAGAATGATTTATTTTTGCCTTCTTAAATTTCATAAATTGTACATTTAATGATTTAAATATTCTTTACAATTTCTGACGCTATGATGTAATTTTACAAAATGAGATTTTGAAATACATTTAAATTTAGACATAAAATGTATGAAATGAAATTAAAATACTACATTTAATAAAATGAGAAATTATATTTTCACATTTTTTTTCCTTTCGAAGATTAACTAGATATAATTGATGATATATTAACTAGATATAATTTTTTTAAATTATTTACCGAACAAAAATCTAAAAAAAATCTGGCGATTACACATTTTTTATAACTGTATATAAATGCTAAATTAATAACAAAGTTCATATAATATGTTTTATTATAAGTCTTATACAATGTTATTAAATTTTATACTGTCTCTTAAATTAAAAATAACATCTAAGTTGATCCACATTGACTTTTTTCTAATGTTGGAAATTTATTAATTGGTAGATCTGAAAACCATTATCCTGGAAAATATTTACTAAACTGAAGTTAACATGATTCAAAATAACAAAATTCTTATTTGTCACCAGATGTAAGTTTAGACACCCCAAGTGTCAGCTCTGATGTTGACCATGTCATTCAATTGAAGTTCAAAATTAGATACTAAATCCATTATGCCAAGTGCTTTTGATTGCCAGAACTAAACTGAGTGTAATGAAAAGAAAAACAGAATTTGGGTTTTTAATAATTTAGTGTTTTAACTTTCATTAGTCTTCTGTTTTAAATACAAGAACTTACAAAATTTATTTCACACACTTACAATTCTGATAACTTGTATATATATAAAAATTGTATTCCTCTTCTCCTATCATAACGAATCTTTGCTTTTGAAAAGAAAACAATCAGCTGAAAACGAGAATTCACAAACAAGATCAATAGTAAGGAGGGGATAAGCATTAAAATCGTTTGCAACAACAAAAAAGAATTGACTATGGTTTCATAAATTTTTCTGGTTATCTTCCAAAAAGAGTTCTTAATAAAGATCTAAAGAAAACAACAGCTTATTAAGATTAGCTATCATCTTAAATACATTGATTAGAGATAATTCAACCTTTTTATTCTACACTGAACTCCAAATCGCAGCAAACAACTATGTTTCATGTGGGAATTGAACTCGAGAACTCTTTAAATCAAACCCATTTAATCAACTAAGCAAAGAAAACTGCAAGTAAAGAGTTGAAGTGACCTTATGACAAGATAGGGGTTTTAAAAGCGAAAGTTCACAGATTCGATCCCTGCTACTGTTAACAATGGAAGAGTGATGTTTCGATACCGTGGACTGGATAGTTTAACGAATGATGCGATAAGGCTTATTAACATAGATCGCCAAAACTACTTTTCAAGTGGAATTTCATAGATAGCAGGTGGTGTTCATGTGTTGCAAGGGATGAAACCCGAAAAACTCACGAGAAGTCACCTTGACAGATGTGCATACAGAAGATAGAAGTACAATATCTGTCTGCCGTAATTCAACAGTTGTTGAGTTCGAATATGAGACATTAGATCTCTGATTTTGTGGTTTTGGGAGATGAAGGTTGCGCTGTTGCTTCTTGCATGTACGCCTTTTACATCTCTCCGAGTTTCCTCCTTTGCGATTCGTAAAAATACAACCCTTTACCTACAAAAAAAGTAGAAATGCAAATTATGCAAAGGGATATTAAATTGCTTGACAACAGCCCTAAGCCGTCAAGGTGTCCACTATGTGGTTTTAAAGTCAAAAGATTGAATAAGTGACCGTATATGTTACATGCTTGTATTGATTTTAAAGGTTCTTATTGAATGACGTCTCTAAATTTCACCAAAATAAAGTTATTTTTATCTAACTCGGCATTTTGCAAGCATTTCAATCACATTCAAGCTAGAATTATTTAAGGCTGCATTTTTTTCCTGATCGGTGGCAAAGAAATTTAGTGGGTGAAGAACTAAATAAATGTAATGCACTGTAGAAAGGTCATTTACAAAGGTGAAAATTCTATATGAAGAAATTTCTCAATCCAACTTTGCTTATAAATACCAATGATTTGAATGTGATTATTTTTAAGCAAAAAATCAAAAACATTTCATTTCAGTTTCAAAAAAAGTAAATAAAATAAAAATAAGCGGGGGTGTACAGAACAAGATTCTATACCTGTGACAACGTTTCCATTACAAATATACCGATGATCGCGAAACAAGCAAAAAAACCTTATCTACAAAATATTTTAATCTTTAGCAAGTATGACGAAGAAAATTTCGAGAGGACATGACATAGTGTTTTGAATTCCAATACAATGACAGGATCACTGAATAAAACAGATGCCTCATACAAATAACCGATCACCTCAATCACCACACTTGACACTACATTCTACCACTTACGTTAATTGACTCACAAATCGAAACTGCGGGAGGTTTCAAGAGATAAAAACACAAAACGTTGAATAAATATGAAGAAGGGTTGCTCCATTAGTTATCGTAACAGCTCATCTTACGGTGTGGGGCGATTCATCAATCTGTCAAGATAATGATATCACCTCCACTAGCATCCAAGTTGGGGGAAGGAACACGTGTCATTGAAGATTCGCTTTATCTTTCGTTCATTTTTTTTTATTGTTGTTGAGTCAAATTCTTACCCCTTTCTTCGGATGTTTGCTGGGTGATGATTTTTCATCCCTCCCATTGCAATCGGAAACGCACGAAAATCGAACACTTACTGTCTCGTGTCAGGCCGGATCAAACACTTAACCTGAGGGTGATTCAAGCGTTGATAATGCATTTTCACTTTTGTTCAAGGAGGGTTGTTTTTCCGGTTGAATGGAAATTGAATTTGATGTTAAAGCGCTTTCAAAATATATTCAATCGCTTTACAACTCCATAAATTAAAAAGACTTCTTTCTTTGAAAATGAATGCCATCTCATTTATTCATGTGTTATTAATTTTCCATCGTTTAAAGATCAAATAACAATGTTTTTTGATAGGACGATCAAAATTTATTTTTTATCGCTTTAAAAAGAAAAGAAAAAAAGGACACATTATATTTACTCAAAGTTTATATATATATATATATATATATATATATATATATATATATATATATATATATATATATATATATATATATATATATATATAAATCTGACATTTCTTAATGGAGAATCGAACAATCTAAGATTATGTAAAGCATATAAGACATTTAGTGGCAACGTTCCCAAGTTCGGAGGTTCGATCCTCGGTCTGCGCAAGGTCGACTCAGTCTTTCATCCCTTAAGTGGATCGATAATGAGTACCAAGCATGCTTGGGAACTAAACACTCGGGGTTTCGTGTTAGGCTGACCTCCGGATAGGAATATATGCTTCGAACTCCAGGGACCCTTGGTCACGAAAACAGAGGTGGGCACTGTAGCCCTTGGCCCACATTGGTTTGTAGTGCCACAGAGTTTAATTTATTGTAAATCATTTAAACATCTACCATGTACTTTTCTTCTCATGAAACATTTTCGAAGATAGTGCACCGCATTCACGTAATACAGCGGAGAAAACTCTCAAGCATTCACACCAGCGGATGTCCATAAAGAAAAATTGTTGATTAGTTTTTGGAGCAATACCAAAATAGAACAAGCTGCAGTAAACTTAAGTTTTAGATGGATGAGTTTTTCATTTTTTTTAAACTCGAACAACAATACAATACAGGCCATGCTGGTCTGATTGATTCGAGAACTCGTTTTCGGAAGGCAATGAGTTCGAATCTAGACTCAATCGAAGATCCGTTGCATTTGCTAATACCATCTGGAGTACGTTAATTATCTTGTCTTCACAATATCCTTCATGTAGTATTGAACCTAGGAAATTTCACTCTAAAAACTTTGTTCTATCACTAGATCATGTTCTAAATTATTCATATTTAATAATAATAGTAAAGTTTGGAGGAAAATGCTGTGTAATTCAGATACTGACTTCGGTACCCGATCATGGCTCAAAATGATGAGATTGTTAGCTTTGCTCATTCATTTTGGAAGATCAGAAATAGGCAAATGCAGCGCCATAAGGAAATACAATATACTTAATGAAATGAAGGACAAAAACTAGAAAAATGAACCAAAACAATTTAGTTTTAATCGAAAGAATTTGTTTCAATTGGATCATTCTTATTTAGTAAAACTTTATATTCATCAGGTTCTCTTCAGGCGCAAGTAAATTTTCCAAATTTAAAATCATAATTTATTTTTTTAAAAAAAGTTGTAATTTATTTCTTGTACATTTAGCACTTAATTTTTCCATATTTGTTCGCAGATACCAGTATCTGAAAAAGAAATTGCTAAGCAAATGCAACAGAGTTTTGGCAGAGTAGAGTTGCAACAGAATTAATGACGATGTTTCAACAACTGAAACTCCCACGCCAATCCATGTATGTTACATTTTCGAAAAGTTTAACAAGGTTTGCGTAATTTTTAATGTAATGAAATATTATTTAAATTTAAAGATCTTTTCAGTATGGTTGTCATAAGCTGTGACAGGTATCGAACACGCAACTTTCCATACAATAGAAATTAATTTCCGTAACATTCTATCCCATTTTTCATTTAGTATGAAAGCTGCAGTTGCTTAAATTTACAACGTGAAGCATCAGATTATTTTGAACTAAAAAAGAGTTAGTTAAATTTGAAACAAATTATTACAACTTTCTCCAGATAATATAAAGATGCAGGAAATGTAGTTCAAAATACCCGTTGAAGACAACTGAGAAACATTTATGAGTACTGGAAGTATAAATAGGAAGAAATGCTCACCAATTAAATTTCAGGGTGCTAAGTTAGCAGTGACCTTGCTTCGCTATTCAAGGTTATTTCAGTCAAGACCTGAAGGAATGCAGTTGGATCAAATCCATTGTTTCTGCGTCTGTGTTTACTAACTGAATCTCTGGCCGAGAAACAGTTTTAAATTTAATTTTAAAATTACGCAACTTGTGAAACTTTTCATAGAATTCTTATTCACAAGGCTAAATCGGATCTTCAAAGAGACGATGATATCTGCTTTGATCTACATTTTAAATAAGCAGAATATGGCTAAAATTATTTTGATTAAATTATTCTATTATGAGATAAAGTGAGTTCTACATAAAAAATAGAATTATTTTACTATCCTTTTAAAAACTTCCAGTGTAAACATAAAATACATTTCCATGCATATAAAAAATCAGTTTTTCTAAATATGCCTAGTCCCTATTAACATTATGATTTTAATTGAATTAGATATTAAACTGCTTCTATTGAGGGCATAAGTTTTTCTACAATAAGCTACCACGTATTCTGATTTTAAAATAAGATTAATAATTTCACACTTGAAACAGAAGGCAAATAAATATTATATCTTTTTTTTAGATACTATATAATAAAACAAAAGGACATCTGTTCAATTTAGGAAGTAAATAATAAACTCCACCATGTATGACATAAGCAGATAATTTTTTCTTGTCTGTTTCAAAACATACCTCTAGCTATATGCATAATCATTATTTATAGTACAAAATTACACATATATATATATAGTTATCAAAATTGTCAAAAAAAATGTAAAATCTACTACTAGTTTTATTTTGATATTTCTTCAATGAGATTTCTAAATATACTTAATTATTTAAATACTCAGAAAAATATAATAGTTAAAAATTAAATTTGTCATGAATTAGTTATTATTTTAGCTGTTCGATTTAACTCGGTTTGAGACGAGGAAATGATCGTCGTGATTCATGACTCTCGTGAAATCTCACCTAAATACGTGATCCAATTAAGGAACCAATTTTCAAATTGCAGATGTTTACCAGTGTGCATTATAAATCTTTAAAGATATTTATAACTAATTAGCATATCTTCAATTACTTGAATTCCAAGCATTTTTCAAATGTACGATGCTTTAATACTACACAGCGGACAGCTTAATCACTGAAAGCCTTTCTACTGCATTTTAACACATTTGTCCTATATTACTCTAGAATCACGTTTTCCATTTGATATCTACTTCGACTGAAACTAACAGTTTAAAGTTATTTCCTTTTCAGGAAGGCGTTTCAATACAGAGCAATATTCATGTGTCACAAAAAAAAAAAAGAAAAAAAAAAAAGAAAAAGCCATAAAATTCCCGAGCACATAACCATATAAAAAGCGCATTTCTCATGCTGCAATTTAGCCATGGCTATGATAAAAACGAGGATATTTTATTCCAAGTTACTGTGAGCAGGGGTCACCGTTACCTAGTAGTCGTCACTCTTCAGAGCGAGAGGTACTGGGATCGATCCCAGTCAGTGTTGAACTACGGTAAATGGTTCTGCTTTCATCATCTGTCTGGGTGGGTGCTTGTAAGTTTCCCTGGCTTTCTAATTTGCGATGTGTGTGAATGCAGTCTTCTCGGAATGTAATTGATACGGATAGGCATTAAAATGCTTCACACGGTATGAGTATGAGACATTCTCTAAGTGATTTCTCGCCAAATCGGACATCTTTTGTTTTGATAATAATGTTGCCATTTTTTTGTGCCAGGTTTGGTTTTATTCTTGCGTTATACGTCATTTTTGCGATTTGATTTTTATTTTAAGTAGCAACAGCCTTTGAATTTTTTGTTCAGCGTTTCAGTTTGGCAATTAAAAAAAAAAAGTAGCAAATGTCGCCAATTGAGGGGATATATCCTACTAGTTCCATCTTTCACAACAGCGTTACATCGTTAGGCTACTAATTCGTCGTGACTCCTCAAGTTTTCTATTAAAAAAAAACTTGAATTGGAAAAGTGAAATTAGAAAATTTGCGAAACTAAAATGTTGCCTACCAAAAAATACTTTGGCAATAATATAATAAAATGTACGCAGCCAATCACCACACCTTGGCTTATGCATTCTCTCAGTAAGATAAAAATTCTCTTATTTTGATTACAAGAGGTCTCTCCTCAAATTTCTTGTCACCCATGTAGCTAGTGCTGTTGCACAGGCATGCTTCCCTTTGTTTTGTTTGTTTGTCGCTCAACAATCATTTTTTGCACACGAGGGCTAATTAGACCGGGACCTACGGCTTAAAGTGGATTCCGAACCACTACAAACATCCATACCCAAGGTGGGATTCGAACCCACGAACTGTTGAACCGAAGGCAACAGCGATAACCATTCGGCTACCAGCTCGGTGACATGCTTCCCTGTACTTAACCCTGAGTTGGGTTCTACCAGCAAGATAGAAGCTTGGTGATTTTGAAGCAGAAGATCCCCATTAGTTGGCAGTCCCCCCGAAGGTATCATTTCACTTGGAGGACATTGCGATCACGATCTCTCTAATGTTAAGCAAGGATTGGAACTCACTACCTTCTGATATTAAGAACGACATCCAAACCAACTTAACTGCCTCGTAACTTTTGTTGTGCTCTAATAAATGTTATTTATTATAACAAATGCCTTCTGATGATAGACACTATTCCACGACTACTAGTTAGGATAGTTAGTGTTCACAGTATCAAAATTACTGTGAGCACTAACTGTCCTTTGCATGAACAAGATGAATTTCCGAATTATTTTATTGCTAAAAATGGACTAATTTAATAGATTAGGTTAGATATAAAATTCTGATAAGCTTGAACACAAGTTTTTTTTTTTTTTTTTTTTTTTTTTTAGATAAGACAATAAGAAACAGGAAATAAGTATTCTTATATCATAAATATATTAAAAATAGACATTTTTAAAAGTTGTGTTTTCATATAACAAAAATAGTTGCTAATATAACCCCATAAGATTAAGTCGAAATAACTTTAAATAGTGAGTCAGAAGGAACGTAAGAAAAATATTATTGAAACAAATATAATTAATGATTCATAAAGAGGTAATAAAAAACCTGGAGTGAACATACTCTATTTCACAAAAAAAAAATTCTATTCAAGAATCCAAAAATAAATTTTTGAGGCGAGTTACATCTGAAACCGGAAACAGAATACAAGTGATCTTAGAAACTAAACATATAAATATACTCAACCTAAAACAATTCTATGCGTATCTTGCGCGATACTTACGGTCACAGTTACGTCTCTCATAAACGGCTTCTACAATTGAAACAAATGAGACTTCAAACAAAGGAACAATACACTTACTTTTTTAATCGCGATCAGTAGTAGAGACAGAAAATATTTTTCCGTTTTTTTTTTTTTTACTCCCACTTGAGAGGGCGTAAAAAAATGTCCTCAGAAACCGAAGATGAGGGTAGCAAAAGGGGTGAATAACACTTAACGCTCGGAATTCTTACATCCGTAAACAAAAGAATTCTAACAAGTGTCTTTTTGTGGATATTTCGCGTAAGAACTTTAAAAGAATCCCAAATAAGGTAACTTTGTTTATAGTTCTTTGTATCAGTAGATTTTTTTTTTCAAAATTTATCTATAGAATTTACAACAGATAAAATTTAAGATTGAATAGTCTATCGATAGAATTTGTGGTATTTTGATGTAGTTACATTAAACTTTATTTTTCTTTTAACGGGGATTTTTTAGTCTGCAAACAATATATAAATACACAAGTCGCATAGAATAAATAAATAATTTTTTACTGATCAGGGGTATGATTGTGAATTTTAACAAATTGTTTCAGCTTTAGCCCGATAAGTCATAAGTGACTAAAATTGTAAATTGTAATCAATAATTGTAAATTGTAATCAAGTGGGCGTGATTACCTTTATAACATTCTGTGAAGAAATATGGAAATGTTTTTGATAGAACATTTATTTTCAAAGATTATTTTCCTATATTAATTTTATCAGTAATGGTGAATCCTTAAAATGTGTTTTTAATTGATTGTGAGTTAGCTCACACAATTCATTCGAAATGATTTTTACAACTTCCGGGAATTTTTACAGTATCCCTCAATAGACGTAAGTAGTTCTTAAAAATTACCACATAAATGTTATTGTGGATTGAATTCATTATACTTTTGCATTGAGTTAAAAATTAAATTTATTCCAATTTATATGAAATTAACTATGTTTAAATTTAACATTGCAAAAAGTGGAAATTTATAAGCGGAAAATGTTAGGTTGCCTGATACTGACGTCAACTATTAAAAGTTTTATGAAAATTTTGTAATCACTGAACTTCATTCAGTTTTAATCAACTATATTCGACACCTGCATGCAATTTCAGTTAGCACAATTTTTGAAGGAAGGTTTAAAATCATGTTATTGTGGACGCTTTCGTTATCATCATAAAAACTACTCAGAAATAATAATTTATACATCTGAAGTATAATATCAAAAGTAGTATAATCTGATGTATCGAAATAAACGCGCGTTTTTAAGCTAACTATTAATTATTTATTACACATTTAAGCAAACACACCACATACAAAAACACGACATTCCACTCGCATTTACAAACAATAGAGAATAAAAATTTTGGCTATATCATCACCGAGACATTCACCTATTTTCTTTGAAGTCTACTGAACAACTCCTCGATTTTTCCCTCCCACTCTCGAGATCCCCGTTTGACATTTTCTTAAGGAGAGAAGCAGAGATTCTTTACAATAAGCGCTGTGTTTAGAGTAAATTGTAAATAAAAAAACTTTATAACTTTTTTGGAGATGCCAACAGAGAAATCAGTCATTCCTACGTCTAGAAAGAAACGAGTCCAATAACACGTTCCGGTATCGAACCTACTTCTTCTAAATGCAAGTTTTCCTATCAAGACATTCATTCATATCGAGAGTGTCTACGCAAGTATTTTGCGTGCAGCTTGTCTTAATTTGGACCTTGTGTCACAAAACAAAACGAACCAGAAAACATTCTGCAGTGTCTAATGCCCTTTCACTAAAGTAGTCAAACAGTTTGGTGAAGAAGCGCCAATTGAGGTACTGATCTTGTCATCTGACAATAGCACTAAATTACTAAGTGGTCAGATGTATTTAGTTATTCCCCATTCATTAGAAATAGACCGACTGGAACATACTCTTCCATAAATTCTAAGATAGGAAACATCGCCCTTGGTGAACCACTGTAGCCTAGTAGGAGGACTGTGAATGTTTATTTGTCGCTCAACGGTCATTTTTTGCACACGAGGGCTAATTAGACCGGGACTTACGGCTTAAAGTGGATTCCGAACCACTACAAACACCCATGCCCAAGGTGGGATTCGAACCCACGAACTGTTGAACCGAAGGCAAGAGCGCTAACCATTCGGCTGCCAGCTCGGCAGAAGGACTGTGAAATTGAATTTCCTGTGTTCGATCCTAACTATTGTAGAACAGATGCTGATTTTTTGCTTTCTGAATTTTTATTTGCCCAAGTATTTGCTTGTGAGTTTTCCAGATTCTTTCACTTTTGTACCACGTAAATGTGTCCCCAGAATTTTTTATTCTCCCTTAAGAAAACATATCGATGGCTTTAAAATCATTCACCATACCTTAAATCTATGCAGTGGCACATTCCCGATTACTCATGCTCTAAGGCAAAAACGACCACTTCCTTTTCCAGAATGGAAAGTCTCAAGTTCGATTCTGTAAGTATAGAACAATGGAAGATGCATGCTTGACATTGCATAACAAATTGCCTTGCAATTGAAGGCTATGTACACTTTCGAATAACCATCGTGTCTTTGGATCTAGGAGGACTTGTCCCAGGTATTAGGACAAAGTATATGTCGCGTAAAAGAGAAAAATTTAAAGAAACCCATACCACAATTCCTTTATTATGCATCTGTTTTGTAACCCGTATTTCTGTTTCGAAGTGAATTGAATGCAATCCACATAGGATTAAAGAGAGTCACGTGCAAAAATAGCTACGGAGTCGTCTGGATTCTATCTGAGAGCCGTAGTTCAATTCAGCATCTCAAAAATTGGGCCCACATAGGAGATATAAGCCGTTTCTCTATCCTGCGAAAAGTAGAGCCCATATCTCACCAGCACAAAGTATATTTTCTATATGAATCCCATCCCAGGTTAATATTTGCCGAAATGAATTAGGCAACTCTCTTGCAAAGGGAGGGCTAGAACATTTTGTCTCATTTACCTCAAAGTTCACATATTTAGTCGAAAGTCTCAAAACAAAGAAAAAGGATTAATACATCGGCTTCACAACTAGTATAAAGGCAAAAAACTTTCTCTATCTCTCCCTTGTGACAGGTAGAATCTAACACGTGGCTATCTCGACTTGCCAATGGACATATGAAAAGTCTCACATATTATGGGGTAGCAAGAGGGTGAAGTTGTCTTTATCTTATTTCGAAATGGTAATCCGTTTGTGAAAATTTTTACTGCGTAGATCTTGGAGGAAAGAATGAGCTAACAAAGTGTCAGAGGCTTATTTTAATTTATTTTCTATGCATCAATACGCAAAAAACATTAAGAATCAAAATGAATTGTGAAGCCCATAGATATATTCATAAGAGACTGGAGTCTCAAACATTCAAAATAACTACATAAAAAGTCCAAGCAATTAATTAATCGTTCATTTCGAGACTGATGTCTCTAATACCATAATATTTTGGCTTAAGAAGCCTAACCAATCGGTTATTTAGACAAAAGAGACTGGCATCCTTCCGAGGATAATAATGCTATATCTAAGCAGGATTAGGGAGTCTAAAAAACATCAACTCTCATTACAAGGCGAGGTTTTCTCTGTTCTACAGCCCCGCAAAACTCCACTAAAAACTTTAAAAAAAAAAAAAAAAAAAAAAAAAAAAAAAAAAAATTTTTTTTCGTAAAAGGGTGGTGGGGTAGAAGGAGTAATACCCGGATGTTGTCTCAAGGAGCTTCTGATTTTCACAAAGAGGTTGTCGCTTTGGCATCACCTCAACACGTCTTGGACTAAATTGGGGGGATATCCACAATTGTTCACTTCTTGTATCAAACTTCATAAATGTCAGCGGTTTCACTGATCTGGTCTGATGAGAGATAAGAAACAACAACATACTTCTTGTTCAACAACGGATGGGATCGAATCTAGGACCTTTCATTCGAAACAGTGAGATTTTATCCCCAGTCCATGGTGATCTCTGGAATGGCATATTGTAATTTGATTTCTGTGTACCCTTTTTGGGGATACGTGCATTGGAGTCCTCTGGTTCCTTGTTCTTGCATTACGAAGGTACGGCCATTTATATGAAATGCCCTATTTGGAGACTTTGCATATCAAAAAGCTTTTTAACAGTTTTCAACTGTTATATTATCTATTGTGCGATATTAAATATCAAACAACACGACTTAAATATTTACAATGTCATTGTATCTCATATTGCTCTGAGTAATTGCGTAGAATGAGTTACATTCATAGATGTATTTTGAGATTTAGTTTATTACTATGTGGTCAATTTTTCAACATAAAAACATATTTAGATATATAATCTCACGTTTTTGACCCACGGTCAAATAAAGTTTTATCTTCAGTTTTCATTTTCTAATTTCAATTTCCACATTATTATAATAAAGGAACATTAAAAACGCTTGATTTCAAATGTTAAGACTCTTGAGAGTCTATGCCACGCGGAATAAAAACCGACCGACTATCGTACAGATGCACCTTCTTCACGTAAATAAACTGCTGCCACATATTTCTCTCGTAAACTAGAAATTCATGGAGAACAGTGGCGAGCTCAGGAGTCAACATCGTCACTTCACCCGGATTTCAGACTTAAAGGGGTTGGTGGTGATCCAATACGGTAAAAGAATGAACTGTACAATTTTATAGAAAGTTTAAAAAGTTCTTTATTGTATTATACTTTATATTTACTTACAATTTCAGTATTAAAGATTTCATTACTCAGCCGGTAGCCATAGTGACGAATAACTCGATGCCAAAATTTCCTCAATTTCAAGTGTTATGACGCAGATAGCATTTAAATTTACCATATGCGCTTAAGACTGGGCAAGTGTGCGATAGATAAAATGCACCAAACGGACTTAACGGTTCGGAATACGTTTGTATGACGTAACTTTCGCTTAATGTGATGATACTATTGTGTACATGAGCGAAATTTGTTTTGTCTGCTTATAACCCTTGAAGCATTTGATTAATAATTTGTTTTTATTTCATTATACAGAGTGAGCGTTTTAGATAAATGATTTAATGTTTATGTTTTGAAAGTTACGTTTTTGAATATTAGTTTGCAGTGAATTTTTTGTTTTAAGTTTAAGTAAAATTTATATTGAAAAGTTTATAAAATGCATTTATTATATACAATTTTCATCATTTTGAATTACTAATTCGAATTATTATTTTCCTCAAGGAATATATATGCTTACTTAATCATTCCGAAAACATCATGGCCTACTGGTGCTGATGATTTAGCAAGTAATGCTTATGTAAGTTATTTTATGTATTTAATTAATATTGTTGTAATATTTTATAGTATATTGTATATTGCTTTTAAGTATTTCATATGATAGTATTTCGATTTATTTAATATGGGGTAATGTTGATTAATTTGAAAGTGTATTTTTTCTAAGAATGTTTTACGTTTTAGATCTTTATTGCCCATATTACATAAAATTGAGGATATAATGATCTACTGTGATTTTTTTAAGGTGGGTGCCACTGCTCAGTTAAAATTCGAGTTTTAATAAAAATGCGCTTGTTTACGTAGCTTTATTGCCCAAATGTTGTAGACCGTTAGATACTTGGTTTATATTTGTAACTTTATTAAGTAATCTTTGGGAAATTATTTTCTAGTTATTAACAATTTAATACTTCAGTAGTAAGTAATTATAATGAAATATTCGAAATTTTGATATTTGAAGTTTAAAATAGCGCGTGATTGCAAATTTGAAATTCGAACGCGATCGATATTTGGTAACCGGATATTGTGCTCAGTGACGTAATATAGGTTGGCGAGATAACTGTGCAGCGCTTAGTGCGAAAATTTTGAATCGCGCCAAACTCGCACAGTTCCCTGTCCTTTTACTCTTACATGAAATACCAGTTCAATTGATGTACCAGATATTAATATATTTGTATCTAATATAACAGAAAAATTTGCTGGTATAATGCCTCGTTATCTTGTACAGAAAGTAGTGGGTTCGATATTGATTCAGCGGAAGATAGACATTCTGATAAGGATTATGGACATTGAAAATATCGCAGGTTTGTTTTGTTTGTCGCTCAACGGTCATTTTTTGCACACGAGTGCTAATTAGACCGGGACCTACGGTTTAAAGTGGATTCCAAACCACTACAAACACCCATGCCCAAGGTGGTATTCGAATCCACGAACTGTTGAACCGAAGGCAAGAGGAAAATATCGTAGGATCTGATTTTTCCACTGGTATGGCGAAACGTGAAGGAAGTCATTTCAGATGGTTTGGTTTGTTTGTCACACTCAACCACCAATTTTGCACACGAAGGCAGATTAGACATGGACTTAGAATTTAAAAAGGATTCCAAATACTAAATACCATAAGTTAGACTCAAACCAACAAGCTATTGAACCGAAGCCAAGAGCCTTTCAACTGCCAGCTTCGATGTCATGCTCTTTACTTGACGATTAATTAGCTTCAAATTAAGAGGAGGTGGCCTGCTAAGGGATTCCCCCGTTAGAAGAAACACAATCGAAAACGTTTCATAACAATTTTGATCACTCATTTGACACCATGATTAAGAGAATTTCCAATGAATGTTTTCAGAGCAAAAAGTGTAAGTTTAAATTTTAAAGTTATCTTGTTTTTGTTTTTTTTTAAATCTAACTGAAGAGATTTCGTATACTTGTCAAGAGCTATTAGCTCAAAAACACGAGTGTAATTGATTTTATTCTTCTAACAAAAACACTTACAATAAAGAAATATTTTCTAGGATAAACACGATTAAGTAAAATTTTATTATAAATTATACTATTTGAAAGAAATAATTATAACCGTTAAGTGTTCCTCATTCATTAAGAGTTATGATTTAATTCATTAAAATGAAATTTATATTTAGAATTTTCCTTTTTTGTTTGAAATTAGTAAAGAGAAATGTTAAAATTTCAGAAGGAAGAAAGTAGTTTTACAATTTAAAAATTTATAAGCAAATGTGGTTAGTTTTAGCAAATTTTAAATTTGCATTTGTTAATGCAATAATTTTAAATAAATTTCATTCAAAACTGTTTTTAAATCAAATTTTTTAAGGAGAAATATTCATTACTTCATACATTATTTAAAATTTGATTTGATTTTTACTACTTTAATAAACAATTCTTTAAAATCTTAAGAAGGAAATATCAAAATTTTCTTTGCATAAAAATATACAATCATGTTATTAAGCGTAGTTAAAATATACGAGAAAGTTTTACAATCTTAAAATACAGAATTTTATTTTTTTAAAGTGTAAAATTGTTAAAATCTTAAATTATACATCGAGTTTTACTTAAACACTGTTGATTTAGAAATATCTAAATGTTCTTAGCTACAATAACAAACAACTGCTAATTCAAATTTAAATTTGTGTTCACCGAGTTACTTCCAGTATAACTCTTAAAATCTATCTTGAATTAAAGAAATTATTTGATTTTTTGAAAATATAATTAGTTTGTATAAATGTGTTTCTAGATTTTTAACGTCTTGATTCCTAATGCCTTTATCTAACGTTAGTCATATCATCACAGTTAAATTACCAGATTATTAAATTCATAATTATATATTAATATATATGATTATTATAAAATTAATAAAATATATTATCTATTATTTTAAAACATTTTTCAGTTTCAATAGAAGACAAAACAGGATATTAAGGGAACCATTTCCCCAAATTTAAAACTAAAATCTTTGAACCTGTAACTTATTGAATCGGAAATCGATGTTAATAAGAAAATTATAAAATTAATAAAACCTTAGATATGAATAAATTATTATCAATTAGAAAAATATCTTCAGTACTAAATAATCAAATGCTTTTTTAAAATCATTAACGATAGAAGACAAGCCAAAATTCTAATATTAAATCTATAAAATCAACTTTATACTATTCGAAAATGTTTTAATTTCTTGATTAAATATAAACTCAAATTTTTTTTTTATAATTTATGCTACTTACGTGGTCGGAGAATCAATTGTGGCGGTATGCCAGTGGGAAATTCTTTACCAAGACACACGTTCTCAAAATCTGGACAACAATCGGCACTGTTCGTTCGGTCACAGAACATATCGCAATAGCACACGGTACCCAGTATAGGTACTGAACAAGTATCGTCTCTTTGCGGACAACACTGCTGGGGTCTTCTTGTTCGACAATAATTACCTCTCAAATCATTGTCCAAGTGTCCATAATGATAATATCCAGGGTTTAAGGACCCTTGAGCGTCAATTTTTTCCAAAACAGCAAAACTCAAAACGATTAATGTCAATTTCAGATACATACTTTTTTTAGTTAATTTAACTTGTCAAAATTGCTAAAAAATAAAATATATTTTTAAATTTAATAATAAATGAGAAAGCCGTTTGGAACAAATTTTGTCAATATTATTAAAAATTAAAACGATATGGAAAATGAGTGGCAGTGACATTTATAGAACACTCTCGGTGGTTTTGAAGTTTCATCGCTGAATGATAAAAAAAATAGTCTGCTCTTAATTTTAAAAGAAGATGCGCTGCAGCGCCATCTTGGTAGACTTTCTACTTTTTTCTCAGACAAGATAGCATCAACAGGTGAGAAAGGAGGAATTCGGATGAATTAAAATTCGAAATGCATCTTTTTCCCCTTGAGAGCTCGCGTTAGATATCTAATGATTCGGCTTGTGTGAAGAAACGCTTTTAAATATTATTATTACTGTAAATTTATGAGAGAAAATTTTTTTTAATATTTTATTTTTGGTTGTCTGGGAATTTAATCTATTCTAAGATTATCACATTGGTGTATTGTACATGGAAATGGAAAAGAATTATACATAACAGTCAGCAGAAATTTGTAATACATAGTATACTTTGGATTTGAGCTTAATCAGATTAATACTGAATACAAATGAAATATTTTTCACTATACAAAAATATATAATGATTGTTAAAAATAATTGTTGCAACTCGAGAATATGATCACTATTTGGGAAAAGTATATCTAAAAAAAAAATTTATAAATGTCAATAAGATCTTATACATTATCTTTAAACTGTCAAGTACCTACAACATAGAATGAAAATTTTATAATTCCCAAATAATAGGAGTATATATATGAGAATGATTATTTTGTATAATGAAAATTCTAATGGTGAAATGAAACTATCTATATTAGTAGTATTATTTATATAATAACAAATACAGAATATAACATCTACAAATAAATTTGCTTACTTAAAAATTTTACTTAAAGAGTATTTAGTTTCAATAATTAGATATTAGGATAAATTTTAAAAGGGTAATATATTTTGAAATTTGCAAGAAAATGAAACTTGAACTTTTTTATTTTCAACTTAATAAATGACTATTTGCATTTATTTTACTAAAATATAGAGTTATCTTTTTTAATTCACATAAATGTCTTATTACATTTTTAATACAGACTCACTTGCTGTTTTTCATAAGATTGGGTGTAAAATAACTACATTAATTAATGTAATTATTTTACAAAATTAGTTTTCTAAGCAAATTCATAATAATCCTAAGCAATTTAACCCAAACATGCCCCATCAATTTTTAACACTGACAGTAAAATACTGGAATACATATAAGATTATTCCCTAAAATTATGAAACATTCCAGTTAAAAATTATATTTTTAGCTTCAAAAATATTTTTAATACTTTCAGTAGTAAATATGTAATTATTGAAGAAAGCAAACAATGTAGATAGAATCAATAATTTCAACAATAAACAGCGGACATCTAGTGGTGAAATCACATTTTATACTTTATATCACATTTTATATTTCATTTTATACTTTAAATTAGAAATTCTCACCTCGGTTTTAAAATAGTGATTCACCCAATTGATTTACTGCAAGAAAAAACCTATCTTTATTCTATTTGTGCGTGCTAAAATTTTGCCAAGGATTAAATTCAGAAAAAAAATGAAAAAAATAGAATAAAATTTATATTACAATGTTGTGGTAACTAAAACAAAGGCTGAATTTCATCTTAAAAATTTTGATTACAACATCTGTAATTAATGCACACTGTCACTGGTAGTGATTTAAAGTTACTTTAAAAGTGTGCTTATGACAGAATCCCACCATTCCGGAATTTGGCTCACTCCAAGAACAAAGGCATGTGAAAGGCGCGGGGGCAGTAGCTATAGCCAATAATAGCGACCACTCTAAGTACTGATTTTATCGCTATCGAAACTTCACAAGAGGCTGTAATTTCATTATTTAATCTTGTATAACGTGTTACCTGTGGCCAAATAAGTTTTGTTATGATATCTGTGGTCTTTTTTAGATTTCCTTACACACACACACACACATATATATAGGAATACAAGACTTTAAAATTATTTATTCAATTAAATAAGTGATTTTTTAATATTAACACAGATAAAGTTTATTTCTCAATACAAAATAGAGATTTCTTATGATTATACGAAATCTAATCATATTTCTTATATACATATAAGTATACATAATTTTTATTCTAAATAGTTACTTCTTTCTTATACATTGACAATTCTTAAGGACTTTATAAGAACAGCAAGACTATGTTTTAAAAGAAATACTAAACTTTTTGCTGATGATAGGCAGAAAAGAGGAATTCCCACTTGAACTTACAGCAGTGTTGGATAAGCGAATGTATAACACCAAAAATTTCACAATTATATTTATTGTTTAGTGTAAACCTCACAGCAAATGCTCAAAAAGCCGGCCATGTGTATCGTTGCACAGTTTACAACGGTGAAGGAATGACTGGCGCACCCTCTCGAAGATTCCTGGTGCCGGATTAATTTTGCCCCCGGCTACAACGATTCTGGTCACAAGATCTTCAGTTGAGTTCACAGGTGTCTCGTACACTAAAGATTTCATGTGTCCCCAGAAGAAAAAATCCAGTGGGTTGAGGCTCGGTGATTCGAGGAGGTCAAGCCGCTATTCCCAATCCATCGTGCGGGATATGTGACTTTTAAAAAGTTGCAGACCGTGATGGAAAAATGTGATGGGGCTCCATCGTGCATAAACCACATGTCTCTCAGGATGGGGAGTGGAACAGTCTGCAACAAATTAGGAAGCACTTGTTCCAAGAAGATACGATTTGTTGCGCTTGTCAAACGGTTCGGCATGATGTAAGGGTCCACCAGTTAATCACTAAGGATATCTGCCCAGATTTTCACGGAAAATTTATGCTGATGTCTACGAGGAGTAGTAGAGTGGGAATTGTTGTCAGACTAAATGTGTTGATTGCGTTTTTCAAGGACAATATCTACTCTGATTGTGGCTTTCTTCGATAACCAATAAGAACTGCTTCTTCTCTGTGGAAATTTGCATACGGTAAATTCAAGATATATTCTTGATGCGTTTCTACTTTCCTATTATATTCCTCTCAGAGTGCAATGTGACCCTATGTAATTAATGCTTGTATGGATGGGTACTATCACCCCTTTTTAAATTTGCAAAAACAATTTGGAATCACCCTGTATAATAAATGAAAAAATATGAGGCATTGTTTGTGTTAACAGATTCAATAGGTACTTATACAATTGTCGTCAACCATGCTATTTTCATGCAGAATTTCACTCCTCTACAACATTTAATCTCAATCCAGGCATTGCGGGTCGTTATGGTCGAGAAAATGGGAGTTACGAAATTGTCAAGATAGAGAAACGCACTAAAATAAGACATTTTAAACCGCGTTTAGAGATAAAATTTTGAAAATTAGCGTTCCGAATTTGAAAAATAAATGAGCTCTAGGAAATACGAAGTTGTTCCAATTATAATGATGTAAAAGCTTAAATCATTACCGAACGATACCTGCAAACAATTATGCGAAGAAAAGAACGTGTACTGTGCGCATTGGTTAGTTTATGAGATTCAGCCCAGTTACACGTCAAAACGCGCAAAAAGAAAGAATTCTATGCATATATATATAAACTTTTAGTGCCCAATTTGCGCTTCTTTAGTTACTATACTATTAGCCTTCGCGCACAAAAATGAGTGCACAGGAGGTGTAATCTTTAAAAGGAGATCATGAAAGTTCTGACCTTCCATTACAATTTGCTCAACTCATTAAGATTATCTCATGTGGACTTGATAGCCTAGTAGTTACCGCATCGGCCTTCTCTCCGAAAGGGCTGGATTTGATACTCAATGCCGTCAAAGATCCACCAAGTACATGTGATATAGGTGCTATTTAAATCCGTCTACAGTCCTGGGGTCGGTCGTTGAGCAGTTACCGTGGGTACAATGGTCTGGGGAGAAAATTTCCTCTCCCTCCAGATCAAAGTCAAAATTGAGGGATTGGATCCTCTAGTGGTGCCATCTATCGGATGAGTCTCAGAGCAAAGTCATTTTTCACCTTCGTGTTACTCTGATTAAACGAAAGATGCATCCTTCTGACTTAATTTCACATACCCGTCGACTAGCGAGCTTGGCTTGTCCAAGAGTCATAAGTAACAGCAGATTATCTCATTGCAGAAAATTTTGTCTTGTCTTGCATAACCATTTTATGGCGCATAGACATCTTTATGACAATCAGTCTAAGGATTCGTATAGTGCTCGCATTTCCAGCAATGGATACTCTTGTTTAATTGAACTCATAATAGTTTTTATTATAATAACACTTAACAATTCCAATCATAGATATCTGTTATAAATTTTTTTTTTTAACTTTTATATTTAATTTATAGATTCAGACTCTCGAAACAACTTTGACAAATTTATAAGTATTCTCTTCAGTTTGGTCCTGTTGGCTGTATTGACACTTCTTGCACTTCAGAATTACCTCTACTGAGACATACATTTTACGGTGCAGTCTGGAAAACTAACTTCCACGTCAAGATATGATTCAAACCCATGATTGCTTAATCAAAAGAAAGGGTGCTAACTATTCAGCTGTTTGGCCATTCCAGTAATGTAAAGGAAAAACAATTACAAATTATAAAAAAAACATTTCAACATAGCTTATGACAAAATTAATCTGTTGAACTGTATACTCTAATACATAGCTTTTATAAAGATTTATTCAGATTTACAATTTTTAAAATTAGGTTTAGACATTACATATATAGTAAGCAGCCAAACAAGTTTTAGTGAGTTGCAATTTTTGGCGAGAACTTTATCGATCGTTCAATCTCCAAGAAGTTTGCTATATATTTCAGTACAGAACATTATCAATAAAATAAGTTGGTATAATTACTTATTTATCACTTATAATCACAATATTGACTACATAGTTTAGAAGCTTACAAGAAAAAGTTTTTGTTATAGCAATTAAAATAGTTTTTTCTTATTTCACTGCCATACAGCAAACGACAATCTGAAAGTTCTAAACTGAAAATTTTATTTTTAATTTAGAACTTTCAATCCCGTTCATTTGTTTTATGGGATTTCTGAAGAACCAATAAAACCAATGAATCGTAAACATCTCCATCACTGTAACTCATTCCTCAGATTTGGACTCCGAGACTGCTAAATGTTAGGTGTGCGAGAGAGCTTCTGGTGAAATAACTTCGGTTTTTCTTTTAATTTTTGTGTCTCCTTCTGATGTTTATGTCCTTTTTCCTTCTTGATTGTATTTCGTTTTTACCCACTGCAGCGAACATTTTCACGCTTTTCTGAAATCACAGCAATGGAAATGATGAAGATGAGTGTTCTGAACTCGTTAGTGTAATAATGTAAATAAGTTTGTCTATTCAATTAAGGTGAATTACAAATTTCGGTTAAGCTGTGGTTTGGGTACCCCTTTCTCGCCAAATTGGTGATAGAAGCGCCAAGCGTGGTAACCCTGTCTATTTCATCCTAAATGCACTCCTTGTTCCTTAAAAAATATGATAATTTTTCTCCATATTCTAGTGTATTTTTTGTTATACAATTAGTAAGAAAAACCATTCTTTTTGTTTTCGTTGCCATACCAACGGAGAAATTCGTTAAAAACGCGGATTTCGGTTTCGTCGACATAGAAACGCCGTTTTTGCGTAGTGTCTCTCGGAGCATTCAACTCCGTGAGACAACACGCAAAAACGCGCCAGTTGGCGACTTTTTGAAAATGCGTCAAGCAGGGGACCCAAAGCACATTTTTCCTCCGAATTTCGATAGAAAGGACTAAAGAATAAATTAATATTATTCCAAGCGCAGAAGTTATTGAATGAATGCCAGGAAATGAAATCGCAATTGCATCGTAATAATGAAATGTGTTACGTAGTAATGAAATGTGTTATCGTAATAATGAAAGTAATATTAAATACTTACTTTTAAAACAAAAATTTAAATTAAATTTTATTCAAGAATAAGCATGTACTCCTACAAATGTCGTTTTATGGTAGTTATTTTCATTAGGGGTCATATTTGTAATTGCACAGCATACTTCCCTGTACCTAGCCTAGAGCTGGGATTTAACAGTCAGTGGAAGCATCTGCGAGGGGATTTTCGTAATTTAGAAGCAGGGACCAAGCAGAAGACTCCCTATCACTTGACCTGCCACCCCCAGAAATAATGCTTTACGTGGAAAATATTGCGACTACGACCCATTTAACATGCCCCAATCATCTTTAGAGAACATGACGGATCATTAGTTAAATCGGGATTCGAACTCGCCACCTTCTGATAAAGAGAAAAATGCTCCAAACCGCAGCAGTCACTATTAACGGTCATGTTAAAATAGTGAAGAAAACATTATTCAGAAATGCCCAGTAAGTAATGGGTTTAATAACAGCACCACACGAAAGGACGTTATAAGGTCGTGGGTTTGAATGCCAGCCGACCGAAGGTTCGTCGTGTTCGCTAAAAGTGACTGGGACATTTTAAGACTGGGCGTGGTCGTAATGTCCTCAAAGTGAATTGATACCTCTGGAAGAGGAAGGCCATTTGAGGTCTTTTGCTTGAACTCTACTTCAAAATCACAAAGACTCCACCCGGCTGCTTCTAACTAGTAGAGCCCAACTCACATAATTAGGTACCAGGAAGCATGCTGGTGTAACAAGCAAAGGTCATTAAGTTGAAAAGGTTTATAAATGTGAAGCTTTTATTGCGTATTTCTCTTTAGTTGGCATGCAGTGAAAGGGGCCATCTCACGTGTCAATTTCATCTTCTCGAAATAGCTCTTTTACTACATAATTGAACGCTGTTGCCTTTATGTAACTCTCTTGGACAGCGGAAGTTCGTAAAAGAATTTGATGAGACAAAATTGTTGATGTAAAGATCTTAATATTTTGAAAGTGGTAATTCCTCATTAAAACTTTATAAGTGTATCAAACTTGAATAAATAGTTAAATATTTAGTTACACTGTATCTCATAGTTATATGGAATTACATACTGTAGTCCTCATAACTTAATTAAGTATGCGCTTATTCAAAAAAATATTTATGGTCTGTAGGAAGATCATTTTTTTATTTTAAAGAAGACTCTCTCTCTCTCTCTCTGAATCTTAGAAGGAGCAAATGAGCAATGCGGAAGCAAAAGAACCTGATTTCTGAAATGATAGTATTAAATTTGTATACATTATTTCTTTCTTAGAATATTAATGGATTTATTAATTTAAGTTTTTATGTGTGTATACCCTATTCAATTTTCCTTTTCTTTTTTTGCTGATTTTTGTGAGTGAAATGATAGTCTTAAAGATAATTTTATCTGTTCTAATCTTAATGACTTACAGAACGTTTTCGGGGAAAGGAAAACGAGTGGCTTTCATATTTTTACTAAATCACAGCCATTTATTTGTATCTTTTTTTATTTTATGGAAAATAATGTAAGCAATTCGGTTTCATGATGTTTTTTATGAATCAAAAAGCAAACGAACAAAATTGAAAATCTAATTTATATCACAAATGAGTATCATTTTGCTTTGACTAAGATATAATAATGACTCCATTTCAGTTTATTATGAGAAGCATTAAAAAAAAAAAGAATCGAAAAAAAATCGTCGTTTAAATTATGACCACACACAAGTCAAAACTGACCATTTTTGAAAGAGGATTATTCTTCGCGAAAATTTTAAAACTTCCAGAACACTCGTTAATAGTTCATTTTAGAACTAAAAATTTAATTATACTGTATATTAATTACCAAACATTTTGTTAGTTATATTTGTTAATGGACACACACGCGCGTGCGCGCACGCACACACACACACATATATATATAGGAAACTTGAAATAAATCTTAGCTTAGCTTTCTAATTATTCACAATTACAACGGTATCAGTGATTTCTTAGGTAACTATTGCAAAAGTTCAGATTAATTCGCGGTTCGTCCCAGAAAAAAAAGAAAAACTTTTAATTGTTATATATACGTATATACTTATAGAATACATCTAATTTCTTGACTTAACATTTGAAAGTTGCATCAAATTTAAATATTAGAAATGTTAATACGGGATTTTCATTTCTATATTGAGAAATGAATGAGTTTTTATATATTTGGTGCTGCCATCTATTATCGTATTTTATAATTGGAATAGCCAAAACTCAGTATTACTTTTTGTGAAATTTTCTTATAACTGAACATTTCACATTAATATAGTAAATAGACATTAATATAGTAAATAGTAAAAAAATATCCGGCATTAATATAGTAAATAGACATCAGTAACAGTATGAGTTTGCATAAATGAAATATTGATTGGTGGAAATAAATTTCAGAATAATATATTTCATATTTGAATCAAATTTTTAACAAAATTTAAGAAAAAGTTTTAAGAGTAAAGTGACTGGAAATTTTTTCAAAAACAATCTATATAAAAAAATTATAAGTTTATTTTTGTTTTCGAAAACATAAAAAATTCAACTAATAAAAAATGATAAAGTAATCATTTTCATTATGGTGTATAGCTTGTTCTTAAAATTACATAAGTATAATTAGAATGCTCCAAACTCAAAATGATAGATTTATTAGATGATATGTATGTATACATAATAATTTTTGAATGCTCTAAGGAATTGCAGAAAATAAATTTTATTATAGAGCACCACCACACCCAGAATGGTACTTAATAGGAAGTTAAAAGAATCGTTCTGGAGAAGGCACTGACTATTTAATAATCTAAATAGTGCCGACCGATGCTTGCAAAAGCGTTCCTGACTCCTGAGCGGTGGGTCTCAGGTTCGAATCCAGGTTCATCCATGCCCGAACCAGGTTCAAATTTGGTTCGAGCGTGGATGTTACTTTCTCCTTGTGTTTCTCTGTCCTTTCCTGTGTGATGGTGTATGAATGTGGCCCGCCCCATAAACGGATTTGTGGTGGTTTGGCATGGGTATTGTACTCGCCTCTATGACTTGGTTCACAGGTGCCCGCTGGGTACGACAAATGAGTAGCAGTTTCCGGCCTTGTGGCGTTGGGTTGGTTGCCCAAATTCCCGCCGTTGTTTAAAAAAATATTTTAAACAACTTCCACACGAATATTAGAATCGACATCTGTATTGCTTTTAATTATGATTTGATAAGATTATAGATATTGAGAGAGTTCCATATATTTTATAATAAATAACTTAGAATTTTAATTTCACATGGTTCACCAATTTGGCAGTTAGAAATCTCTTCAATCAAATCAATATGAATTTAAATCACTCAATTTTAGGAATTTATTAAGAGATGATATTTGAAATTTTCTCAATTCTTCCCCTCCCTCCAGCTAATATCACTTTAATTAATTCAAGGCATTCCAGTCATTAACTAATAAATTGTTGCAATTTTTAATGTGAAATTTATAAAAACAATACTTACTGTCAACTTAAAAATTAAAATAATAGGGAAAGTATTTAATTAATATACAATAACTTAAAAATAATTACTGTAATAATTACAATAACTTAGTTAGCAATTATTATTATGTACCAGTTCATAATGATTGGTAATTTTTGATGCTGGAAATTATGTACCAGTATTAAATATTGATGTTTTATCGCTACGCATATTAAAATATATTTGTGTAGTTAGTTACAATTCGTTAAGAAAAAGATTGTTTATAATAAAATTGCATATATTATAAACTTAAATAAATTAATGTAAAGTAATAAAAAATTTATAAATGTATTAAAATTATAATAATATAATAAAAAATAATTATTAATTGCAAATTTAACAGAGCAAATAATCTAAAAATTTGTTATTCATGGCGGTAACGATTTCTTAAAATTTATGAAGCAAATTCTTGAATTGCTTGAACAAACAAAACTAATTTAGACATAATTGAAGAAATATAATTCATTTGTTAAATTTTAAATAATTTTATTTACATTTTTTTCTGTGAATAAAGCAGATTTCTTTAATAAAACTATGAAATTAAGTTTTCCGTCGAAATCAATAGAAACATTTATTTCAATGAATGTGCACTTCAAAATCAAGGAATTGCATTAAATTTAAATTAAATTTAAAGATTTTTTGTCAGAATTTGAAGCATTATTGTAACAAAACGTTAATTTTGATATGTATTTTAAACATTAATCTTTAAAAACGGAGCTCTGATATCAGTATTAAGCGCTAAATTTTATATATTTTAAAGAAACAATCACAATAAATATGTATTTGCAAATCCTTTTATGCTATACACTGCGAAAATTTGCGTTACTCTATTTTGGTATTTATGTCGCATTATATTTACTATTAATTGCAAACGCATCATTATGTTTATGGCTTGCTGGGCCCAACTTTTTCAGTCTTTCACTTAAATGGCACAAAGAACATATTACAGAGGGTGATCGGTTAACGAACATATTCCGTTATAAGACTATGTTCGCAATACGAATTGTTCCATAACCGATCATCGATTAACAAAAGATTTTTTGATAAAATTGATTCATTCGTTCTATAGACCCTAGAAATGAAACTGAAAAAAGATATATAATTTCTTGTAAGGTTTGTAAAAAATAACGTCTTGCATATTAATCAGTCCTCTTTTATCTTTTTTTCATGATTGATATTCTGGAAGTAATTAATTAGCATCAATAAATGTAAAGTGATTAATAACATTGTTGTAGTTGCCGTCTGGAATTCGTTATTCTAGATTACATCTGAAACAGTGAATGGTCAAAGGAATGGGGAGGCACTCAAAATAAAATCAGTTTCGATTTCGAATTAAATCAAAATAAAAACTGATGGTCTACTTTCTCAATAAATAATTTATTGGAAAAAAAATATTTTTTCCAATGTAGAATTCTGAAATTCAATAGACTAGCAACGTAATTCAAGAGAGATGAAAAACGGCTTTTGATCCTTTGGGTTTGCCAACCCTACAGATTATGCTCCGAGAGCCGACACATGTTCGTTAGAATTCATTTTAGTTCATTATCGGAATAAAAGTTCTTTGTTCGAACAAAAAAATATTTCGTGAAAGTGTTCGCAGTCCGAACTGTTTGTTAACCGATCACCCATTGTAAATATTTTTAAGCATGAAATAGTTTTAACATATTTCACAGATGGTTCTACGGAGAATGCTATAAAAATGCTGGTGGTGGATTCAAAAAAATTTAATACGAGGGTTACTCTGAAATGTTTGAGATACGCGCAGGCGAGAATTTACAAAATATAAATAACGGTTTAATTTTAAAATACAAAGTAATTTAACACAGAAGACGATTTTTTACTGACTTAATTCAACTTGTTTAGCGTAGAATAAATTTTAAACAGAAGAGAAAATGGAGTTGACGCGAGAACATTTTCGCGCTATGATTTTCTACGATTTTAAAGCAGGATTAAATCAAGAAGAATGTGTTCAAGGGTTGTAATTAGCATTTAGTGATGGATCTCCAGATTGTGCTACTGTAATCAGATGGTTTAAATAATTTAGAAGAGGTCGCAATTTTCTTCAGGATGAAGAACACACAGGAAGGCCGCCGTCGGCAGTAATCCCGGATAATGTGTCTGCCATACTAAAAATGTTAATGGATGATAATCGCTGTACCTATCAAATGATACAGAAGGAACTTAACATTGGATCCGCAGCCATACACAAAATCATTCATGAAGAATTCCATATGAAAAAAGTAGTTTGCCGTTGGGTTCCCCATAATCTAACTGAGCACCAAAAAGAGGAGCGTGTCAGAATCAGTAAAGATACCCTTAAATTACTAAATGATGGTAGCCACCACATCATTCCTAAAATTGTAACAGGTGATGAAGCTTACATACCGTTTGTTAACGTTCCAGCACGTCAAGAAAGCAAAATATGGTTCTTTGAAGATGATCCCTCGCCGACAATGGTGAAAAAACAACGCGCACTGAAAGAAGTTATGTATGCCGTTTTCTTCAGAAGTACGGGATTGGTCAAAGACATCAAGTTGAAAGGACAGAAGACAGTAACAGCAAACTGGTATACCACTAAATGTCTTCCAAAAATTCTACAAGAACTGAATGTTAGGGGACTAATGCTTCACAATGACAATGCATCTTCACATACAGCCGGATTAACAGTTGAGTTTCTTAAACAAAAACAAATTAAAGTGATCGAACATCCGCCGTATTCACCTGATCTAGCTATGTGCGACTTTTCTTTATTCTTTAATCTAAAAAAGAACTTACGTGGACGTCGTTTTCATTCAGAAGAAGAGATTGATAGGGCTATAAATGCATTTTTTCAGCTATTCCAAGAAATGAATGGCTTGTGGCATTTAATCTGTGGAAAATTCGTCTACAAAAGTGCATTGATGCTGGAGGAAATTACTTTGAACACACCTAAAATTTTGTAAGTATAACTTTAAAAACCTAGTTGTATCTGAAAATTTTCAGAGTGACCTTCGTATAAGCTATCCTGTGGAGAAATAATGCCGTAATTTCGATGGTGACCGTTCTTGGTGATGGAGCCGACAAATGTTCGTTAGAATTCGTTTTAGTTCTTTATCTGAATATATGTTCGTGGTCCTAACACAAACATTTTTCGTCAAAGTGTTCGTTGTATGATTTGTTCGAGACCCATCACCCACTGTATATATTTATTTTATCCACATAGATATTGAATATGCTGGTTTCAATCTCTTATCCGGTCTGACGGAAACCGCTGACATGAATGAAATCCAATACAAGAGGACAACTATTGACATCCTCCCCAGGGTTAGGCTAAGGCAGGCGCATACAGTGCAATTGCCTTGGCTTTTTCACGTGAGGAAGGTCCCCAAATCAAATAGAAAAATTTATTTCATGCTGTCTCTCAAAGAGAAAGTTTGTAGTGAAGCAGAGAATTCCTACACAGGAGATTTTGCCCGTGGCCCTAATTAGGCTAAGCCAAGCCCTGATCCTCCCAGTTCAGTCAAAAGCAGCCCAAAATGTGCCGTGATTATATCGATTTTTGACGGCTATCAAAAGGCTCGGGAAACATTTTAAATGAAGAACCTTTTAACTACCAGAATATGAGACTTTTTGAGTGCGCAATTGGCAAGTCATGGCAGGCTTGAGTTGCCTTGCCTGCCACAAGGAAGATAGAGGGAATGTCCTGCTTTTTTTTACTTCTTATCAGCTGTGAGGTATTACGTATTTTTCTTTGGATGTTCAAAACTATCAAAAAGAATTACCATGTCATGATGCTTGCTTTTCTATTCTGCTCACGTGATGCCTGCATCTATGTCATCACAAATAGTTAACGTTTTCACCCACTATTTCAAATAATCATTTTTCTATTTTCATTGGGTGTTCAAACATAAACTATGTTACATGGATTGCATTTTTATTAAAATATTTATTTAATAAAAAGATGCATCATATTTTATTTTAATTTAAATATTTATTATTTCAAATAATGAGAGTTAAAAACATGTATAGAAAAACTGAATTTCATCTAACCCATGGTGTTGTTTTCGCATGCAGAATGCCGTGAGTTTGATACCTAACCCAAATGAAGCAGTTATCAAATCTTAATGGTTCATATCAGCAGAACAAACAACTTCAAATTAATAAGACCCATATAGGGTTTGGTGTAGATACGGGTATCCCCAAGTTCGGCAAAACATTTGGAGATAAATATTGTCGATGAACTTTATTTATTTATTTGGTAACGCTGGTATTTTCAGCACTTAAAGTAACGTAGTTTTAGGATTGCTCTTTTGTTAGTCACATTTTGGCGCCTATCTTGGCGTCCAAAAATGTCGCCGAAAAATTAAGGGATACCTGTAAGTAAACTTTTATCCTCATTTGCAATGTGCAGAAATCGCCTGTGTAGAAATTAAAATACAACACTGATAATATTGCATTTTAATTTCTATAAACATTTATGGCAGTTATATTGAAGAAAAATCTTTTATTTACACATGCCGTACCAAATAGGGATTTTTATGTGCACAAAAATGGTGATACTTTCTAAAATGTAGCAATTAAAATATCAAAATAGTTTAGTAATAAATAGAATTTAACTAGCACACTTTCTGATAAAAAATTCAGCATTCTAGTTAATAAAAAAGTTAAATTTCATAACACGCTTTCAATAATTTTTAATTATTATTATATTTTTCATTATTCATATCAACCTTCAAAACTAGAGCAAAAGTAGCCACAAATCTGACTGTATATTTACTTCACTGCAAAGTTTAATACATTCCGAGGAAATCTCCGCGAGGAAAATTCTGTCTGCTGCTTAAATCTGACCGGAGAAGAAACTTGGCTTGGAGTTTCTTCCGTGTTTTATTAATCTTTATACACTTTCTTTCTGAAAGGAGCCCAAACATGTAAATTTAATGGAACGCCAATATTTTTTCGATTAAAGCTAAAGGCAAAATTGAAAGTAGTTATAAATTGATAATAGCTAATTTTCAAGACAATTCTGTGTTAAATTAAATACTTTTATTTACACAAATTCTTTTCAAACTGAGAACAAATAAATTTGCAAAATTTTCTCATTCTTTTTTTTATTATTGTTTCTCTGAGATTAGAAATTAACGCCGAATGGAAAACTTATAAGAAAATCATTTACAATTAAAATTCAGCTACTTATTTTTAGTTTATAGAGAATGATTTATGTAATTCGAATAAAAATTGTGAGTTTGCAAGAACATAAAAATAATTTTATCATGTTCTTTAAAAAGTTAAAAAATATATAATTCATTTATAATTTTAGAATAAATACTTACATATCAAAATGCCTGTTTAATAAATGACAAAAAATATCTCGTATTATTGAAAAAGAATAATTATAATACTAATATGAAACATACAAATCATGGCTAATACTAATTTTGTGGTCATATTCTATTATTTCTCTCTCTTTTAATCTAACAATTACTTTTGTAAATCTTTTCCAGAAATTTCTTTTCTAATAAATAATTTCATTTATTTTCATAAAATTAAAAGCTTAATTATTTTGTTATCATTTAAAGTATTTATTCCCCAGTTTTGCAATGTATCTATGACAACTAATTTTAGAATGACATATAATTTAAAATGAATTCCAAAAAGACCACAAACGTTCCTAAAGAAAATAAGAATCGAATCTAAAAAAATATTAAAGCACCACATTTTTAATGATTCAGTCACTAACACACAAATATATATATATATATATATATATATATATATATATATATATATATATATATATATAAATATATATATATATATATATATATATATATATATATCATAATAACTCCCCCTGTTAAAAAATTCAAAATTTTCAGTCCTTTTGGTTGGATTTTATAAAAATGAGGAGTGTGATGACTCCAACCATGGGTTATTAAATATTAATGCATCAAAAGTTTTGCATTAGTCTCCTCTACAAGATTCAGTTTGGTAATAGACATTTCTTGGCAACTAGAATGTCTTAATAACCCCCCCCTTCCCTATAATAATTCAAATTTGTGTCTGTTTGATTGAATTTTAAAAAAATTGAGGAGTGTGATGAATCCAACCATGATATCTTAATTATTTTTACATCAAAATATTCGCAGTAGCCTTTATATATATATATATATATATATAATTTATATATATATATATATATATATATATATATATATATATATATATATATATAATTTATATATATATATTTGTATATATATATAATATATTATATATATACATATATATAAACATATCGTAGATTAAAAAAAATAATAATATATTAAATATAATATGTACGCGCGAATTAAAATGTAAATAACATAATATATCTCCAAAGTGAAATTATAATGAAAAGGTAATTATTTATGAATGATTTTTTTAAATTTGTCCATTTGGAAAATGCTTGATTCATTTAGAAAAATTTTAATTTTAGAGATAAATCATATGGACAAAAATATTCATGAAAATTAAATTACAAATGTTAATTTATTATTTTCAAACAAAAATTTTTTGCATATGTAACAAATTATTTAATTTTATAATAGTTTTTTTTTATTGTTTGCCCTCACACAATAACGTATTCCGATAAAAATTTACTGGTCTAATTAAAAAACACTTACATTTTGGTGTTTATAGCGAAACATTTTCAGTTAAAAGATTATTTAAAATTAAATAGTTTGCTTATATAATTTGTTTTAATATTGAAAATAAAAAGAATTTCATGTTCTTAAAGTAAATATATTATGACATTTAATATAGACAGTAAAATACTGTGCATACTTACGTGGCCTAACGATTAGTTCTGGTGGAAGAACAGCTCTACCCAGACACACATTTTCAAAGTCAGGACAGCAGTCACCCCCACTGTCCCTGTCACAAAACAAGTCGCAGTAGCACTGCGTGCCTAGTATCGGTACTGTACAAGTATCGTCTCTCCCTGGGCAGCACTCCTGTGGTCTCCTCCCTCGACAATAGTTACCTTTCAAGTCATTGTTTATATATCCATAGGCATAGTACCCATAATCCCCGCCTCCTTGTCCGCTGACTGTGTCCAAAAGACAGGTGCATACAACAGTGCAGATAAAAAGCACCAACTTCCAAATCATCGTGTTTTCAGTTCGAAAAGCAGACACCGATACAAAGATTCTATGAAGGGAGAAACTCGAAGAAAAAAGAAAGAACGGCTGGAAAAAGGATTTGAAATCAGACGATATTTTCCCTGGAGGGAAATCTTGGGTTGTGAATGGATAGGAGAGAAAAAAAAGAACACTTTCGGTGGTGACAATCACATCTCTGAGTGATTGAAATAGTGCGATTGTTTATTAAAAGAAAAGAACAGCAGCGCCATCTCAAAGAAATGTCCACTGTTATTTTTTATTTGAATGCAGTTACTCTACGTAACACGGAATGAAATAAAAGCTACCATTCTTTAGAAAGTGAGACGTTAATATCATTTCTTTAAAGCAGTTATGCGTTTTTAATTGTGTTTATTTGCATACTTGCACAAATTCTCTGAGGAAAATATGATTTGAATACATTGCAATGTTTTAGTCTATAAAGTAATATTGTTAAAGTGAATTTTTTTTAACAAGAAAAGAATTTGATTTTAAAATTTTGGTGCTAAAGATCATCAGGGATTTATCGAAATAATAAAATTTTAAGTATTTAAAAAAGTGTAATTTATTTATCTTCATTTTTTCCTAATATGAATGACGTTATGATAATCAAATATATCGTGCAAATTGTGTGCGGTGAGTAATATAGTTGAAGTAATTTTAAAATCTGCATATACAATCAATAATTTTCTACAACAAACATAAATTACAAATAAAATTGTTAAAATGTATTAACTACCACAGTTTTTATTAAATGGATACAATTATAATAAAAAAATTTTTATTTAGATTATAACTAATTTTATAGTATTATAAATAACTCATTTATATAATATTCAATGAGTTTATTTTTCAATTATTTGTTTAAAGAATACATAACTAAGTTTAAAGTAAGGAATTATGTTCTTTTCCCCTTTCAGATATAACCTTTAACAAATAACTTAACAGATCATAATTAAAATGATGTTTTTTCTATCCTCAATGTTTTGTTTTATTGAGAACATTCTATTGATGGAGGACGATATTCAAACATATAAGCGAAAAAATCTGGAAACTCCCAATCAAACTTATAAAACGAAAACACTTTCATTTTATGCTGTTCAACAGAATGGAATATGAAACCTTTTCCATGCTGAAAGAGGTATGAAGTGTATGTGGTAGTGAGCCACGAAATGTACTCTAGAGTTCAATCCTAGTCAGGTCACTGCGATTTGTATAATTTATATCTAAAAATAAAACAAGTGTTTGTGTTGCCAGACACTAAACAGCGCTATTAATTATGGAGTTAAATCCAACATAAAACTTGTAATTTTTTATAATAATTCATTGATGAGATCCATATCTGATCTCTAACAGCCCATTCACCCCAGGGTTGCGCCGAGCTGGCAGCCGAATGGTTAGCGCTCTTGCCTTCTGTTCAACAGTTCGTGGGTTCGAATCCCACCTTGAGCATGGATGTTTGTAGTGGTTCGGAATCCACTTTAAGCCGTAGGTCCCGGTCTAATTAGCCCTCGTGTGCAAAAAATGACCGTTGAGCGACAAACAAACCAAACCAATCACCCCAGGATCGCATCGGCCTGGTTTCTTAGGGGGTCGTTCTCATTATCGGAAGGTAGCGAGTTCAAATCTCGGCTTAGCCAATTTCTCGTGTTCGCTAAAGACGGTAGGGCCACGTTAAAAAAAAGTCGAGGTCGCCATGTCCTCCAAGTGAAATGATACCTATGCGGGTTGCAGGCCAATTATTGGTTGCCTTCTGCTTATTCCCTGCTTCAAAATCACGAAGACTCAACCCGGCTGCTTCTATTTAACTGGTAGAGTTCAACTAAGAGCTAGGTACAGGAAAGCATGCTGCAACAACAACCTAATATAAATATATGGCAAACTTTCCCATAGGTGAGTGTAGGGATGCATACTGGTTGCAACAACCCCTTCTCCCCAATTCCTATGAGTATTTTACGCGTATAAACCCTCCAGCACGTTAATCTCTCATTGGTTAGAGAAGATCAGATGAGAACATAAAATGCTGTGTGCTCACATGATCCTTGTGGAATTTATTTATGACTTCGCACTTTCTATAACAATTTTTAATCAAATTTATTCTAATATAAATTTATTTGTTCTCGTAAATGCAAATACGCGAACAAACAATGTCGGTAAATAATTTATATGAAATCGATTTTTTTGTGTTAACCATATTTACAATAAAATAAAATTTGTCTATTATCCTATACAATTGAAACCTCATGGTTGGAGCTCAGGACCTCAGTAACACCTTGCTTCAATCCCATTTCAGACATGCATATTTAGAATGGTTCGGAATTCAATTAAAACTGTCATCTCGGTCGAATCACTGAGCCCAATTAGTACTCGGCTTCAAAAAGGTGATTACAGAATGACATAAAATATAGAATAAAAACTCAATTATAAGCAAAACGTCACTGTATTATTAACATTTATAAGCAAAACGTCACTGTATAGAAGCCAGCAAATGAAGCTACTAGGATTCAAATTTCGTATCATAGTCTTATTTGCATTTTTCTCTTTCTTTAATTTATAATCCAAGTTTTAATGAACATATTCCAATTTTAAAGCATAAGTAACGAGAGTATAGGTATCGAACTCATTGCCTACTGTTATTGGGAACTCAACCGCCGTGGCTCATTTCATTATTTTCTGATGAGAATTGCTTACAAAATATAGCTTTCCTTTCCTCAAAATGTAATCACCTCGAACATTTCAAAATTGTATTCAATAAAATCCTTTCCATCCAAATTAATTTTTATTTCTGGTAAATTCATTATCAAGTTTCAGAAAATTAAAATAATTAATAATTGAATAGATATTAAATTAATTATCTATACAATCATTCTTAGTTTTTTTTTTTTTTTTTTTTTTTTTTTTTAAATTTTGAAGTCATCTGTGTGTGAAACATTCAATATAATGGTAGTTTAATTTTTCTGACTATTTTCATTTTTAATTAAAAATATTGATATGTTTAATTTGTGAAATTATTTTTATACATCTATATGCATATATTGTTTTCTATGTATAAAAATTTAAACGGATAACCCATATTCCCACTGTTCCAGATGTATAACGGATGACAGAGTAATATACTGATTATCCTTTACTGAGAATATTACGCTTATTGAATGAGACTGGTTTTTGAATTCGGTAATGTTTTATAGAATATATGAATTATAAAACTTATATTTTATCAATTTTAAAAGAATATTACTGTAAAACTCTTCCGCTGCAATTTTAATAAATTTAGTACTAAATTTACAATTTAATTTAAAAATATAACTGTTTATAAATTTAGTTCTTAATTTTTTGTAATTTAATCAAATGAGGGAAACATTGCGTACTCATAATGAAAGTCAGGCGTTTGCTTATTTTTACTTATATAAGATTGTATAAAAATGGTAAAATATAGTATTATTTAAGATTAAAAACTTGTTAGGCATAATAGTCTTCCTCTGGTGTGGAATGGAAGTTGGGAGAAACAAACGCGAATTTGCATGTCAAATTTATCAATAGAACATGATTCAAAATTACGAGGCTATTAGTTGTATAGAATGAGTTATTTAAAAACGGCCCGTCGTAATACTATAGAGTATTGCATTTGATACAATTATTTGTTTAAGTTTGCATACATTTTTTCTTTTTTGATTTTGGCCCCAATATTCCCTGTGTGTTTGCCCCATATTGTTTGAAACGACAAAGAACCGCAAATTCGATTTGAGAATACTAGAGGAGTTTTATTCAAGCTTCCCAGAAGACAAGCTTCAGTTGTTACTTCCCGCAGAACTGTGCAACATGCTACAGATCAGATCATGACTGTTCCATGTGAATGCGGTGTTTACATCTGAGAAGACGATCAGAAAAGGCTTGTGGTCTCCTCGGTCCTAGAGCTTCGTGGGTTGAGAACGTGTCTACGTCAATATATGACGTCCAAAGTCTGCGCTGGTGTGGCGTGGATGAGGAGAGGAGGGTGCTAGCTCAGGTGTGACCTTGTCACCTGACCATGGTTCAAAAGGACGAAGCATTACTTTGTGATGGGTGAATATTCAAAATCTTTAACCTAAATGTACAATCCGGGGCTCACCTGCACCACTATGCATGTATATCTCCTTGGTCGATTGACCTGTCTTCTAGTGATTTTTACTTTTGGGAAATTTTAAAGGAAAGAGCATGCGAAACAATTCCACGCTTAAAAATTTCTAAGATCAGGATCCACAATGTCATCAACGGCGTCCCAGTATAAGAATTAATAAGAATGTATATAAATCTCCTGAATCGTGGATGAAAGGCACTTTTAACACGTGCAGTGAAGAGGAGTAATCATATTTAATAAATTGCATTTTATTTTATGCGTTGATTTTACGGGCCGGTTTTATGTGCCGCTCTCTGCTTTTAACAGATTCAGTCAACAGAAATAAACAGACAGAAACTGAAGAAAGATATTACATTCATTGGATCAAATTTACTGTATAATCACCCTTGGCGCGTTTTTTGGCATCAAATTTGGTGAACATTTTTACTGGAAACCCGGCAAACTAGTTTTTGGCAACCCTATTTGTCAATTATTTCTCATGAATATTTACCGATTTAAATTCATTTATATAAAATTTAATCAAATAATTTTTGTGGATAATTTAACATATCAACTTTATTATTTTATCATTGATGTTTGAAATCTATGTAAGTCTGCGTTTTTTGTTAATTTTGTAAAATTAATTGAGCATATTGTTAGATATCAACAATGTATGAAATATTTGTCACTATTTTAGCCATTTTGCTCCCGCCGTTTTTCCTCGACCGGAAATTCGTTATACGGTCACCCTTGGCGACTTTTTGAAAATTTCGCCAAGGGTGGCCGTACGGTAAAATTTTACCTCATTCATTTCTTTAGGTATGTTTAAATCATGTGTATTTGCACTAAATTCATTTATATAAGTACAATTATCCTTGCAATATAAAAAATCTATTAATATTCTATTCTATTAAATGTGGATTTTTCAAGAGGATCTTAGGTTTTATTAGATGTTTTTCCAATTTTCAGAAGTCAGGAGGGAGGTTGTCCATTCGAAAAGCCTTATAAGTATGTCGCCGGATGTATCGGTTTGGGGCGCGGAAATCAAATCGAGAGAACTGACCTCGGAATATCCGCCACTGGATTTCCTCTCGAGAAAGGGAAGTGACCACAACATCAAGTGTAAATAAAATAAAACAGAAAAAATTGTAAGAAAATTAAGGTTGATACAAACAAAACCTTCAACTTATTTGCGTATGTCTGCAAACGAAGATAAAGATTCTTTTTTTTATTCCATTTTATTTAGCTACTAGCGTATTGTTTTTGGGTTTTTGGATCCAGATACTTCAAGATGAGTTTGTCGATATTTTTTGTTACTTAATAAAAAAAATTTGTTTTGATTTATTCTATGTAAATAGATAAACAGAAGGTTTTTAAATTAAGCGTTTCAACTTATTCTTTTTCTTGTGATATTTTAAACTGTTGTTTGGTTTCTTTAATATATCTGTAACTGTAGATTTTTGTGCTTCATAGGGAAATTTGGCGATTTCGTTCTTGTTTGCAGAAAAAAAGATGGCTCTGAAAATACGATAGGCCAACCAGATATAACTAATAATATGGCGCCAAAGTGGCGACAATTATAAGAAGTTTAAAGAATAGGCCATTCATTTTATTTTCAAATGTGTCACTCATTTCCATTTATCAAGTGATAAAAGAATTTTTGCACTATGTTCATTGATTGTTGTTTATTTCGAACAATCTATTACTTGTATAATATGTTTATTCATTTCTATATTATATGATTCTTTTATAACATTTTTATGTCGGTCCACCCTGTCTTGTGGTCAGAGTATTTCATTGTGGATAGGGAAGTCTTGGGTTCGAATCCCAGTTTGAGCATGGATGTACTTTCTCTCTTGTTTTTCCTGTCTTTACCCTTTCCTGGTATGAATGGGTTGTGAATGGATGTTTACCCCATAAGCGAGTCCCTATGGCATGTGTATAGTGAAGAAGTCGAACTCTACACCTAAACATGATTCAGTTGGAAAAGTGGATCAGCGCACCCCATAATGCTAGCTTAGCTGGCACACGACAACAACATAAGGTTTTTATATTGTCATTTCTTTGCTTTAAGCCACCCCAAGAGGAAAAGTGACGCTTTATTTTACTTAGAAATTATTCAGATTATATTTTGTTAGAAAATGATTAAAGAAATGTTGATAGATTTCCAGCACCAGATGCTATTTATACACTTTTATCAAGGATAAAATCCAAGACTTTTTCATATGAATGGTTCGCGTAGGAATGGTTTTCTGCTTTTTCTAGATGAATATGGGAAAAATTAATTATATTAACCCTTAGTATTTAATTTTATGTTGCATCAATGCTATATATTATAATTTACATTTAAGACTTTTTTAGTAAGAGAATATTAATTTCAAATTTAGAATATTATAATGTAATGGAGCTAATATATCTTAATATGGAAAGACATCGTTCTCAGAACAGAAGGCAGTGAGTTCGGTACCTACGTTTTCACCGAAGACCATCAAGCTGAAAAGGCCTGTTAAATCTTTCAAAAGTCTAATCTGTCTCTTTTCGCAAGTATAGAAAAAAAAAAGTCAACTCAGGTGTTCAATTTGTTATTTGACCATGGTTCTGAATCATCACGCGATTGTTTATCGCGTTCAATGGCAAAGATAAGCAGCCAGAAGCAAACAAATAAAACATTCAAATTTATAAGTATTAATATAAAAAAGGGACTGGTAAGATTTCTTCATTTTAGGTAATTTTTATTAATTAATATGTTTAATTTTAATAAAGCTTACAATTTTAATTATATTCCAAATTGTCTTCAAATTGCAGCTTTCAAAGTGGGAATCAAACCCATGGACATCTGAGCCAAAGACAATGCTCAAACCTTCCAAGTACATCTTAATTACATTGGATAGAATAACTGAACTAAAATATATTATTTGGCTGTCTCAGCATTAAGAAATTAAATTGCTGAGTAGTTCGGTAATATTTATTGCCACTGACAGTTTTCAATAGGTGACATTTACAATTTTAATAAATTTGACATTTTTATTTTTTAAATATGATTCTAGTGAATATTAGTCTTAAACAAAAAATAAAATGTATTAGTGTAAAATAAAATATAATATAAATATACTAACTAGTATTTTATTTACATTAATATAAATTAATATTAACTATTGTAATAAAGGGGAAACACATTTTTATAACAGCTCTGCTTAAGGATCTTTCCCACCTTTTTCTTGCTGAGCTGGTAACAAAATAATTACTCATTTAGCTTTCAACTTAACAGCTCATGGATTCTATACCCACCTCGGTGTTCTATTTGCAGTTTTCGAAATCTAATTAAACATTAAATCCAAGTGGAATTAGCTCTTATGTGTAAAAAATGACAGTACAGAGACAGAAAAACCAAACTATATTAGTATATAAAACCAAAATATAATTACAAATCACCCATTTCGTTTGTTCCATTTTTTTTTTAAATTTTTATTTTCATTTTTTATCTTTTTATTTTATTTTTTTGTCTCTGACCGTTTTAAAAATGAAACAAATTAAACACAGCAAGAAATAGTTAAAAATTTTGGGTCGTGCATACATAAATTACTGCAAACTGTTCTATACTTGTAATATTTCATCTCCCGTATCAAAGCTTATATTGGGGAAAATTGTATGTACTATTTATGTTACATTTTATGCACATATTAAGTGTAGCACAGTATATTCAAAAAACATGTTCTCAGTTTCATAAAATTTCGATTATAAGAAAATATATAATGATCAATATTGATGAAGATTGATTTATACGTGCAGTAAATCCATCTTAATCGTGAAGACATTTTATCTATACTTGCATGTTACTATTGCCTTTTAAATATAGGTTGTTCCTTGTTTACCAAGCTCTGAAAGAGACACGGAATAGGGAATCTAATAAACAATGCTTAACTACCTTGAAATAAGTAAAGTATAATTCAACTTTTACTTCTCCGTTTATAAAAGTTGTAAAAATTTTGATCGTTACATAATTTAATTCACATACATACGTACAAATATGTATATAATTTTGCCCTACATTTAAAAATTTTTTTTTATTACAATGTGAAAGCTGGCAACTAGTTGAATCAAACTTTACTCCAAGCCGAACATAAATTTTAAGATATTTTTACAGAAATGGAATATAAAAGAAAAAACTTAATTAGTATGGACAAAAAATTTCAATAAAATGCTAAACCTCTTTAATAAAAAGAAACAAATTTAAAAAAAGAAAACTTCATAAGTTAAAAATATATAAACAAATAACATAAATATTCAACGCTATTTGTATATTTTCCTATTCGTGTCCTTTAAAGATTAATTTTTTTTAAAAAAAATCATTAAAATAAATAAAGGCATTTCTGAACAAATCAAGATTTTATAATATTACATAATGTTAATATTTATATATATATTCCCTTATTCTTATACATAAAATATATTAAGAAATGTCCTCCATATAGTAATAAATTAAATAAAAAAAAAATGAGTAAATGTGCTATATTATCAAATTAGAAATCTGTAATCCCTGCCGATTTACATCTGATTAAAACGGAAGAGCCTTTTTTCGTTTACAAATTGGAGTTATCCTTAAAACATTTTGTCACAATATCATTTATTTTTTCCCTATTAATATGTTGTACATCAAACCCATCAATCTCAAATAATAACATAGATCAGGTGTGGTGTTTAAATCCTAAATTTGAATGATCTATTTTGAAAAATATTACACATTTACATTAAAGATCTTCTGTTCTTAAACATTATTTTTCTCAAAAAATATAAGATTTAAAATTATAATAAATTTCTCTTTCATAGAGCTTATAAATTTCATTCCGATAAGTTTTTCCTGCTGAAATGATACAAAGTGAAATTCTGCGTTATCATCCAGTTTGAGTAGTACGAATTCCTGAAACAATTAAAAACAATAATAAATTATCTAATAGCTAAAATATTTTGCAAAGTTATTTTAACCCTGCAAAGTTATTCAGTATATTAATTACATACATTAATAAATATATATAGAACTATGAAAGCTCAAAATATTACTCTTGCATGCCTTTTCTTATTTCCACTATTTATATTAGTTTTCCAAAATCCTGAACAATTCAAAGTCTGTAAATCTCAACGATAAAATTTTGAAAATTATGAACTCTTGTTAGAAAATAAAACAACGTAACCAAAACTTAGCAGAAAGTGTATTACAGCATTTTCTTAACAATATCGGCTAGGCTCCAAACAAATCAAAAGATTAAAAAAAATTGCACCATATCTGAATTTTTTCTTTACGTTTTCCGGGTTTCTCAAGATTGAGTACTGCACAATCTGTGCGACAAACAAATAATTCTCAGAACCTAAATAAGATTTACTTTCTGCTAAATTTCAAATGTTTTTTTTTTCTATCTCGATGGTAGAAGAAAAGATAATAGCATTATTTGTACGTTAAAACTTATTTAATGAGAAAATTTATGACAATGATGAAGGAACTGTGTAAATATAACTTATATACAAGCATAAAGGGCTTTAAGAGTAAAAGGTGACAAACAAAACAAAAGAATGATAATTGCTTTTACGAAGAATGAATTATAGAATTAGAAAAAAATAACATTAAAGAAAAGGATAAATGGACAGGCAGTGTATTTGAGAAAATATTTTTTTTTAAATATACAACAGTAAAATAAGTTAATTTGAGCATGCTTTGCTTTAAAAAAATTATAATTATATTGTATATAAATCTCACATCCTGATTTCTATCATAACCATTGGTGAACAACAGGATATAATTGCTTCATTCTTGTATGCAAAATTTATGTTAATATTTGGGAATTTATGTTCGGTATTTCATAAATATCAGTACAACTTGCATTCGATAAAAAGCATATTCAAAAACAATGTATAATGAATGTAAAATATAAAAAAGCAACTATATAAATGCAATAAAAAATTATATTTATATATGTATACTCTATATATAGTATATTAATAAAAGTTGTTGTCTAATATATGGTAGATAATATTGAGGGTTAAGAATTAGTAAATCATCCTTTCAACAGATTCAGTCTCTTTTAATCAAATATAAAATCAAAAGCTGGAAACTTAGATACTATCAGGATTATTAAAGAGAGAGAAATGATCAGACAAGTATCTAATTAATCTCTGTCCAGGAGAAAAAAGAAATTTGGAAAGTAAGTGTCCAAGAAAAACTTTTTTTCTACATATCCATCCATTCAACAAACCAAATAACTTATTTACTTACTGTTCTGAATTGTGAGAGTTAAGGAATATACTTATTATGTATTGCTTATTAAAAATTTTCGAAGGTATATTTTAACAATTTATATCCTATCATAAAAAGCATTATTGATGAACATCAATATGATTTCAGAAAAGGAAAATGTATTCTGTTAATCAAATCTTTACTTTTAAAGCAAATCTTAGAAAAATGCAATGAGAATCCCAGGCCATCATTTTGACTTGATCTCTTGCCAATCGATCTAATTTGCTGTGATTAGAAGCCATTTGCAGAGAGTGCCACATTCAGAAAACAAACTGTGGTAAATGGTTGACAAGGAAATACCATTCTTCAGGAAGCCATCCATACTTTCATTGATTCTATCAAGACCTGTTGCTTCGAATAACACCGACCTTGCTGTTTTCGCTATGTATTGTGTATATTATTTGAAAATAAGGATCACTTATGAATTGTTTCAGACAATTTCGTTCAATCTCGGTCTGTTTGGCCATCTTCAACACTTTCTGACCACTCATTATTGGTCCTGCCTTTTCAGTGTCCCGTAGAGTATAAAACTCGAAGTCTTCTTTGTCTAAACCAGAAACATACACAATGTTTTCCTGATTTTGTTTATTTTGTCCAGTAGACTTTGGAAACATGAGATCAGAAAATAAAAGTAGGCTTACATGCTTAAATGCATTCATTTCAAGATATAAAACTTTAAATAAATGCTTTGATTATTTTAATACGGACAATGAAGAACAAATTCAAGCATTTTTATCTCTTGATTACAAAATATTGATCTCTTTGTATAAAGAAGATGCATTTAATTAATTGTTGGATAAAAGTGCATTTTTCTTTTGTACAAATGAATAATTTAATTTTCAGATAAAATTTAACAAAGAGCAATTTATTTTTTTATCTACATTTTATTGTTTCACAACCAAATAACTGACGTAAAACTTCATTTCTATATCACTGGAACAGAATAAATGCATTTCCAAAAGAGAAAACATTTCAGAAATAAAATGTCAAAGTAAACGGTCAATCTCTCTCAAAAAAAAAAATAAATAAATAAATAAAAATAAAAACACATTTTCCTTTCCCATGTGATCGTTTGCTTTTATTTCCACATTTTAAAAATTCCATATTATTCTTGTTTATCCTAAATCTTTATCACAAAAGAGTTGCGTGTTAATAAAAAATGGTGCATGCAACAACAAACAATTGCATTATTTCAATATTTTAGAAAGTAAAAGTTTTTTTATCATTTTGTTAAATTTTATCATTGAATGACAATAGTAGATTGTAACAGTAGATATTTCAGTGAATTCAAAATATCATACATGACAACTGAAAATAAAAATTTCAAATCAGCTTGACTTATACTACAATTTGATGTATACTCTGGTACTAAGCAATGACGGAATATAGATTTATCCAAACGTTTCTTACGAGAAAACGATTTCTTTTTTAGCGATGATTTGTTTGTCACTCGACGGTGTTTTTTGGACACAAGGGCTAATTAGATCGGAACCTAAAGGCTTAAAGTAGATTCCAAACCACTAAACCTAATGGTTGGAATCGAAATGATGAATTGTTGAACCGATGACACGAGCACTAATCACTCGACTACTAGCTAGGCTTTCAGCGATGAATGTCTTAAATTAAACTCAATAAAATATTTTTGAATTAATAGTCAAATAAACTAAGGTGTGTACCAAACTTAAAAGAATTTCTTTTTTAGTGTTGTTGAAAGGCTAGACTTGAAAAGTTTTGAAAGAATAAAAAAATTTTTTTTAAATATTTCATAGACTAAAAAGTTTAGAAATAAGTATTCGAATATAGTATATAATCAGCACAATTTAAAACCGCATAGTAAATAACCAAACAACCGTAGGTTATTGTAAAATATATGATTATCCACCTTCGGAAAGGATTTTATATATATATATATATATATATATATATATATATATATATATATTGTGAAATAAGTCTACATTTATCAAATCTTTTTAACTTTATATGCAAAATAATATTAATTAAAATTACTTGTTAAACTTAAATTGCATAAAAAATTTCATTTAAATATATAGTAACCGTTAGGAATATATTCTATTATTTGGTAACTACAACGAATGATTAGCGCTCTTGCCTTCGGTTTAACAGCTCGTGGGTACGAATCCTACCTTGGGCATAGATGTTTGGAGTGGTTTGGAATCCACTTTAAACCGTAGGTCCCGGTCTAATTAGCCCTCGTGAGTAAAAAATGACCGTTGAGCGACAAACAAGCCAAACCATCGGTAACTACAAACTTCATTTTGATAGAACTACGGGCAAAAAGGAGAAGAAAAATATCCGTTTCTCATTGTTCATCAGTGGGTGCGATCAAACATGAGACTTACCACTATCGAAGAGAGCTGCTAGTGCTATAGCATGGTAATCGTAAAGGCAAATCTAGAATGATACAATTTCTAAGAACCAGCAAAATAGTAAGCAGAAGATATATAGATTGGTTTCACTTTAGAATCAAATAACAAATATATTGATGATTAAAAAAAAGAGAAATCACGCATGGAAAAGCTTTAAGATTCGCGCATTTAAACATGTTGAATGTTTCATAATATGATAAAAAAAATTCAAGATTGAGTTGGATTTAAAAAGAATCCAATTCAATTAAGTGTCAAATTCATTCAGTGAGAGAATCTAATTCAATTTTTCTATACAAAATGAGTTTCACCTCTATAATAATTAAATTTTGCTCTTCAAGAGAAAATATATTGAACTTCATTGTTTGTTTTTAAAACGTGAATGTCACTTGTAAGTTTGGCTACATGTATGCAAATATGGGTAGATTGGCTATTTGTAGGATATGAGGAAATGTTACAATTTCTAATGATTTTCTTTTGGCTGGCACCATCTGCAGAAATATACTAGAATGTCTTATTAACATGGTGGCTTAAAGATTTTGATTGTATAGTCAAACTTAAACAAAATATTTGGTGAAAAATTCTCAAACAAGGAAGAAAAACAAAATATAATTATCATGGGAGCTTGGAATGAATTCTAAAAAGTTGCTTGAATATTAAATGAAATTCAAAAACTAGTTTAACTATTAACTTTAGATTACTTTACACTTTTGGAAATTTTCTTGATGATTTGATCAATAAAGCATTGTATCGATCCACACACATCCTAGTCAACTAATTAAGGGTAGAGGGATAAAAATGGTTGGTTACTCCAGTCTATACCAGTCTCTGCAATTTTCTTGCCAAAAATGTCTGGACATGATTTCCACATTGTCACTTCCAGTTTGATGTTTGTTACTCAACAGTCATTTTTTACACATGGGAGTTAATTACATCGGAATCTACAGTTTAAAGTAGATTCTGAACTTCAATGAGCAAGCTATGCGCAAGAAATAAGAACCCAAAACCTGTTGAACCAAGAGAGTTACAGAATTCTGATATTACATAGTGTACAACCAAACGTACTAAAGTTGTTATAAATAATTTTGGCACAGCTGCTGTATTATATAGCATGCCAATTTCTGAATTTGTTGTTTTCCTTGCTTATCTATAACTTGATACATTCAAATTATATATTCATTTATTTTTTACTTAAAAAATCTAATGACAAAATGTGATTTAATATTTAGTTTAGAATCTTACAAATTCGTGTGCTTTTACTTAAACATAATTTGATATGATAAAAAAAATAATGATGGTATAATCCATTATAATATTGTTAATTTTGTTTACTGTTAAGAATTCTAATTCTTTAGTTTGTATTTCGTCTATTCGTATAGGAGTCAATTTACAGATACCTACAGTTTAAAATAATTCCCTAATCACCATAATTACTCTCATTAGAGCAAGAGGTAAACCTAAGATTTAAGGACCAGAGTGTAGAATATTTAATCAATTTTGTTTTGTTTATTGGATCATACAATTAACTATACTGCATGAATCAATTTTTAAATTATTAACTTTTAAACTTCTGGATTCTTACACATTACAAAAGGGAAAATTTACAAAAAATTTTTGAGATTAAGAAAATTAATTACATGCAACATAGCAATCAAACATTTTTAAAAGTCAATAAATTATTTCCAATTTAGTAACTTGTCTCGATAATTCATTTATTAATTTCCTAAAAACTAATTTTCTAACTGATTAATTTTTAATATATTTGACACACATTTTACACTAAATTAATAGAATATCTTGGAGATGGCAAATAATATCAAACTAAAAGGAAATAATTTTCACACACCACTTATAATCAAGAGATATAAACTTAGAATAAAATATTTATTGATCAATAAGTGTATATCAACGAACATTTTATAAATGTACAAATATATCAAAAATATAACATAGATATTTGAATAGCAATTGCTTTTTATATAAGAATTGAAAACGAACACTTTTTATAGCAAAACAAATGTATATAATGAATTTGATAACACTTTAAGTAGGAACCATAATAAAAAGTAAAATATATTAATATCAGATCTTTTAACAATACTATAATTAATAGCAGAAAATACCAGATCATATACTTTTTTGTTCTAAAAATTTTACATAAAATAACAAAAATATACTTTTTATATAAATTTCATATTCATATGCATACATAATTTTAATTCTGATGTAAAATTGAGAAATGTTTTCTGAATAGAATTACAACATATAAATGCAAATTTGAAGACTACAGTGAATATAAAAAAAATACACTTTATTATATAAATTAGTTAGAATTTGCTTTGTCTTCATGTATATTAGGTAATCTTAAATAAAAAAAACTAAGTATTTTTTCAAAATTTTAAGTATGACAGAATTTCAAAATTCACATTATTAAATCACTTTAAAAAATCACTTGCTTCTAAAATTTTCAAACATAAATATCATTGTTAGACACAAAATAAGTAGCTTAATAACATTTAAATTATAAAAATGAAAACACAAGTTTTAAAATTATTTTAATTTCAAAAATATTTAATTAAATATTTATCTGCACTTTATCTATGCATAAAATTAAGAAAATACTTTGTATATATATCTGTACCATATTATTAAACATATAACTAATATTTCAAAAAAAAAAATGTTGTGGTTTAAATAAAATCACAATTTTCATTTTCCAACAAGTGCACATATGTATTGAATTAATAATCATTTCATTCAGAAATAACTGTTTAACACTAAAGTTAAAGAAATTTTGATTAAAGCGTAATAAATAAAAATATAGAATTTAAAAAAAACGAGTCATTATATTCAAACATGTACACATTGAAATCAATATTATGCATAAAATACATAAACATATTTGTCAAGCTACAAATGTAAAATAATGGATGAGATAAATTTTAAAGCAAAAAACGAATAAATAAAATTGGTGGATTAATCTCTTTAACAAGAATTAAATTTTCCAAAGTTTATATATATATCAAAATGAAGCAAGAAGCATTCATAATTATGATGAACTGGATTTTTGTAAATATAAAAATGAAAATACATACACGAAAAAAAGATATTCTAACTACATTAAAAATTAGTGTTTAAAATAAAAAACAGCAAAATTATTTTATGAATATCCACACACTTTTTAAATAACTATTCAATACAAAATAGTAAAGACAAAAAAATTATTAATTTGTAAAAACAAATTAATGCACGAAAAGTAAATTATGAAGTGGCACACTGTAAAAAATAAATTTCTTAATTTATTGATTTCAAATAAAAAATATTCATTTGCTTAAATTACCATTAAAAAATGAGATTCATGACATCATTACAAGATTATAAAGCAAAAAATTTGGATTTTCCATAACAGTGAAAAAGAAAAATCAGATTTTACAAAATTGCTTGATTAAATTTGCATCTTGAATTCTTACAACAATATTAAAATAATATTTGAATTTTAGAAAATTACAAGATTCAAATGGCACAATTTCAAAGAGGCATATTAGCATGCTTCTTCCAAGGAAGATTTAGTTTTTTTCTTTGTAGAAGATCAAGGTCACGACATAAGCGCATTCTTGTAGTGCTGGGATCGATTATGTCATCAATAAATCCTGAAAACACCAAATATAAATTTATTACACATTTTTAAGATAATGATAAAAAAAGATAAATAAAGGAATAAAAAAAAACATTTAAATTCAACACCAATTAATTCTTCTCAGAATTTCATTGAGTATTGCCTCAGAAATTGAAGAAATAATTTTACTTAGACTTCATATTGTACAGATTATAAAATATATTATTATCTATAGTTAAATTCTTCCTTTTTCATTATAAAAATTTATTCATTAAATGTTAAAATTTACTTTAATACCTAATGAAAGAATTTTTATAATCTTATTAAGTTCATAAATGTTTCAGTCAAAATGTATGGTGTATCTAAAGTTTTGTAAGAGCAACTTTTTTGTGAACTACATTCTCAAAGATAACAGAGAAATAATACTTTTTATATTAACACTTTTTAGTTGTCATTGTAGTTTTCAGATTCATTTTTATTTTGTTTCCCATAATTATGTTTTGGTATAATTTTTGGCTCACACTATTTTTTTCATATGAGGGATAGATATACTAGGCTCTATAGTTCAAAATGGATCTGAATCATTACATTAATACACAAGGTGAAACCAGGAAAATTTCAATTAGAAGCCAGAAGATAGGAATTTTAGCTACAAACAAGTGAGGAAGACGTAAAATTAGAGTGCTAGATATTCAAATGTCAGTTCATCAGCTTGAAAGGCAGTAACACTGGATTTGGTTTGGTAGTAACTTGATGGTTATTTTTTGTACATTTTACTAATTAGACAGGACTTACATTTTAAAGTTTATTCCAAACCTCTATAAACACCCAAGCCTGAAGTGGTACTTGAAAACATGAACTGATGAACCGAAAGTCACAGTTGTAAGACAAAACTATGAACCATTCAGTTACTAGCCCAATTCATAATTTTCGATATATAATTAATCTCTACATCAAATAATTTAAATGCATAAAATTATGCATGAATATTTTTCCTATTCTACAAGATCTTCCATTGTGAGGCTGGGCGATGTTGAATTAATAGATTCTACTTTGCAAATACAGTACATATGAATTAATTCATTGTATAAAAAATTAATTATTTTCTTATTTTGAATTAATAAATGTAAGTTTACATTTTTAAAATTTAATATAAATTTCATGCATAAATTTAAGTGATCATACCTCGGACAGAAGCTGAAAATGGATTTGTAAATTTTTCGACATATTCTTTTTCTCTTTCAAGCACATCTGCTTTTCCTCGATAAAGAATTGAAACAGCTCCTTTGGCACCCATTACTGCAATCTCTGCAGTTGGCCAAGCATAGTTTATATCGCCTCGTAAGTGTTTAGAGCTCATCACATCATATGCTCCTCCATAAGCCTAAAACAAATAGAAAAAACATCATAGTTTAAAAAAAAAAAAAAAAAGCATTTTACATGATAGAATGAGTTATCAAACTTTTCTTCGCATTTTTACTTTAATGATTTTATGTTACTATCCCTAGCACATTATATGTTTCATCAAAAATATTATCTAACTACATCCTAATAATAACTTGCTATGAGAAATATGATTACTCTAAATAAAAACTTAGAATTTTTTTCCAATATCTAAATTAGAAAATAATAATTTAAATTAGAGAAATGAGTAACTATTTTTATTATTAAAAATACTATAAATTTTTTTGATACCTTAGTTTCATAATAATGATAAAAAATAAAGCAATGAAAATATTTTTAAGCATACAGATAAATATATTACACATTATAAATTAAATAATCAATAAAAATGTATCAGTAAATATAAAATTGTTTAATAATTTTCAATGGTTACTACAATCCAACATGAAAATATGCTTATTACATTTATACTAATGATGTATGCTTGTTATGATAAATTAAAGAGGGTGAAATGCAATTTTCATGAAATCAAAAAATTACAATTATTTTAATTTTATTTTAACTACTGGATAAAAAAACAAGCATATTATTTTTTGGTTATCACTTAAAAAAATTGAGGAAAGACAACTAGTAGATTTTTATTTTAGTTATTCTAAATATTTGTAATAAATAATTGATTTATTACAAATATTTAGAATCAATAAAATAAAAATATCCTGTTAAAACTACAGATATTTTTAATCATTAATAATAGTCATTATAATAAATAAATTTTATTGTATAAGAACAAGCATATCTTACTTTTCGAGTAATAACAGTTATTTTTGGCACTGTAGCTTCAGCAAAAGCATAGAGTAATTTTGCACCATGCCTAATGATTCCACCATATTCCTGATTTGTTCCTAATAAAATCATTACATAAGTTTATTCATTTGTTGTTAAAATTCCTAAACTGTTTATGCTGATCTAGAATGAAATCATCTGCAGAAGAATTAAGCAATAATAACTTATTTTACAATGTACTTCGAATTCTTATTAAATATAAAAAACATGTGTTTTGTCTTTTTTTCAACAAAAAATTAAATAAATAAACTATTAAATCATATCCATATAAATTCTTTAATTATAAACTTCAAGATTTAAAATTGTCAGAAATGAATTTGGTATGTCAAATATAACAGTATTCAAAAATAAATTTTGGTGTTTATAAATTTAAAATTAAATTTAACTTCACCTGGCAAAAACCCAGGAACATCAACAAATGTAATTATTGGTATGTTGAAAGCATCACAAAAGCGAACAAACCGGGCTCCTTTAACAGATGCATTAATATCAAGGCAACCTATAGAAGAAATACACTAGAAAATCAATAACATTATTAATAACAAAATCAAAGACATAATAGAATACATTATTAATAACAAAATCTAAGACATATTAATAAAATCAAATAATTTTAAACCAAATTGTACATAATGAAGTTTCTATATAAATTTTGCAATTAAACAAATACCAGCAGAGTATTTTGGGTTATTGCCAACCATTCCAACAGTACGTCCATTCATTCGTCCAAAACCAACCACAATATTTTTAGCATAGTTTGGCATTATTTCAAAAAAGTCCCTTTCATCAACAATCTAGAAGAAAAAAGTGAAAATTTAATTATTTTCTAATAATTTAAAATATTAATAAAATTAAGATTCATTTCTACAAGATATATGTCTCTCATCAATTCACAAAAGAGAAATTTGAATTCCCTAATCAAACATCAATATTTCATACACCTCAAGGAACACTTTAAAAATCTTTGGTTTTAAAATACACACATTTAAAGGGATATATATTTTTAAAAAAATGAATGTTACAGATCAATAGTACCTAACAGATCATATTAAGAAATTGATATATAACTTGCCTATTCATTTAAGACTAACTAAAATCTGTTTTGTTATAATCAATAATAGTGAACTGTAATACAGATCTCAACTTGAATAATAAATATAAAAAAAGTTCTAAGACAGAGAGAGCAAAAAATAAGTTAAAGAAAATATAATGAAAAGCATTTTCTGCAAAACAATTGCAAGTAAACCTTGATTTGAACTAGCTAAATGGGAGCTGATTTTATATATTTTGAATATCTTCAGAGCTTACTTTAAGTAATTTGTAACTCTATATGCATGAAATATGCAGAATTAATGCATTTCCTATTAATATGCAGAATCAGTTTATCTGCTATTAAGTAGGATAATATAAAAAAATTCAATTTAAAGTACCTAATCTTTTGAAAAAAATAACAATATTGATTCAATTATTTTTTAATTAAATTAACTGATTTAAATTATGCAAAATAAAACAGGAAAATGAATATATTTTAATCAAATTTGAAATCAGTTAAAATATAATTTATAGATTTGAGGAATTGTGTATGATATAAAGATATAAAACTATTTTCATTTGTTCAATGATTGAATGAAAGTATGGGCATTCTTCTGGTAATTTTTTGATTCAACATTTCAACAATCTATTTTTTCAACTTTCATCAATTGATCTTAAATTGTTAAACCAAATTTACCCATTCATTTAAAATGTATACCTTTAATATCATTATTACTTTGATTCACTAACACTCAATGTACAGCTCAACTTTTATACTTTCCAATCCTGAAATATGAGGCGAATTTTTAATACTTTTTATCTATATATGTTACAATTCTTATCTTTATCAATTGTTTTTAAGTAATACAAGCATTTTAACAGCTTTTATGCTTTTGTAAAAACATAAAAATTATGGTACCTGTTATTTGAGCAGATAGGATTTATAAATTAAAAAATTCATGTGATATTCTTATTTTTAGAAGAATATAATTAAGCATTTTGTCTCGAAAAATGGTACAGAGATTCCAACATATAGCGCCACTGACACTCAGAAAATCTGTATCGTTCATAAATGCTTATTGCATGAAAGACAAACAAAAAGAAGTATGCAAATCCACAGATACAGAGAAAAAATCAAGCAGGAGAGAAAATAATACATGAACCCTCTAGTGCCATCTGGCAGTCAAAATAAGCATTAAATAATGTTTTTTCTTTTACTAACACGGGAAAATAAAGGGAACAATATTGAAATAAGGGGGAAAATTCTTTGACAGCAATTTTCACATGATTTGTAGTCGAGGGTGAAATGGATACCCCACTCAAATCACGGAAGTAGTAACACAATGTTTAACATAATATTCACAGAAAAGAATTAGAATAATATGAAAAAATCATTAAATGTTAAATTAATCAAAATATTACTTCTAAAATAACATCCAACATATTATAACCAGCTGTTGTTTCAAGTGGAATGACAGTTTCCAGACTTTGTACAATTCTATCCCTATATTAAAATAACAATGTTAATTAAAAAAATGCAATTGAATAAAATATTATACACACATTAGCGTGTCTATATATGAATGATTGGAAATGAAAAGAGAACATTAAAACATACATGAGTTTGATAATTAAATAGAAACTAAGTCTTTTAACAAGAACTTAAGTAATAACTTTATTATCTTATTTAGCAAAACAACAAGGATACTGTGGGAATCACAAATACAAAGCTAAATACAACTTAATAATTTCAATCAGTATATTTCCCCCTTTAAAACAAAAAAGATCCTTTATAGTATAAGTTTTGTAAAAAAAACTTTGTTTTTTAAACAAAGTTTTTTTTACAAAACTTATACTATAAAGGACCTTTTCCTGCAAAATAACATTGTTGCAACATAATAACTGACTAAAACATATATGTAAATTAGAATGTTGATTTCTATAATGAAAAGTTTTACCTGACAGAAATAAACACAAATGACCAGAAATGAGTAAATAAAATAAATATTATCTATTTTAGTTAAGGGAAAGATTTCTCCCAATTCTATAAACAATTTTTACAACATTTTCAATTGATAAAAATATTAAAATTCAATTTTCAAGTAAATTTTAAAACTAAAATTTATATTATCCTCATTTGTAAAGCCTAAATAACAAAATACCGATTAAAATATTGCAAATTAAAAATTAAAAAAATCAATTTTTAAAGCATAAAAACTTTATGAAACTAAAATAATATGGTCAAAAAACATTGATCAATTTATGGAAATCATTAATGCTATCATTACTGCTTTAACCACTCATTTAAAATCAATGAAAAAGAAAAACATTTTGCAGAAACAAAGCCTACATTTTTTCCCAAAACATGGTTATTTTAATCAATTAAAATGTTTGTAAATCCTATCATATTGCAATATTGAAAAAATTGTATACTTATATACATACCAGAAATGTAATTTTTTAAATATCATTATTCTAACAATATTTACTACAACGATATTAAATACTGACACACATAAAGAATGCAAATATAATTCTATTATATTGACACATGTAAAGAATGCAAATGTATTCTTGTAAGTATATAAAATATGTATTTAAGTATTGCAAATTGCTTATATGTCAAATCTGAAATTTTCAAAATGAATTTTGCATTTAATGTGACAGACACCAATGATTTTGTCGGCTATTAGTTTAGTAAACTTTTACTGTGCTTATCGTTGTACTATAAATTGGCTTCAACAAAAACACTGAATATTTTTTATACATACTTATTGAGTTTTAAATGTTTCTACATAAAGTAATCATTTAAATATTAAATATTTTAAGCACACTAAAATTATTATTAAAGAAACATTTTTTAAAAATTGAAACTTAACTCTAAAATATTTTGTCAGTTTCACAAAAGAACCAAGACACAAATATTATAAACTTTTACAGTATTAAATTACAAAAAAAAATTTATTATTAGAAGTGATACGATCACAATAAGTAAATAGCAAATAACCAATGATTAACACAACTGCATATCACTCTAGTGTAGTAAATAAATAATAATAAAGGGTGTCTAAATTATTTTACTTACAAACTCAAAATAATTATACAAATAGAGCTTTCTCCCTACTTTTAAATTTTTAACTAAGAAAAATTTATACAAATATTTATTTGGTACATTTAAAATGATAAATGATTTGTTTTTCAATTGTATTTACCATGGATCATCACACTCCCTAATTGGTGGAGGATCAGTACTACTCAGAGGAAGAAAGTTGTAAAATTTTCGCAAATTGAGTAAAGCATCAACATCATTTTCAAAAGCGTTGTGAGCAACACCTGTAAAACACAAACATAATCATAAGATTTTTAAAAATTTAAAACTTTTTTAAAAATTATTAATAAGATTACTTTGCGTAGGTTAAAATTAATTTCAAAATATTGTTTTATAAAAAAAAATCTGAAAAGGATAATATTTTAAGCAAATTAAATGTATATTCAATAATTAAATGTATGTGCAGTTAAATTTTTATTCAACAACTCATTCTAAAAATTTTAGAAATCAAAGAAACTTTCATAATAGTTTGATTACCAAGAAAAGATTATAAGATTAAAGATTAAAAGAAATTACCAATAGTTGAAATTCTAGGTAACATGTTTTGCATAAATAAAAGCAAAAATAAAATTTTGTCTACAGTTTTCTTTACATTAATTGTTACTAAAATTGGAAGTAATTATAGCTGTATCTTATGTTACATTGTATATAAACTGTGCTAAATTATCTCTGAATTGTCTAAAGCATAAATAAAAAATTAAAGTGTTAAAACAATTTTTATTTATGAATTAAATAAATGCACTCCAGCATACAATGCAAAGATATTAATTTTAATAGAAATAAACACACATAAAAAATTAATAACACAAATAGCTTTTAGCAATAATAAATTAACAAAAAATCAATATAAAATTTTAAGACAAAAGTAATTATATAGATATATAAACAAGAATGTTGATTGCTTGCTATAACAAGTTTTATTCATTAGAAATAAATACAATCTATCAAAAATGAATAACCATTTTTGAAGAAACATTTCATTGATCATTTACTAAGACTAACAGTAATACATACATATTTCAAACCAGAATATATAGGACAAAAAAGTAAAATATTCAACAAATAATGCTTGAAAAACCTAATTTTAATAAAAATAGATGCATGATTTTAAGCAAATAATTAAAAATTCTAATTTTTTATAACTTAAATATATACCTTTTAAAGTTTAGTTTATTTATAAAAATATTAAAGGAAAACTAAACTTCTAAAAACTTCACAGTTAAAACAGATAGCTGTTTAATTTATAACATTAATAAAGTCACCTGAAATTGTTGTATGAGTTTTTGCTCCACCCAATTCTTCTTGAGTGACATCTTCATTTGTAACTGCCTAAAATTAAAATGTTTTAAATGTTTAGCACCTGACAAGTTACAAATAAAAACTGAAAGCATTTCATACTACTATCATAGAAAAAGGAGTCAGGAAAATACTCACTTTAACAACTTCAGGCCCAGTAATAAAAAGATAAGAAGTATTCTATAAGAAAGAAAAATGAAGACATATAGAAAAATAACACAAGAGTATTCACTTATACATTTAAAAATATTCTGCAAAAATAGTAATATTTACAGTAAAATGAGCAAAAAGATCAAAAGATAAATTTGTTTTGATTATTGATAAAATTTTTAAACAAAATAGCCAACAAATATAAACTCCATACATAAAAAATGTAGCAAACTTTTTTTATTTAATTTTTTAATGTGTAGATCATTAATAATTTAATTTACATGCTTTTATCATTACATTAGAAAAGCCAAAAATCTTCAAATTTTCAATGCTTTTAGAGAACAAATTTTACGTTTTTGATGTTCCTGTAACTTCAATTTTTTTCCTCTTATCTCACATGATCTAATTTAAATATTTTCGATTTTGCATTTTTAAGACCATTACACAAAACAATTTCTTAAATAACAAATAAAAATAATTTAAAATATTTCTCACTGTGTAAATTTTTTTGCACTATTGCTTAGATATTGAATGAATTCAGCTTGTATTATTTTTAAAAATTATTTTTTTAAATCATCACTTTTATGATACAGGATACGAACCAGATTCTTGCAACTTTTCTCAATTTGAAATTTTTTCAAAAATTTTATAAAAAATCTATTCTTTATTTATAAAAGCTTTATGGAATAATATTTTAAGAATACAAGGATTGTGGGCTGTTTTTAATTTTGATAAAAGTAACAATTACAGTCAACAGAAATAAATTATGCTTATTTCAAATGACAGAGAAGGAAGTACTTTTTTGCTGTAAACTGAGTATAAAAATTCTTTTAACTCTTAACAAACTTTTTAAATAAATAATTTGATAGATAAGACTTCAATTTCAGAAAATCTATTGAAGTTTCCTGTAAAGTGTTTCTCAAGTTCAGAGTTTTCTAAGTAGGTAGTAAAAAAAAAAAAAAAAAAAAAAAAAAAAAAAAAAAAAATTGATTTGAACATGAAAATATTTCACTAATAAATCTAATTTATTCAGTCAAATGCTTAGTCTAAGAGCAACCATCTTCTGCATACATGTTTAAAAAATTCTGGTTTCATTTCTGTAAAAGTTCTTGGTTATTTTTTAAAATTATTCATATGGGATAAAAATTTGACGAATTCTTAAAAGTTATTTCATAACCCTCATTTTAAAGTCACATTTATTAGATAACATGAACCTGTTATAAGGAATTTTTTCCCATTTCCCAGAAAAATTACCAGGTCATTTTTTTAATCTTAGTATAACAGGAACATTATTGTTCTAAAGGTACATTTTTGGTTGAATTTATTTTTACACTCGAGCTCACCATCCATTATACGAATATATGATCACATTCTAAATTTTGGTATAATCAAAATGTCTTTTGATGATCAAATGACAATTGGATGGTTTAAAATCATTGATGCTAATATCAACAGAAAAGAAAAATTGACACCAAAGTATTGACTGGTAATCAGAAATTTGTTTTACTGATTGTAGCACTTTACGAAGATTTTAATATTTTAACATTTTCTCATGTCCAAATCTATTAATTTTCATTGCAATAAACCATTATGGTCTGTTGCACTTGTGGCCTGAGAGAGAGAGATTCTTTAAAAGACTAGAATTCAGTCTTATATGACATCCTAAAATATTGGTTGTGAAATCTAATATTTTAACCTTCTATTATTTATTTATTCCCAGGTGCATAAAGCAATAGAAAAAGAAATAGTGCAAACAACTTACAAAATAGAAAAAAAAGGAGGTCAACACTTTGAATGGATACAAGTCATATCAGCCAGGCTGAAACTTCTCAAACCCACCAATAGTTAACCATTTTCCCTTTCAACCAAATGAGATAGGGAAAAGAAAACACATGCAGTTTCTCGATGTTTAAATCAATTTCCTTTGGATAAGTGTTTTTTGAACCTAATTTGATGCAAAACTATGGTGCATATATTTCATAAAAAAATGACAATTTGTAATAAAAAAAAGTAGCCACAGCCACAAAAATAATCATTTAATCATAAATCAGTGAGAGATTGCTATTAAATTTCACTGTATGCAGAAAATCTACACAAAAGTGAATGCAAGCATAAAATTATAAAACTGCAGTAAAATAACAATATTTTTAAATATATTGGCAAGTATATTTTTATGATTGAAATGTTCATAACTTTTATAATTGAAATGTTCTATTATCAACAGTATCCTTTAAATGTTTCTTTGTTTTTTTTCCCCCTATTTTTTGTGGCATGGCAATTTTAATCATTGTATATAAGCAAATGGTTAAATGAAACTAATAAAACTAGTACAAAAATTATTAATAATAGTTTTACAGTTGGCATCATAGCTGCTTTCAAACATCATATATAATACTCTAAATTTAAAAACAATGATGAGTTCTTACTTTAACCATAAAAACAAAATCAGTGAGAGCAGGTGAATAAACAGCACCTCCTGCACAGGGACCCATGATAACCGAAATCTGAGGCACAACACCCGATGCAAGAACATTTCTCTGAAAGATATCAGCATATCCAGCAAGAGATTCAACACCTTCTTGTATACGAGCACCACCAGAATCATTTATTCCAATGACAGGAGCACCAACCAGTATTGCTTGATCCATGATCTGTGAGAAATAACAAACATCAAAATTTAAATAATAAATTAATAATTTGCACCTTTAATTTAGATTAAGTCACATTTTTAATTGCACCTTAAAAATTTACTATACATATAATTGATGATACAATGCTCTCTTTAAATTAGAAATAAAATCAAATAACACTATATTCATAAGTATTACTTAAAATGTTAATAGACATTCAATATGCTCTAAGAATGAATAATCTTAATTAAATTTTTAATTGCATAAAAATATTAAAGCTATAAAATATTTTTAGAATTACTGAAAAATAAATTCATAAAAAATTATTTAATAAAAATAATTCAAAATAAAACCAAAAATGATTTTAATATATTTTTACAGGCCCAACAGTGTAAAATAAATATTACTTCCATTTTTAAAAATTTTAAGTGAAAACATTTAATTGAAATTAGTGTTTTCTATGAAAAATCAACAAACTTTGTTGAACATTTCAGTTATTTCTTTAGAATTTATAAAAATAAATATACAAAGTTAATAAAAATGTCAAGAAATATATTCTATATTATAAATTATGGATGAAATTTAAATTTGAAAGCATAAAACTTCTAAACATTACATCAAATAGAATTAAATTTGAAAATATAAATTAATATTATTAATGAAAAAATTAGATAAAAGAAAGTTAGCTTTAAGATATTCACAAATAAGTATTTTTGAAAATATCTGTACCTTGACTTTTTTAAAAGAACATTTTTCTGACATCTTAAAGTGAGAATAAACTGAATAAATCAACTTATATGTTTTTTGTACAGATATTTAGATTTTGAAGTAATACACATTGTACTTATAATAGTAAAACATTAAAATAAAACTTAAATTTTTTTATAAATAAAGAAAACTTGCAGCTTTATATGAATGGTTATTTAAGACATAAAAAAAACATTTTTAAGAATATCCTACTTTGCATATTTTCTTGGCATGTACAGATGAAAGGCTACCACCAAATACTGTAAAATCCTAAAATACAATGATCAAAATTAACATTTTATTTTAAAATTTCATGTAGTAATACAAAAAAATTTAAATTGTAACTAAAAATTAATTATAAAAATTACTTTAACAAATTGCAAGCATTAAAATTTTTTTATAAAATAATGGTAAGAACTTATTTGTTTAAGACCATAGAAGTAAATCAGAGTTTGATGTAGAAACAAGTACCCTTAGTTTGGCAAAAAATTTTGGGATAAAATAGTTTTTCTTGTAACTTGTATTTTCAGTGCTTTAATTAACACATTCTTAGGGCCATTTTGTTATTAAAATTTTGGCACTTATCTTGACTTCAAAAAATTCAACAAAAAATCAAGGGGTATCCAAAAGTAAACTTATGATTTAACTTATCATAATCAATCTTACGAGACCAACCTAAAGTACTTATTTAAAATTATAGATACATTTTAATATACACTTACTTGGCTAAAAATAAAAGCTTTTCTACCATGAATAAGTCCATGTCCAGTTACAACACTGTCTCCAGGATACTAAAATAAATAACATTTATGCTAATAGGAATATTACCAAAAAGAAATTATGTGTTAAAAAGCAAGCTACTTAAAATAATGAAAAGAAAAAAGGAAATACAAAACCAAACTATGTTTTTACAATAATTAAAATAAACTTTGTAAATTTGAATTTTAAATTATAGTAGTATTCAATAAAAGTAGTTCTACACATAAAATAATTACTAGTGTATAAAATAATTATTTTATGAAATAGACATCAATTGATTTTAATAATATATTTTTAATTTGTATGTATTTTGTATAAGCTCAATTCTAATATACAAACTTTTTCTTTTTCCATTCCAAAATCAGTGCACGTATGTTCTGAAAACATATCATATTCAATAAAAGTCCCAACATCCATTAAAAGTTGGATTCTTTCACGAGCAGTCAATTTCCCCTAAAAGTAAATACAAAATTTTAATGCTAATTAAATTTAAGATAACTAAATGTCATTTGGAGGTATGTAAATCTAACAAAGTTATTCATAAGTTTTGACAAGTTCCAAATACATTTTTATGAAGGGCATGCTATAACCTTTTTAATTGCATATGGTATACAATAATTACTTTAGAAATATAAGGAAATCTAGTCATTAAGTAAAACTAATAATATTTATGCGAATCATTTCTTTTATTATCACTAGTATCTTTTAACAGAAATTCTTTAAAATTTTTTTAATAATTTAAATATAATTTTTATATTACAGTAAAAGATGATTTATAAATATTTGTTTGACCACATTCAGATTTAAAATTTTAGATAGATTACCTAAGGAGACTTTCGCTAAATAGTAGAGAAGCTTGCATTAAACTTACATAAATGTAATATTCTTATTTTGTTCATCTATAATTGTGAATGGTTAGAAATTATATTCAAAAAAGAGATTTTATAAAAACCATTAAAATGTAGAAAGTGTTGCTCACGAGTGTATTTTGATGTAATTTTTTTTATTAAAAAAATAGAATATTTATTTGAAAAAGTAATGCAATTTAATTAAAAATACCCCTAAAGTAATAATGCATAATACTGATGTTTAGAACATAAATTAAAATTATTAAATACATATTTTAGTAGTTCATTATAATACTATGATTAAATCAAAGGAGCTTAAAATAAAACATTTACTACATTAATGAAAATATTACAGTATAATGTTTTGCTAACAAATGAAGCATACATGTGACAGAACTGTAAAGTGACAGATAGTAGTCCAATATTTTAGTGGACAAATCAACTTACTTTTTTAAAAAAATTTTGGATTCATATTCAAGATAAGATTTTCAGTCAAGTTTTAGACTACAGTGGTTTGGATAAGGATTCAGTTAATTGCTAAAAAATATGCCAAGTAATTCTCAGAATTTTATATTGAGCTTTTTAGAAAAATATTTAAGTAATTATTCAGTAATTAGAAGCATACTACTCGACTCAATGGTTTCCGGAAGTATTTTGAACAATTTCAACTATTTTCATTTTTTTTTATCTTGTAAAATTATAATTATTATTTCAAGAGAGCAAATTCTTTAGAAATAATTTGCTTTCCAAAAACTTAGAACATCGGTTATAAAAATACTGCCCTTTACACACACACACACCCACACAATATATATATTTTAATATATATATATATATATATATATATATATATATATATATATATATATATATATATATATATATATATAATAAATACCTTTTTGTGTTGTGCTTCAATACGTTTATCACCACCACCTAAAATTGCTCTTTTTCGACGATCTTCAATCTGATTTTTTACACTTAAAGTATGAGCGATACCATCAGAAGCTCCTCTGATCAATATTTTATTAGATGATATCCCTAGTAACCGCTTAAACTTAAGTCCCAAGCTCAAATTAATAAGAGACATTTTCTTATTTATATTTGAAAAAAGTTACGAAGTTTTTCAGCTAAAAAATACCATCACCAACTTGTACACAGCTAACAAATTCTCTCTTCCTCGTTTTTCATTCAATCATACATCAACTTAAAATTTATCTGCATCACATCAATCTCATGGGACGGGTAACAGACGACAGAACTATTTCAAAACTTTTCCTCTTGCGTAAAACTTTTTAGCCTGCTTCTTATGAAATTTTCCCCTATTTTGTAGGGAATAACGCATGTTCAGGGAGGGTAATTTTGATGCCTGCTGAAAATGAACTTATTTAATTGTAATTCTAATAATATTTCCACAATAATTCAACTGCAATTAATATTCCTGCTTTTTTTATTGGATTAGATTTGAATTTGCTTTCTAATAAAAAATGCTTAAGACAGAGGGGGAAAAAATAGTTTTTTAAAATTGGCAATATAGGATTGTTTATTTACTTATGCAAATTTTAACTGATCTCTTTGCTTCTTGTTTTGCCGCATCTTTTAAATCAAGATTTTTGTAATCGCTTGAATCGTTTTTGAATTTATCGAGCTTTTAAAAAATATGACACGTTTAATTTAAATACAATTTTTTGGAAATTTTTTTTATTATAATGTCTGGTTTTGAACCGGGAGAATTGATTGTTTCTTCTAAACCGTATGCATATGTCTTGAGCAATGAATTTAGGGGTCTTATTTGTGATTATTGTTTTAAAAAGTATGTTTCTTAATAAAAATGATTAGACTGTCCATGTAATTAAAGATTTTATTCTCTAAATTTTATATAACTGCTAGAGAGTAGATTGCTTTTGAGATGCAATTAAAATATATTTTACTGTGTTCAGATTTTATTACTGATGGAATCGATCACACGATATAAAATATGTTAACTGTATATACAAAAAAGTTTTTCAATTAAATAAATTCTATCACTAATTTGTATAAAACATATTCATTATATTCATCGTTTTTCATTCGGTCATACATTAATATAAAATATCTGCATCAAATAATCACTTTAATCTTTTTTGATGAATATAAGACGAAAATAATTATTTCAAAACTTTTTTTATATACTTCTCATAACTTTTTCCTTAATTTTGTAAGAACTGTCTTGTGTTCTGTAAATATGTATTAACTATTTGCTGCTTATGTAAATCAATAAACACATTAACCATAATGATTATCCATGTATTGATTATCTAATGTATTAAGATATAATGTTAGGTAATCATTGAATGGATAAACAAAAGGTTAATATATATCTTTGATGTATTAAACTATCTAAAATCTGTAAGCAATAAGTTATTTTTGAAGGGGATGATAATATTAATTTATTAAATAAAACAATTAAGTTTTCATAAGTTGTGAATGCTATGTGATTAGTATAGATTTATGAATACTGATTCAAAAAAAAGTATGAAAAACTATAATCAGGGATTCAGTGTATTATCAGCTTAGTAATACAAATGAAATCCTTAAATAAATTACATAAATGATGCAAATTAATTAATAAATTTTCTTAAAATATTTACTCAATTTCTATGTCATTAAATAAATGCAAGCTAAAATTTTGTTCTTGAATGTGAAACATGCTTTAAATTTATGTTGGGGATTTTTTATGTTTTATAATTAATTGACCTGTGCAGTTTCTAAATGATTAATCTATGTAAATAGAGTTTTATTCTGATTCATTATTTTTATTATATATGGATAATTATCTATATATTCTTAAACATGTTTACTAAGCTGGAATAAATAGCTTATTCTGAACTTCTGTTTATCATTTTAGGAATGATAATCTCAAAAGATGCAGCCAGTGCTCTTTTCTTTATTTTTGTGACAGAAATTGTCAGGTTAGTTGCCTTCTGGAATTATTGTGATGTGACTTAAAATTTTCTTTTATATGATTTTTCCCCATATGAAGTTTTATGAGCTATACATAATTAAAAAAATTTTGCAGTGACAAAAATTAATATGCAATTAAGAAAGCATATATGTTATTAACAAAAAAGCATGAATAGGAAATCTAATAAATGTTTTTATTTTGTTTGCACATTATTTCTAATTTTTCCTTTTTTAAAAAAAATTAAATTATAATACAGTGAAGACTTAAAAGTAAAATATTCAATTTTACTTCTACTATTGAGAATTTATAAATTATTATTGAGAATTCAGAAATAAATGCTGTAAATATAGAAAGAAATAGAATTGTCTGAAATAGTTTTAATATTGGCAGGCATTATTTGATGGCACTTAAAAAGTTGCATTGAATGAAAACCATATTTTCTATCATTCATATGTATTTAATAAAAAGAAAATGGAGAATGTTTCTATGCTACGAATGATTATACTTATTTTATAATAAGACTTAAGTTATTTAAATAATTTTAGTTTAATTGATATTCAATTATAATCTGTTTTTATTAATAGGCAAAATCTTGGAAAGAACATAAAGTTGAATGCAAATTTCTAAAGAAATCTGCTGAACTTGGACCTGCACCTTCACTGCGATTAATTTCTCTTATAATATTTAAAGTAAAGGTATGTTGAGCTTTTTGTAAAGATGAAATATTAATAATAAAGATTAGTATACTTGCAATCAAAAATTAAATTAGTTTATTAGAATTCAAAACCTATTTTTATAGTAATTTTTTTCTGTAGAATTATTGAAATTTGAACCATAAATGTTTTCTTTTGATTAATCCCTCTTCAATTTATTTTAATTCTGTTAATCTTTTATTTTATTGACTAAGTAGATTTCTATGATTGGGCTTACCTAAGACAAATTTTAAACATAATCATTTAAGCTTAAGGAACTTAAGTATAAAAATGTAATTTACTTCTTGTTTAAGAAATGTCTGCTCTCTAACTAATTATATTTAATTATTTATATTTATCCACTATAGTTTTTATGAGAAATAAAATTCATCTTCCAATTATTGTCATTTAAATTATACAGTTTTGCTCAAAATGTATAGAAAGCACTAGCATTTTATTTTATTTAATGGGCTAGAAACTTTATAATCTAACAAAAGTATATTATAATAATAAATCATGTAAGATAAATTTAATGTTAAAAATATATTTAACAAAAAAATGTATTTAACTTAAAAATCATTAAAAAAAAATAAATTTTCATTTTGCCTGTCTACTCATAGTAAAATGTCTCATTTATTTAGTTGAAAAGGTATATTAATGTTAAGCTATTTATGAAAAATTGTCTCAACATTTTGTAAGATTAAAGACAAAAAAATTATTGCCATACATACTTCATTTAACTACATGCTTATAAAGGCATTAAGTTCCAAACTAAAAGAAATTCGTATTGTTGATAGATAGTCATTATATATATATATATATGTATATATCTTTTTATCACTGAAAATACATTTATTATTCACTTAATGAAATATTTTAAAATTTATTTTTAATTCACTCAATGTATTGTGTTAATTTTTTTTATAAATTTCATAACAAATATACAACTTTAATCTAGTTTTTATAAATTTTTTGTTTACTGTAATCTAAAAATAGTAAATATTATTTTATATTTTATTAATATGTGAGTTGTTTTTTGGTTGCTTTATAAATAAAAACTATATATATTTATTCTATGATAAATAATTATAACAATATGTTAAAAGGAAGCTATGCTTGAATCATTGTAAATATTTACTTAACATTCCTTAGTAAATTATGATATTTGTATTCAATTTAGTATTTATAGTCTATGTGAAAACATGAATAATTATAAAATATATTATGTGAATTCCCTAAATGCTTTTTCAAACAATTTTATGCTGACTATCAATAGATTTCTGACAAACAGAAACATTGCAGTAAACTCTTATACTTGTTGATATTTAATCAATATTCCCAATTTTTGCTAATTTTTTGTATATTTATAATTTTTAGAAATATGGACAAGATGAACCTTTTGAAAAAGTATTTAATCGTAAAGTTACATTTGGGACTCTTATGTCACGTAAGTTTCTTGAAATATCAATTTGTATTTAATTAATGGATTAATCCATATATAATTTTATCAAACAATTATTCATATTATAAATCAGTAAAAAATTGAAAAATCCATATGTTAATGTTTTTCTTAGTATTATTGTTATTCAAATTTTAAAATAGAATATCCATTATAAATCCAGAATGATAATCCTTTTTATATTTTTGAACTGCAAATATTGTAACTTGTAAAAAAAGTATTATGGTTTGGAATTTTGAAATAAACATGAGGAAATATTTATAATTATAATACTAATTCAATACTAGTTTCTCCAATTCATTTTTCCCTTAAAGTTTAATGTTCTTACCTTCAATTTAACAATTTGCAGATTCAATTTCCATCAAATCAATTCCAAGTGATGTTTGTAATAATTTAGAATCATTTTTTAATTGTAAACCCTCAGTCGAATCAGTTGTAGTATGCTAAAATTCACCTTAAGCCTGCTAATGCATCATAATTTATCCATTTTATGTTAATTTTGTGTTTTTGATAAAAATGGAAGTAAGTAAGCTATTTTTAATATTTATTTTAATTATTTATTTCATAATAATAAATTAATTTTCCATTAATATTTTTGTAGCTCTATCTTGGTTAGCCATTCTTAAATATGATTGTTATTAATTGAAAATGTGTTTCAACACTTGATCTTACAATTATTTTTAAATTTAGATTATATCTAACCCATTGTAAATGTTAATTAGCTAATATAAATTTTAATACTAATAATATTATATTAAGATGATTGTTAATTATTATATTTAATGCTGCTCCTTTAATTATTTACCAAAAATATTCTCTTATCAAGTATTCACACAAACAAATATCTATGTGCGAATTAAAGTAATTTCTTCACTTTTAAAAATTAAAATTTTATTCTGTTTTAATTAATTTAAAAGGAGTTTAATGCTAATTGCCTTTAAGATTGCTAATGCTAATTATTTTATAATTATACATTATAATTTTGAATCTTATAGTATGATACAAGACAAATAAAGATATTTAGTTCTTTTATAATTACTCCTAAAATGCACCAAAATTAAATTTCCATATTTTTTGCAAGAGAATTTATGAACATATATGTTCCTCTTATAATACAATCAATACAAACAGTTTCAAGTCTAAATTTTTTAAATTTCATTTCTAAAAAGGAGTTTATTTTTATTGTATAACTGAATAATATTACAGTCTTGCATGTCCATAATAATGCTATACTATCCAGTGAAAATTCTGGATGGTTGCAGTACTAGGTAAACAGATTAAATTTTAACAAGAGAGTCTTGAGTTGAATAATGTAAGAATTAAAATCTTATTTTAAAGATCATTCAATGTTTTCTTTTTTTTTTTTTTATCAGAATCAGGTTATTTAAAATCTATTAATTTAACTGAATCAACAAAAATTTTCATTGCAGAAATTGCAATTTTTTTCTATTTAATAAGTAAACAATTTTATATGAATACTGACTTTTTCTTATTTAACAATGGGCAAGCTATCATTATAATTGCATAATTCGGTATTCAGTGTTATAAAATTATAAAAAATTGTATCTGTATCTTGATTTTTGAATTGATAGAATGCAGTATTTGAATTTCTGAGAAATAAGCAAACATAAATTAAGACATTTTATCTTGTATATTAACAGATTAAATGCAGTATACCCCCAGCAATTTCAAAATTATGTCTGCTGAGTGGATCATGTATTTGTTTACAGATAAGTAATTCTAATAAGAACTATCTTTAATCCTTTTTCAAAAGCTGTTCACTAAGGACCATTTTGCAAAATTAAAAGGAACAAAAAAAGAATTTATAAAATTACAAGGAAATAAAACATATTACAAAGTTATTATTTTTGAGAAATCAATATTAATATTTTTCTGTAAAAGAAAATGAATGACTATTACCAATAATAGTGAGCAGAATTGTGTAATTTTTGCAGCTTTTTGTGTAAATACTTCATATTTTTTCCTATTTAAATTTTAAAATTTTTCTTTAAATATAAAAGCAATTTTAAAAAATTCACAATAATTTTCTTCTTTTATATCTAGCATTTTAAGGAATTGAAATTGTGAATAATGGGAGTCAAGCTTATTTTGTTGATGACATTAATTTATTTTCTTTTTATTTTACTTCTTTTATTTCCTGTTTTTTATTTACTTATATACCTTGTATATTATATAAATTAATAATGAATATTTTAAATATTTTTTGTAATAAAAAAAGTTTATTACTTTACAGATATTAAAGAATTACGTCAAGATAAAAAGCGATGCGAGATAATGATGGCATTATATGCCACTCTTAAACAATATATTGGGCCCAATAATGTACCACCTCTCAATGACTTTTATGAAATGTTTGGAAAAGTAAGATATTGTTTGGTCATGGATGAATGTCAATCACTCTGGCTTTAATTTAAAGATTTCATCAAATTTTAACTTAATATTTATTCCTATTCAGTTTATTATTTCTTCTCTTTTCTATCAATGTTTCTTTATTTGAAAATCTAAATTTATTCATTTATGTTTTTATTAATTTAATATTATTTTAATATTAATATTAAGTTTGAAATTTAAAATTTGCATTTCTGTTCTTTCAATTACTGAAAATGTAACTACATTTATGCATTAAATTTGATGTTTTTTCTAATGATGATTTATATACAATACATTTTTAAACATTTTTGCAGATGTGTGTTAATTCGTTTAGCATCTGTGATGGTGAAATGGCACCAATAGGAAGTGGTTTATATTTGGGGTATGTCAGCATGTACTTTGCCATAAAGTCACATAAAAAATTATAATATTTATTTCAATAATAAGAATTTTTATAGTAATTTGCTTATATTTTTATATGCTTCTTTTGGAATTTTTTCGTAAAATCAATAATTACTTATGATTTTATTACACAAAATATTTATTTAAGATACTAAACTCTAAAATAAAGACATTTTATCAATTTTGAATAATATTTTTTCAATTTTTGTAATGTCAGAAAAAAAATTAAAATAAATAAGTCAAAAATAATCTATTGCCAAAATATCTGTGATGTATTTACATTAAAATATTATAAGATATAACTATTTTGCTTTTCGTTTATAATAGTTTATTACACTTATTTATTCTTATTTTATATTAATTTATCTATCCCCAGAATAATAAACAATTTTGATTTATTTATATGAAATAGCTATCTTAACAATTGTATTCTTTGAAAATATCATAAAACTGGAATAATTTCAAAAATAAATTATATTTTTTATGTAGTTTTATTTGATTTGATCTTAATTTATAATGCCCATTTTGTTTTATTCACATGAAAATTAATTAGTTGATTAAGTATTCTTTTACTGAAATGTAAATATTTTAATAGATATATATTTTCAATATCTGATTTTTTCCAACTCTTCAGTTTCATTTAGTTTTTCATTTGTTACTTTTTGCTTAAAGTTGCACTCTTTTTATTTTAAATGATTTATGTAAATTTTATGCTTTGAAATCTAAGATTACTGAAAAGAATATTTAGAAACTTTAATTCAATGTATTTCTCCAGAAAAGTAATAGAAAAGAAATAAATTAAATTTAGGATATTTCATTATCATGTAAGCAAATTCTTTTTAATTTTGCAACTATTTTGATCTAAAATATGGTAAACTTTATTGAAAATAGAGCTTCAATTTTTGACCATTCCTGTGATCCTGATGCTGTTGCTATTTTTGATGGCATAGATTTAAATGTTAGAGCTATAAGAAATATACCTCATCGAGATGCTAATAAGGTATTACAAACAATTTTTACAAACTAGTTAATTTTGTTAAAGTAAATGTTTTTTCTAATTTATTCTATTAATTTATCCAGAATTTGGTTTTTAGTTAGAGGGTAGATTTCTTTTTCACGTGAAATGCATGCTCTAAAAATCTTACTTTTTTAATTAAATTTATTTGAAATGCAAACTATTCTACCTGATAATGATTTAAATTCTGTGGGAGTAAAGAAAATTAAATACTGAATTTTCTAGTTTTTCCAAATTTTTTCCCAAATCCTTCGAATAAATGAACATGTCAATATATTGTACTGTTATTTTAAATTTCACAAAAACTACTTATAAAAGATTCGGAATTGCTGTTATCCAAATATAATCAGGAGTACCATCGGAGCTTGGTACTATCACTACAAAATCAAATAGTGTTACAGGTTTCCAAAAGTAACCAGCTATTATATTATTCATGTTATAAAATTACAAAAGCTAAATTGATTGAATAAATTTTTGATCCTTTATCCAATTAAAAATCATTACATTATGGGAATCTATGAATATTAAATAGTAAAATCTGTACCTTTCTGCAGTTGTGTGTAGAGAGAGGGATTCCCAGCTCAAGCATCAACTTCATTCCTTAATTATTGCTGAACAATTTAACAAACTGCCTGTCTTTTTTTCGAATTTACTTTACCTTATTATTTTTTTTATAGTAAAATTGTGGTTGATTTCTTTAAAATATTTTTATTTTCAATAATATAAAAAATTCAAATTTGGTATTACTTATGATTAGCAGAAATTTAAGATTGATATCTGTTATATGAGGAAATTTGTGAAACAGTAATCTCTAAGACTAAACACTTTACTTTATACATTTTATTCAAATTATAGTGTTGTAATTAGATCACCCAGCAAAACTGTTTTACTTTTGAAATTTTGCGCTTGCCACATAAAAAAAATGAGATTATTTTTAAAGCATAAATTCAAATCAATCAAATCATACCTGTGAAAAAATATTATATATTAATCTATGTATTACAGCAAATCATGAAGATAAAATAGTCAAATTTCTAATCATTTATTTTATATATATTATATCTCTATATTATTTTATATATATTAAATTGTGTAAAATGTTTTTTCTCATTTATTATGTCAATTTATTTGGAACTTCTGTAATAAATAGCCTATTAACCAATATATTATGTATTATGAAGAAATTCTTTTAGTTCTAATTTAAAAAGACTTAAAAAATGATAATTGGATACAATCTATTGCATGTTTAATTTTATACAGCTTGCTAATTTGATGCTGTATGCACACACATGTGCAAATATGTGTGTGTTATTTGTGCTCTTATAATATTTATAAGAATTTGGATGAAAATACATTTTACTGAATATATGTATTAAGAAATGGTACTATTATGTTAGAAATGTATGATTATTTCAAAATAACTTATATAGTGGTTTCTAACTTTATATATCTTGTAATTTTATACATTGATTTTAATCTAAATTGATAACATTACAATAAATAATATAAAAAAAATTAAGAATATAAATTTTTTTAAATTTATTAAATGTTGACAGATTTGAACTGAAATATTTTTATTTCATGTTTATTTGGATTCTGTTCTTAAAAATAAACCTCTGACTGTCAACCCAAATGCTGTTCATGGGATATTAATTGACTAATATTGTTGTTAATTAATGTATAGTATTACTATCTATCTTTGACATTCTAAATGAGAAATTCTATTATGCAGGAATATTTTTTTAAATATTTATATTAACATTTATTTATAATTTAGGTTTACATATCTTACATTAGTAGCTTAGAGCTAAAAGAAAAAAAGCAAACAGATTTATTAGAGCAATATTATTTTCTTTGCAACTGTTCATCTTGTTCTTCATCAAATCATGTAAGTTGCCATTTTTAAATATTTATATGCTAAATTAGCTTGAAAGAGCATAAGAAATCAGTAATTTGCTGAAGTAATATTGAATATTTAAAATTAATCTATTATTATTATTTATATTTACTAAAGATTCTATTTGATGCTTTTATTTTATTTCTTTTTAGTATAGCTCAATTTAATAAAAAAAAAAAGTTTAATTTATTTTTATTTAAATAAAAGATCAGAAAATATCATAAAATATTTTTTTATTATCCTTTTTAGCACTTAAATTGCATATTAAAGTTAGTATTTTTTAAAATTAAAATTTTAAATGCAAATAATTTTACTGAACAGAATAAGATAATTTAAAATAGATTAGATCAATTAAGTTTTAATAATTTAATTTAATTCAACAAAATTTTTAATTACTTTTGTTGTATTTTATATTCACTTAATTTTGTCTATAAAATATAATTAAATTTCATATTTCATATAAATTATAATTTTTATCCATTCTCTACAATAATTTCTGTCGAGTATGCTGTCTATAGAAAGACTAATTTTGGTAAGCAACTGGTATTTGTATAAACAAATTAAGAAATATTTTTAATTGAAAAACTTGATTAGAGAATTTGAAAAATTTCTTTAAGACCTATGAGATTTAATTGTAATAAGCAGCTATAAATGTATTTAAGTTAAAAATTAAATTATGTAACAATCAGTCTATAATTCAGTTTGATATGTAAAATACTTTGTATAATATCTTTAAGAAATGGTGTAATAGTTATAATTATATATATAGTATAATTATAAAAACAGTTTTCTTAAATAATGAAATAATTATACACATTAATAGAAATTCCTACCTTTTAAGTTTTGTTAAGGTAAAAATAGGGCCATCTTTTAGTTTTTAGTATATTAAGATATTGAAATGTTAGAAATTATTACATATCAACATAAATTGGCTTATTGTTTAGACAAAATAATTTTAAAAAATAATTTAAATGAATTGATTGCTAAAAGTATTTGAATAATTCAAATTACTTGTCAATTTCAGCAGAAAGCTTTTTATAATAACAAAAGGAAATAATTTTTCATGTTACTTTTGTACTAATGATCGAAAAAAATACAATTATTTTTATAATTCTTATTATTATTATTGCAGCATATTATATAGCATAATATGTCATATCAACATAATATATTGACATTGCCATTGATATTATGAGATATTTGTTAATAGACTGTGTATGGTAATATAAAAAAATATATTGTACATAAAAGCAATCAGTACTATGCTGAATTTACGTAAGCTACTCTTATTCTTTTAAAAGGCCCATATAATATATTACTTGAGCCTTTTGTATTTTTATATATATTGCATAAAAAATATAAAAAACAATTACTAAACCCATTACTAACGCTCTATTACTTAATATGTAAAAGCTTCATTAAATAAAAAAGGTCCAATATCAGAATTTCTTAAAAAAATATCTGCACTTATCAAAATTAAGTACAGGAATTTTTTTAATTATGTTGACTTATTCTATCTAAATTTTAACAATGCTTATAGATATTCTAATATATATGCTTATAGATATTCTATGACAATAACACAATGCTTATAGATATTATGCATTTATTATTTAACAATGCTTATAGATATTCTATAATATCTTTGCAAATTTTAATATTCATCTTATTATGTAGAATTATAACTGGACTTTTCATTAATAGGAGGCCAATTACCTTAAATTTAAATTATACATAAAATTGTGTATAATTTGTGCATATATGAAATTAAAAATTATACATTTATAATATGCATATTATAAATGATAAATAAATGAAAAAATACAGAATAAAGTACTGGTTAGTTTTACATCATTTTATTTTATGATGATCCTGATCACGTGGTTGAACCAGTGTTAAGTAGCTAAAACAGTTTTTGAATATTTGGTTGGTCCAGAAGTAGGTAGCTGGATTCATTATCAAAATTTTTATGCCTATGAACGAAAGGCTGTGTAAGTTCAAATGCAATGAAGTGAAGAAACAAATGATAGTAAAATTCAAGTATTCTCCATAAATCCTGAATAGAAAGTAAACAATAGATAAAGTCACTCACACATATTTAGCTATAAAGCAACCATCTTCTGATTGCAGGATTAAAACCATAACTAAAAAAATTTATTTTTGTATTCATGCTGGAACAAAAAATTTATGTAAAAAGTATATTATTGGATCGATATTCGAATATTGTGTAAAAAAGGAAAAAAAGTTGGTAATACTTTTGCTTATTAGAATTGTTTATTTGCACATTAATTTCACTTTTTAATTTATTCTCTATTTATTGTACACATATTTGTAAAAGTAAAAAAGACTGATACAGTATTAAATATTTCATTTTACTGTTAAAAATAATTATTACCAAACATTTCATGATTTTTTTTATTCATTGTATTTTATATATTTTATTGTTCATACATTAAAATCAATGTTGATTTCATTATTTAAAAATGTATCAGAATTAGAAAAATAATGTTTTACTTATAAATGGAATCAAACATAAAGAAAATTAATAAATAGAAAGGTCTTTGTTGAATGTATCTTTTATAATTTCAAAGTCTTATTTGGAAATTTATTAGAATTTTTCTTGTTTTTTATGACTCATATTTTGCTAAGCTTTGGTTATTTTACTTCTAAAATTAGAAAAATAGCCAAAAGAAGAAAAAATTGTTTACTCTTTTTTTAAACTTTTAAATAGATTTATAATTTTCTTTTTCTGTTTTAACTGAACAAATATTTTACTACATGCAGTATTTTCATATATTTTTGAATGAATAAGTAATATTTTTTAATTTTTAAATGAACTTAAAGTTTTAAAAATATAATTATTAGTGCCATGAATGAAAATCATACTTAATTAAACACTTAAATCATATGCTGCATTCGTATTTAATTTCAAAATTAGGCTAAATAAAAGTTTAATGATTGATTGAAAGTGTAATGATTTTCATAGAATGATTTAACTATACTTTATCAAATAGGAAAAAATGAAAATAAAATTACTGGAAGATACTAATGAATCGAAACAAGAAGCTCATAGATGCAATGTGGAATTAGAACGTATCAAAAAGATGGTTAAAGACAAAGGTAAGTACTTCAAAATTAGTTTAATGAATTTTTAATAAAATTAAGTTACAACTCTTGATACTTAAGTAACATTGCTGTCCCCTTTTGTCATATTTGTCACCTAAGCAAAAAAGAGATTAAATTTGGCCACCATACTTTGATAGTGGTTTTTAAGATATCTCAAATAAATTTTGCTGCCACATAAATTTGCCTAGGTATGAAATGATGTGCCTCATTGTCTACTGCTCTTCCACTTTGGGGATCCCCAATCTCTCTGTATTTTGCATGTGTGTGCCTGTGGTCAGATCCAAATGGTATTTGTGGTCTTATGATTATGTCTTGCTTTTTCAAAATCTTCAGTTTTATAAGCATGCCAACTTGTCGAATGTATTGTGGATCCTCAGTGCCATCAACTATCTTTGGCATCAGTGGATTTGCTTCTCTATTTATTATCTCTATTAGAAAATATTCTCTAATTTCATGCCATACCTAGCTAAAAATCCATTGCTGGGGAAGAATTCTTCCTGCCTCATTTTTTCTTCGGGTAAAAGCAAGCTTTCATCGATTTTGATTACTTTTTTCATACCACTTGTTTGTCTTTTAAGTTGCTGGAGGAGATCCAAAGAACATGATTCTCTGATAAAACTATACCAGTCAATTGTATTTCACTGAGATTCAGTTGTACTTCCCACTACTTAATTGAAGTCAGTCCCTATGCCTAACAATAAATAAATTATAGTGCTGTCACAAAAGTAATTCTCGATCCACTGAACCAATTATCAAATCGAATGCTTATTTTAAATCTACAATTATTCATATTGCAGCCCCACATATCTCCCTTGATGCCTATATTCATTTTGTGCACATTTGTATAAGTTCAAATGTGAAATGAAATACCCCTTTATGAGAAAAAAAGTTGATTCCTTTTAACTTCTTGATAACTTGGAAATGCTCAACATTTTTAGAACAGAAGATATTTCTAAGTAAAATATAAGATATTTCTAAATATAATATTTCTAAGAATTCATGAGTAAAAAACACATGATGCAATTATAATGTGGCAATTACAAATGGCTACAAATAATTTGTTACTATTGCATTCCATGTGAAATGAAACAAATTCTGAATAAAAAGAAAAAAATTCCAAAACTATTCTAAAATTGAATAGTATGGATGTTTGAGTTTATATCATGTGTACTTTGCTGTAATATATTCTTCTAAAGTATATACAACGATTCTGCTCTTGAGCTATTTCAAATTTTTTACAACTTATTAAATTTGTATCAATGGAAATATATTAAAATTTATGAACTGAAGATTTCAGAAATTATCATTCACCTGTAGATATGGTAATATGTTACACAAACATTGAATTTTTAAGAAAAATCTATATTTAAATTGACATATAAATTTTATTCAATGTATGCTTTTATTATTTTTTTTTTAACTCTGAATGTCTACAACAACTTTCATTATTATAGCGTACAGACATTTAAAAATTATAGTAGAGTTGAAATTTAAATAAATTATGTATAATTAATCAGATTAACTATGATCTAATTTTGTTGGCAATTATTAATATATCGGTTAATGTGATTAATCTGAACTACTTATCATGAAGAATTTTAGCTTCATGATAAGTAGTACAGATTTGTTGATAACTACTGTTGATTTTAATAATAATCAGATTCATTATTTTAACCATAAATTATAAATAATTTTTCAAATTTTTATTTATTTATGTTTTTTATTGAATATTAACCATTGTTAATATGTGTCTCTAATATAAATTCTAATTTAAATTTGGTTTGTAAATGAATACCATAATATATTTTAAATTTTCTTTTCTGCTAATGTTTTTTATATAAATGTTGATCAATATTTTTCTGTAAAATTTTTTAATTAATCTGTTTTATTTAAAATTTTAGATACCAAATAGGAAAGAAAATTGTAAAATTCTTCTCCCTTCAAAGAGGAAGCACAATTGTTTCTTTCTTTTTTAAAACTTGGACCTATAGCAAAAAATTAATTATGTATAGTTATAGGGAGTTCAGAAAATGCATCTGCCATATAGGATTTCCTCTTTTTTCTACAGTCCCATTTAATTTTTCTTACGAAATAGTGATATTTACTTTTTGGTTTTTGAAAATTTATTGTTATTGTTTTCTAAAGTAAAAATGATTCCACCTTTCTTAGTATGCCATCTGTATTGAATGCATTGTTGAAAAGTGTCCTGACTTAAATGTTTAGTAACTTCATAATCAAAGAAAACTTTTCAATCATTCTGCAAATTAATTTAACATTTGCCCTTATGTTTAAAGCTAACATCAAATATTTCAGTCAGAAATGTTTTATTTTATTTATTTTTTTAAATTTTTGTGTATCTTAATATACTGTACAGAAAAAATCATTTGTAAATTTTTTCCCATAAAAAATGCTTTAAAAAATTTAGGATCTATACGATACATATTTTTCCTGATAAAATAGGTTTTATATATATATATATATATATATATATATATTCAAGTTTGTTTTCTACATTACAAAGTGCATTTTCTAAAATTTTTCATATTTTCTCATTAAAATATACTTTTTAAAGATAAAAACATGTGTAATTTATTATTAATGTATTATTATAAAATCTATATTATCATAATCGTAATGTCATCATATTTTAATTATTTCACATAATAATTCTAATAATTGTAATAATTAACAAACTTCAATATAGTGATAATTTTATCACTATATTGAAGTTCTTTTTATATTTCATAGTGTAAAATTGAATTAGTAGAGAATATGCTTTAAAAAAATTTTATATTATTTTAATAGTTAGTTTAGCTTTAAGGCCAAAGATTTTTTATGACAGTAGATTAATTTCCTAGATCTGCACTTGGGACATGTGACAGCTATGTATGTAAGAACATCAAGATTCTTTAGCAATATTCTGCTCTTTGAATGTGTTTTTAGGGGTGATTTAACTTTCCTAAACTTCTATTCCAAGCCTTTTTCAATCTTAATATTGGTATTAAATCATCCACGGCTGTATTATTTCTCCCATATGTCATCTTATTTTAAAGGAAATAAAAATTTCATTATCTTCTGCAATTTTAAAAACAATATATTCTTGATAAAATACCAATAGAAATTTTGTGAATACATTAAAACATCTTTAAAGTATCTCAAATTTAATATTTAATCATTTGTTAAAACTATATATTGTTTCCCATTGTTATCTTAATTATTTATAACAAATTTGTTATTGTTCCTAAATTCTTTCCAACTTTTCTCAACTGCTTTGTATTTAAGTTTTTATTTGTGGCTACCATACTTTTATTTTGCATGGCAGCTTAAGTAGTGCTCTTTTCATTTTTAAAAAGCGTCTTTTATGCAGATAAATTTAACTATAAAATTTTTTTAATGAAGTAGACACACTCCATAACATCCAAAAGTATCTAATATACACTTATCAACATAAAATATCTCATATTGAATTTTTTAATCGATTTTTTATTGGATGCAATGTTTTCTAAACCTCTTGATTTTTCAATTTTACTAAAAATTTGTATACTTATGGAGTTGGTTTGATTTTGTCATGCCGACTAGAAATCGGAAACAACAACACTTTTTTGAAAGATTTTATTAAATAATCATTAACTTAATTTTTTATTGGAAAAATTCTTAAAACAATATTAAAAAACATTTTAATGTACATTTTTAATATGCTTATCATTTCATTTCTATACTCACATTTTTGAAATTGTCAAATTTTCTCATTTTTTCATTACTCCAAAGATACATGGAATTCTTTCTTACAATCAAATAAATATTTGATTTAATTCAATATTTAAAGTAAAAATGGGTCACAAAGTTGATAAAATTAAATACCACATGAATACTATTTGAATGCTTATCACTAATATGTTTACATATTTGTATGTACTGATATGCAGAAAAATGCTTTATGCTTCATTTATGTTTTGTACATTCACTAATGTACCGCAAATTTTCAATTCCTCACTAAGTAGACCAGTTTGAATTTGGGTAAAATAGTGGCTCATAAAACAAATTACATTGTAGTAATTTCAAATTTTATAAAAGGGTACAACTGATGCATTTTTTATTAATTTTATCTGTATTCTTTTACCCAATTTCCCATTATCTAAATAAGGTTTCCTTTAGTTACTTATTTTAAATATTGGATTTATTTTTTTCAATTCAATTCATATTTTTATTTTGTTTAAAACCTATTTTAATTTTTTTATAAAGTATAACAAATGGGTACCATTCTTTAAGTTAGACATCTACAAACAGATATTTCTCACAATACAAACAGATATTTCTCACAATCTACAAACAGATATTTCTCACAAAGCAACAGATATATCACACAATATATATTGTGCTTAAAAAATTTTAATGATTTATATTCAAAATATTTTACTCACACATTATATTATAATAAAATTAAAAGATTAAATGTTTAATTCTTATTATAAAAAATATTTAATGGATATTATTTTACTCAAATTTCTTAATACTCTTTAAGTTACAATCCTCAAATAACTTTATTAGAAAAAAGTTTAAATATAAAACCTTTAATATTTTGCTTTTTTTATAAATATAAAAAGCATTGTAATAAAAGTTAATTATTATCATTTTTTAAATTAAGCTTTTTTTTCCTTAAATGGAATATGAACTATTTATATGCCTTTCTTTTATTTTAGAAGATCCTCAGTCCATCTATAAAGCCTGCGAGGAACTGCTTAGAATTGAGAATAAATTGTTAGCAGATACAAATATAATTAAAATCAAAACATTGGAAATAGCATTTGATGCTTGTATAACTCTTCAAAAATGGACAGATGCCCTTGTTTTTGGCAATTGTCTGGATGAACCTCTGAGGTAATTATCACAATTTTATATTTTTTTATTTGTAAGTCTATTTCCTTTTTTTACTTAAGCTCTTTTTTTTACATTAGACTTCTATTAAAAATCTAAACATGAGTATATTACAAGCATAATTGAGTTTAAAATAGTAATGAATCTATGACAGATATGCATGGCCTAGAATACATGGTATGAATAAAAATTCACAAAACTCTTCCATGGTTAAAAGAATTTTTATTATGTAATGAGAAACTTATTCAAATGCACATTATTTAGTTTTTGAGAATTTTTATTGTAATAATAGTAGATGTATTCCTGCAAAAAAACACACAAAAACAATACCTTCGCTTCTTAGAAACTAGTCATAAGAATTTGTTATTATAAATTAATATGTAGTTAAAAACTTAGCTCTATATCTATATCAATAAAATAATTTGGAAAATTTGAAAGTAGTAATTTCAAATTTTATAATTTCAATTTATATTAAATTTTTAAAAATTTTTATAGAAATGCAACTTTGAGAGTAGGAATGCTTATTTAATTTATAATAGATTATGTAATCTAAAATTCCAAACGAAAATTTATTTTTCATTATTACTTTTTGTACAAACGTAAACAAACAAAGGAGAAAGTTAGTATATGTTTAAATAAATATATGATTTTCAAAATGAGTCAAAGTGCAGCAATGGCACTGTGCTCCCAGAGAAGGAAGAGTATTGCTTTTGGTATTCATTGGATGCATTGCTTTTGTTAGCTTGATCATGTTTTCCACATATATTTTCCTTTGTTCTATGTTTATGTCTATATTTTAATAAAAAGTATATTTTAGAAAGGGAAATATGATGTCATGTATTGTTGCTACATGCTTGAATACAGTTTTAAAAAAAAAAGGAAAAAAATGTATTTATCTGATATTTATCTAATTTTCAAACAAAAATCAAATGTTTTCAAGAGAATGGGTACAAGTATGTCAAAGAGACTAAATTAATGTCAAAAGGGCAAAACTGTGTTGTGAGCCTTTGATCAAGATAAATTTATAGATGACATGCAAAATCTGCTGCTTGGTTTGTGAGAAAGAAACATTAAAATCTTTAAACGTAATGTGTGGTATTTTAGAAATTCTTTTACAGTTAAGCATGTGAAAAATTATCCACAGTTAAGCATGTGAAAAAGATTGTGAAAGCTTTTGAAAGAATCAAATATTTAAATCCACATAAATTACTTGATACAAAAAATTCAATACGATCATACTCCATGTTTGTTGTTGTTGATATATTCCTCTACGATTTAGCTACAGGCTAGACCAGATCCACAATCCCAAAGATCTCCAAATAATCATAAACCAGAAGAGGGCTGAGAAATATGTCCTCTCTTTCAAGACCTGCACATTTCATCAAGTGGTCTTGCACAGAGTTGCATTTTGAACATGTCACATATACTTTTTTCTCTTATCAAAAAAGAGGCATTTAATGTGACTATTTACAAGGCTTAGTTTTAAGATAGTGCCCAGCTAAGGTTTATAAGTGAAGGAGTTAATTCAGTCTTCTGCCTTTGGTTGCTTGGCTCTCTGAACTTCAAAGGCTGTTCCACTTTTATTTTTGTCATAAGCCTTCACTTAATGTCTAAACTCAATGAGCATTTGAAAAACATTCAATGAAAAAATACATAAATATTTGCAGAAAATATTGCAAAATCATTTAATCAAATAAATAGAAAATAATTTAACTGTAAAAATCATTAAACAGAATTTAAAAAGTTGCTTTTAAACAAAATACAAAATTTATTAGAAAAGATAAAATTGTTTTAAAATGAGAATATTAAATTGAAAAGTATGTGGATGAATAATTTGTTTCTTTATGCATGTAATGATGAAAATAAACTAAATGGAATTATATGTTCATATCATATTATTTCAAAATATCTTATGATAAGTCACTATCTTCAAAAAATCTTATAATTTTTGGTGAGATAGAGTGGAAATAAAAATGCCAAGCAGACTAAAAAGAGAGTTTTTCAAGTTTAAATGTATGCCTTAATTTTTTCAAACATTTTGTAACTGATGAAATTTATGCACTCTGAGCTTTGAAAAATTCACATAAATTCAAAACTGTGTCATTCTTTGGAAGTTTTATTTGGGAATTCACCAGGAAATATCTTATCCATTTTATAAAGTTCTTGTAATTTTATTTAGAGAATTAATTTCATTTTTTGAAGCAGCTGATTGCTTTTTATTTTGATTATAATGTTGACAAAAACTTTTGTTTAAAAGATGTTGAACTTATTTATGTTTAAATTCGATCAACTGTCATAGATTTTGGTGGTTGTCTTGGAAAAATCCTAAAAAAGTTGGTAAGTGATTTTTTAAATTTTCCAGAAAGTTTAAGAAAAGTATGGATTTTTGCTGGCATACTTTCATTACACTAAGCTCTTAATAAATCATTTTTTAAATATCAGTTTAAATTTAAATAACAGTACTCTAATGAATTATTGCATCTTGAGTGAAATATATCTTAAATCTATCAGTTAAATAAAAATTAGTCATATACTAAGGCGGCAATTTCCAGCAGTTAAAGACAAAAAGTGCTCTTCTAAAAATTTCATTTTAATTTCACAATAGCTGCAATCTATTTTACTGGAAATATTTATGAAACTGCTTTTTTCTCACCAATTGATTATTTGTTCAATATCGTGAGCCATTATATATCCCTCAGTAATTGCCTTTAAAAACTGCTTTTAAAGTAGAATATGTGAATTTTCTGTAAATTTTAAACTTAATCAAAGAGAAAACTTCCAAATTACATGTATCTAGAAAAAAATTTAGCTTTTTCACAAAATAGTTATTATTTCCATTTGTTCACTTAATGTATTAATTAAAAGGACAAAACTTTTAATTATAATTGATATTTTGACAGATTGTTCAATATATTCACACGAATTCTTTTGGTTAAATCTCTATCATTTTCTATATATCTATCACTTATTTAGTCTGGAAAAAATGAATCATTTAGCTATTACTTTTTCTCTAATCAAGGAGAGAATATTTTCACTTTGAAGTAAACTATTATGAAACTTATTTAGTATTAAATTTACTTTAAGATATGATTTTAAATATTTCCTCTGGTTAGTTTCTTATTAGTTAAATTTATTTCAGATTGTATTTCGGAAATAATCATCCTCAGTTAGGCATTCATTTGTTTAAAATTGGTAAAATTCTACATTATCAAGAACTGTCTAGAGTTGCTGTACCCAAGCTAATTGAGGTGAGTATTTATATAAATTAAATTTTCTTTGAAATGAAATTTGTAAATTTTATGTACTATTTTCTAATTTATAATTACAATGATGTTTTGTCTACCTGAACTTCCAGATTAAATAAAAACAATTTAAAATGTTAATTAAAAAGGTTTTAAAAGAATAAAATTATTAACAAACTTCAATATCATTATCAGAAAAATTATTTATCCAAATTTTAAATAAGATCTATTTTTATAACAAAGTAATTTGTTTGATTGAAATTTAAAAAATTTATTCAGCAATCCTAATTACCTATATCAATGGCATCCAGATTATCAAAATTAATATACTATTGAAATCTATGATAATTATTTCAATCACTCTACAAGATATTCTTTTTTTTATTTCAGTATTTTATGTCATGTATCTATTTATTTATTTTAATTATTTCTTTATAATTTTGCGATTAATAAATAATTTATATTGAAATATATTATTTATGTATAAATATTTTTGTTGATTTGTATAATATAAAAATTTACAGTACACAATTTTCTGTGTCAAATTTTATATTGATGCTTTATTTTTTAACTAACCTATTTTAAAGTTATAACATTATTTTAAAATTTATGTAATATACTATCCAATTCCTATAATACGATAAAATTTAAGCATTTGCATTAGTAGAATAATCAAAAATATTTTGTGATTTTATTTCTCTCTTCCTTTGTTTTTTTTTTTTTATAGGCTGAAAATATATTAAAAATAACCCATGGTGAAAAGCATCCTTTAACTAAAGAACTATCCAGCTTACTGCAAGAAGCCAAATTTGCATCATTGAGTTTTTAAAAAAAAATTAAGATTGCAACGAATTCCATCCTAAGATTCAACGAATTGTGAGCTTATTTGGAAAAATCAACATTGGTTAGCTTCAAATTCCTCAGAAATATACTCTGAGTAATTTATCACAAAAAATATGAATGAGACTTAAATATTTGCATTTAAGAACCTTATTAATATTTTTACTAATAAATGTCCGTGTGAGTTCCAAGGTTGCAAAATTTAAGTACGATACTTGGTCATTTGAGAATTATTTTCAGTTATAAATATCTGATGGAAAAGGACATAGTCTGTGATCATTTAATTTTTACATAAGGAAGCGTTTTGTTATTATTTGAAATACCATTGCAGCTTTCTACTTTTGTTCACTGTCCAATTCAGTTTATTCTTCAAAAAATTGCTTAAGATTAAATTTTTTCATGCATTAATGCTGCTTGGTGTAAAAAGGTATTTGTTTTTAATTCTAATGATGCTGAGCAACACACTTAATGAACCTGGATAAAAAAAAAACTGTTGTCTTAGAAGTAATAGAATTATTCATTAGCACTTTCAGACAATAGATCCTGGTGTATGTGTGTGGACAATGGAACAAAAAAGAACTTTACTTGTAGTCATCACACATCCATCCCTCTAGTGAATTAACATTTTAATGATGAAAGCTTGTGTAATTTCAGTATAATTGTAGTAATATAGTGACATGAAAGCAGAGAAATTGCTTAAATTTGTTGTGGGTGATAGTAATTTACAATGAGTTCAGTATTATTTGTGGAATTATGAAGATTCTATTATCAAGAAGAAGGTTGCAGATTTGTTCTATTTGTAACAAGGCATGAGGTTACTGCAATGCTGCTTATATTGCTTGAGCTATAAGCTCACAAATTTGACTATTCAGAGTAGAAAATTTTATTTGATTGTTGATAAAACTTATGTTCTTTATGGAAAATTAAAATTCAAATAAATCATCTTGGCGAGAGATGATTTACATTGGTTGTACAAAAAGAGAATTTGATTGTACAAAAAGCTAACTGCATTTTATATTCTATAATCATCAAATCATTACATAGCAATTCCTTAAGCACATTCATAAGTCTTCCATAAAAATAGTTCTGTTTTTTCTTCTCTTCAGAAATATGAAAAGTTAAATTACTAATAAATTTAAAAATTCTAATTAACAAAATATATAGTGTAAAAATCTGAAAAAAAAATTCTCGATAAGTATTTTAAATATACAAATTTACAGGTATAGGAAAAATAATAGGAACACTAGTGAAAAAATTATTAAGAATTTAATTAGTAAGAGATTGGGCCACTTTTGGCTTGAATGGCTGCTTGCATCTGATGTGGGATTGACAAATAAAGGCCTATAACAAAATTCTTCAGAATTCGCATCTATTCCTCGTATAAGGTCATCTCAATTACAGACGGTATTCATAGAGGAGGGACCTGAACTTGGATTTTGTTCCTTGAAAACCCCACAAAAGCTCAATTTTATTGAGATCAAGAAACTGAAGTTTTCAAGTTAAATGCTTCACTTCATTACTGTGCTCATGAAACAATGCTTGAACACAAAGAAATGTATAAACAGAGGCGTTATCATCTCAGATGTTTATCTGGGAAGCGAGTATGAAGCATAGAGTGAAAATTGTCTGCGAGAATGGTTCAGTAATGGTTGCATGTGATTCCCCCCCCCCCTCACTATTGCAGAACTCCCTCCATGTTTTATGTTTGGAACTAAACAATTAACATCGAATATTTCTGATGATGCTCGCTAGATGAACACATGCCTGGTGGTGTGGTGTAATGTAAATGAGGATTCATTAGATCAAATGACTTGTTCCTATTTCAGTTGTGTCCAGTTTAAAGTGTCTTGGCATCTCTGCAATCTTTTCTAGCATTCTGCATCGAAATTAATGATTTTGGAATAGCTACTCTGGCATAAATGTTTGAAATTGGCAAATCTCATTGGCTAGTTCATGAGTTGAGGATTTTGAAGGTGAGTGTTCTCTAAGTCGTTATCTGCGACAGTGCATTCTTGCTATTTTGGGCAACTATCCCCCCTCAACACTTGCCTTCACGGTTTTTAAACTTTGAGTTTCTCCTACAGCTGTGCTTGGTAGAAGACACACTATCCAAGTTTGTGTAGGCCATCATAACCTTTGAAACAATGATCCTTTAAGCACCCACAAGATTAGCTGTTCTGGACCAATTATCATGTTTCCAGCAAGGCGAGCTTCAATTATCATGCTTGTTTTCACATCGGAAAAGGCAGACATATTCACGTTTTGCTATGAACAGAATTTTCTCTTGTAATTCTCACTCTGCTAAATGGTTTATTGTTACCTGACGTTCTGCCGCCACTAGGTGGAGCTTTGATGCCACTCGAGGCAGCCGTTATTGGACTCTCATAGAATGATTCGTTTTTAAATAGGTTTTCCATTTATTTTGTCCTATACCTGCACTATATAAGTTTTTTGGATGAGTAAAATACATTTTCTTCAAGTAAAATCTGATTTTCTAGTGATGTCGTTTTCAAATGAAAATCTCTTTAGAAATTCATGCTTCATCTTTCATGTTAAAATTACTCAATATTTGTAGTAAGAGAATTGTTTAATATATTTAGAGATAAAAAATGAATATTAATGAAATGAGCAAGTTAAATCATTTAGAAAATTTAAAACAAGTGTATTTGATTAATTAAAGTTTGCTACAATATAAAAAAAGAATTGTTTCTAAAAATCAAAAGAACAGCTCGTTTTATCTTAATTATAACTTTAAATTTCGAATAGAAATGGGGAAAATATTTCAAAGGATTTAATTTAAAAAAAAACAATATTCAATTTTTTTCCCTTAAATAGTGTTTTGCTTTATTAAATTAAAAATATGACAGCTACCCATTTAAAAAAACTCAATAATATTAAATGCTTAAATTAGAGCATTATGTAATGGATATCAAAATATATACGTTGTGCATATGTTAAAATATATTGTAATTTTAAAAAATATTGATTTTTTGCGAAATGTATTATTAATATTTCTTTTAGTAATTTGAAAGATGGGGAAACTAATTTTATGAATCATACAAAATTAATAAAGAATGAAATATCTCTTAACATTTTCAAACTTAAGTTTTATGTATTCAACTAAGAAAAGAAAATTAAGTTCAATACTTCATTACCATGTGATTTTCTTAATCATTTCTTTTAACTGTAAGATAATTATAATGCTACCCTACAGTTTTCTTGTACAGAAAAGAAATAAATATTATGATCTCTTACCTATTCAAACATTTAGCTTGCATCTAGGAATCTTCTGAACTGTTAATTAATTATGTCATCATAATCAGACTTTTTTTTTCTATATATATAAACAGAGCTTAGATTTTAATTTCTTGTAATAATACTTAAGAAATATGAAAAAAATTATTTTATGAGTACTTTTTTTTATTAAAGTGCCTATTAGTTAGATTTGTAAAATTTACATTCAAAAATTTATGTGGTAATTTTCTGATGGGACCATAAATATCATATTTAAAATAATAATTCATAGAATTAAAAATAGAAGCTTTTTATTATCTTTTAAATAGGTAGATTTTGGACTTACAATTATTTGATTTAAAATTTTAAAAATATGACAAATTTTTGGCAAATATATAAGATATTGAATAAAGGTATTTAGGAAAGTTTTTAAATTGAGTTTATATTTAAAAGAAAAAAAAGGGATTACATTTATGAATGTGATAAATTGAGAATAAAGTATTAGTTCTTGTATATCTATTGTATATTGCTATATATATATATTTATTAATGTTTACATAGCTATAAATGTGTCTTATGAATTTGATTCTGTATTGTATATGTTTTATGTAGAATAATGTATGTAAATATTTGGCAAAAATATAAAAAATTAAAAAAAAAAATATTTTACATAATAATCATTTCACATAAAAATTAGGGCTTTCATAAATTATTTTTTCAAAAATTTGCATCATGTTTAAAGTACATTTAATTACTTTAAAAATATTTGACATAATTAAAATTACAATTGATCATTAAATAAGGCATATTGCAAATTTAATGTGTGATCTGATTATAAAATGTAAAATTTTATAAAATGCCAAATAATATTTTTTTTTTAACTAGAGCTGTAAAAATTTATCTAATGAAGAAAATTTAACGTAATAAAGAAAAGAAGATTTAAAGTTTATCATCAATATTTTCTTGAATATAATTCCTTATCTGTGTTGAATTCTCATTCCACAATACTTTTTAAAACATAATAAAATTGCATTGAATCCTTCATGTTTTTAAATTCTGTGTGAAACCATCTATCATGTCAGCAAAATGTGCTAATGTGTTAAATGCATCGCAATTAAAATAATAGACTTACTATAAATAATTTAAGAGTTGAATTTGATTTCTTGCTGTATCTTTTAAAATGTTCAGATTCAAAATCTAAAAATTAGTTCGTTCAATTTTTTCTGATGAAATTTATGTCATTATATGAAATGGAAATTACTTTTAAGAATCCTTCTATTATGGGATAGCAGTAAAATAATACTTTGTTACAGTTATAAATGTAATCATCAATACATACAAGTTACTTATTGTTTATAGAGAATTGTTACTTTAATATTTAAATTATGTTTTTTCATTTGAAGCCATGTATTATAAGCATATTTTTGACCATTTTAACTCTTCTTATCAAAGTAAATATGATAAAAAAATGCTTCATCCACTTTGTCATCATGTAATATTTTTTATTACATTCCCTCATATTAATTCATCAATCAAATATTAAAAAAAAAGAATTAGAAGATTAAAAACTACATTTCAGTGAAATGCATTCAATTAGGAAAAAATTCAATATTACTCATTTAATATTTGTTGTTGTTGTCTTATGCCAACTAGTCTGGCACAATATGGGATGGGCTGCACCACTTTTCCAACTGAACCTTATTTTGGTGTGGATTCAGTCTTCCTTGGTTCACACATGCCATAGGTACCCATTTATAGGGTAGGCAACCACTTACACAAGGAAAGGACAAAGACAGGAAAGAGAAAGTACATCCATGTCTGAACCCGGTTTCAAACCCAGGACCTTCCTATCCACAATCAGGCAGGCTGACCCCTAGATAGGGTGCGCTGCACTCTTTTAATGTTTAATTAAAATTAGTAATGCTCTGAAAGCAAATTTGTCTGGGACAACTTGAATAAGGAGTTTTTAACATTCTTAATATATAAAAAATAATGATTTCACCAATATATAATATATATTTAACAAAATTAATATTTAATTGGCACATGCTATACATATCATTTTCAACAATCAGTTAAATGAATCGATAAAATAAAACTAAAACTGACACATAACACAGGATAAAATGAAATAGCCACATTATTGTTATCAGTTTCCGCAACATCCACTTGACACGTTTTGTTATTCCTGTAAATTGCCTACAGTTAGGAAACTTTTTTTTTCAATGGAAATGTCTATTCTGTTTCTCTAGACAAAAAAACTACTCAGAACATTTATTGCTATTTGTATTGAATAGTGGATCACCCCCAGTCTGTGGATCAAATGGTACCGTGCTGCCCATTTCAGTGAAATTAAATTTAAATTCCTAGGTTTATACCCCAAATTAAAAACATCTGTATTTCATTAAAAATTTTATTTATTTATTTAAACAAGGGGATCCCCCGAAGGTACTGACATAATTTTTTTTAATGTTTTAAAAAGTATAAAAAGAAAACCATCTCAACTATTTTATCTTTAAATTTGTTTTAATAAGAAAATATCTGTCACCATAACTATAAACATCGTAAATAAAACATAAAGCGCAGCGCGATATTTACATTGGAACTAATGAACTTCCTTGTCTTCTCAATCGTGATGTGCACCCAGTAGGAGTGTAGTAATGGTGATCTAAGTTAGTTGATGTTTAACTTTTCTCAGGAGGCAATTTTTTTAATAAATAGCGTTTATTGCAAACAACTCAAGCTACATAGAAACAAAGAAATTTAGGATGACTGAAACAGCGCGTCCGTCCTCTTAGCATGAAATTTAGAGAGTAAGTTCTCTGTGTTCAGTTCAAATCTCACTGAGAGAATGTATAAACTGCGCCTACACAAAGTGTGCTGCTTGGTTGGGTACATTTCATGGAATCAATACTATTGGCACAGAAATATGATAAACAAATTTTCAGTTTCACCTTCCAATTTTCAGTTTTATTTCGCAAATTCAAGTGTTTTGTAAAGAGTCAAGAGTTTCTCAGAAAAGGTGTGAGGAGTCACCTCAGGCTTCTATAAAGAGAAGCCGATTCGTCCGCCATTTAATCGCCCAAAGAGCACGTAACATTGATTATTTCTTTATAGTTTTGTGTGCTTCATGCAGTTTTATTCAAATTGATTTAGTCTGCTTTGCAATTAAAATGAAATGAATTGTTCTCATTGCTCAGGTAAAGAAAGATTGTAGCTTAGGTAAAGAAAAGATGTGTATCGCTCTTCTCTCTGTTCACCAATACTTTCTCATGTTTGACACAACTTGGTGTATGTGTGTATTGTGTTTCCTCAAATTTAAGACAACTGTAGTACTTACTCTATGTTGATGAATTTACAGATATGGACAACAAAGCAATACTACTTGTTTATGTGCTATATCTATGTCAGAAGGATGTACATGAGGTTGTTATGTGTATTATCTTTGCCAACCAACACCATAAGAGCAGAACTGTTCAAGTCACTGGATGATTATATGATAACTATAATGGTCCTTTTGGGTAGTCATATGTATACACTCTTAAAAAAATCGAGTGGTTTTTCACCACTCGATGAGCCATTGATATTTTGTATTTCATAAAGATACAAAATGAATCCTTTTCTACTTAATTGGGTAGAGAAGTTCGCTTTCAAACACTCCATCCCCAATTCAAAGCAATTTTCACTCTTTTTTTTACATGTTTATGGCACAAAGCATATGTGATGTGCTCTGATCCATTTAAATCATCACGTGGCTCCATGCTTTCTGTTTAGTTTCGCTAAAAATAAAGGAATTTAGTACTTCATTTTGAAAAGCTATCTATTAGAATATATAAAATATATAATTGGACAAAAAGAAGTGCAAAAACAATATGGTAAGTCTTTATATCTTATAATTAATTGAATGACTAAGTCTAATCATATTTGTGATTTTTCACACCATTATATAAACTTTGGTATTCGAAAGTGTGAATGAATGAATTCTATTGAATTCATATTCATGTAATATTTATAATATTTGAAATTTCTGATTAATTGATAATATTTAATAATATAACAATGTGTTTGGAAATTTTACTTTTTATTTTAAATACTATTTTCTGCCAAAATTTAATTTATTATTAATGAATAGTAAATTACAATGAATGCATTTTTAAATTCTTTCATTTTCGAAACTGCGTGAATATGACTATTAATTCTCTCGTTGATTTAAATATCCACAATGTATATTATAGAAATATTATTTAATATAGTGTACTGTACTGAATTGAAAGTGCAATTAATATCAAATATAACATTTTACGAATGAATAAGAATAAATTTTTTTCATAAATAAAATTAGAAACTTTTTAATTTAAATGCTAATAAAATATTAAACTGCAGAACATTACTTGACAGTATATATTTTATTTATTAAAATTTTACTGACAATATGTCTTTTATTTATTAAAATTTCACTGACAATTTTTAATTTGATTGTTACTAAGTACAAGCATTCGTAGATAAAACGAAAAGGAATTGTATGCATCAAAATTTACTAACTTGCATATTTTAGAATTTACAGCTAAATATTTTAACGATGGAAATATAATTTATATTCGTATTTTATGGTTGTCATTGTTATCATCGAAGGAAAAAAAAATTAGCAAAAGAAAATCTGAAACATGGAGTTATTTTGAAGATGATGAAATGCAATATAAGGAAGAAATGACTGATCAGGTATATTCTGTATAATATGTAATCAAAATAAGTTTTATGAAGACTAAGAAAATGTTAACTGTTGTTATTACTAATACTATTATTTAATAGTGCTTGTAAAAGTTATTTAAAAGTTTGAAGTAAAATTTTCTAAATTTTTAATTTGTATTTAGTTGTTTAAAAAAATAAATATCCAGTATTTATAATTCACTTGACCATAGTTTTTACATGTATGATGTTATTGAGTAAATGACATGATAATTCCAATCAGTATTTTCATTTAAAATCTCTTATTAAAATGTTTTTGGTTTTAAAGTTGATTTTAAAATAATGAAAGGTAATTATTCATTAAATTATACATTAAATTAATAGTACTCAATAAATAAGCTTAAGAAATTTTAATAATGTTTTTAAAGATTTTTTTGTAAGATTTTTTTTACTGCTAAAACTAAATCTTTATTAACTTTATAGTAAATTTGTAATTCATTTAAAATTTTTAATTTGAATTTAATAGTTTAAAAAAAATATCCAGTGTTTATACACTTTACCATAAATAGCTTTTTACATGTATGATATTATTGAGTAAACACATCTGTATATATGTATTTATCTGATGTATTTCCTTTCAGATAAAATGATTACAATTTGAAATGCCTTATGAAATTCCTCGAGAAAAAATATTTGAACTTGTGAAGAAAATTTTTAAAACAAAATAGCATTTTGTGATGAAAAATAGACCATCTATTGTTCTATTCTATTGCAGAATTAATTTCTCTAAGCATCCAAAATTGGCTGCTTTCAACAAAGCATTGGTAATATAAAATCTGTATTTTTTGCATATTTGAGGATGAATTTTAAAATATTCATGAAAGTTTTAAACTTTTATATCAACATTATTTTTTCTAAAAATGCCACAATGACTTAGCACACCAAAATTTACAATTCCTTACATAATTTGAATATCTGAATTTTTAATGGTAGAATATGAAAAAGTCATATTTTATATAAATGTTATCATGTGTTTAAGTACAGTGATAAACTTACTGTATTTATAAATTTAAAAAATGGTGTAGTTCGGTCTTTAATTGAATTAATATATTCTTATTATAATCGATCAAAATCTAAATTTTGCAAAATACATGCATTAAAATGCATATTATCATTTTTATTCTTATTTTATTAGTATTCTTATTTTTTGTTATTAAACTGTCAATTCAAAAAATTAAGCTCCAATATTAATTTGACATCATAAACATAACCATGTATACATATTTTTATTTAATTTTTCTGTATTAAAAATTGAATAAATGCTTTTTGTATAATTTTGCATTTTATTCTTAATTTCATTCATAGTTTCATTGAAGTTAATTTCAGTTTAAACTAAACTTGGGAAGTATATCATAAAACACGATTTATTTACAAAAACATAAGTCCGTTTTGTTCAATAGAATAATCTGTAAATACTTTTCTTCTATTTTTCTCCTGTAACTTCAAACAAGCATATTATCAATAATCAAAAATATATTTTTAGCTATACTTTAAATAAAGGATTTTTCAAAACTTTAATTATATTTACTTATATAAAATATTTATGTATTTTTTAAAATGTGTACTATTTGTTGTATTAATAATGTTTGTAAAAGTTAATTTTGTACTTATGGACTCACAATAGTAAACTAAACTGAAAAATAAGTAGTGTGACAATTTTTTCTTGAGAGTGGTACACTCACACATTAAAACTAAATATATATGTAATAAGTAATGTAGTAAATAGCTGAACAAATTGTTTCATATTGTACGTAATTTAAAAACCACTATAATTAGCCAAATCGTTTAAAATGTCATATTCAACTGTACTGTTATATTATTGACTAAAGAAATCATATCTATATTGTAATTGTCAAAAAAAAAAAATAAATAAATAAAGTATTCAAAACCTGATTTCTGCACTAAATTGTCAATATAAAAAAAACAGCAATACTCCTATAAAAGATTGAAATTCATCTTTTTTCCATCTAATTTACCCCTTTAGACGATATGTTATTACTCCTCTTAAAAGGAGTGGTTTACTTACAAAAGAGTGAATTTCTATCTTGAAGATTGGTTGAGTTTTGTGACAATGAAAGAATGACAATGAAATCCACTCGATTATTTTAAAAGTGTAGATGGAGCTGCTGTCATGACCAAACGACCGTCTGGTTTAATTGCTCAAGTTAAGAAATTTGCACCTGAAAGCGAATCTACGCTTAGTCTCATTCACAGGAAAGAGCTAGCAAGCCGAAAAATGTTATCGGAATTTAACAGCGTATTGATCGATGTCGTTCTAAAGCTATTAACAGCATCAAAGCACATGCCCTTAACTCGCGCTTGTTTGAGCAGATTTGTGAGGAGATGAACGCTTTCTGTTGGTTATCCAGAGGAAAACTGCTTGAATATTTGAATTCCAAGAGCCATTGGAAAGATGTCTCTCAGAGAAGTCACCGATGGCAGTACATTTCTGTGACAAAGTGTGGGTCACCTAACTGGTAACCTGTATGATATATTGAACTGGCTGAATGAACTCAATCAATGCCTTCAAGGAAAAATTGCATCTGTTTCCAAGTTAACAGACAAAGTAGCTGCATTTGAAGCCAAACTGTAGTTATGGGGACGGCACATGAGCATCGTATTTTCAACACGTTTCAAACATTAGCGGGGATTTTAAGCGAGATTGAGCCTGAATATTCATTCTCTCAATTGATACACGATATCTGTCTGTGCTTTTAAACATCATAAGAACCCCAAACTGGTAAGGAATGGATCTGCGACCAATTTGTCAACAGGTCAGGCTAATCTTGTCTGTGCATGATCAACTGATAGAGATAACGGCGGCCTTAAAACTATGTTCAAGACAACTCTGTCGGTGTCCTGGGTTAAATATTTGGCACAATATCCTGAGATTGCTACCGGAGCACCTCTATTGCCATTTTCGACAACCTATCTGTGTAAAGCAGAGTTTTCTACAGTTAAAGCAAATATTTTTAAAAAAAAGGAATAAAAATTCAATTTGATCAATCAAATTCAATTGCATATATAAGTGTGCATACTAAATGTATATAAAAACAGATTTATTTTTTTTAAATATGCATGTATATGTAAATACATAAAATATATAAAAAAGATAAAGATATTGTATTACAGACCAACTTATATCTTGTAAATATTATAGCGTGTATAAATTTTTGTAAATACCTTTACCTGTTCTTATGTAAATATTCTTATTTCTCTCAATTTATTCCTTAACTATTTCCTTTATTATTCTATTAGTTTCATTTAATTTAAACATATAAATGATAAATTAATCAACAATAATTTTTAAATTCTGAAATAAACTTTATGAAGTAAACATAGTCTCGTCCATTAAAATTTCGAACTCACTTTAAGCCAATCAGATTCAAGTTAGAGCTCACCAACCAAGAACCAGCTATCTAATGAGGGTAGAGGATCGCCAGATCCAGGGACCTCTGAAAACTGCCAGCCGGCAATCACTTCAATTTGACATAAGCAACCTACATTGTGTGTCATTATCTGCGATTACCCCAGGTGGCGCCGTCTCACTGCAAAGAAACAAGCTCAGGGTTCTCATTAATTGAAGTATGTTAAATCACTAAATTTACATTTTTTTGTAATTGTATTATATTTTGAAGGCATGAACACAAATTAATAAATCGAAGTAATCTAAAAGTCATCAGCTCAATGGGTCGCAATAAAATTATCAAATGTTAACTGGTCTGCAGTGATAAAAAAAAAGTTGGGGAACACTGCTATATAGTACAAATATAATCGAACAAGAAAATTTTGTATTTATTTTTAATTATAATTTGCGAAAATTTTATAAAATTTTCAGGGACTGATTTCTCATAAATTGAGCATATAGACAAAGTGCAAATTGCCTGTTTTGAAAGTGACATGCAAAATTAAACCTACTGTGTTTTAAAAAATCAAATAATGATGCGCAGATAATCAAAAGAAATTTTTTTTTTTGTACTAGAATAGAACTTACTATTTACAGAAATTGTATTTTCTCTCTCTCACACACACACAGAAGTGACATTTACTGAACCCTACTTGCAATTGTGTCTAAATAAAGTTTTTATCAAGTGTTCCCCCTCCCCCAATTTAAATACCATTGTTCATGAGCTCCCGTTATTACTCTCAACTAATTGTACATTTTCTCCAGTAGAAGCAACTTCTTGTAAATGATGAATGTGTCAACCAAATTTAGTCCAGTTAGCTAAGTTTCCAATAATCTAGATCCAGATGAATTTGATTTTTTAAATATATAATCATAACCCATCATACGCAATATTTAAACGTACAGAATTCTGAGTTTTTCCGTTCACGTGATTACTTGTTATTTATAATGATCATTATTACATGCTTACATTTATCAATTCAATTCGAGTTTAACTCCATAATTCTTAAAAGGAATTTTAAAAAACGGAAATTATTTTAATTATAAAGGAATTTATTACTTTAGATTAATATCGAAGACCATTCATCATATAAATTTAGTGTACATATATTTTTACTTAAAAGTAGATAGATAAAAATTTAATCCAAAAACATTCATTCCAATTTAATAGTTAAAATAAATAAATAAAAAATATAATGAGTGTGCTTGCAATGGCCTTGACTTGTAGTTCCATCTTGCCCCTGTGACATACGAGGCCGAGTTGTCTCGATACTCTAGTTTCAAAGATTAAGTTTTATTATTTCCAAATTTTAAAAAGCAATACATTTTTTTATAAAATAAACTGAAATCAGTTAACATTATTTACAAGAAGGAAAAATGGTGTTTTAATAATTTGTTTACTTTCATAGTTGAATTTTATTTTCTCTTAAAATTCCCTTATGAATCTTCAATAAAAACTTGAATGTCAATCACACTGAATTCAAAAAGTTACTTTATCTTTTTATTCAAGACATTTTTCAATGATACATCCAACAAAATTCATTTGATTTTTATCTATTTTAAATGTATAATGTGCTAATAAATAACTATGAAGTTTTGATTATCAATGAGCACATGAACATTTTTATAAAAAAAAACAGTTACACACATATGAAATCTAACATTGCATTCTCCTTTCAACAAAGAGATTCAAAAATGATTTAATTCAACAAATTTTAATCGTGAGGGCGAAAACTAGTGATGAATAATACAACAAATGAAAAAAATGAGTGACAATAAAAAATAATTGGATTAGTAAATGCAAAACAGGATTAAAATACTGCACTATTATTGCAAAAGGCAAGAAATGAATATATTAATTTCACTCCTTGAACAATATATGAAACATTTCTAGTCGAACAACAAAAATATTTGTATATACATATTATACAGTATAAATGCAAGTAAAAAAAAAAGAAATTGAGAATTTTATATTATAATACACATAAATTAATGCTGCCACAATGAAATAATTCAATGACAATCTTTTAAATTGATATTGAATTAAATACATTTGATAAAACGGTCTTTCCTTGGATTAATTTTACAAAATTGAAAAGGAAAGGATAATTAAAATTAACATAAAAATTACAATTAAAGACAAACAAACATTAGTATTTTATGTGAAATGAAATTCATCAGTATTTGCCAATGATTGATAGACATGTCAAAATAGTATTCATATATGAAAAACAACAGAAATTTTTCTTGAAACCTAGTTCTATAATAAAACAAATTACAATATTTACAAGCAACAGCATGAGTTATCTTTATTCAATTAAAAAAATATTCTAGATTTCCTAAACAACTTAAACAGATAAAAGATATATTTACGAGTAACTAACCAAACCAACTGCTTATACAACACTGTTATTGAATGATTAAAATACTGCATTTAGATTATCAATTACACATTTAAAGTTGTAAATTTCAATGAATTTTAAGGATTTGCAAAAAATACTTTAGATAACAATTTTTAATGAATGCATGAAATTCATGTAGAGTTTTAATGTGAAACATAATCAAAGCCTTAACTAATCATAATGAAATTTAACATTGCACGCTTATAGCATCATACATAGTGCCTAAAATTAATTTTAAAACTATTGTTGAAATTGTAATTCGGAATATCATTTAAATACTGAGCATCAAATATTTTCAGATAAAGAAACTACCTGGTTGTCTTTTTATTCAGATTCCATATTTTTCTTTGAAATTATATAAAACTCCTCTTAGAATTCTTAACGGTGTAAAAACAGGATTTGTAGAGTTGAGATAAAATTTTATTAATCAAACCAAAACAATTATGAGTCATATTAAATATTTTTCACAACTGAGAAACATCAAAGCTGTAACATAATTTGCATAGTAATTTTAAAAAAATTATTTTACTTTTTTTAAATATTAATATGGTTTTGAATATAAAAATATTAAGATTTTTATTAAAGTTATGTATTACCAAAATCACATATTCAACATTGAATAATTTGTTAAAAATTACACATTTTAAAATTATGAGAATATACAAAATGAATTTCTCTCAAATTTGTTCATATCATATATATTATAGTCACCCAATTTATATATACAACAGGTTTCATAATACCCTAATAACAGTAACTTAAAAATTGCTAATTTTATATACAGATTTTATAACCAATTTCAAATTTAATTTTGGTTAATGCAATACTTTTATAAAAAGTATTGTTATACTGATGTCTATTCCATCACATAACTATTTTAGCCATAATATATACTCCATACCATTTATTTTTATTAAAAATCATTACCATCTGTTGAACAATGGTTATCTTATTTTAAAATTTTATTAAATAAAAATTAACAAAGATAAATAAATTATGCACGAAGTTTTTGTGTTTGAAAAAGAAAATTGATTTTATAATTGTTTATTTCAAAAAATAAGTATAGAATAAAACTTAGATGAAATAATTTTGAAATAAAAGTTTAAACACACCAATAAAGCAATTCACACTTAAAATTCAGAGGCACATATTTTTAAAGCAAAATGAAAATAAATATTTAATAGACATTAGATAAATATATCACATTTACATTAAAATTGTAAAGCATATAACAAAGTAGTTTTGACTTTTTAAAGAAAATATGTAACTAATTACTTTATAAATTTATATTTTGCCAATGTATTTCCAGCATACAAATACTCCTATTTTCTTGAATATTGTTCATAATTTTATTTGTAGTTTATTTAATATAAATTTAATTTACATTTAATAGCACGATGAATACATAATAAATTCAATGAGTATTTTCTTCATTGAATTTTTACATGTGAAATCAATAACGCATAATTATTATCTGTTTCTAGAATAGTCCAACACACTCACATGATGTCCATAAAATAATATTAACTCTTTCTTCAGTACATTATTTACACAGACTAATATTTGTTTTTACATATTTCACTTTCTTCAAATGGATAAATCATCACATTACACATAATTATGCACAAGTAATATTTTAATTGCACTTGCAATACAGTCACATTAACAAAAACAAAACACAAATCTTTGGTAAAACAGCATTACTTAAATGTAACTAAAAGCATTATTACACATTAAAATTAATATACATATTAGCATATTTGCTGACATTAACATAACAAAAACTGTAAATAAAAACAATTACAACATATAAAAAACATAACTATAAAGACTGATTTCATTCTCCCTTTGTAGAATGAATACCTGAGCAATATTACAAACATGGCCGGAAAAGAAACAATAATATAGAAGCAAAACAATGAAATTATAATTCAATAGATTTCAAAGGCGATGACCAATATTTATCACTGTGTATGATGATTTGGCAAAAAATTAGTTTTAATTTATTAAGAAAAATCTTTTAAATTAAGCATTTGACTTTTTCTTGTGGATTGTGTCTCACACTGCTCAGAGAATCATGCTTCAAATTAATTTGGTGAATTTCCTGGGAAAAATGATCAATATCAATCAAATAGTGCATCTCACTCATTAAATGAACACCTTTTCTTTGACTGCTTGATTAAAAATATTGAATACACATTCAGCAGGTTGGATGGAGTTATTTATTATAAAATTGGAGATGTATATTCCATAAAATTCATGAGCACAGCCTTTAGTCTACAATAGTCAGAATACTGTTATTTCTATATATTTTCTGTTTTCCATACTAAAGAAATTTAGCAATAACATTTAAAATTAATAATATACATTGATCTAGAATGTCACTACAAAGAATGTAATTGCTAAAGAACTATAAAATGTTGATTGGAAATTTATCCATTTCCATAAATTTTAATTCCTATGTCATGTATGTTTATCTAGTTTTCCATCAAATTTTCTTATTATGAAATATTAAAAATGTCTACCATATAATTCATTAATTGGTTTATTACAAATACATGATAAATATTCATGCAACAGATATTGCAAATCTGAAATCCTAAATTGAATTGAAAACAAAAATCTATTGATTTTTAACATGCAAACATTTGCATGAACTAAATGATTTATAATTTCGATAATTTGATAATTAAGGAAGGTTTTAGAATAATTTTGGTTTTTTAAAATATTAATCTTTAAGGATTTATATTAAATACAACAGCTTATAAATAACTTAAATTTTCTTTAGAGAAATTAATTTTTTTCTGGTTAAAGCAAAATCTAAGATTTAAATGATATTTAATAATGTAATATTTGTAACTTATCTCTCTAATATTTTCAAAGTATAAGAAATCAGAAATACTTTTTAGAAAATATTTTTCAACAATGATGTATTAAATGCAGTTTCGATTTTCATGAATTCTTGAAAATCATTTATAAATAAGGCATTGAGGTATCTAATTTATATAGTTTAAAATTCAAATTTTAAAAGCATATAAAAATATATATTATTCATATTGTTTACTACTTAAATTTATGGCAATACCCATAAACATTAAAATTTTCAACATTTTATACAATTTAAAAAAGTTTCCAATTATTTCTATTTAATGATAAATAATGATTTAAAATTTTTTATTAAAATGCAACTTCTAAAAATATGATATTAGCATTTTTCCATTAGTATTTTATTGATATAATAAAATATATATAATTGTTATTGGTACTGAAATTTACAAAAAAAAATCCTACAGTTTTGATAAAAATGGGATTAACATACAAGTGCTATGCATACACTTGGCATTAAAAGTTTAATGTAAAACATTAAAAATACATACATTTGAATATAAATTGTTTGAATTTGTTAAAAATATCTTTCTAATTATATTAAATTCTCAAAACCTTATGGGGAAACTCATTGATAAATGCAAAAAAATTAGTATTTAATTCTAGAGATAAGATGTCCATAATATAAATGGGAAAATAGCATTAAATTACAAACACGAAAATAGAGGGGGAGGGGAGTGAAACTCTAGATTCCTTCCAACATATTTATTTTTGCTAAGAGATTGAGATTTAAAGATCACTTATTTTCAACAAATTAGGCAGTGGCATTATTATTACCAAATCATTACCAAATCTCAATACAATTAGTTCGATAAAAAAGCTTTTTTTCTGACAAGTGAGACCACATAGAAAAAATTAAAATACATTAATGCATTGCCTTAAAATATTAACTTTTTTTTAAATAATTGCATATACAAAAGCATGTCTCAGACACTTTATTAAATTTATAATAAAATTTATTTTAATAACAATAAAATTCAAATATATTATTTGAAAAATATTTTCTTAGATTCATTTAAATTATTATTGATTTACTTACAATTTATGAAAGATGAACACTGATTAGAAATTAAGAGATATTAATTTCAAAATTTAAAGAATCAATATTAAAAATAGCTAAAAATATCATTTGACAGATTTGTAATGACAAAATATTTGAATAATTTGAGCTGCACAAGTATGTATTTTCTCTTAACAGAGAAAATTTGTTCATACAAAATAACTTTCATCAACTTACATCAGACAATCACAAATTCTAAATGCTTATCAAAGTTGAGATCTTATACAAAAGTTCATTATAAAATTAATTCTATACACTAAATGTTATTTGAATCTGAATCATCCGAAGAAATTGAAGTCTCTTCATACTCATATTCTAAACAAAGATATTCCTGAAAATAAATTAAAGAAATGCTAAGCACAATAAATTATTAACCATGAAAATAGTAGTTAAAAATTATTCAGGGAATTATTTTGTAAGTAAAAATCTAAAAATCATAATTTTAGAAAGCTTGGGAAACTAAGAATCATATTAAAAAAAGAATAAATTATAAACTCAAAATTTTTTTCTTATATATATATATATATATATATATATATATATATATATATATATTAGGAAATGATTTTAAACATTAAATTCATATATATTTCATTAATTAAAAATATTTAATTGAAATATTGTTAATTAAATTAAATAAATATATAAGAAGTGCACTTCAAATTAAATTTATTACATTACTTATTTACATAGGTTAATTTCTTGGTACAAAAACTTTGGTACTTACAACATTAGATGAAGTCATAACCAAAGCATCCAATTTTCGAACCAGATCCGAAAATGTTGGTCTTGAATAGGGATGGACTTTCCAGCAATCTAGCATAAGCATATACCTAATAAAACACATTCATGACATATTTTATCATCAAAGACAATAATTTTTGATATATTCAACATTTTATTTGTAAGATAAGCTGTTTCAATTGATAGATCAGTCTGAATAATATAACTATTAAATGTGAAAAAGCTATAAAACATTTTAATGAAAAAAGTATTGCAAGCGTATACAGTAAGTAACAAGTTAGAGAATTGCATAGGCTACTAAATTTCAAGCCTCGTCATAAAATAAAGTCAAAATCATAGATGTCATATTCCAAACACAGAATACCTACTAGAAAAAAATGAAATACAAACAATTTATGTTCATATAAATTCTGCAAGTAATGGCTATCTAATTGTATATTAGAGCAACAAATAACAAAAAAAAGAGAGAAGATAGCCACTTTCTATAGTATTGCTCGCAGCAGTTACTAAATTTTTATGCTCAGATGAGAAAGGGTCTAAAGTTCCAACGCTAGATTATAATTAATAATTTAAAATAGATGATAAAAATAAGTAATTAAAAAATACATAAATGGGATAAAAATTTGCAAATAATCACACTAGGTTTAATCAATGAGATTTTCAAAAGCTCAGTTTTTATTATTCATGGTTGCATATAACTATTACTTATACAGATTAATTAGATGATTTTATTACTTTTAGAATCAATAAAACATTTATTAACAAACATTAATAAATTAAAACTACAGTAATAAAAAGAATAAATATACTCTTTACAGATATAACTGATTATAATACAATCGTAATAAATGGAGTATTAGCTGAATTTTATTAATTTACTCTTATTACAAGCAAACAAATTTATCTTCAATGCCACTCAATATGTATGAATATTTGAATTTTTCTAAGCATGTCAAATATCATTAACTCTAATTTATTCTTAAACATTGATCATCAAACCTTCAATACTGAAGGTTTGAGACTGATATAGAAATTAAACCAGGCTTAAAATATACAAAATATAGTATAATTCAAATTTTCATTTGACTTTTGAAAATTTGTTATTATATTTTTAAACTAAAAAAAAGTGTTTACAAGCTGTCACAGTATTAAGTTTCTCCATTCTAATAATGATCTAATCCAAGAAGCTTGTTAATGATAATTAGCAATTATTTTTATATTACATTAAAATGGAACTTGAGAGGCTGATTTTTGTTTTCAATAATAAATATTGGTGTTTAGTCCATAAATTTGCTTTATCAAAAGGTTGAAATATACCTCCAGGAAAGAAAAGGGATACACATAATAATATAATAAAAAAAAAACTAGAAAAATGATTAACAGTTTTAAAAGTATACATATTAATGCAGAATTTAATTTGAAACTTGTAATTAAAATCGAATATCTCATTTCATAGCATTGAAGTTTTATTCCCATGCAATTCAACAATTAGTAATAATTCAAACAATTAATTAGTAATAATTCAATTTATTAAAATCATTATTACACCATTTACTGTTTCATATTAAAGTATATATTATAATGTAAAAAAATATAAGTAGAAACCAATGTAAAAAAATAGCATAATTTCAGCATTGGTACCAGCCATTTAATTGAAAAAAGCATTTGAAAACAAATTTAATCAATAACAAGATACATTCACATTGTAAACATTAAATTTATGCATCATTCTCAAATGAAATTTCAGAAGTCACAAGAACAAGTCAAAATAAAATTACATTTTTAAAAAATAGTATGAACAGTTAGATCAACATACACTTCTGTGCTGCATCCAGATGGCTTTTCTAATCTGTGTCCATTCTTTAGGACATCCAGTAACCTCTCATGAGGGATGGTAGCATAAGGTCCTCCTCCAAGAGTCATTATTTCCCACATCAACACACCAAAAGACCAGCTAGTTATCAAAACAAAAATATATTGTCTAGTTTTAATTTATTTTTCAAATACATAGTAGATAAAGATAAAAAAATTAACTATATTTTGCATCCATCTTAATTTTTTTTATAAATTTTACTAAAATTATATCAGTTAATTTAGAATTTTACAAACAAATTTCTTTTAAATTTTATATCAACTTATGTATGAATAAATAAAGGAATATTTAGACTTACAAAATAATTTGATACTTTTACTGAGAAGCACAATTTGCTATTTTTATTAAAATTTATAATATAATCTGGTACCCTTATAAAGATAATACCAAATTTTTGCTTAAGTAACAAAATTAATCTCTTTACTAATTACAGATAAGTCTTATATTTTATGATGTTAATGACACAGTTAAATGCGATTTTAAAATCTTTCAACATTAAATTGCCCGGAAGAAATATTTTTTTCTACAGAAGACTTAGCACAAAAGAGTGGCAGAAGTAAATGAAATTGAAATACTTATCTTTAATACAATTCTGAAAATATACAAAAAATCGGTACAGTTTAAAATTTATCATATAAATCCTTTAATGATTTTCTTATTTCCAAAATTCAAGGACACATATAGTTCAATTCTCATGGACACGACAAAAAAATAAAATAAAAAATTATTTTCTTCTAAAAAGATATGAAATAATTTTAAAATATGATATGTCCATTTCAGTTGCATTAGACATAGACAAAAGAAGTTTCTGCATTTTATAATTCAATAAATATTCCTAACTACAAATTCTGCAATGAACCCTTTTCTACTTATTTTTATCACTGATATCAAAAATGGTTTATAATTTAAGCAAATTCCATCTACATATAAGTAAACATTTCATCATTTTCGAAAGTCAATGAATCTCGCCTAAAAATGTATGATACATTTATTTTACATGAAACAATTATGTAATATTTCTACTAATAAACACATGCAATAGTGAATAAAAAAAAGGTGATAGAAATTAAATTATAGACTTATGTGAAGATTTTATTGAACAGATTATTAAAAAACACAATTTTTTAATTATATTACTATATAGCTAAAATAATTCCACGAGTTCCCAAGAACTGGAGAAAATCATTTTCTATTTCTAAAAATTGTATGAACCAAGTTAAATGTTAATGTTCTTTTGTTTGAAAACTGACTTCTACTAGGCCAAAAATGGGGATTTTATTGAAAATAAATTTTTATTATAAATTAAATTTACTGTTTACATAATTAATAAAAATACAAACAGCATTAAAACTGCTATAAAGCTATTTAAAGTCATTCTGCATAAATTTTTCAATAATATGAAAAATGTTAATGAAGAATTCTATTCTGCAAGTTCTTTTATTATGACCTGATTAAATAATTGAATAAATAACAATATCATACTTCATGATTAAGTTTGCTTTTCAGAATACAATATTCCTTCATGTTAGCATTCCTTCTTTAAGTTAGAAAGGAAAATTTTAACTCAATTGGTTGCTGTCGTTTAGTACCAGCTAGGCTGGCACTAGAGGGTCACTGCTCCACTTTTTCAACTGAACCATATTTTAGTGTAGAATCCGACTTCCTCAGTAAACACATACCAGAGGTACTTGTTTATAAGGTAGACACGCATTCACAATCCATTCATACAAAGAAAGGACAAAGATAGCATAGATAGAGAGAGAAAGTACATCCATGCCCAAACTGGGATTTGGACCCAGGACCTCCCTATCCACAGTTAGGCATGCTGACCACTAGACAGGGTGGGCAGGAACTCAATTGGTTATTTCAGACATAAAGTAATCATTTTAATTGTCAACAGTATTTTTTTAATATAACACTCTTTGTAAGAGCTGCAAAAACTATTTTATAACTTTAGGTTATTTTAACTATTTCAAATTTAAGATTTAATTTATAATGGGATGAATTGAAAAATAATATTTTCATCTGTACAAATAATTTTTCTCATGGAGCAGGTGTTTTAAATAAAATATAGTTAAATAACAAATTGTGAGCTACATTAAAAATTATATAATTTAATAAAAAAAAGAAGTGTTTTCATTTTTGAAATTATGGACTTATCCGAGTAAAATCAAAAATTTCCAGCAGGTAATGATATCTATGTTAAAATTTTTTTTTTTAATTTTAAAAATTGTTCTTAACCTAATATGCATATAATTATGCACAGCAAAACCCTGCTTAATGCTGATTCAGTTTAACGCTCTTTTATTTGAATTGAGATGATCCCACAAAATTTCATGCAGGGTTAGGCTTTCTGATTTCTGAAGCAATTTATCTTTGTTACTTCTCTCCTGAAATGTTAATTAAACCTTTTTTTCATTTCAAATATTTGTTGACGTTATTGTATATGTACAGTATTTTTTGCCATATAAGACGCACCCAATTTTAAAGGAGGCAAATCTAGAAAAAAAATATTATGAACCAAATTCTGTAGTAAAATATTTTATATCAACTGTATAAAGTTAACAGCAGTTTAAGAAAAATTTTATGTCAGCAATGTAGAACACTAAGAGCTATCTTTACTCTCATAAACAGTCAACAAACAGTGAAAGTAACAAAAATAAGGCTGTCATGTTTTTATTCTAACCCCAAGAATTCCTCTTCTTCGCTGCTATCAGAAATGAGGAAGGACAGATCCATGCAGTCATTGTCATCACTTTCTTCCTCACTGGTGTCAAATAAGATGTCGTCTTCTGTTCCATCCAAGGCATTACTAATGCCACACTTCTTGAATGATTTTCAACAATGTCTTTCTTTACAGAGTTCCATGACCTTTTAACCCATTTACACACTTGTGTGATAGTGGGCCTCTTCATCCGTCCAGTAAGAGTCAGATCATGGTTCCCAGCTGCCATCCAGGTGTTCCACTCCTTTCACGCCAGAACTTTGAACGGTTTGTTAATAGAAACATCCAGAGGTTGCGCAGCTGGCTGGTAAGACCACCAGAAATCACAGCTATTTGGGTCTTAACTTCCTTAAAGTTCTTTTTAGTAGTTTCTGTAATGTGCGCTCTGAACTGGTCAAGCACCAACAAGGAAGATTTCAACAAAACCAGCGCAGGAGTGAGCGAAGGCACGCACCTCTTCGCTCAGCCAATCGCAGTTTGAGGCAGAGCGGGGCTTCCTGGTTTCAGACGGCGCCAAGAAGTGGAAGGGAACAGAGTGGCTGAGTATTCCTGATGAAAGGTACGTATGCAGAGGTGGAGGGGCAGCGGAGGGCTATGGTGGGCTTTTGTATTTACCGTATAAGACGTAGGCACTTTAATAAAATAATTGACATTCCTTATTTTATTGGATTATACCCTTGTATAAAATAATGGGTAATTTTAGAACCTTTAAATATCTTCATTAGATTACTCTTTCAAATATAAATATATTTAATCAAAAGAATACAATTATTAGATAAAGTTTTCAGGATAACATTTTTTCCAATTATTATTTAATAAAAGCAATTCAATTTTAACTAAAAAATTTTGTACTAAAATATTAATATTTAATGAATTTTATATAATATAAAGAAAACAAATAGAAAAAGAATAAATTAAAATCGCTCATCTGATTACATAACATGGTCTTGTTGGGATAACTTCGAACACATTAATCGAAATACCACCTGGCCTTGGTTAAACTGGATTATCATGAAGTTATTATGATCTTTTATTATATTCAACAATTATGAATACAACAATCTAATATCGATTGTGCTGGCATCTAGTGGTAACATTAAAAATAGATATCCAATTAGGTTTTTGGACAATTTTATTGAAAATTTTGTATTTTTAAAAACTAAGAAAAAAATCATAATATTTTCTAATAAAAAATAAATGTATCATGGTAGGTAGAAATTTCAGGAGTAAACCAAATCAAAATTCCATGAGTTTCTAGGCCCTTAAAATTTTTTTTTTGCATTTCAAGAAAATGTATGAACAAGATAAATACACTAACAAATTAGAAGTAGAATTTAAAAATTAAATATATAAATGAAATATTTAAAATTAATAAAATACTCACACATCACTTTGAGTTGTATATATTCTATCAATCAATGATTCAATAGCCATCCACTTAATAGGAAGTAATCCCTTCAAAAGAAAAATCTTAAATTATTAAAAAATTTCAATCAATAACTTGTAACAATTTTTTTTTACTTTGTTTATTTATTTAAACATAGGATTTTCACATGGTTTAGATTTGATAACACTTTATAAATGTTTAGTATTGCCATATGAAAGCAATGACAAATTTCATTGAAGTTAGGAAATAAAAACATATCAAATTCATGCAATCAATTTACAAAATGACTTACATTTTTTCGTTTACGATAATAATCATTTTGATGAACATCTCTGGCAAATCCAAAATCAGCTATTTTCAAAACTTTATTTTCCATTACAAGAACATTTCTAGCAGCTAAATCTCGATGAACACACTAAATAAAAATAAAGAGTTTATGGCCAACTATATAAATTTTTTATAGAAATTATATAAACTGTTGTAGGTAGAAAAACTTATTTACAACATGCAACCATCACACACAATTCACATCATCCACAATTCAATAAGTATTTTTAAAAAGAAAGTTTGCTGAAAAGTACCTTTTTAGAAGACAAATATTCCATTCCTTTTGCAACTTGATATGCAAATGAAACCAAACTTTTCTCAGTCATCAATTCTCTGTCACTATTAGAAATTTCATAACCAGGAATAGGTCTACGAGATCGCAGGTAATCACGTAAATTTCCATTAGCTGCATATTCCACCACAACATACAAAGGTCCTTAACAAAAATTAAGATAATATTTATTCACTAATAATTATAAAATAATGAACAGAAATTTATCTATATAAAAATTTTCAGCAAAAAAATGTAGCTTAAAACATTTAAATTCCTTCATATTTTTAAAAATAGATTTTACAGTGCAAAGTGTCATATACATTTACATCTAATATTTATTATACTGAATGCTTACAAAACTAACATTTACTAAATAAAAATTACTAATAACTAAACATTTTCATTAATTTTGTTTAAGTTATAATTATTTAAAAATGTACAGTAAATATAGTATTTAAATGTAAATAAATATAATTGACAAGTGAAATTTACAGTTTGTGTTGAATACTAATGACAAAAGATTGAAAATTTAAGAATTGATTTTTATAAAAAACATTAAACAAAAAAGGAAATAGGAAAAAATCAAAAAATATAAAAAATGATACATAACACTAAATATTTCAAATTAAATAAATACAGCATACAGTATATATAAAATTTAGATACATAGAATTTTGAAGGGAACTGATACAATATTAAAGGTATTAATCATTTTGTTAAATAATGAAAAAAGATGAAAATATTAACTATCAAATTTCAACATATAAATTTTTATCTGTAAACATTAATGGGAAAAGATTATAAAATTAAAACAATAAAAAAGATTGATTTTAATTTGTACAACCTTAATGAAATTAATAAATGTAGTGATTTAAATTCAAAATAAAATGAGATTAATAAATAAAACAACTAAATTACATTAAATAATATTAAATACCATTTTGAGTACAACATCCTAGTAGATTGATTATGTTGACATGTTTCCCCACCATTTTCATCATCTCAGCTTCTGATATTAAATCAATTACATCTTGATCAGTATAACCATCTGAAAATATAAACAAGTATTGACTTATTTGTCCATAGTAAAAACGGTCTAAGATTTATATTTCCAGGTTGATATTAAAGTTATTAACCTTTTAACATTTTGACTGCAACTGTTATAGGTTTCTCATTAACCCCAATATATTCAGCTTGTTTCACTTGACCGAAAGCTCCACTGCCTAAATCGTTTCCAAATATTAACCTATATAATATGATTAAGCATACAATTAATAAATATAATCAAATAGTTGTTTGCAAGTAGGTAAAACATATTAAAACAAGAAGATTAAATAATACAACAGATTAAATAAACAAGAAAAAAGAGATCAATAAACACTTAATTACATTTTTGATAAAAGGTGCTCACAAGATAATTTTAATAATTAAGGCTCTACATTTTTTAATAATATATAAAATATGATTAAAATATCCATGGAAACAAGGGTGTACAGTATATCTTACATTCATTGTACTACTACTATTTGCTGTTTAAACTTGGAAAAAGTAAGGTATTACAAACTAAAATCTGATACTGCAGTACAATTAAAATGTTACAACAAATATAATAAAAATAAACTACAAATTGTTTTCCTTTTCTTCTCCATCCATAAAAACCAAAAACAGAAGTTTGGATGAAATGGGTAAAAATACAATTTTGATTTATTTTAAGAATTGAGAGTAAGTAATGTAGGCATGCTCACATTTCCCTTGGCATTTCCCAATCAGGATCTAAAGGTAATTCGTATTCTGAAGTACCACTATGGTAAGCAGAGTCCAGTGGTTCTATTTTAACAAGGGGAGCAATTGAGTTTTGCGTACTGCCAGAGCCCTGAAAAAATGTAAAAAAATTTGCATATAAGAACAACTAATGAAAACATAAAATTAGTTCATGGAAAACATTTATTTAAAATCAATTATTTGTGATTGTATATTCACATTCAAGAAAATTCAGTTCCAAGAAAAATAATCATAAAAAAACTGCTTGTTTTTACATAAGTAATACTTATTTAATCTGTAAGCAACTGGAAAATTATACACAACAAGTAAGTTATATAAAATTAATGAAATATTCAAATCAAACTATCATTTTTTGGAAAATAAAAATATTTTAAGAAAAATCTAAGAAATTTTTAAGATACTATGCTGTAAAAAGATTTAGAACAACGTTAAATAGACAAAACAAATTTCATTTTCATTTCATTCCAATCAATCAACTCATCTTGGATAGACAAAAACTTGCTCAATCAATTTTTAGTTTCAAAAATATTAAAAACGCAAAAAATTCATAAGACAAAGAAAAATATATCTTTATCTTGAAAACAATTAAAATTTAAAAAAAAAATAATTTTTCAAGTTATATTTACTGTAAAATACATCACTTCTAGATTTTTATCATTAAAAATTAGCAGAAAATAAATATAATAGTAAGGAGAAGGAAATTTAAAAATGCTTTACCGTCATTTGTCGTTCCAAAACTACTCTTTTCCTCAAATAAACATTTAAAGGTTTACTAGTCAGAAGTTTCAATTTTTTTTCTTCTTGCTTATGATGATGATAACGTGTTATCAATATAATTACAAGGATAACACAAAGGACACCAAATGCAAGTACAACTATCCATATCACAGAAAACTGAGGTACTTTAGGTTCAGGATCTGCAAAATTTCATACATGTATACAAACATAGCATATTTTTATGTATTTATAAAATGTATTCCTGATATTAATGTAAACAAAAAAGCACTCATAATTCCAAATGTTTAGATATATTCTCCACATAATTAACACTCTCCAATTTAAAAAGAAATCTGTAAAATGCTCGTCTTTGCAAATTATTCTTTCAAATGATTTTTTTAGTCTTTGAACAATGAAATACTGAACTGATAAGAGATCAAAGAAATAAAGTAAAAGAAATGGCTGTGAGAAAAAAATATTGACAAACATGGTAAGTGGTACTCAAATGATTGTGTGCATAAAAATGTTATTTCTGACTTTGGAAAAAATGAAGACATTATTTAAAATAATACACTTACTTATGGAACAAATTCATTGAATTAAAAGAATTTACTTAGTCACTCACATTGAAATCTTAAACATATTTTTGTTTTAACTGAAATATAAGTTTGTGATCTACTATTCCCTTTTTATTAATGAGTCCCACCAAATAAACCAAAGTGCTGGTTTTAAATGATATAGCATTAAATTTGGAAAACGGAAGAAAAAATTTAGTCATAGTACAGCTATTCAGTGTTTAAAAATGAAATCATTAATATGCCAAAAATTCATGTAACACTACATAAAAAAGTAAACGAAAATTCACAGAAAAATGTTTAACTTGTAATCAAATCATAGCAAAGAGTAATTTATTTTCACAAGATATGTCATTCAAAAATCTGGATAACAAATTAGTAAAGGAAGATAATAAATGACAGAAATAGATAACATATTTAATAAGATAGAAAGGAAATAATTAGTATGTAAGGGATAAAAATAATTTACATGAAAACAACATGTTATAAAAAATCTCACTTTAAAATGGTACTTTCATGTGATGTAGGGAATACAATTTTAAAACCATGACTGATTCTTTTAAAAACAAAGGAAACACTAAATTGTTATTTATCAAATGATGCTCTATGCACAAGAAAAGATGAAAACAGTGTTTTGGACAAGAAATATTTCCCAAAAGATTTCTGGTTCTTAATTTAGAACACATTTAGTCTCATTTGTCTTGTTCCACTAGATAGATAATATGGAGATATTTGTTAACAAATATCCCCATATTATCTATCTGGTGGAATCATTATCTATCTAGTTTCAGAATCATGCTTTTTATTTCTTAGATACATAAATCTAATTTATCATTAAAAAGGAATTAAAAATAATCGAATATGTGGATATTATATAAGAAGATAAATAAATAAAATAACCTTAAATACATCATGCTAGTCCAGAAACAGTGTGAATAAGGGATAATAAAAGTAAGGAATGAAGGCCTGAATATCGTCTAAATTATGCATCGTTAATAACATAAATTTTGTAAAATCGTTGTCTTTCTGTACTTAATATTACTGTATCGATATTTTTAATTACATTACTATAAATTAAGTTACACATATCTATACCTAGATACACCACAGCAAAAATAGTTTTATAAGTTCTTTATTAAATAATGTGCTAAAAATTTCCCTTAGCATGCTGTCATCCAAAATATAAATTTATCACTCATTTAGAGTTGAAAAAATTATGCTTCTTATATAAAATATTGCAATCAATCAAATTCTAATTTCTCAAAATTAATACCCTTCAACATTGTAAATTTAATGACTCTTAAAAATCCACAATTATAAATGCAGATTTAAAAATTTTTTAAAGATACAATTTTTAAAGACAAATATATTTTATGATTTCACATATTTATTCTTATTTCAAAAAATATAAAGTACAGAAAAATTTAACAGCAAATTAATTAGAGAAAAAAATTTAGGAAGAATAAATGCAACATCTATGAATGAATGAATATTCATGCATAAATGTAAATATCTAATAAATTTGTAGCCCATCAATTATATTTTCGATCTTTCAGTTCAAATACAGGATTTGAGACTAAAGCCAAGGTTAATACAATACTCACAGCAATAAGCAAAAAAATATTTTTTAATTATTTTTTAGTTTAAGTATTTTTTTACTTACGAGGTAAAACAATAAGCCACGCATTTTGTCTTGATTCACCAAAGGCATTGGAGACAACACATCCATATTCTCCAGCATCTTCATAAGATACATTACTCAAGACAAGAAGATGGGGCTCTGAGTTAATGATGTTAGATGACTGAAAAGTATACATACAGAATTTAAAGAAGTTATTCATGATAAATTTTAATTAAATTTGAAATTTCTTTAAAATACAAAATATTCCACAATTTTACTTATTCATTTACTAGCATGTAAATACTTGCATACATAAACATACATATAAAATATAATTAAGTGTTGGGCATATCGGCCAAAAGAGTAATAATTTCTTATAACTTATTAAAACTTACATACCATTTACAAATATTCAAAAAATTTTAATTAATCTATTTCCATATTTTTAAAAATTATATACCAGAGTTTATGAAAAGGAAAATAATATTTCAAAATTTTAGTAATGATATTCAAATACAACAAACTATTATTAGAAAGTATAAATACATCTGATGACACTCTTTTTTTATTTTAAAATTTTGCACATAATTAAAGTTGTCAGCAGAATCTTACAAAATATTGTCTAGTCAATTGAGAATGATGTTTTGACTGAAAAAATTTCATATTGGGAATGAAAATACTCACAGCAGCACCAAAAATCAAAACATGACAAATTTCTGCAAGTTTGGATAATCAAATTATGGCATAAACTCCTAAAATTAATTTGTAGAAAAAAACTGGTAGTATTTGCAATACTTGTTGCCCTTTAATAGCTTAATTGCCTAATTGCTTTTCAATATTATTCAGTAAAATTTTAATTGAGAGACATTTGTGACTTAACAAATATCTGTATACTGCTTTCAGAAGCACATTCTCACAACATTGATATAGATAAATATAATATTAGGACATAAATTCAATTTATAGACCTTCACATTGAAAACTAAAGAATTTACATTTCTAAATAAAAGTTCATTTAAATTTGTGAACGATATATTCATATATACTATTATGTCATGAAAATATTCTGCATACTTTTAAATGCTTCTAAATTTTATAAATTCTTTAGCTTTAAGTTTTATAATGATCCATTTTGTTAATAATATTGTACATAGGAGAAATCTCTAAGTTTTAAGTATAGCATCCAAAAAGTTTTTTTTATCTTAAAAATAAATGAAATTACAATTGATAGGAATAAATGGCAACTTTACACAAAACCAACTAGGAAATTTATGGATGTTTACTTGTAATAAGAAGACCAATGGCGTAGTGGTAGCACTTCACACTTCCAAGGAAAAGTCCAAGATTTGATTCTTGGAGTGATCAAGGTCAACTCAACTTTTCATTCTTTTTGTTGGTTAATAAAACTGAGTACCAAGCATGTGTTTGGGATCTAATTCATTATTCACTAACCAAGGTATCATTATTCGCATTAGGTTACCAAGGCATATCTTCACACTCCTGGACCCTTAGTATAGGTAAACCCTTAATAAACTGTATGGGCACTGTGGGCTTTGGCCTCCCATGGAAGCTGTCATGCCACTGAGTTCAAGAATTTTACTTGTAATATATTTAAAAATATAATGGCAGTTTAAATATAACTCATTTTCATAATAGATAAAATTTTAAAAACAAAAATTTAGCTACAATAATTGTACATTTATATTTAATAAATGTGCAGTATTATAAAAATAATAAATGAACATATTAATTGGATTAAAAAATATATCTTATAGCAATTGCAAATAATTTACAATTTATCTGAAAAACATACTGTAACTTCTTTTTCATATGCAAGGCCATATTCATCATAAGAACTACCATTGACTTTGTAATACTTGACCCACCATATTGCTGGATGAAGATCACTCACAAATTTACACTCAAAAACAGCAGTTTCCCCAATGTAAACTGTCTGATTAGAAGGGTATTGATCCGACATGATGGGACGGTGGGGCAAGCGTTCTAGAAATGAAGAAACAATTATTTAAAATACATTTAAAAATACATAAGAGAAAATAAAATTAGAAATTAGAAAAAGGCATTGAAATTGTAATTGAATAGTTGATCATACATTATTACACTGATCACTTGATTATAAAATAGAAATATTCTAACTATAAATATACACATCAAACATTCCTTCTTCCAAAACTTTTTCAGAAAGCAAAGTAATGAATTGATTCACAATAGTAGTTTCCACTTAATAGAAAATATGGGTAACATATATCCACACAGGCCAATAAATCAGAAAACTTTGAGATTTCTATTTAAATGCTTGATAGATATGATGTATGCAAGTTTATTATAATATGGATTACACGGCATTAGAATGCTAACATTTATAAGGTGTGTAAGATTGCATTTCATAGTGATTGAAGTAAAATAGGAAAAACAGATGATCTTTTACCATAAATAAAAAATATTGCTTATTGGTGCACATTCAACTATAGCCTCAATTTCAAAGACAGATAATTCACTGTGTTTTCAAAAGCAGCCATTTCAAAATTGGAATAAGAATTTCAATAGAAGTAATCAGAGTTCATAATACATATCTGAAAGACGTAATTGTGGTTAAGCAGTTTTCCAAGAGCATAATTGATAGTGTCTCAAATTGTACAGCAGAGCAAAGGCCTTACTGTACGTGAAAATGGAAAAAAAAATTTTTTTTGCATGTGGTCAGATGAATTATACATCATATTTTCCACTAAAGGAAAATGATGAACTTGGCAAGAGCCTTGAGAAGCCATAAATCTATCTTTCCTTATATTGCACAAATGTCAATAAGAATTATAATATGGTGCATGTTCTGCTGTTATAGAAATGATATCCATGTTCCTAAAGGGAAAACAACCATAAGATACTTGAATATACTTTTAGATCGAGCGCATCTTGCAATGCTGTATTTTTATTCTGATGACGAAGATTTCACAGATGATAATACAATTATACTTTGTACCATAGGTATTCAAAATAAGTTCAGGGAACATCAGTCTCTACATTTTCCTTTACCACCAGCCCTTATCTTAATCCAATAAAAAACAATTTGGGCTCAAGTGGAAAGGAGATTCCATATAGCACTCTTGTCTTCCATATAATTTGCAAAATCTAAAAAGTTGAGTAGCCAATGAATATTATTATCTTGACATAAATGCATGTTAACTTAATGTTCAAATAAGTAAGAGATGTTACTTGAGCAAAAGGTGCAATAAAATATTGATATAAGTAACAATATTGCTATATTTTTAATCGAGTTGCTCTAACAGTTTATACTCTTACTTTTGATATATCTGATAATATTCATACAAATTCCCAGGATACAACTGAAATTATTTTGGGCAAGTACAACATTGCAGGTAATACAGGTTAGGTTTGGTTTGCTTTGTCGCTCACTGGTCATTTTTTGCACACAAGGGCTAATTAGACCGGGACCTATGGTTTTTAAGGTAGATTACAAACCACTACAAATATCCATGCCCAAAGTGGGATTCAAACCCATGAACTGTTGAACCGAAGGCAAGAGCCCTAACCATTCTACTGCCACTTCGGTCCAGGTAATACAGAGCCCAGATATTAAAACTATTAAAAATGCATGGAAAATGTCACAGACAACTCTTTTTTTACCTAATTTAAAAGATCTAAAAAGCTATACAGCCAATGCATGGTGTTTTCTGGACATAAATGCACTCCAAATGATTGTACAATCAATGCCTAAATGTATAACATGTCCAATGCTATCTGTGCAAAGGATGGTCCAATAAATATATACCTTCGATTCCTAATTCAGAGGAGTATAATAATAAAAATCCTGTTCAATAACAATTCTCATTAATATAGCTGTCACTTATGTATCTAGAAGTTGCTCAACCTGTCCATAGGTCAGCGGGCCTGACTGTGGATAGGAAGGTCCTGTGTTCAAATCCTAGTTCATTCATGGATGTACATTCTCTCTTGTCTTTGTCCTTTCCTTGTATGAATGGGTTGTGAATGGTTGTCAAGCCTATAAATGTGTACCTATGGCATGTGTACATTGAGAAAGTATGACTCCACACCAAATTACAGTTCAGTTGGAAAAATAGGAGCAGTGCACCCATATTGCCTGCCTAGCTGACAAGGCAACAAACAATATATATGTAGATGGAATGGTAAATGGCTTGGTCATTTAAAAAAAATGTACAAAATCATTTCTAATTACACTTTTGCACATTTCATTCAGTTATGCAGTAAAACTAAAATATATAATTGTCTTAATATTTTCCAAATTTTTACAATTATGAAATTATTTACAAACATTTTGGAAACGCTTCACAGAAAATTTCATTGAATAATTGTGAACATCTATTAAACATTAAGAGAACAATATATAAATTATGGTAATTCATTTTATTACATGCCACAAAAAGGATATATCTTTATAAATAAAGGTTTAATTGCAAACAGAATAATAAATTTTTCATGAATTTAATAGCTTTTGTAACTAATAATTTCTAGATAAAAATATGTATCAACTCTACAATTTATTTATTAATAAAAACAAGAAAAAATTTAAAACAATTATGCATGACAAACCTAATCATAAAAAAATTGATAGCTTAAAATAAAAATAAGACCATAAAAGAAAAATATTATGTATTTCATCCTTTGCTTCTATTATTAATAACTATAATAGAAATATATCGCTGCAAATCCTCAATGACATGAAATTAAAAAAAAGAAAAAAACAATGGCAAAAACTACATTTAGTATATAAATCCTAAAATGAAATTAAAAATAATAACTGAATATGATCTAACTAATAGTTTAGTTTCTTGACTAATAGTTTAGCATAGTATTTCATTATCAAAACATTTAACTGTAATTAACACATATTTTTATGAATGTAAGAGGATTTTTTTGCTTAAAGTGAAGAATATTTTTAATGTTTGAAAGCATGCTATATATAGTATTCAGTAACGATGTAAATTTCTATCTTATTCTTTTTCCAATTGACAGTTTGTACTTTGGCTCATTTAGAAAACAAAATGTGCCAAGATCTAATAAAAACTGTTGTGCACTATACTCTTAATGGTAAAGTCTGCAGTTCTGTGAAAATTAAATAAAGAAAAAAAATTCAGTTACAAAGTGGTACAATCATAGTAGTTAGAGACTCATATCAGTATCTAGAAATACAGTGTTGAATCTGCTCCTTTAGCAGCTAACAGTTAATGTTAGTTACTCCCTTTTGCACGTTCCATGGTGTAACTATATTGGAATTTGGACACAGATTAATAGCATGCATTATTTCCTTCACATTTCTCTGTGAGTAGTGTGCCATCACTCAATAAAATCAAAACACACACATACAACTCTAAATTTTTTCTTACATCTCATTTACTTTTTAAGGTGCCATATGTCATTTACCATTAATTTCTAAATTTTGTGACTAGGATCCCTAAAAATCACCTTATCTAATCTAGTACATAACCACCTTCCAATATCTTGACATCTGTTTTACAAATATACTCTCAGCATTCAACTTAACAAAGTGCTATGCACATCTGCATTTTTTCCCCCTTAATGTATTAACTTTAAGAGTCCCAATATTTTTTAAAGTAAGAATTTTGATATGTCAAACTTATTTTAAAACGTTTGATTGTCTGCAGTAATTAAAATTAATACACACTGCCTTGCTGCATACATTCTTAATATACAAATTTAACTTTCTATAACAAAAAATTCATATAGCATAATATACAGAAGAGTAAACAATGTATATAGTATTTACCTGCTACTTCTAGAGTATAATTGTAGTTAATTTGACCCAGACTGTTCCAAACAATACATGTATATACTCCATTATCATTTATTGTTGACTGATCTATTTTCAAAGCCCATTTTTGAAAGCGTATCTAAATTTAACAAATATAACAAATTAATAGTACAAAAAATATTAACGATAGTGTTAGAGTGGATAAGCATTTTTCTACAATGTAGTTTTGTTATTTCATGATTAGTCAGTTCAGTAATTACTCAAATCACACATTGCAATACTAACCCGGTCACTCTTATCAAGCAAATCACCATCTTTGTACCATGCAATTACAGGGTAGGGATTTCCGTCGGCAGCACATTTTAATGTCCTGCTAGTTCCAGCTGGAATAGCTATGAATGGCATCATATTTTGAGGTTTCAAGAATTTTGGGGGACGAAGAGGATCTAGAAGAATATTTTTTTATTATAAAGAATAATAATGTAGAATAAGCTAATAAAACTGCAGATGTATAATCTGCCATTAATACTCTATTATCATTTTTATTTTGAATTTGATTATTAAGAGCTTTTTTATTTTTCACTAGTTCAAAGTAAATTTATTACATGCATGTCTATAAGCTGAAACTGAAATTTTCTAATATTTGCATTGTCGTATAAAATGATGATGATCAGCCAGTTAAAAGTTTGATTGGTATTTTTCTTAAATTGATTGGTATTTTTCTTAATGATGATGATCAGCCAGTTAAAAATTTGATTGGTATTTTTCTTAAATTGATATTTTGAAACATAACATATGCATTAAAAGCATTAGATATTTCAAATACTTTTCACTAGATGTGTTGTTTCCTGCTTACCTTTAAAATAATTTATTTAAAGTTTCACTTTACATTAACCATACATCTTAGAAAACTTGATCTCAAAAATTTATCAAAAAATCCTCTCCGATAAATTATATAAACCTCAAAAGTACTTTTCTCACAGTCAACATATGTACTTGCCAAGTAATTCATAAAAGAGACAGTCTAAGCACATGTCAGAAAGAGTACATCAAAACACTTTATTATTTACTTTTATTATATATTTTATATTTATTTAGATTTTATTAGATGAAAAAATCACTTTATAATTGAAATTGTCATAAAAAAAATTTTGCTTGGTAAAAAAACTCTGATTCATTAAATATTAAAAATATAACGAACAAAAAAAAATTTAAATGATTTTATTTGCAGTTCTATACAATGAAACTAATATGCTTATTATTAAGATTTAACATAAAAATTTATTTTATTTTAGATAAATTTTTTAACTGCTACATTGCTAATTATTTTCACTTGTATCAATTTATTAAGAGTTTACAGAATTTCATCTAAAAAACTGAAGAATGCATTCGAATTTCAAATGGATAAACAAAAAATTTCATAGCAAGAAAAGTTATAGAGATAAAAAAAATAATAATTTTTAAACACATGATAACAAGCAAATTTAAAAAATTTCAATAACAAATTAAAAAGGTAAAATATCATTAGATTTTATTCAAAAAAAAAAAAAAAAAAAAATTCAATGAAAATATAATCAAGATAAAATAATATATTAATGAAACTTAAACTGGTGACTTAAATACCTGAAAAAATTATTTTTTTCAAAATAAAATGAAATTATTTTTGCAAAATAGTAATAATTATTTTTGCAAAATAAAATAAACAAGAAATGAAACAAAACAATGCAAAAGATCAATAATCTTTAAACATAACAACTTTCAAAAAAATAAAGCAAAAAAAACTTTTATTTTCTTTTCTAATCAGAAGCAATTTTTCCTTGTATACACCAAACTATTGCAAACTTCAAAGAAATATAAAAGAAATGACAAAATACCATTTGAACAAAAGTTCTTCATTCAAGTATTTAGGGTTATTCCAAGTCAATTTTGTTTAATTAAATCCAAAATATTAGATAATCAAAAATACAAAACCAGATCAATTATTGTATGAGTAGATAAAATGATAAAAATATATACCCACACAACAGTATAAAAAAATTTAAACTAAGCTTAATGGCACAGAATCTTCTTATTAAAAAGTCATTCATACCTTCTATGGATAATACAAAATTATATTCAGCACTGCTTCCATTGTTATAAACAATACAAGTATATTTTCCCTTATCTTCAAACTCCACTTTTTCAATCTTCAATATTTGGTTCTGAAGCAGTAACTTTAAAATAATAATTAAAATTAAAAATGAAGAAAAAGCATTAGACACACAACATATACATGTTTAATGTGATTAATAATAGAAACATAATATTGTTCGCAATTGGATGTAATATTACTAGTGATGTGATTAACAAAATAATGGAAACACCTACATACAAAATTTTCAAAAAAAATCCTTTCCTACTATAGTGTAGGACCACTCAGATTTGGATAGGTATCAAATCATTCATTCAATAATGTTCAGGAATATTGTACCATTCTGAAGGAAGAAAGCATAAAAATCCTAAAAGAAATGCTAGTGAAGGATAATAGTTCCAGATTATAAATTATCTTAAATAGACAATAATAGTTTCACTGTATCAAATTTGGAGAACGGGGCAGATCAAGATAGATATTTCACTTTATCATGTAAATAAAACAAAATTAGACAAATTTTGTCGCATTATCATCTTGGAAAATTTCTTTTCCAGTAAGGGTACAGCGAATGAGTTCAGCATGCTGCTGGTGGGCTGTTTCTGTTATTTGATATACATGCCAAACATGAAACAATCTCATAATTTAAGTTACCACTTCAAGAATTGACTAATGAAAAATTTATTTAGCGTTTGAATTTCAACTGTTACTATTTGAATTTTGATAATTTTGTACACCTTTACTGAAAATCCTGAGTTGCCTACATGCAATTTATATAAAATGAATTAAAAATGAATTGATATTTTTTACAACTCCTAAGTAGTAATAATATAGATTATAGGAAAGTGAAAATAGTTTTATTAAAAACTGACACACATATTTCCATTTTATTATATGGAAACTTCAAATGCAAAGTTATACACATGATAGTATTTGCATTAGATTCAAAATGCAAACAAGATATATTACATTTCATTTCCCATTTTATTACTTCATATTTCATCATATTACGAAAAGCTTTACTTTTTAACAAACTGAAATTTATATAACTAAACAACATAAGATCATATATAGTAAATAATTACCAGTTGAAATTTTTCCTGTTAAGTAAAAAAACTTTAGTTTTATATATTATCTGTTTTCTTTAATTACATTTTATTAATTTAGGTATATTAAATAAAATACTCAAAATATTTTCTTGGTTTAAAATTATTTCAATTTTTAATTTAAAATATTTACATGAAAGGAAAATATATAATTAAAATGTTGTAAAATATTATTAGAAACTTATTTTCCAAAATTGTTATTAAGGCAGTTGAAAAAATATCTTAGTGCTGATTTTTTCTTATAAAAATATTTTTTATTTCTTAAATCTTCCAAGCATTTATTGCTTATTGCAACAACATATAAAGAAAAATTAATCAAGTACATGGCTTATAAAACCAACAGATAAGTAAAACGCATATTGAGCTAACAAATACATACAGCTACATTATATATTTTCATATTAAAAAAATTAGCAACATTACATTTCAATGCTTACAAAAGCAGAATTTTAAATGTCACTTTCATTCATAATAGTTTTTATTACTTTGATAACAATGTATACATATATAGATATACTCATATAATATAATAAATATTTCAAAAGAAGGAATAACATAAACAACATATGAATAAATTTACAGACATTACTGGTGATAAAAAACGTATAAGATATCATGAATTTTATCCTTAAGCTCATCTAACTATACTTGCAAGCAGTGTAGACAGAAGTATTATCATTTTAGAATTAAATGTTTTCTAAAATAGTATACAAAACATAAAGAAATAATCTATGATGATGTATGACAATGTTCTCCAGTGATTTTTCTAAAAAAGGAATTTAAGTATCTGTAGATTAAGGTGGGAAGAAAACTTTGAAGATTATGAATTGTAAATCAGAGCACTAACCATTCAGCTGTCAGCTTTGCAGTTACTTTGATGAGAACCAAATTTTTTTTTTTTTTTTTTTTTAAATAAAACTCTCACATACATTACTGCTCAACAAATACTTGTCATGAAAAGAAAATAACAAATACTAAGAAATAACTATTATGACAAGGCTGTTCAGGATAGTTTAAGTATATACAACACTTTGAAACATATTTTCTTTAGTTCCATATTAGTGTGTGTATGCATATATATATATATATATATATATATATGTGTGTGTGTGTGTGTGTGTGTGTATGTATATATACACACACAAACAACATAAATTTGATAATTATCTAAGCAACTTGTAATTATACAATTCAAGAAATTAATGATAATATGTATTAATATAGAAAACATACTCGAGTATTCTTTTTTAAACTTTGACCATTTTTCAACCATGCTACTGGAATATCAGAAACACTCCTTTCAGGGCAAGTCAACACAACTGTGTGTCTAACTATACTTGATATTGGTATTTCTTCCATTTGATTTTTTGATAAACTTTCAGAAGTGGTTATGTTTGATGTGCCATTGGATTCAAATTTATATGAATCTGTAATGTTAAAAATAGGAATTATACTGTAAATAAAAAATTAAACATTTTAAGTATTACATTATACTTAAAATGTTTAATAATATTTTTTCTAAATTTTAAGTATTACATAAAATTTAGAAAAATATTATTTTTAAAAAAACAAGTTCAAAATACTATTACAATGCTAAACAATGAAAAAGCCTACACCAAAATAACTTTCTGTTCAATAACATAATACACAAAAGTTTATTTATAGAACTTCTTTGAAAATTATTCCAATAATTTATAAACATAACAAATTTTCATATCTTTTACTTTCTATTAATTTTTTATTAAAAAATAAAGTTTGCATAGGGGGATTTTGATTATATTACACAAAATTTAAGAGATAAAAGATATAATTTTAAAAAGATAAATTTAACAATAAAATATGAAGAAACTTACATTTATAAAGAAAGAGAATAACTATCGAAAACATTTTATTTTCTTTGGATACATTTATAAAATTATAAGCAATTATATTATAATTTATAATTACTTTAAAAATATAGAGCATAATGATTATTATTTAAGTTTATACTTAGGCAAACAGAAATATTGTAGAAGTTCAAATTAAGGCCAAACAGAAAGGAGAAATTTGTCATTAACTGGTCTTCCAAATAACTTATTGAATAAATAAGATTCAGAATATACCTTGGAATTGAAATCCCATAGGAAAAAAAAACATTATTTATAAAGCAACTTCCAAAATTTCTTATCACATTTAGTATACTTAAGTACTCAGTTCTTAAGGTTTCAAATGTTACATTTATACACTGCAGTCATTCTGAATACATACAATAGCTAATAATTATAAATAACTAAGAATAAAACAAATTTTAAGATCTTAATACAAATACCTCTAAAACAGTAATTAAAAATCAAAGTTCTCTGTTTAATACGAAAAATGACTTCAAAACAGAAAATTAGATACACATATTTGTCTATGTAGTATTTTTTTTTAAACACATTTTAAAACACTTTAAATTAAATAATTCTTATGTTTGAAGAATTTTCATATAGAAAGTAAATACTATGCAAATCAAAACTAACCTTCCAAATTTAAATTGAACGTATAATTGAAGACATCTTCATCGTTATAAATTACACACGTATATTTCCCTTCATCAGCTTTAGTTACATTCAAGAGTATAAGTGACCAATCTTGAAAATATACCTAAAATATATAATATAAAGAATAAATATGGAATATTGATAAGTTCTCATTCTCCTAATCAAAATCAACAAAAAAAATTATAATGTTTGAATCTACTTAAAATAGTTTATTTTTATATATATTTAGAGAAAATTGCAGATATAAATTAGTTTTATAATTAATGAACTTACCAGTAAGATTTTTAGGATAATTAATTTACTCATTTGTTTTAATCAAGCAGTATAATCACAGTTAATATATAGATATCAGTTAAATGAAGTGCACAAATGAAGGTTAAATTTGCTATACATAAATGGTAAGAAAAATATTAGAAGCTAATTTTATTAAAAATGTTTCCAAATATTAAGTATTTAAAAAAGTATGAGTTATATAAACATAGAAAGGAATCAATTAGCCTTTAAATTTCATTTTACTTGTTATATACATCATTTCAATTCAATAACACTTAGGATTACTTAATAATTTCTTTAAAATTTTTACTAGATGAACCATAAGATAGCATCAAATTTTTTACAAAATTCTAGGAAAATAATTAGAGGTAGCCTTGTTTGAATCTTACAAGCAACAAATATTAATTTTCAAATATTTATAATTCAGGAATTAAAACATAAATACTTAATATTTAAGAAAAAAATGGGTAGAGATCAGTCAATTTGCAAGATATAAAATTCAGAATATGAAAAAATTTGTAATTGAATATAAAAAATATTACAGTATGTATAAGTTTTTACAAAAATGAATGTATCTAATTTAGTACATTTTGGTACATTTAAATTTTTTCTATTCGGTTTTCACGAAAAATAACAAATTTTAATTTTAAATAAACCATTACGTGTTAATAAACATTGTTAAGTGCAAAATACAAAGAATTCTTAAAACAACAAATTTAAAACTTCAATGGATTACACAAAAAAATATTTTATTTTTATACTTATACTATTTTTATATTATTTTTATATTATTATATATATTAATTATATTATTATTTTATTATTATATCTTATACTATATAAAAATTATTATTTTTTATATTTATACTATTTAACTATGGTAACCACATTATTCTCCTCACATAATAAAGATTTTATTTATGATACCCTTCATATATTTCTTGCATTATCTCAATAGGATAAAATCTAAAAATTGACTTTAAAATTTCCATATAATTGTATTTAATTAAAAAGTTTTTATTAAAAATTTAAATTAAAGTTAAAATTTTATCTTTTAAATCAAAGAATTCATTAAAAAATTAATCAATAAAAACCTATTAAAAATTAAACTTTATAATTTGGAAATGAATTTTAAAATTCATTCTGTTGGTTTTTGATACTCTCTGAAAAAAGTTAATAAGAAAATAAATTCACTCTATATGTTATTTCTCTCAATTTCAGTTTTTAATTTTATCATTAGATGAATACAAAATAATATATATTTGCACAATATTAATCATTTAATATATTTTCCACAAATTATATTAGTTATAGGATTCCTGTGAACTTGTTGCGCTGATAAATAATTTGAATATTATTACAAGACACTACATTTATAATGATTAAATGAAGATTTCCAAATTACTGAAAAGAACACAATTTGAATTTTCACTCTAATTCCATCAAAATTTTGATTCATTTAGATATCAATGAATCAAAATGATTGAAAATTCAAATTACATTAAATAGGTTATAATACATCAACCCTCACACGCAAAATAGAGAATGCAATTATATTGTTAAGTGCAAAATATTATTAGTGCACTGAACTAGATTCTTATTATATAATATATAATAAGAGAATTATTTTCTAATAATAAAAATAATCTATAATAAACCTTATTTTATAAAAACATTACAATTATATTAATTAGATCCACAGAACACTACTGAGTGAATAAAAAAAGCAAGAAACATGGTAAAAGTGGAATATTTTTTTTATCATGATTTTAACCTCATAAATAAGAAAAAGCTAAGTTATTCATTATCACTTCTTTAAAATATAACTTAATTAAGTCTGTTATCATTCAAAACAGAACTTCTAGTTTTTAACTCATTGCTTAATACCAATTTTTTTTCTGAAAAACTTGAAATCTTTGAATATTTATAATTGAAAAGTAAAATTTTTTACATCACTAAAATTCAGAAAGTTTTTTGATATAGGAAAAAAAAAGCAGTAAAAATTGAATAAATTCTGGAACAAAATTTGTCTTATGGTTTATCTTATAGAAAGCAGAGGACTTAAAAAATCTAATTAAATAAATGTATAATTGTGTGTAAATAAATAATTGTATGGTAAAACAATATTGAAGCAAGTAAAATTCAATCCTTTGAATTTAAAACTGAAAAGTTCCGGTACAAGCTTCTTACTAATTTTCCAACAGACATAATAAAAATTGTAAGAATTTTTACATTCAATATTATTTTTCAAAAAATTACAAGAAAGTTCTTGTAAAGGTATTCCTGAAAATATATTGTATTTTAGAGCATTTGGGTAGATCAGTGTACCAAACAATTTTTATCTTCCATAAACATTCTTAACTCAAAAACTTTATCCTGGTAATAAAATAAAAAAAAAATTGTTAAGATTGTTTTAATACTAACTATAAGTCATTTTCTGACTAATTTTTCATTAAAGTTACATTGATGTTTTTCTAAGACAATATAAAATTTTGATCAAATACTTAATATAAACTCAAGTCATTTTGTTTAGGAACTTTACATCATTTTAAATGAGATAGTGAAAATGGTTTTCTTAATTACTTTGCAATTTGTTTAAAAAAATGATTAAGTTTGTGATAGTGTTTATCTGTTAGGAATATGATAAAATATTTAATAAAATGAATATACTAACTTATCTGTAGTGAATAAAAATTGATAAGCTCTATAATAAAAGACACAAAAGTTATAGATTTAGTATTCAACATAATACTTTTTTAAAACTCATAAAAATAGACATATATTTCATATTATACTGAAATGTGCAGTGTGAAACTCCCCCATTTTTCTTCTGTGCAGCTTTGAGCTTTATTTAATCTGCACATATGCAGCAAGACTTAAAAAAAATTTTTTGTTTTTGTAGCAAATTTTTTGTTTGTAATTTGAAATTGTAACATTTCTATATCTTTCTTTGCAACTTATTATTTCAAATATGTAATCTCAGTTTTGATTATAAATACTTTCATAATTTATTTGAGCTCATATTAATTTGAAAATTAACACAGAAGTCACTATCTGTATACTTTGAAGTCAGAATTAAATAATTTAATATTAAGACACCACCAAACATTTATATCATCGATTGACATTCAACAGAAATAAATTTTTCAATAACTTTTTAAACATTTCAAATTTAGCACATTATAATTTTCACTGATTTTGAAAATGTTTCAAAATCAAGTTTACCAATTTAATGTTTAATTAAAAATCATACAATGGATAGCAAAATTACTTAATACTTTTTATAATATTGCATTCTACTTCATACAAAATTTAACCAATCACAATAAGTAACTTTCACAATATCTTTTACTCTAATAACTTTATTAGCAATAATTAAAAGGAAACTTTCCATTATAGAAATTTTTTTAATTATAAATCATTGTTTCAAGAAGACCTAACCATCAAACTCTACCTTATACAACTTACATGGTCATTTTCAGTTACATTTTCATCATCCTTGTACCAATGTACATTTGAAAAAGGATAATCGTCTGAAGGGCATTGCAAATCAACAGTTGACCCAACAGAACTTGAGACTTCTCTTTCGGTAAGATTGTCATGATAGAAAGGATCACTCTGAATAGAAGCAGCTTTTGATTCTAGTGATGATATGGAAGCATTAAAGATGAGTGCAGTAATGTTAAACGTACCTAAAATAAAAATAAATTTATGATTTAAATATTCACTTCAAACATCATTACACTTAGAACTGACATGACAACAAATTTGAAAAAGTATTTATTTTAATATTTTTAAAAAGCTATTTTTATCAAAAAATAATTCAAAGTAACTCATTTTTTATACAACAAAAACCTATTTTTTTTAATAAAATCCAATCATTTTATAATTCGATCTCAATTTAAAAAAAAAATAGTAAAATTTAAAATTCATTAAACTAAGTAAGCAAAAACTAAGTTTTATTTAATCAATATTAGAATAAAAGTTAACATTTCTATTTAAAACTCTTTATTTTATAATATTTAAGAAAAAAAAATTTAAATATATTCCAAATATTTTGAAAAATTGTTTCACACTATTTCCAAATACTTATTTTTCTATTTTTATTTTATAACACAAAAATAAAATGTAGCAATAATAAAAAAAAATACATACTAGAGGAAAAAATTTTTTACAACAATTAATAATCATCTTTTTCTTTTCAAATTTTAAAATTCACATAATGTAGTTTGATTTCTTAAATATGATGGTAAATAACTAGTGAAATTAAGTTTTCATGAAAATGTAATTAAAAATTACTTTGTTACAAATTGGTTTAACCTTTTAACTGTGACATAAATTTCAGAAAAATGGAAAAATTTTTTGACTGTTTAATTTTATTCTTTACATTATTTTCTAAGAGTTAGAAAAGGCTTTTTTATCACAAAAATAAAGTTTTAAACACAATAACTACTACATTTACAACTTTTACATACACATAAAATATTGATTACACATACATGTTATTCATATTGAGCAAATTAAGCGAAATTTTGAAGCTAAATATAACTAGTATAACATAAAAAACACAACAATATGATTTTCAATACATAAATTTTACAAATCTTTTACAGAATGGTATATCCCAAAACAAGGTACTGCTCAAAAGCCTATATATTGCAGTTTTTACTATTAACTCTTGTCTCATGCCTTATTCTCTGCCTTTGTTCATCAGTTTTACGACAGCATATGAAACACTGCCTGTTTGGAGTAGATTTTTTTCCCCATTGATTGCATGTGTTATGGAAAGTGTCAACCTATGAAGCGCAGTAAGCTTACACTAGTACGCCCTGGCCTGGGTAGTCGAACATTTGGTTTATTTAGTCCAACAATTGATTTTCTGAAGTTCATATTTTTCGCTCCTGCTGAAGTATGCAAAATAAAGAAGTTATTTATATAACACCTGGTGTTGGATATGGAAAAATATTTTCTATTAATATTTTTTACCTTCTTTTCTAGAAACCACTAAGTCTGTAAGATGTTGATCGACTTTAACATCACCTCTCTAGTATTGTTGTAGTCATGGACTACCTTCAGAACCAAAGTTGGAATTGGTAAAAAACTAAGACCACTTGTGTCATTTATTAGGAAAATAAGGTATTAAATATCCTTAAAAACAAACGAATTCAGCTCGGACTTCACAAAATAGATACGTTAATTTTTCTTCAGCCTGAACTCAGTTCAGGAATCACAAATTCTGCACGCACTAATTGCCCGAACTGATTTCTAATATCAATCAGATATATTATAATTCTAATTTCAAAGCATTTTCTAATATCAATCAGATTTGTTCTGTTTATTCCTCTTAAGAACATTTTTCATACATGTGTTTTGCTCAAAATTCAAAAACTGCACATTTTATAAAATTTTAAATCACACAATAATATATAAAATCTAAACAATTATTACTGGAAAATGAAAGAATTTTTTTTGAGGGCGGGGGGTTGCCTTCTCTTTAAAACAATTATATATTGCTATCACGTCAAGCTAGCATATCAAATATGCTCGGTGATATTATGGAAAATATAATAATAAACTAACAAAAATATACAAGAAAAAGATAATGAATAAACAAAAGGAAATTTGTAAAAAAAAAAACAGATTACAATGTCGAAAATATAAATTTAATATACATAAGAAAATTATACAAGAAATAAACAAAATAAAAAATATAAATAAAAAGAAATTGGAAAAAGAACTTTTTATGATGTTTGGACGCAGGTGACAATGAAACTCAACAGCAAATGAAGAACAAAAATTTCGAGTTGAAAGTAAATCGCAAACTTAAAATGAAAAACTGAATCAAGCAACAAAAAAATCTGAAAAACAGCAAAAACTCAATTTTGCAATACTACAATCAAAACAAAGGTTACTAGATTTAGCAAGAAATCACTTAATTACATCAAACTTATACCTTTAAACTACTGAAATTTATGAACTGTAACTCATAACTTTTCATTTTATTTCTGTTGTCCATTTAAATCATATTTTAAGCTCATAAAAATGTTACCCATTCAAAGAAATGGCCAATACTGTAAATAATGCCTTTAAAAAGCAGTGAATGATACTATCATAGTTAAATAAAGACCAAAGTGGTGAACAGCCTGTGTGTATATATATTAATATACAATATATATTAATGTGTATAGGATTTACTGGTGTACATAAAAATTTGAAGCAAAGAATAACAGATACATATATATAGTATCAAATTTGTATTTGATAATGATGTAAAATTTAAAAACAGTTGACAGTACTTGTGGTTTTAGTTATTATAAACAAGTATGTAAAAACAATTTAAATTTTACAGGTTGAATTTCTTTTGCAATTTTGAAGCAACTCAAATTTTTAAAGTTATTCAAATTGGATAAAATGCCTAAATAACATGTAAAAGGCAGCAGTAAATTGTTAGACATCTGTCATAACCCAGTAATACAGATAACACAAAAAAAATTTAACAGGCAAAAGGCAATTGACATTAAATATAATGTTAACACAAATATGTGTTTTTTTCTTTAAAAAAAAAAAATGAAATGACAAGATTGTGTCATGATTTGTTGTCACTATCATGGCTATTAAAGTTCTTTAACTTTTTTTAAATAATTTAATAAAATTACAAATAACTTATTTAGAAAGAATGTAAAAAATTAGGTATTCCATTTAAATTTCCTAAGACAGATTTTGAAAAAATTTCAAATAAATGAAGCACATTTTAATAGATGTTATTGCAGAATAGTAAAGCATATTAGTAGCATATTTAAAAATCTCCTTAATTTTATATTTATGTACATTATATAATTTCTGTTGATATATTTAAAGATTTATATAATTGTGAGATAATCACTTGTATAACTATTTTTATAATTTGAAATATATACCATATACTTTATGTGTATATGGTATATCTTATGTATATGGTATTTCTTAGTAATTTTCATGATTTTTTTGTGGTGTATCTTGTGGGGGGGGAAAAATTTTATAAAAAGGAAATTGCACTTGCAAAGTCAGAAGCTTTATTAATTGAAATAAATGTTTTAAATTTTGCACAAACAGTTTCAATTTAAACTAACTTTTGTCTCATAGATTTTTCAAAATTTATTCAACATATTTTACTTATTGATGGTATAACACAAGAACATGGAGGGTGAATACGTAAAAATTCACTATCTCATAAAATTAAAGTATTTCATGGCAAATGCATACTTACTATCATTTATAACACCCAGAGTCATAGAAAAATATGAAAAACTAATCAATAAAGAAAAAATAATAGATTCAGATGCTTTCATGATTCAATAAAAACACAGCTAATCTGTAAGAGAAAAAAAATCATCATTTTTAATAAAACGACAATTTGAAATTTATATATAAAATTATACTTCCAAATTTATTGTAAGACGATAAACTAATATTCATTTGTTTCATATATAAATACAAAAACATGTAGCTAGATTTAAAATATCAATATTATATTTTGGTGATGAGATTACTCATAGGATGTCCTAAACAATGATTTTTATCTGACAGTATAAGGTCAAATTTAACAGGAATAAATTTCAAAGATTTTATCAATGGAATGCATGAAATATCCTTTTATTAAAATCTTTAAATTCACAGAAAAAATTATTAAAGCAATTTAACTATGATAACATTTTAAATGATGTTTATGTAATCTAATAACATTAGTAATTAGATGATTACATTTATATAAAAGGAGAAAGGCAATCCTTTCTTATATTTTCTATTAAGAACTTACAATGTTTCAGTTACAGGTGGGTATGGCAAAAGAAATCATTCGAGTCCATACAGAATCAAACTGGCAAATGCAGACACAAAAGGTCTTGCAGTATCTTGTTTAGAACAAAACCTTCTTGCGAATGAACTCAGTTTTACATTTAGATTTGATACTAGTGTCAACATCGGCTGGCATCTTGCTATATCTCTTACTGTCTAACTTGTTTTGTCAAAGGAAATTCCCCTTTTCATCACAAGTATTGATCAGGTCCAGAACTTTGTCTTTGCTTTCTTATATAAGCAGATTAGCAGAGGCCTGAACATATTTGTGTCAGCTCAAACAGCACTGAGCAACTGATCTTGTATGTCAAGTTTATGTGAAGCATAACGCGATTAATAGCACAAACACTTAATTCTTAGCTAATTCTCAATTTGATAAATCATGTGTTTTTCTTTCACAAGTTCTCACAGGTGGGTTTTATTAATACCAATAGGCCAGTGAAAGCTGCTACTTCTTGAATATCATAACTTTTGTTTTTTAACTTTCAGTACTAAGCTTTCAAATTTCATATGATACAACAGTAGTTCCTAAAGCTGAACATAAGGCTTGATGGTATTCTGTAGCTGACTTTTTGTAACAGAACTGGAATAAATGATGGCTCTAATCTAGTAATATAATAATAGATATCTCGTACTCAGTGATAATGATGTTCTTACAGATTTTACAATAATATCTCAAAACAAGGAATCTTTTAATTACTAAAAGTCATTTAACATAATGTAAACGAACATGCTAACGTAATCCACTTACGCAGAAGATGCTGGATTTCCTGACTTTTCAAATTCTGGAAATGTTTATAGGAAACGGATATGATTACAATTTCTTCCATAAAACATTCCAGACATGCTCCATAGAATCTCAAGGCTGGAGCTCTAATTGACCAATCCATCCTGTGAATATTTTTATTTGATCAAAAAATCCTCAACATAAGGTGGTTAACTGTGTAGTGTATTAAGATGAAATAAGAGCCAACTACACCTCTGAAAAGTACAAGATTACAAGAATCCTCTTCATATTAAATATCAATCACAGATCTACTTTCAATGATATACAGGAATTTCATGTCTAGATCAGAAATGATCATTTTGAACGTCTTGAATTGATGACTTTTTGAAGATCAAAAAACAGGTCCTAGATTTTTTTTTTTTTCTTTCTAAAAGTAGGCTAAGAACAAACTATTTCGTGAAACTAAGATTCATCACTGAAGATAAGAGTCAGCCATTGATTTGAGCTCAAAACTATATTGTCTCTGCCTAATGGTTAACAGATTCTTCTAATAGCAGAAATGAACGAGATGTAAATGTCTCCTCGTAGTGATATACTGCAAAAAATCTTCTTGAAGCAGTAACCTTATAATTTGGTTTTCTAAAATTAAAAAATGTCACATGGGAGTTGGGAAGCTATAATACTTTGCTGCTTTGAAGTTGTGCTTTTTAAGAACAAATAACAATATTTAGTCACTGTTGTTCTGGGTAAGTATGCTGAATTCTCTAGATGGTTCTAATTTTGATTCCAATTTTTCTTTATTTTTAACTTTAATTATTTTCTTGAAATTGTTTTCCTAAATTGATTACAAAGTTGGGAGTGCAACTTAAACTGCTACAAATCTGAATTGCTTCTAGTTAACCCATAATGTTACAACTCACTCATTTTCATTATTAATGTATAATTGTGTTCAAATATTTAGTATTTAAACTTAATTAAATAATTGCTGACCACAAAAACAGAAAATATATTAAATTAAACACTGAAATAGATTAAGGGGTGATTATACAGTATTACAATTAAAAAAAAAAGAAAAAAGAAAAAAAACTAAAAGTGGCCAAATATTAGATATTATAAACTGATACTGATACTTCAGTTTCAAAGGATATTACTGATAATTACATTATGAAGCAATTTCTATAGAAACTTAAAAAAAGTTTCTGAATAAAAACACAGAATTTTAATGCTAATCCATAAAAATTATAAAATACATATAAGAAAACCAATATAATATTAAATTTCATGGATTAATTACATATATATATATATTATATAATTTACCATTAAACAAATATATTTTTACTTAAAACACTTACCAAAACTAAAACAAATCTACTTCAAAACTTTTCATTCCTATATGCGATTATTTCCTAATAATATAAAAGTATTTCAATTCATAAATATTGATAAATAAAAATAACACACAAATAAATTTAATTCTAAAGATGAAATATTATTCTAAATGTAATTTTTTTGTTGAATTTTAATCCATAGCATTAAATATTGTTAGCATGTTAACAAAGTTATAAAAATAAATTAATATTTTTCAGTCTTTCTATATGGGTTAGATTTTATTGTAATTTAGTTTAATGTTTTATATAAAGAAATATGGAAGATTTTACTTAATGTTAATAAATAAAAAAATAGCAAAATATTGAATATAATAAATACATAATTGTGATTACCTATTTCTTTAAAAAAGTTATTAACTTCATTATCAACAAAGAATATTTAATTACAGAAAAACTTAGCATGCCAATTTTTAACTATTTATCTCAATTAAAAATAGTTCACAAAAATAACCTTGATGATAAAATCATTTTTAAAAATAAACTTTAATAATCATATTACTTTTGTTATTGAGGCTAATTATGTCAAAAAAATATGAATTAATAAAGCAAGCAAAAATTTCTTTAAAATAATAAATATTTAACTTACATACAACAAAATAATGAAAATGCAATAAAAAAAATATTGTAATTTAAATAAGCATATTTCGTTAATAATATTAAAAAAACAAATAACTGATAATATATATATATTTAAATTTTAATATTTTAAAATCAATATATACATTAACAAATTTAAATTACATATAATTTATGAATATAAAAAGAAATTTATAAAATAAATTTGAAGGTTAATAAAAACAAAAATAATTAAATTTTTTGTCTTAATGAATTAATCAAATATATATTGCAGCCGATCTCTAGGAAATGTGAAGAATTATATTTGCTTATAATATGAAAGAAAATAAGCAAATATAAGAATTTGCTATTTAAAGTCAATCAAAAAAACTATAGAAACAAATTAGCTTTAGTTTGAAACAAATCTGCCCAAGTAAAAATTTTAAAAAGTATATCTTATTTATATTAATTTTATTTACTTATTTAACTTATAAAATATAAAATTACTTAACTAAAATAATCTTAAGTGCATAATAATTACATAAACATTGATAAAAGTATTAGACTTGTTATTATACTAATACTTAAGATATTTTATAAATGTATATTTATTATGTAAAAAAATAATAAATTTATATACTTTTCATTAACATCGTGAAAAAATTCTAAATTAAAAAATATTCTCACAGAGACAATTATTATTTAACTGAAACAATGTTAAAAATGGATAGTCCAAATAACTTCAGAAGAAACAAAAGTATTAGAGGCGCTATTTCAGAATTTCTTCATTAATAATATTTTATAATTAACATAATTTATCTTTTACGGCGGGAAAAAAAACAGATTTTTAATAATTAAAATAAAATACTTCACTTAAAATATCTTTTTCACAAGCTTCAACTATAATGTATACAATTCTTTTCATGTTTAAATAACAAATTAAGTTAAATACATTATATATAAAAACATATTTTAAATAATTTAGATATTATTAAATTTATAAAAAATTCTTTTTAACACACATTTCACCAAAAAATTTAAACTGTTTCTAATTTCTATCGACAGTTTAATAATAGCAAAATCAACAGACCTAAAACGAAACGCCATGTGTCTTACTGAAAAATCAAAACGTCAGAATCGGAACAGGAGAAAAATCAGAGGTTAAACAAAAATCGCGCTGAAATAGAGAAGGTTGACTCACAGAACCAAAACAACCCACGCTAATTCGTCCTTGAAATTTCGGCAAAAGTTGAGGCGTGAGTGTGGATTTTAGGAAAATTCGGTTTCCAAATGCGAAGGAATTAAAGTTAATATAAAACTACAAAGTAACACTTACCGCTGAAAAGCAAGACACGCCATTTTTTCAGACAAAGCGCCTTTCGATGTACAGTTACCACGTGCTTGTAATAGGTTTACTCGAAGATTGACAGGGACGAAGGGGAAAAATCGCGGATGAAGAGCAGGCAGAGAACTATCCGTCCAATCTAAAAACAGAACGGAAAGAGTCGCCAAAGCGCAGCCAAAAGGCACTTTTCTGAGAACAAGAACCCAATTTATTCTCCGTATAATGATGCCGCTCCCTGGAAGCAAGCCTGCATAGTAAAATGACATCATTGACAACGAACTGGAAAATTGATATGAGGGAAAGATCGGAAAAACATAATCATTTATTTCTTTTCTTTTTTTCTGCTTTAAGATGTGCCTCTCATAATGCACAGATCTCACCATAGATTAGATGGCAGATGTTTTATTTTTGCGAATATCTACTGAAATGAAAGAAAATTACTCTCTCCGAATTTCTGACTGCTAGGGGGAAAATATTTGTTAATCTACAATCAAAGCAGATTAATGATAGATATTTCAAAATATATACAAAATATATAATAAATATATACACCCAATACTATATAACCTTGGAAAATTCGAGAAAATCAAACAATGCACATCAACGTAAAATGAGTGAATAATTTGGAATTTTTGCGAACTCGAAATTAATATGTCTGGTGAGAAGTCATTGGCATTTCTAATCATAATACTGATTTACGAATGCAATTATTTGATTTTAGCTCACTGTAACCAAACTTTTGTCTTCAGAGTGGAAGATCTCGTGTTCGATCTCAGATATTATTAAGAATGGAAGATATGGCATTTCTACTTTTTGCATGTACATTTGTCAGAGGAGTGTGCTTGGAAGTTTTCCAGGTTTTCACTCCAGTGACCAATGAATGCCGATTGCAATCTATAATCATTACTCCTGGAAAATATTGCATAATAAATGTAATAAAAGTAGACTCAAATAGTTGTTAGGCTAACCGTTATGAGATATCAAATTATTTTATTTGCACCGCTGTAACTGTAAATTTCCGTATTTCCTTAAAATTAAGTGAAGCAATTATCGCTACTCTCATAAAATTATGAAAAAGGGCAACAATTCAATAAAAATATGCTATTGTATAATCTATACACACGTTAATATAAATATTATTACTTCAGGAACGAACAATTCAGAGCTAGTTACAGGGAAGCATGCTGGTGCACACAACTTCAGGTACAATCAACTTTTTATCTTTTACAAAGATTTATTTCAGAAAATCATTACAAAATTTCAATTCTTTTGTATTAAAACACTTCTTTATTAGAAACTCAAACTTTTCCTCTCTAGAATTTAGATATCGGAAATAAATAAGGGAAGGGTTTATTATACTCTTCCTCTAGTATGCGATAAATTCGCTGTTCTGAAATAATAAAATTTTACCTGCTTACATAGATAAATAAAAAATATTTGAAATTAAAAACAAAAAATTGATAAAATTTGAATTCTGGCAGCAGTATTTGTCACTAATATTTTTCGCTATTTTTGTATACGATGGATTATTCGATCGGGATCGAATGAAATCAGAAGACAAAAACCCAAGGAAAATTCAAAATTTGGAAAGAAAAAATACATTTTTGTGAAAAGATAATCCTATTTAAAATATATAAATATTGACTAATAGGGATAAAAAGAAGCGTTTGTATTTGATGTATCTGACCTTCTCAATAAATAAATCAAAAAAAATATATAAATTTAAAAAAAATTGAAAATTTTTTAAATAAACAAATAATTAAAATCAAATTATTTAAAAAGAGTAAAATGGATTTTCATTTTTTACAATTTAAAAGCACAGCTTAATTGCTTAAATCTATTTTAATAATATGAAACAGGATGTGAGTTCCGTTACTATGTATTTTCTAACATATCTCCTGTTTATATACACACATTATACGAGTCATTAATTTGTACACAATTCAATTTAATGGTCATCCTTCGGCATCCGAATGAATTATAAGCAATTTCGATACAATTCAAAATGATTTGCCACTGTAATTAAAATGAATTGTTATTATTTATGAACATATAAGTTGATTTATAAATGTGTGAAAACATAAATCTTTTCTATGCAAATGTTTCATATTATTACAATGACATTTAAGAAAAATTTATGATCTCCATTTCTTCTTAAGTATCGATTCCTCAATTCACAGATGTGAAAACTTCAGTATCGCTGTTACAGAACTTAAGAAATAAATAAGAAATTTTAAGCACTCTAAGCACAACTCAAACATTTCGAACAAGAGCCACGTGTAAGGCCGTCGGTCAATTTTGATCAACACGGTCAAATTACCATAACACTTCGCTTCCTGATTATGATCGAGAGGATGTTCAAAAGTGCCGGCTCACCACACTCCAGACAAAACAAAACTCAATTTCGCTGTTTTTTAAGGAAATTATTTATATCCTGTCCATTAAAATTTTAAAGGTTTCTGCTTTTTCAAAAGAAAGAAATTTACTTGCGTATAATATAACGCAAACGATAATAAATAATTATAAAATAACGCAAACGATAATAAATGACTACAAAATAATTATTTATAATCGATTGCATTATTTATAATTATTTATTGCAAACGATAATAAATAATGTAAATAACACAAATAGAGAAGTTTTGAATACTTACAAAAATATATATAATGATCATTTCTTTAAATCTTCCATTTTTATCCCAGTAACTGTTATGTGTGTCATTTAATTTTCTTACTCTCAGAAATAAAACAGAAACAATTAAACGTAATAAGTAAGAATTCTAAATTATCACTGCTAAAATTCCAAAAACGAGCAAAGATAATTGAGAATATCCATTTCTTCTATAATTGACATAAATTCTAATTAACTTGAAAATAAACATCTAAATAGATGGTTTAATGATGGATGCACAGGGTTCAGAAAAAGAAAAGAAAAAACACATCTCATCTTTTTTTTTTTTCATATTATAAATCAACAAATTAATTACCTTGTTTATGTTAAATTATTCTGCATGTGCCAAAACGCTAAAGAAAATAAAAACGAAAAAGTCAGCTGTAAACCTCAGAGGAGTAAAAACTGCTCTCGAGATAGATGGTTTCAACCACAAACGTAGTAGGAAAAAAAATGTATTCTATTTTTAAGCATTTTCATGAGAGAAATAATTATTGACAAATGAAGGAAACGCGTTGCCCTCAACTCTTGTGTGGCCAGGCTAATATGCTCTTTTTTTATTTCTTGATTTTGAAGATAAATATTATGACTCATTTTTATGGAAACCCAACTTAAAAGCGTAAGGGAATATTGAAGCATTGTTTCTCAATGTTCTATGAACGCTCAATAAGTGCTTGTAAAATTTGTTAATGTAGTCTTTCTCGAATAATCAATTTTTTTTATCAAATATAAATGAAAAAAATCTTTATTGTTTACCTGCCGAATTTTCATGGTAGGTTGAACTGAAAACGTTACATGGTTGGTGTTGTTGCATCAGCATGCTTCCCTGTACCTAAGTTGGGCTGTATCAGTTAGGTGAAACCGGGTTGGGAATAGGTCTAAGCAGATCTTTTAATACCTGACCTTTCATCTCTAGAAGTATCATTTTACTTGGAGAACATTGCGACCACAACATGTTTGATTCGTACCAACCGGCTTTAGTGAACACGATGGATTTTCGGTTAAGCTGGGTTCGAACTCAATTCATGAGAATGACGCCCTAACTAACCAGGCTACCTGGTTAGTTAGGGCGTCATTCTCATGAATACAGGTCCTGTTACATGTATATGGCTTTCACTCGCAAAACTTTATGTAATAGACATCACAACAGATGAAAGAATGGTAAGGGATTTTAATATCCATCGCGTAAATTGGTTTTCGGAAGGTAATGAGTTCGAATCCCGTCCCAATCAAAGATCCCTCGTGTTCTCCAATAGTGGTTGGAGCACATTAAATATGGTCCTGGCCACAATGTTCTCCATATGAAAGGATAACTCTGGGGATGGGAGGCAAAGTCTTGGGGTTCAGGCCAAGTCAAATCCTAGCTTCTAAATCAAGAAGATTCATTTCGAATAATAATTGCACACCTTATACTGTGAAGTGAATGCATCTCACAGCATAAGGTGAAATCATATCTGCCCCTAGTAGTGCTGAAAATTGGAAATCATAGTCGGGCATTATACAACAACATTATATTTTAAAATCCAATTTTTTAGACTTTGTAGAAGTCAACTATCAGAATCAGTTAATAAAAATGCAAATGTTGCTGATTAATATATATTATCAGCACGACTAAAAAGAAGAATAATCAACTACGTTTCTGTAACGCAAAATTGCAGAATATTAGAGTCAAGGATTCGTGACCCTCTGTTCTACATGGGGGTATGGATAGTGACCATTTCAGTCATTACCCCATTGTTTTCATGAAGACACATTTACGGAAGCTTAATTTTAATACTTTTTATGCTTCATTATCATTTTATTGAGCAGCTCGTCAGCTAACGGCAGATACCAAAGGCTCGTGCAGGATAAAAAAAATGTTTAACTAATGTCCACTACCACACCTAAAACTATCATTTCCTCCTGACGAGTTTATTTTATCCGAAGGGATGCTGCTGTCCATTATGAGAAACAAAGATAAGTTGATCAACACATCAAAACGATAATGGTGGTTGATCATCATGAAAAAAACATCAAAAAATGTCAGAAAACCGAAAGTTCCATTGAATTTCCCAAGTATTCATAAATCAGATGTTCTGTTTTATTCATATGTCACAGTGATGTTGATTTCGTGGCCATCCTTCGAAAACGGTTTACGCTTACAATTGCAATTTAACAGATAAAATATATTTCCTTTTCATTTATAATGGCAGATTCATCAACTAATAATTAATTATCTGTAATGGAAAGCCAATCATCGAAACGTTTTTATATAAAAAATGTCGAGCGCAACGATTTTTTTTTTTTTTTTTTTTTTTTTTTTTTTTTGTGGAATACTTCATAGGTACTATACAGTAAAACTCCTATTATCTGAAGGCCGTGTATCCGAATCGCTTTCAGAATTTCAAAAAAATAAAATAGACTGAAGAAGAGAAAAAAGGAAAAACCTCAAGAAAAGGAAGGGTAAGAGTAGGGAAAAGCTGAGAATAAGAGACGTGTCAATTTAAAAATTCAAAAACATTTTTTTATTCCTGGATGTTTAGAAGTTCGTGCTGAAGATACAGTGAATGGATTAAACAGTAAATTGCAAATAATGGTAAGCTTATCTAAAGTGTGGATGAAGAAGTTGACCTTAATGTCCAAGTTGAAACAGACACGAGACCATCAGCTAGAAAAGCCTTTGAATGCTTTAAAACTGCTTTGAAGTAAATTGAGTGTTAGCACGAGTGTGACAACATGTAAATTTTCACTGTCAAGCAGATGATCGAAAACGGATGAAGGCAGTGAAATAGTTTATTGTGACCGAAATATTCAGCAAGCAATGAATTTCGTTTGCAGTACTGTACCACTTAGCCTTTCTAGTGGTTATGACTTTCGGGTCTCACCAAGTGGCCTCGGGTTCGAATCCCAAATAAGGCTTGGATGTATAACTGGAAGAAGTCTCTGACTTTCTGCCTGTAATAGATCCTCGTTTCGATTAAAAAAAAAAAAAAAGTAGCAGCGCATCCTCCTTTTCTAATCTGGAGTCTTCGTCAATAAATTTTCCCTACTTCTGCTCATTTGTCCTTTCTTATGCACACCAGATAGGGACACATACACAAAAAGAAACTATACATACACGCTGTATTAATGTACAGCATTAAGTGCCTTAAAAATGTTGCTTATCTTTTAATTGGTTAAAATGTACATTTTAAACACACAAAAATTAATTAAAATAGATGCTATTGTAGAACAAAATCCAATTATCCGAATTTTTTACATGACATGTGTATGAAAATAATGTCATTAATATGAAAATTAATATGAATAACTGAAAACACAATTATGAATATGTTGTCACCATTAATTATTTATAATAACATAACATTTAAACATACATATATTTAAATGTTGTCATTGCAAATCGAATTTTAAACCTGTTTTCCAATAAAGTACCGCCAACTTCATATGAAATTAGACAGCTTTGATTAATTGAAAGTAGACTAGCAAGGTTTGGCTTGGCTTGTTTGTAGCTCAACTGTCATTTTTTGTACACGAAAGCTAATTAGACCGGGACCTACGGTTTAAAGTGGATTCCGAACCACTACAAACATCCATGCCCAAGGTGGGATTCGAACCTACGAACTGTTGAACCAAAGGCAAGAGCGCTAACTATTCAGCTGCGAACTCAGCTTAATAGACTGGCAAATAGCAACAGGAATGTTTACTCTCCACCTTTTATATATAGTTCGGCAGTCCATGGAATTGATCCCTACATCGGGTTTGAGTGTTTGTAACGGTTCGGAATTCACTTTAAACCGTGGGCTCCAGTCTAGTACGCCCTCGTATGCGTAAAAAAAGTGTCTACAAGAAGACAAGTTAAAACACACGAAAGAAGAAAATATTTGTATACAATCCGACAAAATTGCTTTTTTTCCTTCTTTTGGTTACCAGTAAAATATTTCCTGGATGTTCTAAAACTACATTATTATAACTTAAAACATAAGTTACTAAAACTTTATCCTGTGTCCTTCATTTTGGATTATTTGATAATTGCTATATCAGGATAATAAAAACATAAAAACATATGTAACTCTGGATTATATATATATATATATATATATATATATATATATATATATATATATATATATATATATATATATATATATATTCAAAATGACTGGAAAGGCTTAATTTATGACTCGGATATAAAGAAAAACTAGGTTTATTCGGAAAAGAAATATAATAAATGTAAAATGGGCAATTTATTATCATAATGTTACAATAAAGATATCAATAATTTAGTGAGTATTAAAAAATGTGAGGAAAATTTTACTTATAATAGGCAAAATTTACTTCAGAAAAACATTCTCTTATTTTATTTATTTATTTTTATCAAAATATCTTAAAATTTTTCTTAAGATTATTTCTTGCTTTTGGGGCTTGGGATGATGCGCCAATACTATGGAAATAGTAGACAAAGTCTTAAGGAACTTCGTTTCGGTCAAGCAGATCTGATTCAGCTGCTTTCGAATATGTCAGAATTTCGAATATCCCAGAATTTAGAATTATTACAACGGCATCATTATTGATACTGCGATGAGAGTTCTCCTTAATCATAGTTTCTTTATTTATCTGAAAATTGGATTGTCATGAGTTTATTAACAAGCTTTAATTATCTAAGAAAAATTTGATCTTTGGTATTTACTATCATTATTATATCCATATTATCAGATCTCATGTATCACTATATAAAACTAATCACGGCTTATTTTAAGCAAAAATAATAATGAAACTGAAACACACAAAAATGGAATTATTCAACAGTTAAGTTACAATTCTTATACAACAAGTGGAAAAAGTGTAAAAAAAAAAAAATAATAACTTCAATATTTCCAAAGAACAGATTGCTTCGTTTATAAGTCTTCAACCTACCCTTTTTCTCTGCCCATTTATTTTTTATTCCTTCCTCAAGCTAAAATAGAGCTTTTTTCCCGCTCAAATTCCCAAGGCTGTCCGCAAAATTCCTGGAAACCCTACAAGTAAGCAATGGACACCCCTACCATATACACTACACTCTTGTGGGAATTCCGTCACCTCCCCCGCTTCAACCCCACTGTGTTAACCCAGTTGAGGAGAGTCCGGGCATCCCCCTGCAAAAACAGCAGTATTTCATCCATATCACGAGACCTTGAAAGCAAACAGACCCCACTGATATATCTCTGAAGGTCAATGAGGTCATGAAGGGTGTCTAATGAGAAATCAGTGGAAAGAAATCAGCGTTTTTGTTAAAGGTTACAGTTTCAGTACACATTAGATGCTTAAACTGAAGAGTACAGTTTTGTGGAATGGTTTTTTCCTTCATTTAATCAAGCATATCAGCTATGAAAATGTATAGACATATTAATTAAAATGTTACTCTCAAGCAAGCATAAAAAAAATGAAATACCTCCAAATTATCGAATGAAATATCGTATATGTTTCTGAATTTTAAGGTAAAGGATTTTTATTTTTACAAAGATGTACACTTTAAAATTCAATTCACCTATGACGTCATTAGAGTTTTCATAAATCATCATGGTACTAATTAATGTTGTTAATTTCTTGTGGGGATAACAGCTAGATCTCGATTATCAGTTATATTCTATTGACACAAACATATATGAACATATTTCGATAATTATTAAGTACTTTGATTAATAAAACTATGTACATATGATTTTCTTAAGAACTAAAAATTATAAAAGGGTTTAAGTGAAAATAGTGGCTTTAAAATATAGCCTATACATAAAACCAAGACTGCGCAAGAGGCACAAAACTACGATAGTTAGACCAAGCAAAAAGACGATATCAGTTTATTACTTTGAAGGCATAATTTTTAATAAAATTATTCCATGGAATCTCCATTTAAAAGGAAGTTCATAAATTTTCTTAAATAAAGCAAGCAATGTTATTACATACTAGAATAATAAAAATGCATTTGGACTCATAAAAAAATTACAAATAACATTGAAATATTCTTAAGCACTGGTTCTTGCGACTAGGCATGATTACTCTCGGGAGAATAATGCCATATATTAATGCGCCCAAGATAGAAATAACCTCTCCACCCTTATGATGAATCATCCATTAAATATTTAAACGATAATTACGAGAACAAACCACTAAATATTCATCAAGAGAATTAAGTAGAAACTTATATTGAAACAAAAATAATTTATTAGGTATTACTAGCAATATTTACTGAATCTGTGTACTTGGATAGTACCAAGTTATCTCTGGCTTCTAGAAATTATTACTTTGGAATATGCAGTTATTTTAAGTTAGGAAAATTTCTTAATATAAAATTTGAGGTTCTTAAGTTAAATAAAAATAAAAGAAATTAATAAATAGTTAAGAGTTTTTAAGTCGGTTAAACGTATCAAAAATTAAATTTTTTATTAAATTTTTTAAATTTTTATTAAATTATTAAATTAATTATATTAAATTTTTATTATTAATTATTTATTAAATTTTTAAAAAAAAAAATTAAATTTTTAACAGAATTTATAATTTTTATTGAAACTACGTTATAGGCTCCAATTTAGAACTTCTGAAGTTCAAACATATCAAGATTTTCCATCAAATAGCCATGAAACTTAATGACGTTTACAGCTATTTGAAATAGTGGGTTCTTCATTTTTGAACCATGGTCAGACGACGAGGTCACACTTGAGAGGGCACCCTCCTGTCCACATCCCAGCCACATCAGCGGAAGGACTTTAGACGTGACTGGTGAACGTGGGCATGTCCACAACCCAGCAAGGAGATTCCAACATAATCATGTGGTCACCCTCCCAATCACTGCCCGCGGCAACTGATGTATCACTTTGGTGATCTTAACGCCGTGTAGCTATTGGACACTGGTGCCCTTTATATTTCATATATTCAGACATTAATTCCAATAAAATTGGCACTTCGGTATATGGAGACGTAAGTTACATTAGATGTACTTCAAAGAAGTATACCATTTTCCTCATAAATTCTTGAGAATATCCATAAATCAAACGGAAAATCAAACCATGAATACTTCTTGAATACGTATATATGGATTTCTTGTGAAATCCAGGTCATTTTGCATTAAATGGTCGGTATTGATTACGGGTAATACTTGGAATTTGACCACTTTACACTCTTCTTGCTCTGCCGTTACCACGAGATTAATCAGAGATTACTGTCCTTAAGTAACTCTATGCGCGTTTAATAGCTTCAAATTCAGTGTTCTTCCACTGTTATGGAGAGAGGAAAATGTGAGAGCTACTTGGCGCAGCTTGTCCTTTTTGGAACCAAATAAGTTGATCATGGATCTAACTATTAATGGATTTGTTCGATTGATTAATTGTTCATAGATATTTTCAACAATAGCAGATAAAAAAATTTAAAGTAAAGAGAGGAATATATTATTCGGAATCTATGTAACTATTTGGATTACTTTATACACACAAATATTAATAACTAAATTAAAAGCTCTGAAGTAGTTGGAAGTCTTAAGATATTTACAACTAGTTGTAGGAAAGTTAAAAGGAAAAGTGTGCCTAAAAATATAATATGACTGACAGTCGCATGTCGGTTAAGCACGTATGTTAGGTAACTGAATGACGAATAACCAAAAACTTTTTTTATTTGAATTTCCAAGATATTTGCTTACACTTTACTTTGGCGGATAGAGAGAGAAGAAAAACACAGTAATTGATGCCAAGCGCTGAAATGCCCAGGCTTTCATAATGGAATTAAACAGTGGGACCACAAATTTGACCACATGTTAAAGATACCATCATGAATCAGATACAGACAAAAAGTAAAAAAAAAAAAAATCATATGACTAATGTTTTCACTAAATCTAATGAGCAAAAATGAAATATTTTTTAACATTGTTTAATGATTCGATTTTCATACAAGTTTCTTAACTTAGTCCCATTCAATTCAAAGCTAGAAAAAATTTTATCCACTAAACAAACTTTCAAGTGAAAGTAATTAAAAGTAGATGTATTTGCTTTCTATTCTCTCACATAACAAAAAAAAAAAAAAAAAAAAAAAAAAAAACATCATTTTCGCATAAAATATTATTTTAAAGTATTTAAGAAAATCACACTATGTTGGCTTCAATTATCAGTTAAAAAAATTTTCGATGCGTGTGATGATTTTAAACTAAAACAAATGACCAAGATCAGAATGATTTTTTGTAGTGTAATGTTAATAAGAAAATTTTAATTTACTTCATATGTTCATTTTCTTAAAATTAAGGTTTTATTCTTATAACTAGTCAGTTATTATAATAGAAATCTTAATCCCCTGCATTTGAAACTCTTTTATAGTCTTTTCAAGAAGAAGTGTCATTTGGTAAATTGTTTTAAATTTACAATTTTAAAAAGTATCAGCAGAGAAAATATTTGGGATCGTTCCCTAACTTTATAAAAGTGAATTATATAGTATATTTTATACAATATTATTCGTTTTTAAGCATTAGATAATTTATTCCTCCTTTAAAAAAAACAAAACATAGAAAACAAACGGAAATGAAAATTCAATTTATTATTATAAAAATAAAATTGAAACCTTTTAATTAATTGATTTATAAATAAAAAGTAGAATACTTAATTTATTGGTTTATAAGAGTACAAATTGAATAAACTTTACTCATCAATACAATAATTAAAATGCTTTATGTTTTTTTCCCTCAACCACCCAAGGAAATAAATTCTGTTCATCGCTACAAGGGGAGAAAGTGATGTCAACTTATTGAGTGGGGCACCCAGAAGGATTGCCACCTTCGCCCCGAAAGTGAAAGCACAGAGAGAGAATGGAACATCCATGACCGAACCGAGATTCGAATCCGGGACCTGCTGATTTGAAGTTAGGGACCACTACGTCATCGGTCGGCAAGATGATCAATGTTATGAGATTTGTAAATATCAATTGAGATGTTTAAACACGTATCAATGAAATCATGGCTCGTTGATATATAATAAAAATTGTAATTTTTTATTATGTTAACAGAAATTTCAAATTATTTAATTCAAATAAATGATATTAAGATGCTTAGTTTATTCTTTATAAAAATGAACTGTTTAATGCATAAATATATAAATACAAATGGCGATATTAGATTTAATCACAAATCGAAACAAGAATTTGTAGAAACTCACAGTAATATAAATAAAATATAATTAATAAATAATTTAATAATTCACAATATAATATAATTAAATAACAGCGCTTAATTTCTCACATTATATATAAGCTAAAATAAATTGTTAAATTAAATATATATAATAAGAGAGAGAAAATAAATAAAACATAATTTCTAAGGCATTTTATACATAAAAAGTGAAATGCTTACATCATTTAAAAAGAAATAAAATTCATAACCATGCAGTTGCATTTCTATATAGTATATATCATTTGATTACATTATATATATAATGCTCATATATAAAGTACCAGAGAATTATAATGTTAAGGGTATATTGCTCTTAACAATTGGCGAATGCTATTCAGAACAAATTTCGGATCAAGATTGAGAAAATTTATCTCAATAAATCTTTTTAACTTTTTTCCCTCTTATCACTAAGGCACAATTGGGCTCTTATTTTCGCCAGTTGACATTTTCTTTTTCTACAGTTACAATATAACATGTTTTTTCTACACAGTTACTTACATTTTTTTTTACACTACAGCACGACAGTAAGAGACCGATCTCTTTATCTCACTTAATAAAAATGGTAAGTGTAATAAGTTTTTGGTGAGATTTTTTAAAAATATAACCGTTACATGAAACAACTATGCGCATGAAATATAAAATTACCCCTTTCTATTAAAAATAATATTAAAATTTAAGTAATAAAAAAAATACGGTTGGTTATATTGATTGAAATCATAAATGATTTAAGAGAGTGAGGCCCGCGAGTTTTTTTCTAACTTAGTTAAGAACGGATGAAATCACAATGAAATGATGACGGGGTTCTTATATATAAAAAAAATGTTGGGATATTTAGAATTTGGAGAAAAGGTCAAACGAGCAATAGAAGAGGCAATTCACAGATTTTTTTTTTCCGGTAAAGAAGACAGTAAAGAGTATCAGTAGTTTGATTTCCAAATATTGAAATACTTTTTTCAAACCAATTCCTGTTAATAAGGTTGAAATTAATCGTTTTATAACGGATTTCCAGCAACTTCAAAAAATTTCTTTACATTCGAAAAATAGAGACCATTTGAAATATATTACACGTTTGAAAATGAAGAGAAAAACTACCTCAAAAAACGAGTTTGCCTTTTTTAAAAATAAAAGAAAAAATACTTTTCATAATGTAGTTTCGTTGCTGCGAATAAGTTTCTACCAGCAAATTCGGAAGAAGATAAGCGTTAAAATCAGCATATTCGAGGTATCCAATATTTTAAAAGTGTTAACACTGAACAACGAGATGTAAGAGTTGGGTGTTTTGCTTTCTGCATGTGTGACTATCATAGTGAGTGCTTGAGAGTTTTCCATGCTTCTTTCTTCAGCAATATATGCATATGGCTCACTTTCTATGATCTCGGAAGACAAAGATGTGACATATTTTCAAATGCTATGCAGTAACCTAGAAAGTAGGTATATCCGCTACTTGACGTTAAATGCATCTCTCGATATCAAGTACTTTTGAGTTTTCCAGATTTTCACCTTTGCAATACGTGAACACAGTCAACAATACATGAGAGATAATGAAAGACAAAGATAAGACGGATTTTCAAAAGCCTTCGAAAGTTCAGCTATTTGTTATTTGGTGTCAAATGCATATCTTTAGAAGTTGATGCTTGGAAGAATTCTACCGCAGTACATCTAAGGAAATTTTCAGGGATGGCAACGCAGGTGGATGCATAAATGCCATATGCTGGCTTTAAGTTATTCAGTATAGTGTTAAATGAACTCTTTATTTTATATAATAAAGCATTTTTTATTCTTTGTATATAATTGTTCTAATTGCATAAGACATTAACTTTCTCTATACATTTTATTGTTTATAATAAAAATCGAAAATAATGCTCGAATCTTAATAGGACCTTCTACTTGATAAAAAAATGAAGCTCAGAATTTTTGCGAAAGATCTCATTAAAAAGAATGTATTGCAATTTGTATTCTTTTATTCGTTGACGAATTTAAATCGCATTACCAAAATCATTTACTTTATTATTCGCCGTTTGTTCTCTACGTGACTTAATGAAATCACAAATTTCTTTGGTTGAAATAACTTTGAGAATTGCACTCAATTTCTTTGTTTAACTTTCATTATGCAGTTGCGCTAACAAATATTTATTATCTTGCCGAAAATGTGTGTGAGTCATGATTTTCGTAGAACATATTTGGATTTATTCGAAACAAAGAACTCTACGCTTTCTTTTGATCGATTTTCATCTGTTCTTTCTTTTTATGACGTAATATTTTGATGTTTTCAAAATATGCCATGTTGCCAATATCAAGCATAAAAATTTAGTTTTCAAATTAATATCAATATATTAATTTTTGTTAAATATATTATTTGCTTTCATTTTGAAATCAATAACATTTCGCGTATTTTATTTACTGATCTCAAATTTAAAGCGAAATGTTAGTTTTAATCCAATAAGATGTTACTCTAAAATTCCATTTTCGTTTTCGATTATTAATCATATATTAGCAGTTGATTTCAATGCTAAGAAATTTTATTTTTTTATTTCCAAAATGATATATCGTTTTACATTCTAGATAAAACGTGATTCATGTAAAAGCACATAAATAGATTAAAATGTTTTTTTTTTACTGTTATAGAAGCATATTAAAATTGTAATTCACACACACACATGCTCATTTATTCTAAAAAATTTTCAAATTTCTTAAATAATTAATTTAAAAATAATAATAAGATTAAACAAAGAAAATATTTATTTATAAAATATCAAACACAAATAAAATTTCTTTTAAATAAATATAGCCAACTAAAATATCATTTCAAGAAACAAGTTAATATTACTGACTAAAAGTACAAATGAATTTGGAATTGAGTTTATTTTTATGCATAATTAAAATTTTTTTAAATTTTTGCAAACTATTAGTTTTAGAAATAATTTTAGTTTTCCAAATCATTATTGACCTATACCTGAATAATTTAAATCAAAATTAAAAAATTTTAAATTTTTGAGACATTTTTAACTGATTAGTTACTTAATTCCTAATATGAAAGATTAGTTTCATTTACGTGAAAATACAAGATTGTTTATAAACAATTAAGGTAACAGTATATTATATTAAAAAATAATATATATATTGTACAGAATGCTCAAAGCGTTACTGTATTCTAACTTCAAAAAGTATTCGAAAAGTTTTAAAGTTAGAGGGATTTTATATTTTATTTGTTCCATATTATTTTGAAATTTATTGCTTGTAAAGGGTTGTTAATTTTTATCGTCTGCATTTTACGAGCGCAAAGGCTGGAACAAAAAAAAATCTTATCATTTTTCTTTTGCGCTCCAGAATGACTGACTTGCAATTCAGAAAAACGAATTTTTGAAGCTTGAAACAGAAGTCATATTTTAATTGTTCTATTTTTGGTCCATGTTTTAATTTCAATTGTTAATTTAAATTTTATTCACCATGCGCGAGTCACATTAATGTTTCACGATTTTGTCTCAAAGAAATGGGCGATATTTTCAGTGATGACATGTTAATTTTTATTTTTCTTACTGGGGCATGTAACCCGTTGCTTACAAACAGTATAAAACAAATGCTTTTATTTATGTTGATTTTTTTATTTATGATGATTCACATAAAGCCGTAAAAATCTTCCGTACATGGTACAGTATTATCGTACCGTATTTTTCGGACAATGCATAACACACAGTGTGTTTGATAACTCTAGAATTAAATGTTAAATGTAAGTTTTATTAAAAAAATAATGTGTCATATTTCTAAATGAAAATATTTTTGTAATGTGCAGGAAATAATTTAATGTTAAAATTTTAAGTTAATAATTAAGCTAATTAGTAAAAAAATTAACTTTGAAATTTTAAAATTTTTTTCAAGCACGGAAAATCAGGGGATTCAAAAATTTAATCTTTCAGAAAAAAAATTATTCTCTAATTAAAGGAAAAGTATGAATACAATAATAAAAAAAACGTTAACTAAGTATATGATATAGTTATAAGATACTAAAAAATAAATATATCTTGGAGAATAATTTCAAAAGATATTAATTAACTTTACATTTTTTGAATTAAAATTTCAAATTTTCACTTATGCCATGTATTGGGCTTATTGTTAGTTAGTCATAGTGCATAAAATGAAAAAAAATTCCTAGGGAATTAATTTGTGGATGATTGGTTATAAATTAAGTAACTTCACACACACACACAATATTAATAAATATTTTAAACCTGCAAAATACTAATTCCCCAGTTTTCCTACTAAGTGATTTTTGTCAAATACATATTATTATTTTTTTAATCTTGGCATGATTCATAAATTATTCCTTGATTTAATTTTCGAATAGAAAAACAAAAAATATTTTTCTTTCAGTGGCAGCGCCTTCAAAGTTTAAATGTTATCGAATTTTAATTCTGTGGATTCCCTATAGATGACAAAAGTCTTTCTTTTTAAATTAACAATTTAATGATTATCGAGATTAGTGCCATGTTCTCTGGGTAGAAGCTTTGGTATTTAGTTTCGGTGTTGAACAAAAAAATGTAATTTGCTATTCTGCTCTCTGTTTACACGTCTGTCTGAGTGCGAACTTAGGAGTTTTCCAGCTTTTCTTATCTGCGATATATGAAAGCGGACCAACATATACGAAAAGCCCACTCCGAAAGTACAAACGCAATGGATAGTCAAGCGTTTGATATGTTAGACTTGGGCAACGTGGGATTTAAATTATTGATTTAATATTTAAATTAATAGTTTATTGAATCTTTGCCCATAAGTTAAAAGACAACAGCCAGATTTAAAATACCTATCAGCCTCCCGCCAAAACAGACTGGTGTATTCCAAACTGGGACTAAAAAAAGGTCACATAGAGTATGTCTATACTTGTTCAATAATCGGGTTAAAAATTTCTTGTGTTTGAAGGAGTGTTTCCTCTGGTGGTGCCATCTATCGGAGGAGCTTAGAGAAAAGTCGTACTTTCACCTTCGTGGTGCTCTGGTTAAAAACGAGAGATGCACCTTACAGATTGTCTCATTGTCAACGACAGAGCGAGCTTGTTTCGTCCAAGTGTCAAAAGTAACAACAACAACAAAATTTTTCGTAGAAATTTAGAGAAAGATTACAGTTTTCATACTGACCACGTCATTTGACCAAGGCTCTGAACTATGATACTAACCCCGGATATGTCTTCAGAATGCTTATGTAAGACAATTCCCAATACGCTTTTGTGTTGCTGTAATGCGTAGTACATTAAAAATACTTTTTGTTATATTTTTTTTGGTTTACAAAAAACAATATCGAAAAACTCAATAAGTTTATCAATACAATATTTAAAAGTATGCATGGGAGGGAAACTAAATACAGATTTTTTTTCAATCTTATTTGCACTAAATTAGTTTGTGTTAAAATCCAACATTAAATCAAACAAATAATTAGTAAATTAATTAATTTTTTTAAATGTTGAATAAAAAATTAATAATCTTTTTTCATTATTTTTCCTTTAATCAAATAATTTTCCAAATAGGTGCTAGTGCGATATGACAATTATATATTATGTCGATAAGATCGTGATGTGATACATCATGACATGTGATATGAGAATCTGTGTGAAAAAATTACATTTATGAACTTTTAGATTAATATACTCATCTGCCAAGACTTAAACTATTAAAAATGTAAAACTTTTTCACTCTATTATATATTGTGAACATGACACCCACTTACAGAACTTTTTTTTTAAAGATAAAGCAACTTTGTGTAATATAATTAAATTAATAAATATATATTATAATAAACATCCGCATTCAAAAGTTTAACTGCCCAGTAATTTATTTTAAGAAATATTTTCATCAAAACGAAACTTCAAATATACGAAAGTCACAATCGCTTATTGATTGAGTATTCAGTATTGAAAGAACATTTGCATTATTAAAAATATATTAATTTAAAATCATCTTTAACAATTTAAATCCATTATTTAATAATCGTCATCGTTAAAAGACAAAATAATTAAAAGTGAATGAATATGGATTTTAAAATCGACTTCTTTTGAATTTACTACTTAAGCAATTCCTTTTTTAGAAAAACAAGAAATATATGCAATACAGATCATTTTTTCGAATTTTCCTTAAGACTGTATATATGCTCTATATATCATAGGACCCGCTATATACTTGCACTTATGAAATAGAAGATGCTGATCACTTCCAACTTAACAAGCCGTACCATTTTACAGCTCAACTCTGCAAAACTTCACTTCATACAAAAAAAAAAAAAAACATACATTGTACGGTCAAACTTTATAAGTTGGCAGTCATGAATATTAATTAACCAGTTTGAACAGATGACAAGAATCAAGAACATTTTTTAATTACGTCATTTTTTCAATCATCTTTTGACATCTCATTTATAAATTCGGCAACCTTCGCTAAACTGTCAGGTTTATTAAGCAGATGGGGCCAACTCTTCATAAACAGTTTACTCTGAAAAACTTCACGATTTCTGGTTATTGAGAGATTTCTGGTTTTCTGGTTACAGAATATTGCATTCTTAACATTATATATATATATATATATATATATATATATATATATATATATATATATATATATATATATATATATATATATATATATATATATATGTGTGTGTGTGTGTGTGTGTGTGTAATTATTTAAAAATGCACAATGCTCATTTTAAAATATTTATTTAAAATTTTGGAACGTTATTAAAATGAATTTTTTTTTCATCAGAAGCATCTTTTTTAAAAAAGCATTAAGAACTTTACCAAGCAAAATGAGAATTCATTAGTTTAAAACACAAAGTAGTTCATATAGTGAATATATTTAACAAAATTCGTAACACAAGTAAGAGTTCAGAAAATAAATAATTTTCTTTTTAAAAAATAACGAAGAAATGTTTTTAGAAATAATGATAATACATATACACTTACTTTTATTGTTTCGAAAGTAATCCATCGCTTCACACAATTTAGCGTTAAAACATGTAAAAGCGATCGAAAGTTTGACCACTATAATTCGCCAAAAAGAATGACAAATAAATCTTGGAATCTTTATTTCGGATTGAGCGAGGGATACAGCAATACAATGCAATGCAATTCGTGGGTACAGTAGGAGTCGGTGATCCTTTCTGTCTCTTTTTCGGATGCTGGAGTTAGTCCAGAAGATTGGGAGTTGTACAAGGTTACACACACGATGGGAAAGGGAAAAAACGGAAGTCGAGTTTGCCAGAATTTGGCATCAGATTGCCATACTTATCATTAGTATGTGACAAGATTTCAAACTTTATATTTTTTAAAAAATAATTTTCTTAACTTCTATTCAAATTTACAAATTTCTAACTTATTAATCAAATTTAACAATTTTACGAAAGGCTAATTTTTATTATTTGAACATGCACATTTTGAAAGTGCATATTTTCTGTTTAACTTTTAATACAGGAAATATTAAGTCGCAATTAAATTTAAATAGAGCAAGGCAAGCAACAGTTAGGGAGTTTGGTTTCACATAAATTTGTCCATTGTTTTTAAAACGCCGTAACTCTGATTCCTTTTTTAAAAAAATATAATTACTTGCAAACAAAAATATAAAAAAAAAAACTTCAAGACAGCTTTACTTCTTTAACCAGTGACAGGTAAATAAGTTATTTCGATTCGTTTCCAGCTTCCTAATTGTCAAATACGTCCATCTCTTAATTTAGAGCCACGATCAAGTGACGAGATCGACTACTGAGGCCACATCCTCCACTACACTCCAGGAGAATATTGGATTTTATGCACGAAACATTTAATACACATAGTCCTTCTTACATTGACTTGGAGGGATTTTTATTTTTTTTATATTTTTATTTATTTATTTATTTTTTGCAGACATTACACCTTTATCAAGTTATTACGGCCTTTCCCGTCTAACATTAGTCACTATTTTCTTGAATACTGAAAAAGATATATAAACTTCGAATACCTGTGAGTTTTAAATCAGAAACTTGTAGATTCGATTACTACAAAAATTATTATTTCAATACAAATAACTTCATTTGATAATTTGACACTGCGTTGTGGAATACGTAACTGCCCTAGTCTGCTGTAAGGTATTTTTGATATTTGCCTTCCACTAGAGCTTTCATGTATTCCATGCTCTAAGTTTCGCAAGGGAGGAAACTCGGTAAACTCCCAAGTTCCCACCTTGGCAAATATGCACGCAGAAGGCAAAACTGCAATATCCCTTTCACGTTCTTCAACAACTTCTGGTATTGAAACAGGAAATTTTACATTTTATATTTTGCTACAAAATCATGAATTGGAAATTTTGACATTGTAACAATTAACGGTGAGGCATTTCGATATCCACCGCTCCCGGGAGAACCTTTTATGGCTGATCAGCCATATTCACATGTCGAAAAGGAGAAAATCCAGAAAAATCTCGAAAACCTATCTTGTAGAACGTATAAATGTAACATTCGTATCCTGTAGCTCAACAAAGGGCGGGACAGAATCCAGTGTCAAAAAGAATAAACCTACAAATAAAACTCGGTGAAAATGTAATCAGAAGTTTTGACGTAACACTATTTAATAGCATTAGGGAGATTTATACTTGACCCAGCTGAAGACAATTGTGCTTAGGTACATTAAAAATTCATAAATTCTAGTGTCTTTCTGTTCCTGTGATGGCAAGTAACTCATATTCATTTTTCAATATGGAAAAATTGCCGTTTGAATATTACTAAATATTTAATTGAAATATTGATGTTTAGAGGCATTATACAAAATGATATTTATAAATATTATTTTTATTATATCCCCCTCTATATAAAAAAGGTTTTATATTAAATATATTTTTATTCATAATTTTAAAATAAATTTTAGAATAGTAGGGTTCCACATGTATGTTTAAGTCGAAATGGTTACTTAAAAATTATCAGTTTTTTCTCATAAGTGATATGTGAATGTGGTTCAGTATCTGTAAAACATCTAACCGCGCGAAAGTGAATGTCAGGCGGTGTAAATTATCTATAACCACGATAATTAATTTGAAAGGTACCCGATACAATTGTAGTCATCATTCAAAAAAAATATATATAAATAAATAAGAATGTTGTTTTTTACTTTTTGAAATTTTATCGAGAACGAATATTTGAATTTTCCTTTGACACAGGTAAATAAAACTTATCCAAGAAAATTTTCTAAGGATATATATATATAGCTTCATGTCCAACCAAATTTTATCTCGACGAATGAAGTGGCAAAAGAAAGTCACGTGATCGAGGAACTGATTTCTTATCGGTTAAATATATTTTGATGATGTCTGGAGCAACATAATCCCTTCAAGAGGAAAAAAAGAGTCCACGGATATGAACAATCTTTTTATAAACATCATTTTTTATTAAGAGAATTTTTTTGCTCACATTAAGGAAAAACTTAAAAATTTAAGCTTAAATGATAAATTAGCAAATGGTTTTTAGAACATGTTGATTAAAATTAACTTTATTCTAATGGAAAAAAAAAGAAAGTTTCAGAAATAATTAGCAAGTAAAAAACAGATAATTTCTATGCAGTTCTCATTTTTTAATTTAGAATTTTTTTTAAGTACTATATGCTAATCAGTATAATATGCTTTTTTTATTATGACGTGTAAATAATAAAAATAACAAATACATATGCATAATTAAGTTAAAATAAATTTAATAAAGTGTAATTTGCGGCAATCTGTCAAATTTTTATATTTCCTATCATATTCTAAAAAGGAAAAAACGATCACCGACCGCCATTATGCAGACGATATTTAATTTTAGGAATAGCTAAGATGTTTCTGACTGTAGAACTTTTTAAATATAATACATAGTATACGAAAATGTAATTTTACTATAGCGTGTTAATAACGTAAATGACAAATACGTGTGTTAAAAGAAAGTAATTTAAAACAAAATAATTCGCGCTAATCCAATTTTCAAGTTCTATTATTCTATACCAGATTCTACAAACGAAAGTGATTGCCGACTGCCATTACGCAGACGATATTTTTAATATTGTAAATAGCCGTGCCACATTTTCCAGCAGCGAGAACGTTGGAGTAATGAAGGAACAACGAGAAGTAACGAGAAATATGAGCTCACACTCACCTTCAGCGCAGGGAGGATATGACTTCCGGTTTGTTATTTTTTTATGCACCTTTTCCTGCATTGTCCACACGCCTGCAGAAAGTTCTAATTTATTCAACACATTCTCCTGGAACCAACATCTGTGGACTACGAAGAGCAAACGAGTCGTCATTCATTCTCATAATGGGAAAGCCGCACATGTTTTTTGTGTCACTAGAAACATATCTCATGTTTTTTTTTTCGCGTATTATTTTTTTATTCATATTAGGCAGTTCAGTTGAGTGATAATTACTACATTAAACCTTCGACAACTATTGCAAAATATTAGAATGGGAAAAATTTAGTTTTTCATTTGAAGCTTGAATCGTCTGCAATTTCTCCGAAACGTATACAGAAGTTCTATGTATTCATCATCCAGAAAACATACACGAAGTTAACGAGATTTAATGACGGATCTGGTGATAGTTTCTGACATCTGGCGAAAATATTTCGCCGTCAGAAATGATCTAGTAGTTATCTTAATTAGACCATATGCCTGATAAATAAAATAATGCTATTTAAAAGACGCATAGATAACGTTAATTATATAATCTCGTTATAGCAAATATGCGTCTCCAATTTGTTTCTAATTAATTTTTTTTAATCTGTTTAGCTCTGTGTTGGTTAGAAGAAAAAAATATTTTTTAATTTGTTTGTTTCAGAGTGCCACGTCGAGATCAACGACTTCTGTAGTATGTCATCATTGTGATCAACAGATTTATACAATTTCAATTCTAAGAATAATATAAGCTTGATATGCATTACTCTTTATAATGCAACTGATTGTCGAACTACATTTTTAAAATGTCAATTAAGTGACTGAGTTAATTTTTGTTTTTCCCGGCTTACAGAGAGCCTAAGATCCTTTTTAGCTTTTAATGTTTGAAAAAAACAAAATTAAATTGAATTATTTTAAATAACAGTTTTTGATGTAATTATTTCTAGAAATAATTAGATTACATAACTAAGCAATACCGTGAAATATATGTGGGAGCAAAAAAAAAAAACGTAAAACAGAATTATATCTAATCAACACAGTTTGCTTGCAACAGCTAAGTCACCTTCCTAGAAAATTTTGAATAATAAATTAGGACATGTCTTTGTCTGAAAAACCGCCAACATTTGGATTAAAAGAGAAACACTAAATAAAGCGTGCTTTGTTTCCTAGAAACCTAAAAGAGAAACCATTTCTGTGGCACAACATGGCAATGTAGGTTACGAGATTTTACCACCATGAATGATTAGTAACGCAACCATACAAATATATATATACATATATATATATATAGTTAATTTGTACCTTTTTGTTGTATATATGGCTCCTTTTTTTAATAAATGTAAGAGTTACACCACCCCTGTTGTGGAATTCCAAAATGTACATTACCAAATATGTTTAAGAAATGTCAAATTGACCGATGATATCATCTCTCGCCACTATTCTCAACCAATGAGTGACCAGTATGATGCACCCTTGAGGAGGTTAAGTTCTCTCGAGCTCGAGTTTTTTTTTTTTTTTTTTTTTTTTTTTTGGTTGAGCTCTTCTTTCGAGAAAACGGGATACAGATGTTATGTTTGATCGTCACACTAAGAAGTGGTCATGTAAAAATAAGCTTATTCATTCTTGAGAATCTGTCTATCCAATAATCTTTAAATTGACCAAGACAAGGAGGTAACTACATAACACATGATTATATATATATATGTTTGCAACGTACCTCGGTTTTACCGGGGAAGTCCCAGCCGGCTTACTTCACGTTCTTGTAAAAGTTAAACTTGATCTTATAGATGACCAATGTAAAAATAATTAATTGCGAAGGATTGCTTAGAATAATTTGTTATTTATTTCTATACTGAAAAGTAAAAACCCATAGAAAAGTGATGGTCTGCTACTAATCAATATCTTATTTTGCTAACCTTAACTATGAGCGAAATCGTGCTACCAGTTAAAATATGGAATCGTGGAAGCAAGAAGGAACTACCAAAGACGTTGTTGTTGTTGCTGGCTTATTCTCTTTAAAGATCTGACATTTGTCAAATCAACTTACATAAATTGTTGACAGTTAGAAAGTCAATGACTAGCAGGGGTTTTAAGGATAAATGTTCCCTGTAAAGTCCGACGCAATCCAGAATATGTTTCAGTGAGGCTGGATGGTCACAGCATTTTTTACAAGTGGGATGAATTTTTGTACCACGTTCAAACGATAAACATCTTAGATGTCCACTTGAGAATCTGGCCGAGGCAGTCTGAGATTATCGGTCACATTTAGGTTCCAGAAGAGTTCCAGGAGATTTCCAGAGTATTATTGGTGTATTGGTGGAATTTGCCAGATACCAAAGACGTGATTGTTTCAAGTGGAGAAAAAGTGTTCAGCCTGTTTAGTCAGCTCACAAGGAGAATTACATAGCTGCTTTCAATTTGATCAATATATTTGACTATGCCTTCTGCTTACTTAGGTCATCAGCACCAGCAGGGAGTGTTTTCTTCGAGGAACAACGCCTGGACTAATGATAAAAGTTTAATAAAGGAATCTACAACTATAGGATTAGCTTGTGAAGATTCTTAAGAGATTAATAGCGAAAAATTATTTTTTTAAGAAAAAGTCCTGACCCATAAGTAATACACGAAAATATTGCTCAAATTTTTATTTCTCAGTGAAAGTGTTTCTTCTTACAGTATAACGTGTCGGAAATAAAAAAAAACATAAATTTATATGCTTGTCATTTATTATTATCTCTCTGGCTTAGGCTCTCAATCAGTAATTATTCTTATTCATAGCACATAAACTATAATCTGAAACACTTTAAGAACTCGCCAAGGGTTAGTGACCTTGAATGCAGCTTCGCTGGGAGAGAGGAGTATGCATGCTTATTTATTATTATAAGTATAAAATGTGGCACATATATTTAAGTATAAATATTTTGTACTTTATGATTAAACCAACGATTTTATTTAAGAGACTCTACTTACTCTACTTCATTAAAAGAAAAAAATGAAGCGAATAATCCCTTCTTAGGGATTAGAGGAGGAAGATTAGCGACTGCAAAATAACCTTGAGGGAAAATATTTATATATTAGATCAGTATACAGTTCATAATTTTGCGTTAAATATTATAAAGACTGAGCTATTTCTGTTTCCTTAATTTGACACAAATGCAGAAATTAGACACTATAATTATATTACATTTATACTAGTAATTCTAGAACACCTTTTTGTAAAACTAACTTTCTTACAATTTTAAGTTTGGAAAATCCATATTTATGCAAAAATGAAACACTATTTTAACACAAAATTTATATATATATATATATGGCCAGCGTGCCTGATTGCGGATAAGAAGGTCCGGGGTTCGAACCCCGGTTCGGGCATGGATGTACTTTCTCTCTCTATCTATTCGTCTTTGTCCTTTCCTGGTATGAATGGGTTGTGAGTGGCTGCCTACACTATAAACGGGTAACTATGGCATGCGTGTACTGAGGAAGTCGGACTCCACACCTAAATATGGTTCAGTTGGAAAAGTGGAGCAGCGCACCCCATAATGCCAACATAGCTGGCACACGACAACAACAGCAAATATTTGCCATTTCATGATAAAAGGAAAGTAAAGTATCTAAAGAAGTCACCTGATATAGTTTAAAAAAAAAGTTAAGTACTTTTGAATTAAAAAAAAATTTATTCAAAAGATAATCATCTAGAATATTATTTTACTACTTTAGACATTTTAATAAATCTTATAAAATTTCATAAGTATTAAAATATTTTCTTTGGAGAATCGAAATAAACATTAAATAATTGATTATTTTGTGAATTGTTTCAGGTGTCATTAAAACAATACATCGAATCATAATTTTAAGTATTGTGAAGAATATAAATATATGTATATATATATATGTGTGTGTGTGATTAGAAAATAAAAGAAAATTCAATTTTAGTTTGCATATGTTTATGTATCGACAAATTTTTTGTATCAAACAATTACTGAAATTATTTTATTCTTAAATACTTTGTTTTTATTTGAATGAAAGATAATTTCCTGTTCTCTTTTAAAATGAAACTATCATCATTTAATAATCGATAGGATTAACATTTCATTTTAACTTTTACTTTTTTTGTCATTTTTATTTCTGATGTCACTTTTTGTTAAAAAGCAATAGAAGTTATTATGTGATCAAATGCGGAAAATTAATTGGCAAAAGATAGAGATTTTCATATATTTGGGAGGAGAGCAAATGTGATTGACGTTAGCTCAATTAATCAGCACTAATGTTCAAAACGAAACTTTTTAAAAAAACTAAACAAGCATGTTTTTATTCTATGTGATATAGTATTATTAATGTATTCCGAAATATAAAATAAAAGTAAAAAATGTATGCTCATTAAGTCTTTAAATAAAAATAGTGTACATTTTTCCAATTGTTTTATTTAAGACTGATCATAAAAATAAGAAGCTATTTTCTATGTATAGTATCTTTTAAAAAAGTTTTATAAAAAAAAAATTGCTGTATTAATTATTTTTTTTAAAGTTGATGGCCGATGGCTGAGTCGTTAGTGTTCCTGACTTTTAGCTGTTGGTTTCAGATTCGAGTCCCAATTCGGGTAAGGATGTTTCTTTCTTTCTGCGTTTCTCTGTTCATTCTTCTGAGCTGATGTATGAATGTAGCCCATATCCTATAAACGGGTTAGTGGTGATATGGTGGGGGTAATGCTTACTCACCTCCGTGACTTAGTTCACAGGTGCCCACCGGGTAATATAAATGAGTAGCAGATTTCGGCATTGTTATGGTGAAGAGTTAATCACCGAAGTGCCCGCCATTATTAAAAAAATGTTCATAATATTAAAATCGGATTTATAGCACGTAATATGGAGAAGAGTAACACGTAAAATATTCAAGATTTCCACGCACACTTCAAAAGCACGAGTTTTCCCTTTCAGACTCACACTAAGCTTGGTTTTTCTTTAATTGTACTTGTATGTCTCTGCTCTTGAACTTGCAGTTTCAATATGAGCCTTAATGCTTGAGGTAATTTCCACTCATTAGTCTTGTGTGGCCTTCAAATGTTACACAGACTACAAACAGATGATAAGCTTCAAAGGAAAGAAGGATTTAGGCACACTGCCCAGAAAAAAGACATCAACTGCAACCAGAATAATTACGAACTTTTCTTTAATATAGTCCGTCACATTTTCATATTAGAAAATATCGCTTAAGCAATTTTATCCAAATAATTATTTCATTACTTAAAAAAATTAAGGAAGAATATATATATATATATACATAATAAAACATAATTTAAAGCGTAGCAGAAAACAGAAGAAAAATTTTTTTTATATGCAAATCATTCATTAAATCATAAATCCGAAAAAGAATTTTAAGACTGAAATCCTGATTTCGTTAACTTTTCTTTCCAGTGTTTCGTTCATGATTTTTTTTTTTTTTTTTTTTTTTTTTTTTTTTGGTTTTGCAAATTTTTTTTTATTTAATAAAAAGTGGCAGATGCTACGGTATCACTTCAAATAGAAATTTGACTCAGTTTTCAATGAAATATACACAAACTATTGTATTTTATTCAGTCATTTTTATTTATTTATTTTTTAATGCTTGATGGGGCCAGGTTTTAAATGCGTCATTTTGTGATGAACATATGTATCAGTGCAGTACATTAAATGGCCAATATGTTCTCCTGCCCTAAATCCGATGAAGTCATTTTGGAATTCATTGATAATTTTTAACACAACATAAAGCCTGATATGGCGCCCAGTAGCTTTGTGATATCGTTTCGCTTTCCAAAGTCACAGATCCGAGGTTCGATCCTGTGTGCCTTGGGACCTCGAAACGATGCCGCTGTCGGTCATGATAACAATATAATCTTTGGCCACCATGTGGGCAGTATATCACTGAGAGGGTATAACAGTAAATTGGATGCAGCAAGACTTTTCGTAGATAATATCGCATACTGCAAGGAAAAAATCAAAAATTTCTTATCACTCATTCCACGGATGTGCAAGTAGAAAACAGAAGCCTTACAAAGTCACGCCAGCATAATACAGTAATGAATTTAATCCATCAAAGTTAAATTTCCTTTCAACGAAAATTTTTATTTTGAGCCTTTATACATATACTTGTATCCCATTTTTGATATTTTAATGTTATTTCTGAAAGTTAATATTTCATTTACATTTTCGGGCTACAACTTTTACTCGCATATTTGTATCACATTTTCGATGTTTTACTGATGTTCTGAAAATCTATGTTTCACTTACATTTTCGAGCCACAGCTTTTACTTTCCTATTTATATCCCATTCTTGATGTTTTACTGTTATTCTGAAAGTTAAAAGTTCATTTACAGTTTCAAGTAACTACAAGTTTTATTTTATATTTGCATTGTATACTGGATGTTTTATTGTTATTCTGAAATCTTATAATTCCTTTACATTTTTGAGTAGCTACAACTTTTATTCGTATCTTATCATCGATATTTTATTGTTACTCTGAAACTTTATAATTTACAATTTTAAAATTCCTCTTATTGATAATTTAAACATTTGAAAGAAATTCTTTAAATTTTATATTCCTGTGTGCTATACCTTGGTGAAAGATTATAGAACATACTACCCCGTTCGTTAATTCCAATTTCCAACCAATTTTATAATCTCTGTATGAAGAATACATTTTAGCACATTATATATACATATTCGAATTAGCCCAATTTCAGATAATTTTTTTCCTTCTTTCCTCATAGAATTCTTTTCAAAGACATTAAAAATCAATTAAACTGATAACATTTTTTATATGAAATGTTCTATAGGGATCAAAATTTATAAATGCTATTGAAGTTTACTGTCAATTTCGAATTACTAACTGCTTGCAAACAATATAATATCAAGAAAATTATATTTTAAGACATGGCAATATTTTTTTCGATATTCAGATTACTATAATATGAATTTAAATTTAATACTTTTTATTTTAAAAAATCGCTTGATAAGGTAACACTTCATTGTCTTAAATGGCAACAAAATGACAAAAAAAAAAAAAAAAAAAAAAAATTAATCTCTATAAGCGATAGTTAAAAATTAATTAAATTAAGGAATAACAATGAGGATGTTTTATCCATTATGTTCTTTGTTTAACTACATTTTAATTATAATTTATAATAAATAAAATAATTAAAATTTAATAAATAATTGATTTAAGCTTATGATGCTTTTGATTGCTTTTTACATAAGGCGTTTATGATTTAAATATCCACTAAAATCAAATGAATAACCTCAACTTGATTTAGATGATAAAGTATAGCTAAAAAGTGTACCTGACTTTAATGCAAATCGAATGGAGTAAAATTATTTATGATTAATTTATCAAATAAAAAATCTTGTAGTTTTACAAATGTTTTATTTCGAAAATATTCCTGTTAATTAAAATTATTTTCCGAACTTTATTAGATTCTTTTTATAAATAATTCCTTACCTTAAAACATCTCTTCTATGCTTTTCTCTTCATAAATAATTATTAACTGTGCTTTTATGCTGTAATTTGACAATCATTTATATTAGAACTAAACAAATATCGAAAATGATATATCATAAAAGAATATTTTTTTCTTTTCGCCATAATGAGGCATTTTAAAATCCGTTTCTCTTACATAACATATGAATCACGTTACCTAAATATTTGACTGTTATAAATCGAGTTTTTGTGCATGTGTTTTTGCGCTTTTTATTTAAATATCAATATTTTTTATAGTGTGTGTTTCCCATCATTATCAGTATACTTTTAATTATTCTCTCACATCTAAAAGTCATCTAATTTAGGATAGTGAGTAAGGAATCAAAATTTGAGAACCATTTGCCTAATAAATTACATAAAAATATATATACATATACATATATATATATATATATATATATATATATATATATATATATATATATATATATATATATATAAACTGGCCCCTTTTACCAGTAATATTAGCCTTTAAATTTATCAGTCACAAATCTGAACCACTGAAAATTGCAAAAAGATTACTTTTTACAAAAAATAGAACGAAAACAACTATTTTTTTTAATATGACATTATTTTAAATACGTATTACCTTGATACGCCCGTACCAAACTGGGGGCGTATGATTATTTGTAGGTAGTAGAACTAGGTCATCCACAAATTCTCCCGGTCAAAATGGAGGGGGGGGGGGATGGATGGTGGATGGAGAGATGGATGGTCAATCATCTAACCATCCATCTCCCCATTTCTTAGAACTCTTGTAAATCCGATTCCCCTTTCAGGATGACCGGAAACAGCTTTGAATGTTCAATGTGGCCGGAAAACATTTTAAACGCATCATTGGGTGCATTAAAATAAATAAATAAATAAAATAAAAAATAAAAAAATGAATTAGACGTTTTCAAAAAAATTTAAATATATATATATATATATATATATATATATATATATATATATATATATATATATATATATATATATATATATATATATATATATATATATATATATATATATATATTGTCTTTAAAAATTCACGAGTTTAGTTAAAATTATTCAAACTGTTAAATCGCTTGAAGTATATTAGCCTAATTATGTAAAATCTAATATCATGTTTTAAATAAGCTAAGCGATCGCGTCTTGTATTTAAGTAATATATTGGTGATATATACACAAACTAATACACATTGAAATTAATTAGTGGTTAATATGGAACAATAAAAAAGTTTGACACTATTAAATTATAATTATGTTTATATAAAATCAATTTCTAAGATAATTTTGGTACTCTTTTCATAGTTTACCTGTTATAGCAATCACTGTATGCTTTCAAATCCTATTAAGGAAACGAAAAAATAAATATGCGAAATACTTGGATTTAATGTTTTTTTTTCTTCTTCAGATATTATTTACAAAAGATTATTTCCAGTTGTAATAATATTATTTTGGAATTGTCTCAAGTCATCAAAACTACATTTTTGTAAAAATAATGGAACGTAAATTTTTAGATGATCCCCTAATCTTATAAAATTTTGTTAGACGCAAACGTTTACTGTAATGTATCCACAATAGATTATTATAAATATTTTAACTATGTGACACTTTTGGGTGGAAAAATTTAGTCCATATTTTAATTGGAAAGACAAACATTTTCGATTAAAAAATTAATTAAATTTTGGACGATTTTTAATACTTGAAAAATGTTTTAAAATTATAACTTATATACAAATTATAAACAGAAAATTAGAAATAAATGAATTGCCAGGTACAAATTTATCAAATCAGCAAATTCAGAGTTTCATAATTTCATTTATTTTAATCAAACATATTTCATTTTGTTTTGAATGTTGGTAATTATTGAAGAAACCTTTACTAAATATAACTATCGAAAGTGTGTGCAGAAGACAATATAAAAATTCTCTCTGCATATTTTTACAGAAATATAATAACGTGGTTTTAGCAGTTGTATTACTTCCTCGTAAGCATCTTGCTATTCAAAGTACATTAAGACGTCTAATATTGCGAAAATAAATTTTGAGAATTGTTTGTTTGTTGCTCAACGGTCATTTTTTGCACATGAGGGCTACTTAGACCGGGACCTACGGCTTAAAGAGGATTCCGAACCACTACAAACATCCATACCCAAGGTGAGATTCAAACCCACGAACACAGACTTTGAGAAAGTAAGCAGTGAATGCAATTAAATATGACTTTAGAAGACATCTACATTGGCAAATGTAAAAAAGAAATAAGTGTCAGGGCTTAAGATTTTTCTTCAAAAAAAAATATATATATATATATATATTTCAATAGAGTGCATACACTGACCAGCATTATACTCGGACCCGAATCCTACTAATCAATTCTTTTTCTCAATTCACGACATAAAACCATTCCTACTAATTTAAACTTTCCTTTACTAAGTCAAGTTAGGTCTCTGATATATTTCCGCTGCCTATATCTGCCAGACTGCTAAATGATAATGCTAAATATAGTTAACCACCTCATAATTCATGGTCAAATAACCATGTCTACATGTGAGCTGGCACCATCCTCTTTACTCTGCATTTGAGCAACGTTGAGATAATGACCATTATGAGATTTTAAAGGTGTATATATCCTCTCAGAAAGATGATCTCAGGCTGGGTTTGATATTGAGCCTCCTACCTTCTGAATAATATTCAGTGACTTTTCTTTCTATTAGGCTATAGGTGTCCAAACCTGGCTGACATTATTAAAAATAAAAATAATGATTTTTTTTTAATTCGTGAAATTATAATTATTCATGAAAATTTTGATATTTTTAACAATTTCTTGTGAAAATAGGCAAGCAAATTTAAAAAGTCAAATGGTTTATTTTTATTTTCTTTTAAGTAAAGAAAGTAGTTCTTAAAGTAAAGAGAAGTTTACTTTAAAGAAGCTTATAAATTAAAAAAATCTATAGGATACAAATGAGATTTACTCAGAATAAAATGGCAAAACATTTTTAGTGTACAATGTGCGCTGTTCTTTCACTGCGAGAAAGAACGAATTCTTCTACGTCCTCTAACAAATAAATTTATGAATGAAAGACTAAAATATCCACAGCAGTCTACCGGTTGCGAAAGATATAAGCCACTTGTCATTACTCAATTGAAACGGGCACACGAGGATCGTTTTCAAGGTCACATTTCAATCGGACGATAAAAACACAACTATGAAAATTCATTTTTAAGAATTCTTTTCGTTTTTATTCACATATTTCAACACTGCCAAAGAAGTGAATTAGAATTAATAAATTAGAATGAAATTAAATACAATGTTTTCTTTTCTGTTGTTGAGTACACAAGAATAAAAATAAGCTTATGTGTATGAATTTCGAAATTTATTTGCTAAGCCATAATTAATACAGATTTTTAAATATTGCGTCACATTAATATTTCGACTACTTATTGCTATTGATACTTTTACATTATACCTCCTCATGATAATCACCGTTAGTTGAAAGAAAAATAGTAAATTCCTATCGTAAATATTACATTTAAATTTTATATATATATATATATATATATACATATATATATATATATATATATATATATATATATATATATATATATATAAACTAAATAATTATCACTTATTGACAAAACTTATTTGAGCGCTAAGGTTTATTTCAGGCGGAAACTATTTAACAATCTCATCGGTGATCGATGGCGTAAGTATAATGTAATAATACTTTTTTTTCAATGAAACAAAATGAAATTTTGCTGTATTTGGCTGTTTTTCGCTCTTGGAGAATCGTGACCGTAATGCTCCTTTTACACGACAAAATTAACACTAAGCAATTATAACACTAATAGAACAGTGTTCAGCATTTAGCTTGTTCACCACTTTTTAGTCAATTTACAAAACAAAATTTGGTTGATATATATAAGATTTAAAATAAAATTTTGAGCCATTAAAATCATCGTATCTACGTTACATTATTTTCACTTCGTAAGAAACATACTATTCCTTTAGAATCATAAGCTGGGTAGTAATGGAAATGTATTTTGTTTAAAAAATGTATTCCCTCCCGCACTAAAAAAATTAAATATATATAATACATGATTTATAAGTACTCTACTGCATTGCTTACCAACTCCTTTCTTTTTTTATCCAATGGCACACAAGCCTAGGGTGTCCCCTGGCCTTTTCAAGCTTTTCCAGAACAGTCTAGTTTTTCAGTTTTTTTGTTTCTAATATCAAGCCTTTTTAAGAGCCATTCATTCATATTAGATTTGGTCTGCCCCTTCTTGTGCATTGAAGATTTTTTTTGGCTATTCGCTTGTGACCCATCTTAACAACATTTTATTCCTTGCATCTTAATGTCATCTCATTAAATGAGTGATATAGTTCTAAACTTGATCTTCTCAACCACACACATTTTTTTTTTCTTTATTCCTCCAAAAATATATTTTAAAACCTTTATTTCAAAGATTCCCAATATATCCAATGAGCCTGTTCAGTTTCACTTGCCTATGTTGGAATTGGTCTTACATGACTTTTTCAAAGTAAAACCTTGGTTTTAATTGATCTTTTAATTGCTTTTTTCTTTAATGCTAATCCAAATCTTTTTCTAAATGAAACTCGGTAAAATCTCTGATACTGACATTTGTTAACGTGATCGATACCTGAGCTGACACCTTCCTCCTAAAATATCACAACAACAGAGGGATTTTAGAAAGGGATTCATTAATTTCACAGTTCAATAAAAATATCTCTTTTAAGGGCGGTAAATTTATAACAAATATATATAGGAGGTGCGAAGCAGATGTTCCACTTAGGTGGTCAGCCTAACGTGAAACCCCCAGTGTTTAGTTCCCAATCATGCTTGGTACTCAATTTATCGACCCACTGAAGGAATGAAAAGCTGAGTCGACCTTGCCTTAGCCCGTGGATCGAACCTCCGATATATATATGATAACAGTAATTTGAGAGCGACACATATTCCTCTGGTATTTCTATAATTTTTTTCAGAGATTTATGAAAATATATATCATTTAATTACTATCATATAACATACATATTTATAATATTTTCGCACATATTATTCAAACTTAAACCTGTGGCGCGACAACTCGTGAGGGACAAAGCCTACAGTTACCATATCTATATTTTTGACGGAGGTCCTGGGGTATGAAGCATATATCCCAGTTAGGTGGCCAGCCTAACGCGAAACCCCAGTGTTTAGTTCAAAAATATGGTTAGTACTCAATTTATGACCTACTGAAAGGATGAAAATTTGAATCATCCTTGCCCAACCCGCGGATCGAACCTCGAACCTTGGAAGTGCGAAGCGTTACCATTAAGCCAACGGGTTTCCATACTATCCAAACATAAAACTATAAGTTAAAATAAATTATGGAAATTTTAAAGATAAATCTTTAGATATAACCATCGATAAAGAATCAAATTTACGGTAACAAAAGTACGTTTAAAGAAATCTTTAAAGCTTGTTTTATGTATAAAGAAGTTAGTTAAATTAAATTTATAACAATGTTACATTCGTGTTAATATTTTCGCTAACATACGGGTTCTAATTGTACTCCGTCACCACAGTTCTCTAATTTTATCTAGTTAAATTTTGTACTCTTAAAATAACTTTTTTTTTTTTTTTTTTTTTTTTTTTTTACAATTGTGTTTAAGAATTCCGACTATACTATTAAACTGACATAGCCAAATTAAAATGTAATTCACTGCGCCAAATTAAAGTGTAATTCACTGCACCAAATTAAAGTGTAATTCACTGCGCCTTTAATGTAATTCACTGGGATTTTAAAAATCAAATTTAACGAGATTCATTATGAAAATAGCTGTTACAAGAACTACGAGCCACCGTTAAGTTCTGAGGTATATAAATAAATTCTCACAAATAAGCATTTTCCTAAATTATTTTAGAGTTATTTTTTACCTGACTTTTTTTATACTTCTATATTATGAGGTTAAATTACTTTATTAAGCATTATATATATATATAATGTATATATATACATTATATATATATATATATATATATTTTGAAATATTTTGAGATCAGCTTCATATTATAAAAAATATTTGGTATTATTTTTAGCTTATATTAACAGATTAATTTTACTGGGGTATCCTAATTTTTTATTACTGAAATAACACTAACGATGGGATATTAACATGACATAAGTAACACACAAGCAAATAATTTGGTAAAAAATAATAATTATTAAAAGAAAGTAAAGAGAGAATTTTCTAAGAGAAAATAACTTTTAGAAATCTTTCATTTAATAGAAAATATTTCTTAAAGAAAATAAAGAACTTATCAGTTTTGTTTGTCAAATAACTGCAGTCAAAATTTAAAATGTTACAAAATTGATTTCCATAAAAAAATTAACAGTTTCATAACAAAAAGATAATCAAAAAATTTATTTTAGATGTAAAATAAAGTAAGATAGTAAAATGAAAAATTTATTTTAAAATTTCAAGGAATGTATGACAATGAAGTAAAGTTCTTGATAGTAAAATATTAAATTATTCCTAAAATATATATATATATATATATATAGATATATATATATATATATATATATATATATATATATATATATATATATATATATATATATATATATATATATATATATATATATATATATATATATATATATATATATATATATATATAGATATAGATATAGATATATTATTACTTTTACTTTGATTAATAACGAAAGTATAAATTTTATCAAATGTCTATATAATTTAGGGTTTTAAAACAACTAAAGATATGATTTAAAGAATAAAAATCTATGCTATATAATCAACTCATTGTAGCGATAACAGTTCTCTCGCGCATCTTTAAAAGTTGAAGACATTTTTTTTTCCCTTAAAATAATTTTATCACTATTAGAATTACTAGAGGCTAAACACATAAACAAAAACTTTAACCTTACTTCGTCCCGAATCCTTTGATTAGATCACGCACTAGACTGATACTAGACAGTACTAGATTAATCCCTCGCTCCACAGTTTTCCGGTTCCTCAAGTCTACCAGTCGTTCCTTAAGGGAATCGTCAAATGGCTGCTTTTAGGAACTGCTGGAAAACATCTGGTTTTTTTTCTCTTAAACATTTCTCTGACATGAAGTTCGAAAGCAGTTCCGATGCGAGGGGAAGGAACTCCAGCTTCAGTGCACGCGAATAAACACAACCCCGGAGAAGGAGGAATCTGTTTATCCTAGAAACTGCGTGTGAAGTCGCGGTAGTGTCTGACTCGGGTGCCTGCGCACTTCAGTTGGAAGTCCGTTTCATATCTCTGGACACCGGGCGTAGAAAACAGGTTCCTAATCCTTGTCGCAAAGGAAATGTCTTCCTGTTTTCAATGAGATCCTCGTGAAAAGTATTTGCGGAAGTGCATAAATAATTTGATATTTCATTTCGACACTTATTTTTCTCTCAACTCATTTACGACATCATTTGCATAACGTTTCTCTTTGCTGTCATTTTCTCCTGGAGAACTGGAAATTGTCCATTTCGTATCTATGGTCATGATACGATATTCTCTAGCAATATAAATATAGATGTAAGGCCTTTTTATGATGATAATTCATTATAGAGAAATGTTTCTTATTACTAAATCCCTATTACCATTATTAACACTTAATATATGTAAATAACTTTAGAGAATTAGTAACATCCAAGTAAAATTAAAATTGAGACTTTAAAAAAAAAAAAAAAAAATTATTAAAGCTTGTTGTTGCACCAGCATACTTCTTGTTCCTAGCCTTAAGTTGGGCTCTACTAGTTAGTTAGATAAAAGCAACCGAATATGACGGAACTTCAGTTGAGAGGGATTTGAACTCACTAACTTCCGATCAGGAGAAGTACCCTCTAACCAATCAGGCCGCCACGCTCCTCTAAAGCTTGTTGTAAATTGTGTATCTATCTATCTATCTATCTATCTATCTATCTATCTATCTATCTATCTATCTATCTATCTATCTATCTATCTATCTATCTATCTATCTATATATATATATATATATATATATATAAATTATGACATTGATGCGTAGTTATATATATACGCATCAATGTCATAATTTTTTAAGCTATTACAAAGGAATTAATTTGCAGTTATATAAATTAATTTTATATGAATTTGAGATATATGATATATATATAGAGTTATAAATTTAGTTTCTTTAAAGCTTAAAAGAAACTCAATTTATAACTCTATATGTCATGTATCTCGAATGTCATTTATTTATGTATCTTTGTATTTGTATAATTTGTATAATTATATATATATATATATCTATATATATATATATATATACATTATAAATGGCCTGTTTTAAAATGGATAATTTTTTCTAGAATTTCAAAGGTTATTAAAAAACAATTTTAAGAAGAAGTACACAATTCACTGAAAAATCTACAATCTACAATTGAACTTGTGTATTAGTTATTAATAATAAATTAACTTCTAAGTGATTCAGTAAACAAAAATTTTGATTTTGTAAATAAAACATTTTTAATTGAGTGAACTAAAAAATTAATAATCATGTAAAATGTATTTTTTTATAACAAATTAATTTTCCTATTTATTCCGTCTTTCAAACTTTTGAAGGTCTGCTGGTGTTGCCACTTACAAAAACAAAAACCTAAACAAATCCTTTATTAATATTTTAAGAAAAAAATGAATGGCTATAATTATGTCCTATTGTTCTTGGATCCCAGTTCATTAGATTAACGATTCAATAAATATCTAAGCTGAAAGTAAATTAACGTTTTAGTTTCGTCGTTGCCAGACACAGGAAGTGAATTATTAGTCTAAATTGACTACGGCCATATGTTATCTCTGAAGTACTTTTTCACCAATACTAGCAAGGCGTTGATGACTGCACGAGGATATGTATAACCTTGTAAAAATAATAGTTTTAATATGTGTAAATAATATTTATGTGAGAAACGCGCCCTCTTTGTTAATGAAGATAAACGAAGCTATAGCAACTATACGAAGATATACATTATTAATGAGGAAAAGAGAAAAATGATTCTTTGTAAATAACACCTGGATTAGAGAAGTATTCAAAATAACTTTAAAATGCCAAGTAGATCGAGAATATATTATACAAGTATGTAAAAAACATGCTCAATATTTTTAAATAGTATTAATATGAAAACTTTCTATCATAAGCTACTATATTCTACACTGCTAATAGAGCAGCTACAAAATACAGCTAAGAAATATAGCATTTATAATATTAATATTATTTTTAGACAATATTTAAATAATAAATTTACAGCAACTAGGTATTGATTATTAAACGAAAAGTATCTCGCTGAAAAGAATAATATAATTATTAAGAATGACAATTTTTTTTAAACTTAATTAGAAATGGAACGTTTTTGTTTTGTTCTTCTATGCATGTGATTCCTTATCTTTTGTTTATTATAAAGAACACAGGAATAGTTGCAAAAACTTTCATTGGTATAATGTTCTTAAAATTCTCTGCAAAGTAGAATATTTTATAATTTTCATAATTTTGATTAAGAACAATGAAATTTATTTGATATAATTGTTATTTTACTTTAATATTAAACACACTAAATTATTATAAATGAAAACATTGCTCGGATGTTCGGAAATTTGATATAAGTTCAGTTTATCAGTATGATCTAATCATATATTCGACATATTTAATCCTGAAAACAAAACCTATTTATTAAGAATGACATATTTTCTTTTTCTTATCATAACGATTATAAATAAATCTTCATTTTCCTGTGTTATTAAGAACTACTGCGAAATATTTTACTTTATATAAACATTCATGCATCAAAATATTTATCAAATATTTTTAAAGAGCTTATTTAATTGATAAAGTTCAATTTACCAAGAAGGGATCAACTATAAACAGGGAAATATTTAATACTGAAAGTTAAAATTATTCATTAAAAATGACTCTTATTTAAACTTCATTTGGTGAGAACATTTTTTGCTTGACAACTAAGCTTTCTATATTATTTGGAATTATGGTAAAATATTTTATTTGATATGAACTACTGTGTTAATAAATAATGATCTAATATTATTTAAGCAATTTTCATGCTAATATATTTATAATGATTGAGAATATTTATTGTTTTAAAATAAATGTATGTTTCCATTATTCTGTAAACAATATTTCCATGAGGAGAATTCGACACTAAGCAAAAATTTATAATGGATGACTTATATACATTACAAATGAGAAACATCTTATTTAAAAAAAAAAAAAATCGAGATTATGGTATTTTTCAAGCAATAATTTTACAGGAAACATTGCTCATATTTCATAAATGAATTATACTGCTAAGTAGCTTAGGAATTAAAATTGTCAGTACTTTTCCCCCCGCATACACTAAAGGATATTTTATTTAGTAAATTTCTTATTTCTATTTTATCTTTTTAAATTATAGAATTTATAGAAGTTCGAAATGATTCCATTTAGTAATATATGAAGGAAAAACAAATAAATATTCTGAAATTAAAAAGTGAGAGATTTTTTCAAATTAATTAATAATTAAAGTAATTTGTGTCTATTGTGATAATAAGGAGAATATTGAAAACAAATCAACACAATCATAAATTATCAGAGCATGAAGCTCAAATTTGATTGGTTAAATTGAGGGAGTGACCAATCCTTTCCCGAGTATATTAGTTAGTGCTTATTGTTATTAAATTGAAATATGAGTCATATGTCCTAAGATTGACACCAGACGAAACTTAGCCTTTTTTATGAGTTAATAAATCTAGGATATTTTTCAAACTTAACTTATGTATCACCTTTTCAGTTTGTTTTAGTTATCTAACTTTCAAATGTTGAATCCACGCATTACAACACATTTAAAATATATGTGTACTTAATATTAACTAACTAAAAAAATAATAGCCACATAAAGGCTTAAAAATTGTTAATTAATTAAATTTTAACTTCAATTTTAATAATTGATTGTGTTATGAGCAGTTATAAATTTTCTCTGTGAGCTAGAGATTTTGCTTGAAGATGTAAAAGTAAAAATTTTCTTTTCAAAAGTTGAAAGTATCACTAAGTAATATATACATACATATATATATATATATACATACAAATATATATATATATATATATATATATATACATATATATATATATACATACAAATATATATATATATATATATATATATATATATATATATATATATATATATATATATATATATATATACATACAAATATATATATATATATACATACATACATATATATATATAGATAGATAGATAGATAGAGTTGAAAGAGAACATTTCAAATAGTTTATCTAAATGTTTATATATTCATAACCTTGAAATAAGATTTTATAAATTATTTCTAAGAAAAAATTCTTTCTAATCATAAATATCTGTAAAATTTTGAAGCTAAAGTAAGTGCTTGAAAAATGCACGTGATTAAAGAAATCAAATTTTGATTATCAACTTAAACAGCTGTCTTTGTTTTAAACCTGTTTTCATTTAAAAATTAACAAAAACGGTTTTTGTTTACGATTCTGTAAAATAAAAATAATTATAATGTATAAATATATGAAGTGAATATCACCGTGAATAATTTATTAGTGCGGATGTGTCTGAAATTTTGCATTAAAGTACAATATGTAACCATTCCGATTATTTGAGACAGTATCGTCATTTTTTACTGATTGAGATTATTTTTACCCGAACGCAAATTTTAAAAAATAATATGTTATATTCAGTCAGTAGATAACTTTTATATTATAACAAAATATTCTAATTGAAAATTTGAAGCAATTTGTGTCTAAACTAGGACAATTAAAAATTCTAGCAAATAAATAAATAAATGATCAAAAAATAAAAAAATAAAAATTGAAGTTATTATAAAAGCTCCAGTACGCCAATATGAAAACTTTGGATTCGGTATAAATATTGGTACCCTTTCTGGTTTGAGATTTATTCGCAGCAAACACATTTCATCATCAATTTGGCCAGAATGATTTCTTGACGATTTATGTATTTATTTAAGTCATGTGAGCAAACAAAATTCGCGCATATAAATGAAGAAAAATATTCTATTCATTCTTTGGAAAACTTTTTTATTTTGAGATCTACGAGCCATTCTAAAATTTTGTGGGAGAAAGTTATCTTCAAACACTATAACTCAAAATGGTTATTTTTAGACCTAAGAAGAGTCACCGCCAGCTTTTTGAATATTGCTCAAAATATCCACATCAGAATACAGTTTCACCTCTAAGAGAAGTAAGAATATTTCTAACTTTTATTGTAAACTAATACCTCATTTTTTCCCTTACTTTCATAGTTGAAGCAAAAATTAATTTTTAACAGTTTGATGAAAACACAAATTTTTAATGAGAATGCTTCTTAGAGAACTCGTATTTTTCCAGTACTCAAACTTTATTAGGAAGAAAATAATTTTCTTCCATTAACCCAAAAGTAATTTTCAAGAATGGTAAAGAACAATGTAATTTGACCTTAAATAATCGAAACAATAAATGAATTTAATTATTTAGACTATGTAAATGTGAACCTTTATCTAAAGGCATTCAGACGAGTGTTTTTATATCATATTAATAATAATTATTTCTGAAGAAGCTCTCTTACCATTTGTACTCTCTTATTTGTTAAATATAGTTAAATCGACTCATTTTTATTATAATTAATTCTCAAACTCGGGAAAGAATGCGGAATAAAATAAACCGGAAGAGAAATGAATAATATATAAATTTTAGGGCATAATGTATAACCAAAAAGAATAATACAATTTTTAATCATGGATATCACTATTCGGTGCCCAAAACCAGTCCAGCTATTAAATTAAGTAAAAGAATGGTCATTTGCTACTAATGTATGTTTATATATATATATATATATGTGTGTGTGTGTGTGTGTGTGTGTGTGTGTGTGTGTGAATATATTAATTCTGTGTTTATTTCCAAAGTTCATGCATAAAATTCTGTTGAGGAAAATTAGCTCAAAGGAGAATGTCTACTTCGTATCCTGACAGTAACTCAAAATTAAGAGTTTTTTCTGAGCATAATGACTTAAATCAGCATGAATAGGCAACATAAACGAACTCAATAAAATTTATAAAGCGTAGAACTAATGCCAACACTGCGATTCTAAACTTACTGTGATGTGATTATATATATTTTATAAGAGCTCCAGTGACTCAAGCATTTCACGCCGCTTCCCGTTAAGATCAGCAAAGTGAAGCACCATTCGCCGTGGACAAGGATTGTGAGGGTGATCACTTTCTCCCTCACTCTTTTACTGGAGTTGCGTGGTATGGGAACATGACCGCGTTTTTCAGACACGTCCGAACTCCTTCCACTGTTGTGGGGTGGATGTGCAGAGAAGGTTGCCACCTCAGGTGGGACTTCGACCCATGAGCGAGGCTCAAAACTATGAGGCGCTACGTGGTGGGCGAGTATTTCAAACCAGTTAACCTAAATTCGGATTTGTCTGCCTCGCTATGAATGTATCATATTTATAAAAATTTCATCATACATTATTTTAACTGTATCATTCATTCTGTTTGAATAGCTCTGTATGTAAAAGCCATATTTTTGAAAGTCTGCGTATGATTCAGAATATTGCTTCCTGTAATGCTATTTTCCTAGTTTTAACATGTGATACATTTCCGGTTGAAAGTATTTTCTGAGACATAACACGGTGTTTAAGAATTAAATTACTATAATTAACAAGTACATTAAAATATGTTTATTGCTTTTGTAATAAACAAGGTAAGGAAATTGTTACACTCAATAACTCTTTTGTATAAAAATACCAGGAAAAAAACTTTGATTAATTGAATTACCACTTATTGCAGTTTTTTGATACAATTTTGAAATATCGACAATCCCATTTATTATTTCCCGCACGCAACTTAATTTAAATAAATTATTTAATTACGAAAGCAAACATATTAGAGTTTCTTTTTCATATAATAAGCACCCTTTCATATTTCTTGCGCCTACTTATGTAACTTCCTGTAATTATTCATCATTTATCAAGCTAATTATGCACTATAATGACTATAAATAAATAAAAAAGGAAGTTTTTTGTCGTATTTTTTAAGAAAATAATAACGTGTATTAAATTGATTAATTTTTTACTTTAAAGATGAAGGCCCTCATAAGCCATTAACATTAGGTTGAAACAGAAACGCTCTAATCACCTCAGTTGTTATTAACCAAGAAATTACTTTTAATTATAACACAAAATATTCTCAATAAATATGTAAAAATAATGTTGAGTATTCCTCACGGACTTTGTTAAGTTTTCAAATTTTAATGTAAAAATATAATATCATTTACTTTATTATAGTAAAGATAAATTTCTTATGAAAGAAAAAAATTCTTGCACTCATTTCCCTTTGTTTAAATTTATCCTGTTTCTTAAAGGATTTCTCTGACAACACTGTGATGAGTCGCGGTGGTCTGTTTCAGAAAGAGATCTTTCTCGTAACTTGAAGGTCAGGAGTTCAATACCACATATTACGTTCAATTTAAATTCCGTCGTGTTTGCTAATGGTGATTGGGACACATAAAATAGGTGGTGATCACACTATTTTTCCTCTGGTGTGGGAAAGCGGAAAGAGAAAGATGTCAGCTCTGGGGTCGACTTCGTCACTTGAAAATCGTTTAAAATTGCCAGTCAATTGTCTGTGTCTAGTTGCTTTTCAGCAGACCAAAAATTCAAGAAAAAGTATAAAAATTATTAGTATTAATAATAATAATAATAATAAATAACGCTTTGACAGTGCTTAATAGGTAATTTAACAGTTCAAAGATTTTGTAATGCACTTTTAACATCGATTGGATTTCCCCTTTCTTGATTACTTACCCCAGATGTGTGTCATTACATTGCGCGGGTAAGGAAGGCTAAAAGTTCTCTAGCAATGAATCCGACATATGTACATGGAAAATAAAATTCCATTTTTTGTTATTTAACAAAAGCTGGAGATTAATAGAATTCTAAATTAATAATTGCAATATATGTAAGTAATCGTTTTTGAATTTTAAGACTATTGCCCTGTTTTCACAAACATTAATTTTTTTAAACAGAATACCTTCTTTTTGACACCATATGAAAATTACTGTTCGTAAAAATTGCTTCACGAAAATAAATTTACCTTAAGATGAAAGTTATTTTAATATGCTTCGCAATAAACGAATAATCTAACCAACTAAAAACTTAATACTATATGTATACACAGTATTTGAAATAAATAAATATAACATCTTTTAATTTAATCAACAATATTTATAAAAAAAATTTCTCCACTTTAGTGTTATACAACAATGATTTTTTTTAGCCTCATATTTTTAACAATTTCAAAATTTGGTGCCTCACAAAGAAAAAGATAAGTTGCAAAGTTGTTTAATTACCTAGTAGACACTGTAAAACAGTTAATGATAATAATTTTATTTTGAATGTAAAATAAAAAATATATAACATGTACTACAAAAACAATAGTACATTTATTACTTTACTCGCAATAAAAAAAGCATTATAATTTTTACTCTATACATTTCTAAAATTTGGCGACACACGAAAGTGTCGATCCGGAATGGTTGAGAATCACAGTTATACTGTAAGTATATATATATATATATATATATATATATATGTATGTATGTATATATATATATATATATGTATATATATATATATATATATATGTATTTTTTTATATATATATATATATATATTTATATATATATTATATACATATATATATATATATATATATATACATATATATATATATATATATATATATATATATATATATATATATATATATATATATATATATATATATATATATATATATATATATATATATATATATATATATATATATATTAAATATGTAAATTTTCTTCGCTTTCATTTGCTTACTTAAATGAAAATTTGATTGATAATAAATTCTATTTTTTTAAAAAAAACTGTGTACTTTATAAAAAAATATGTTATTAAAACCATTCAATTATAAATAAGGCATAATTAAAATATTTTGAATGGAAATGGAAAAAAGAGAGCACACATTGAAATGGCGTCTGTTCCCTTTGCTGCACCTAAGGAAGTCACTACCCTCTCTACTCAATGAATCTGATGGTTGTGAGTGTGTGTGTAATTCAGATACGGCAGCGGAAAACAAGATTGCTCTGAGTTTGGAGCATCTGGATTTGATCACTACTGTAAGTGCTTTGTAGGAAGAGCCCAGTTTAGAAAAGGATCGCGTTCGACTTGTTTTCATCTTATTCACAGAAAAAGAAAGCACGTTTCCTCTTGGGTGTTATCGGGGGGGGGGAAAGAAAAGAAAGAAAAATGCATTTATGTTAATGTTGAGGATGGTAAGAATGTAACAGCAGTTATCTAGCTGTTGACAAAATTACTTAAAATAAAATTTGTTTTAATTTGCTTTTTTTATTTTTTGGTTTGTTATTTCAAGTGAAAATTTGTTCAAGTCATTTAATCATTAGATTGATGAAAAATTGACCTGTTTTTGAAACATTTAAAAAAATCACTATTTTATGAGGTAAATGGTGAGGAATAACCAATAAATCATTGATAAATAGACACATATACCGTATTTATGCGAATCTAATGCGCCATCGAATCTAATGCTCATCCCCATTTTAATACTTTATATAATAAAAAAATTGTACGTCGACGAATGTAATGCGCATTAATGGTATGAGAATTCATTGAATATTATTTTATGCAACAATGGATTTGTATGTAAACTATCAATCAATCAATCAATGGTATGATAATTTTATTTAAATTTAGATACCATATTTTATACAACAATAGATTTATACATAAAGTAGCAGAACATAGAATTAATCTATTAGTGGGCTATTGTTATGTGAAGTAATCATTGTTAATTACCACTACTGTATATATGGTACCTATCGTAAAATATTAACATGAAATAAATCGTAGCATTTTTATCTAGCTAACATTTCTACAATCAGTGATTAATAGTAAACGTATTCATTCACTTATGTTTTCTTCACTGGAATCCTCGCAGCTCTCTTCGTCAGAAGCAGATTTATTTCTTCTTTCTTCATAATCATCCTCAGCGTTCCAGAGTACGTCATCTTCGCTGTCATTCAATGAATTTAAAATGCAGCATTTTTTGAAAGATTTCACAATCATAGGTACTTCGATGCTTTTCCAGGGAACAGAAACCCAGTGTGCAACAATGTGCTGTGCAGCAAGCTTAACTTTTCCTGACTGGGTCAATTCATGGTTTGGCTCACAAAATCATTTCGCGTACTCCGCCTGAACGTACTCCTTAAAAGGTTTATTTATACTAACGTCCAGGGGTGGTAACACAGACATCTTCCCTCCAGGAATGATAACATGATCACCGGCTAGGCTGTACATTTTCTTTTTTACGTCGTCGATGAGATGACCACGAAATGCGTCCGCACCAAGTAATAATGGTGGATTGGAGAGCCCACCGGGACGGCGTTCCCATCCATTTCGGAACCAATCAAACATTAATGATTCCGTCATCCAACCCTTATCTTTGTTTCGAATCGGGACATCATCTGGAACAGCTTTTCGTTCTTAGGGTCTTAGGGCATGTTTTCCGTTTGAAGAATAAGGAAGAAGGAAGTTTGCACCTGTCTGCTGTAATTGCCAGCATCAGTGTTACGCGTTGTGTTTCACATTCCGAAGTTTTGATGACAACTTCCCCTTCTCCATAGTGATGTAGTTACGAGGCATATCAAACCAAATTGGCGTCTCGTCAGCGTTGCCAATTTGTCCTATTGCATAATTCTTTTCCTCCCGAAGTGTGATGACATACCGCTGAAATGTTAGTAGTTTTCCCTCAAAATCCGCAGGAAGCTTTTGGCATATTGTTGCACGACGTCTTAGAGATAAGCCCATCCGCTTCATAAACTAATCCACCCATCCACGGCTAGCCTTAAACTCTTGTTTCGATATTCCAATAACTTCAGCCTCCTCCTTTGTTTTATTTCTTATGGTGTCATTATTCACAGGATGGCCATTCTTCCTTCTTTCACATTCAAATTACAAAACTTTTTCTTCAATTTTAGGGTGTCTTCCTTTACAAGGACCAGTGAATTTCTTTCTACTAGTTTTAGTTGCAAACAGTGCCAATTTCTGTTGCCACAACAAGCGAACATTGCTGTCAGCTACGTTGAACTCTCTCCTTGCCTTTCTATTGACATTTTTTCAGCATAAAGAATTACTTTACGTTTGAAAGTAGAGTCCTGACATTCTTCTCTATTTGCCCTCCATTTCGTAACTACGTACTCTGCAGTTTGTATCCTCTGTGCAATAATGTGTCAACGATAAATGTAACGTTAAATGTAGTCAAGAAGTACAGTAATCCATTGTTACGATTTAAATTTGGTTGACATCATTGGCGAGCTGGGGGCCTTGCACTCGAATGTAATGTGCACTCCAATTTTGAATACTACATTTGGCCAAAAAACGATGCGCATTAGATTCGCGTAAATACCCGTAACTACGGTACCTAAATATATATACTCGTATATTTATACATATATTTATGCAAAATTCAGTCTAGCAAGAAAGTCAATGCCAATGTCGCCAAATATGGTCCAAATTGCTTCATATTGTACTTCAGAGTATATTGACTGAAAATTAAAACAGATGTACATTTAAAAATTTTGGTATAGTTTACCTTGAAAGACAACCAAACATACGCGATTACTTTAAATTCATTGTTTTAGCAACAAAATGAACAGTTATTAATATACTGAAAAACCTAAAAAATATAGAAAAAGTTACTATGCACCCTCTGACAGTTATATAAACTTTAAAATAATAATAATAATAAATTAGAGTGTGGTCGAAACAGAAATATTGACAGTTTCCAAGCAAGCTTTTCTTCGTAGAGATATCGAGTACTAAAAATATGTTGTTTAAAAAAACAAAAATGGTTTATCTGAGTGACAGTCATGTATTTGTGGTACATAGTTGTTGACGAAAAATAGGCTTATTTAACGCCATTTTCCCCTAGTTCATGAAGTATTATGTATGTACCATATATATAGGAATATCAGTAAAGGTATGATTTTAATTCTCGATTTTTGTTCCATTTTAGACTGAAATGTGCAGCTGCTTACTAAGTCGTGATGCTGTACAGTATGTTGATGGCATCGTAGGTTAAGATTTTCAATTTCATATTTAAAAATTGGAGTTGGAATATGCTTTTGACAGTATTTACAGTTCATTTTGACATTTTTTAAAAATCAAATTTTATTACTTTAACTGGTTTTTGTATAGCAACGACAAACATGAATTCTTTTGAAAAATGTTTTGAACCATGAGTCACTTTTTTCTCCTCTTTTATATAAAAAAAAAATTAATTTCTTTTGTTGCGCTCATTTTAATAGACCCAAACTTCATTTGTTTTATTACGGAAATTTTCCATTTTGCTTTCGATAAATGTTTTTTATAAAGAATCCTGCAGCGTGTCTTAACGTTTATAGACATGACGCCGCTAAGAAAGACGATAAGCATAGTTTTCTACTATAATATTGTTGTAGTCACGTGGTTAGTAACTGAAAAATTATTCTACAAAATTGGATAATATTTGTATCGAAAGTTCATAAATCATAAAACATATTCTGAAAATAGGGAAAACTTGTTATTTTTTCAATTGCTTGAAGAAGTCCTCAATTTAGTTCGAATTTTTGCTTGGGTTTGAATTGAGGACAGCAACACATGGATATATTGACATCTTTTATCCTTCCCTTAAAGTATATTCTATAGTTTTAATTGCAATGTGTATTTTTTAAGCCTTTGAAGGAATTAAATTTTCATATACACTTGCATGGGAAATTCTGCGTACTAACGCAAAGTAAACATTCTTGAGACAATAAATGTACATTATAGTATCAACATTAATTCTACTTTTATATAAAGTACTTCTTTAACAATTCTTTAGAAATCAGTAATAATTTTAGAAAATAACTAACATATCGTTTCAAAGTGATAATAATAATTTAAAATTACACAAAGAGCAGTAAGAAAAATTTTGCAAACTGATGAGAAAAGTTTTTAAAATATAATATCGATGGACTGTCAATTAAACTTTAATATCTAGTTAGAAACCCTTTATGTTTAAGAACCTATTCCAATCTCTTAGGCGTAGAATGAATTAGCTTCGTGGTGTCCTCTGATGAAATATTTTTTCATTTCATCATAATTACAATTTCAGTATATCTTTCGATGTTATCTTACGTGCAGAATCTTACGTCCCAATAAGTCCCATAAATGTTCGACTGGGTTTAATTTTGGTGGTTGTGGAGGAATATAAGTTTTTGATATTATGCAACAACCAAAGCTTTACATTGTGGGCAGCTTGGCTTGGATAATTGTCTTGTTAAAGGCAGAAGTCATCGCCAAGGTTCAAATCTTGTGTACTCTGCTTCAAATTTTCCTGTAATATATTTAGATATCCCATGTGATCTAATGTGATGTCTATAAAAGTTATATAATCTACCTACTACACTTACTTCCATGCACCCCAAATCATAACGTCACCTCTACAAGGTATCGGCTGATGATAAAGCTGATGAAGCGAACTAATGAATTATTACATCAATGTCAATTACTTCAAAATTTTCTCGTCAATTGACAAAATCGCCAAAATGATATAAGAATGCTAAGTCACTTTGGCAATTTCGTTCCATGATGATTGTAAATATGTCAGATTTAATTTTAATTTACAAAACGAACGTTCACAACTGGCAATCGATGTCGAATTAGTAAGGATTATTTCTAAGTGCAACTCTTATACTTGGAAAACGTCGTTATCATGCGAGATTAGGAAGGTAAAAAGCTTCAGTGGAGTTCAAGGTTTAATTTCTTTAAAACAAAATTATCTACTTAATCCGAAATATTAAAAAATAAATACAATCAGAAATATTCTCAGCCATAAATAGTATAAGCCCATAATATTATTAGTTTTTCCAAAACTGATACATTGAATATTAATTTTTAAGTTTTCCATTGATTCTAATTATCACCAGGAATTACAGACTTTAAGCCGTAGGCCCTGAATTAGTCCTAATTTGCCCAAAAATGATCGTTAAACGACAAACCAAACCACGAGTTTCAGGTATTGAGATAGAAAAAGAAGTTTTAGCATTCACATTTCATGATTTTACTTTGAGAAGTTTCTCAGTGGGTTATTTTACGAATCAAACATTTTTACTCATTTTTAATATGTTTAATAAAACTATTTCTTTAAATTTTGAAATATATTTCTTTATTAAAATTAGATATTATTTTTATACTGAATTATTCTGAAGGTTCTGTTTAAAAAGTAAAAGTATCTTTTTCTTTTTCTTTCAATAAATTTATAACATAAAAAGATTTTTCTAATTTTTTGATTTTTACATGCATAATAATAATTATGTGCCTGTTTTCATTAGATTTCTCTAGAATGATTTATTAAGTTGAAACATTATCTGTCACATACATTGAAGTAACTGGTTAAAAATAATTATCCAGAAACAATTTATGTGTACTCAAATATAAAATAGCATTTAATATATTTGGTCTCTTAACCAAAATAGAATTTTTAAACATAAATTGTTAATATAAAGACAACAAAATTACAGGTCAAATAAAAACTACTCCCCAAAAAGCTTATATTTCAATTAACTTTATTTCAAATAGATGATTTTAAATAATAAGTAATTTCATTTTAAATTTCAAAGCTATATATGTATGCTAATAAATATTGATATTGGCTAAAAATCGGTTGGTTTGTTGGGTTTTATGGCGCAAAGTCCAAAAAGGACAACTGCGCCATGACTGAAAATCGATGTTAAATAAACAAACTATAAAGAAACGTATGATAGACACAATATAAATTTACTCGACAAATCTTAGTGTAAACATTTTTAAGCGAAGTCCACAAGTTTTAACGAAATAATGCTATTTACTAAAACTAAAGTTTGCTATATTTGGCCATTGATATTCGGAAAGTAATGACACGCTAACCGTGTAACGGTAACAAAAAAAAAAAAAAAAAAAAATTGATATTCTTAAGTAACTTGGTCAGTTTTGACATTTTTTCTTTTCCTCGTACTCGTCAGATTTCGTCTTTGCTTGGTAAGGAAGAGGTTAAACTATAATTAATTTAGTGAACAAGTGAAAAAATTAAATTTGAAGTCATTAGAATTGTTTCACGCACTATTAATTATTTTTTGTTTAAAATGAAGGTTTTTAAAGTTTTGAGTGCCTATCATCAACATTTAGACGGAGCTACGCTATCGAATGTAATCGTATATTATATATACCTACTCTAGTACCTTATTTATTTTTTTCTAGTTTCTATATTCAAGTGCTCCGAAAAAGGGAAAACTTCTGAGATACAGTTTATTTATCTGACGAAATTCACGATTCTATAGTTCCATTCGAATAATTTCTCTAATCGCAATTTCAGTAAGTAAAATATGATATTACTTGTATATTTACCATAGAGTTTTAGTTAAAATAAATCATTAAGTAATATAATTAAGTAAACAAACAAACAAATTAAATAAACTAACAATAAAATGAATTGATGTGTGTAAATGAAATATTTTACACACATCAATTCATTTTATTTGAAACAAAATTTTTTTAGATTTTATATATATAAAAAAAATTTATTATTTGTAATTTATTATTATTCTGACAAGTTCTCACTAATAATATTTCAGTTTTATGAAATGTATTTTTTGATGGGGACGACTTTTTGTTATTTTATTTTAGTCAGAATGAAAATAAACTTTATCATTTTTTATTTATGAAAGAAAATATGCAATATTAACAAAATTTTGATTAAGTAAAAGGATATAATCTCTATAAGAAAATGAATATCATGTCAAATGATATTTCAGAACTTTTACAAAATATTTTTCCCTTTTATTTTCTAAATAATAAAAAATTACATCAGCAAGTTTTAATTAATATATCTGTTAGCTGAAGCAATATTAATTTTATCTAAAAATTTTTATTTTGAATTAAAAAAATATATATTTTCTTCGTTTCACAATTTTTTATATGCATGTAATTTAGCTTAGACAACCTGTAAAAATAATTAGAACTCATAAAAGACATTGTGAATATTGGAGCACATGAGCTTACCTTTCTCAAAACTCATTGGTTAATTAATGATCTATAAACTAAGAGGCGTAACAACATCAGCTTAAATAATTTTTAAAATAACTCGAAGTTAAAATGAAAAACATCTCAAATGCATAATGATGAAACTGACTAATATAATATTTCAAAAATTTTATATATATAAAGAAAAATCTTTTATTTTCGTCAGCTACATACAGACAAAATTTGTAATACAAAATAATGATTGAGCGATACAAATCTTGAGCAATGTATAAACTTAAAAATAAAAATCGGAAACACAATTGAAAATTTAAAAACGGAAACACAATTTTTATTAAGTAAAAATATGTAAAATTAAAAAGTGAAATATAAAAGTTGGAAGATTTTCGCCTATGGCATTCTCCTCCAGCTGCTGTCTTGCCTTTTTCTGTCTGGTATTTCATCACCAACCATTTGCCTCTTCCACATCTTATTCTTCCAGGATTCGTGGTTTATTCCTCAACAAGACTCAGTAATTATTAAATTTAAAATATATTTCGCCTTATAAAGTTGATATTTCAATGAATATACAATTGAAAATTTTTAAAAAGTTATGTTCGTCTGAGTTACTATTTAGCGCCTTACTCCGAGCAGCGACCCGCGGGCAGGATAGATTCCCTTGGACGTGCTCCTTCGCTACCCCTCTGACGTCATGAACTTTCGCAAGAAATTTTTAATTAAGTAATTAATATTTTCATTTTTAATTAATTTATTAACAAAATATGAAAAAAATGTATTGACTAATATGTAAATAATTTAAAGGTTTCTTTGATGATTCTGAAGGAGAGGCTTTCATTTTGTGCTCAGTTAAATCTTAGAGAATTAACCCTACTTCAGATTCTTTTTTCCTACTGCAATGCAATTCTTCACGAATAACTTTAGGCGTAATTAATTTTGAACTGTATCATTTGAAATGTTCAGCGATTGTGTCCAATTAACCTCTTCCATATGGCAGATGCATCATCTTTGATTACAATTGCGTGCTCTTCATTCTGAAGTGAATTAGAAATTCTAACATTTGCATCCGATAAATTTATTTTGTGCTGCCATCTGTTGTGTTAAAAAAGCAATATTATTTTGAAAATTAAATAATAATTTCAAAGTTATCATGTAATATTATGTAATAATAAAAAAATTAATATAAATAAAACTAATTAAAATAATTATAGCGCTTCTCAGCTATAGAGATCGTGGCTAAATTACGTATTACGGTTTCTGCTCGCCAAGCTCCAAAAGTCGTCAAGTCTGGTAAAATTATACCGAAGCTACATTAAAAAATAATGACAATTCATTCGAATTTAGCACCACTACATTTCATACATTACTATACTTTTAATCAATTATGGCCACTATATTCTTATTAAAATACAATTTTAGCTTTTTCTTGAAATAAATCTATATTTTCATCTTTATTATGCGAATTTATCTTATTGGGTAATTTCGCTAATACATGTGTTGGCCATACATAGGAAGTTTAAATTACTTCCATGTCATCTCTGTTATCGTGATATATATGTAATAGTTTTAATTTATTCTTACCTTCATATGCATTGAAAAAATTAATCATTCCAAAAATGCAATTTTACCGAATACATTCGCCTTATAAAGTTGATATTTCAATGAATATACAATTGAAAATTTTTAAAAAGTTATGTTCGTCTGAGTTACTATTTAGCGCCTTTATAATTATTGTAATAATATTTCTTTGGTTTTTTTTTTATAATTTACGTATGCATGTCATACATAGCGGTGCAACTGAGCTCCTGACTGTACCTACAGCATTGGAATTCTCGGGTCAAGAACTTCTTTTAGGTGCTGCTTTACTACTTTAGTTTTTGAAGAACCGAATTTTATGGCGGTAGTTAAATATTTTACTTCATTATAGATAGGTACCAAGAAAATTGAATCGAACCTAAAACAGTCCCCTCTTCAACGGTCAGAGGAAATATCGTTCTGTCCATTTTGTTGATTTTCTGGCAATTCTATGTTCAACAGTACATCTAAAAAGCCAAAATATGACAAAAGTGTTATCTAAATTTATAATTAAAAAATCTAAAGACTCTTTTAGCCATTTGAAATCAGTTTTCTTAGTGTTAACTTTTCCATCAAGTTGCGAACAAAATCATATCCTTGCTGATTTTATGGTGGAATTTATTTAACCTTACGTTATTACGATGGCTAAATTAAGCCAATCAAAAGCACAATACATCAATTAAGTTTTCAAAGAAAGTAGTTTTAGAGATATGACTTATTTAGCTTAATAAATGCAACAAGATTTACTATTTTCCTAATGAAACCTAATTTTTTTTTACAAAATGTCCTAGTGAAGTTACATGCTGTGAAAAATTGTGATATTGACTAAGCAGATAAGCATGTATTCAATAATATCCAGTTCATATTGTTTCGGCTGCTAAGTTTGTCATTAGGACTTCTCTGGATGTTTTTTTTTATCATTTAAAAAATTGAAAGTGAAAAATGTTTGTAGAAGTTTTAATGTATTGAAATATTATTTGATATGATATTTATTTTAATACAAGAGACTAACTCATTTTATTTAACAAACAACGTACTATGTTAATCTTTTATATTTTCTTTCATAAATAAAAAAATTCGATATTTTGTAATTTTATTTTGAATAAAATAATAAAAATATTATTCCCAAAAAAGGAAATTTCATAAATCTGAAATATCATGATTGAAAACTTGTTGGTATATAAATGAAGCACAAATATAATTTCTATAGAAGTATTTAATTATCAATCTTTAACTATCAATAGAAAACGCCAATAATCTACAAAAATTTCGTTTCAAGTGAAATGAATGAATATGGGTAAATTATTTCAGATGTCCCATTGCTTAATCAATTACTTTTATAATTACTACTATAAATATCTGAGTTGTCATATTTTGCTCTCTGGATTTTCGATTAGACAACATAAAAATATGGGAATAGAATTTTACTCGTAGTACCACGAATTCATTGTCAGATTAATAAGCTATATTTCAGAATTTACCCATTTAATAAACTTCTGGATTATTAGCTTCTTAAACTACCATAACCATCAGTTAAAATATGAATATATAAGGGTACACAAGCAGGTATTTAAATATATAATTACATTTGATAGTTAAGGCTTCAGAAAATTGGGATTATAGTGAGCGGAATCCTTCATTTTAAAGAAATATTTTTAATGTTGCATCAAAAGTTCTAATGATTTTCTACACTTGTTCATTAAATCAATTATACTTGGATCTCTCTTTCTTAACCCAGCAAAGAAGGAAAAATGTAAAAATAAGATTACTTAAAAATTAAAATTTATGCTCATTTGATTTCCCAAAATTCTTTTATATATGCTGATAGCATCATAAAAATCATAGATTCACTTTTAATATCAAGCAGTGTAATAAAAAATTTGCTGTTAGTAGAGCCTGACTAAAAAGGTGGAATACGGGGCAATTGCCCGGTCATCCCACATTAGAATGGGTCCCCAAATCTAATAGAAAGTTTTTAATATACATTGTCAATAGAATTGAATAGTTTTCCAAATCGAATGGAATGTTCGCTATTGTGAAGCAGGAGGGGACTTTTTACTGGATATTTCTAAAACCTACTACGAAAGAACTCATAAAATTTATTGAAAAAGAATTAATGAAACCCTCATTTTTCCTAGAAAGTGTTAGAGATTTTATATATTTATTTCTAAACCAAAAACTCTTATTTGAAGAAGAATACATTCAAAATCAAACACAGTCAGTAGACAGGCAGAACATGAAATGTCTTAGCGTGTTCAATGGTTTCTTGCATGAACTTTTTCATATTAAATATTAACGTTTTCATTGTATGTCGTATTTGCGCCTCACAAGAGGGCGAATTCTCAAGCACACACCCGATGCAGAAAGTGAAAGCTCACTATTTATTTCCTATCACATTTCTTCTCCTAACATCAAACTTAACGTGTGTTTAACTCTTTGTGCACGAATGGTCATTTGTCGAAGCCCTAAGCATAAGCCCTCACTTATCCATTTGTATCATCTCTTTGTCTGAATTTAATCATTTCTTTCTTTGTAACTATCTCACAAATTCTTAAATATAAGTTACTAAGTTATCTCCTAATTTTTTTTATCAGCTGCCAATATAAATACAATTTTCATCATTTCTTTTTGCTGCTAATCATTATTTTAAAGGAAAGAATTATAATAATTTTATAATTCTTCCCTTTAAAATAATTTAAAAGTTAAGTCAATGCAGTAATTTTCAACACTAAATGAGTGTATCACTTCAATGAATATTGAGAAAAAACCTGAATTTAGATAATTATCTGCAATTATTGGACATCTTTTAGTTTATAATCTTTTTTCAAAGGTGTAAGTTACCTTCTGGTATAAAATTAAATACATGTTATTTCGTAATAATGTGTCTCAAGGAACATTTTCTCTCGTGTTACAAACAATTTTACAGTTTTAAATTTTAAACTTCTTAAAGCGGTTATTTATAAAATTGTATTTTTTTTAAAATCTCCAGTTAGGTACACAGACCTGGGATAACAAGTAACACAAATGCTGAATTTATAAGTTAATAACAACTAACATCTAATAAAACAGGTTTCATGCATGAATTTGTTTGCCAGCGAAAATTTAGTGGCGACCTCTAATAACAGCATTTAGAGACATTTTAGTATAGTTGGAAGAATAGCAGTAATTTTCGAGTTAACAAATTATTTACTTTTATTATTAAAAATAATTATAAATTTTAATATTATTTAGTATCTGCATCTTTCAACACAGTACAGAAAATCATGCATTTATGTTTACAAGATCTCAGAAAAGGGAAATTATGTGAATACAATATTTTATGTTTATGGAAACATTTAATCTGTTTTTACTTTTTGACACAAATACGAATAAGAAAGCTTTTCTTACTCTTTATTAAATCCATTAACTTGTTTTTTTTAGTCAAGAAGTTTATATTTTTTTGTACCAAACATTATACTATTTTTGAATTTAAATTCTGAAAAGTAAAAGTATTAATTTTTTTTTTTATTTTTATTTTATCGAAGCTTAAGAAGTTAAAATTGTCCACCTTAATTTTATTATGCAAAGTCTGCTTTAAATTACTTTTAAAATATTTAAATTTAGAAAAAAGCTCAAAATTTTTTCTTAATTTAATGAATTATGAATGAAATTCGGTAACATTATCAGTATCCCTTTTCTGAACAGAACAAGTAATACGTTCCGCACAGTAATAAGAAATAAATATTATTCTTAGATATTGTGTGAAGTATATTACTTGTTTATGATAATAGAACAATGTAAATTTCTATTATGATGTAAATTTAATAATATTTTATAATTGAGGTTACTTAATATAAATATCATTAGTTGATTGAGAGAGAGAGAGAGAGAGAGAGAGAGAGAAGTCCCTTAATTATTTTATTTTGCTCATGCTTTTAGCTGCAGACGATTCCAGTTTCTCTAGAATCGTGACTTCTTCACGTGCTTCTGCCAACTTTTAAATTTAATTTCTCTCCTTTTAAAGTTCCGTAATATACCTTTTTACTGTTCCATTAGTGATTTATTTTAGGTATTTTGTTTCACACGATGGTAAAAGCTGGTTTTATTATAGTGGCTTTTAATGGAATCCGCCAGATTTGTTTCTTAAAATGTCTTTCTTAAAATTTCTTCTTCATCGTTGTCCAGTCACGTTCTAGAATGGATTCGGTTTCCTGGAAAGATACTATAATTCCAATTGACTAATGTCATTTCGTCTTCTGTCTTGACCTTCGATCTGGACACATTCAAATACGTACAAAGTAAAAGTTTACAATCGGGTACCCCTTGATTCACTAGCGTTTTTTTGACACCAAGAGGTGACTAACATGATGATTGCTACACACAAACCCTATACAAAGGTAGGGTTACCAGAAATTAAATTCTATCGCCAAACATAGGAGTACTCGATTCTATACCGAACCCTTTATCATTTAATATAATGAATGTTTTCTTGGGATTTACTATTAACGTTTTAAGTTCTGTCACTTAATGTTAACTTAAAGTTATAAAGTTTTACCATGTTCGATTGCTAAAGAAACTGAAAAGCTATCACAAAAATTTTTCTATTTTATAAATAATATAATTTAAAAGTTATCTAAAGGAACATCTAGAAAATGCTTAAAAATTTCTATAATATAAATTAATTTTCATATTTCTGTGAACGAATGAACGCACGCACGCACATGCACACACACGTATATATATAATGAATGTTTCATTTAAAATTTTCTCAAGTTAATGATATTAATCTATAACCTGGAAAAACTTTATCGTTTCAGCATATCTAGTAAGTATATCCATTTTTTCATGAAAATTACAGCAGAATTCGTGTGGGACCACACTGGAAAATTTTAGATTCTTCTCGGCGATTAGATTCTCGTCTGTACTCAGTATCACACTCTTTTTTGTAAAGTGTGAAAGAAACGTCCCTTCTGTCTCCAAGTACGAAACATTTTCTTAATAGAACAGAATCAAAAGATTAATATCGAAAACTGAGAACACACGCTTCGTTTACTGGAAACCATATCTTCAAAAAATTCAGACAATTTGAAAACAGTTAAAAAAATTTAAAAATAAATTTGAAATGAAGATAAATTATTCTTCTGAATTACCAAATATCTTTGATAGAATATCGATAGAATTATCGATATTCTTCAGAATTATCGAAATCTACAAAAAGTGAAGGTCTAGTCACAATGCGAAATATTTTAATAAATTTCTCCATATGCTTGACATTTCAACTCGTTTTCAATATGGCACAGAAATTTAAAATTCTATAATAATGTCAACGTCAGTCCTTAATGTCAATTCTTTCTTTGTCTCTGATTATCGGAATCTCCAGGACCGGTTTTTGAGGCAGTAAGGCACTTAAATTTCTGTGTATGCCTGCAAAATATTTTACTTCTAAAGTAATATTTGAAAAAAAGCTATAATTAGCTATGTGTAAATAAAGTTACTACAGAGACTTTTGCAATAGAAAAATGAAACTTCGATACGTCATTTGTGAGTTAAAAATATTTAAGTTTCTCTTATCCATATAAATGCAAGGGATACAAAATAATATTTTGTTGCATACCAAGTCACGTAGGTCTTGATGGAAACGAGAGAGCGGATGCAGCTGCAAAGTCTGCTGAAGATCCAATTTTACCATCGGTTCCGCTCTCAGATGTGAGAAAGTGTATAAAAAGATTTATTTATTCACTTTGGGAAGAATCATGGAGCTTACAGGTAGGAAACACAAACTTCATAGCATTTTCTCAACCCTCACCTCATTATCAATTTTACCGTTACGAAGTGCAGACGTTAGATTAACTCGCCTTCCTATCGGACACACGCGTTTCACACACAGATATTTGTTTTTAAATGAACTAAATCCATGGTGTGAAGCATATGATGAACCATCTACTGTTTATCATATCATGTCTAGATTTTAACCAACAACGCTTACACTATTTTAGTACTGATATTTTAAATTTATTTGATTTAATAGGGGATCTACCCCATAAACCTCTTTGCTATTTTAAGGGCTATAGGTTTCCTTAATTTTATCTAATTTGTATTTTAAAATTTTGAATTATATATTCATTTGAATTTTATCTTATATATTCTAGAATTAGGTTTTAAAATTATTTGTACATTGATTTTTGTTTTTAAGGTTTTAGTGTGGCTTGGGTTTAAAAAAATAATTGTTATTATTATTATAAAATAAAAAAAAATCCTATACTTGGCGCATCATGTCCATTTTTGGACCTTGCGCCATAAAACCCAACCAACCGCCACCATCCATATGAATGATTAGAAATAATCTCAAAGAATAGAAATGTTGATAAGTTTTACATTGTAAACTTTTCTTGCTCAAGTTACAGACAACAGATACAGTCATTCATGATGTATTCTTAAAAACGAAAACAAATAAATAAATATTTAAATATTCAATATTCGGTTTTCTAAACAGCATAGTAGTTTATATTGTCATTTATTTTCTGTTGTAAAATTAAAAAAAATGGAATAGATTAAAAAATACCTTTTTATATCTCTTTATATTTTAAATTAATTTCTTGCCCAAATTAAATGGTAAATGAATGAAATATGAAGCAGAAAGAATAAATAAAAAAAATTCATGCAAAATGTGGTTAAATTGCGTATATTGAATGTGCAATTTCATTTATATAATATTGAATATGCCGGCAAATTAAGAAACTTATTTATATAAAATGAAAAAAAAAACAGTAAGGGGAAAAAAAAAAAAACCCGCTTATAGTAATTTAGCATAAGGACTATCGATAATTATTTAGTAAATAATATTAATTTTATAACTTTGTCATCTAAATCATTTGTAAAAAAGTTATGAAAATAGAAATCGTTTATTCCCTTGCAGAGAAATTTAGGGCATATATTTTTTTAAATACTTGCTTCATCATGAATGAATGAAAAAAGAATAGCTCAGAAATTGCTTAGTGCATCTGCTAACGGATGTAAAGTTCAAGTGACTTATTGGCGCCAAAAATAAATGTGTGCAGTCAGTTTTGTAAAGCTACATTTTACTTTCACTGACAATCCTGATATAATTGGCAACCTTGTAAGACGAAAACAAAGAGCTGGTGAAAGCGTTCTGTGATGTTGGTGGATTTCTGTTCCGTCTGAAAATGCTGTACAAGATCAATGGGGAAAAGGTAAGCATTGTATTGAAATGAAATTTTGTTTCAAAACTACACGGTAACTGAAAAGTTGGTGTTGTTCTTTCAAATCTTGGATGATGTAGCTAAGCTACTTCATCTCCATAAAACCAAAAATGTTTAGAAAGTCAAAAAATAAAATCGGATCCCTTAACAGAAAATGCTGCGATTCCTTTAGAAAAACATTTTTTTATTTAATGATATTGAATAGATTTGATGGTTATGAGAGAAGAAAATACTATATAGTATAAAATAAGGTCTTCAATGAATGAAAATAAAATGAAATACTTCTAGTGTGGTTAGAATAAAAATTTTAGCATTATTAGAAACAGTAATGTCTATATTTTTTAAAACATTAAAATTGAAAAATGTGTTTTTAGGCCCTTTTTGCATCAAACTTCTTAAATTCGTGTTAGTCCATAACTTCTTTTTAAATCGAAAGAATATGATTCACAAATTAGTTAATCATTCATTTGTAATATTTTGAATTGTGAATATTATTTGATTTTGAAATATTGCTTTTTAGCGAAACGAAAAATGTACATTAATCGACAGTGTAGGTAAATTTTATTTTTAGATTTTCAAAGATAAATGCTATTGGATCATTGACATTTGTCAAATAATGAAGTCTTCATAAAAATTGTTTCCTTATGCATACATTGAATGTAGAATGAAAAAAATTTGTATATATATATATATATATATATATATATATATATATATATATATATATATTGAATATTTGTAGTGGTTTGCAAACAGTTCTTCGTTTAAATTATTTTTCCACAAATTTTGTGAATTTGTACGTATTTGTATAAATTTATGTTCGAAAGGCTATTCCCATTTACAATCTTTAATAGAGCAATTTTAAAAATAATTGAAATTGAGATAAAAAATTTGATTGTAAATATTTATATTATAACGGATTAATAAAATTACAATCAACATCACTTATGAAACGATATTGAGTTTGGTTTGTACTGAGCTGGCAGCCTGACGATTACTTCTCTGATCTTTGGTTCAATAGTTCGTATTTTTGAATTGCACTTTGAGCATGGATGGTAATAGTGGTCAGGAATACATTTTAAATTGTAGGTCCTAGCCTAATTAAACCCCATGTGCAAAAATAACCGTTGAATGGCAAAGAAACCAAATTAATTTGATTTTCGCTATAGGATGCGGGTTCTAATTTCGATCATAGTTTCAAGTAAATAACGGGGGAGGTGGTTCTCACTAACATTTTTCATGCAACGATAAGGAGCTCATCATACATCTCCACTTTGCAAGACTTATAATGATAAGTTTATGTTTGTGATGTCAAAACTTTGCCATTTTTTAATTTAGAGTTTCAAGAAAATGAAATATTTGTTACATTTTGCTCTGAAATATCAAGAGCATTTCCTTTCCTTCCATTAAACATGTAATGAGAAATATAGTTTCAATATTTTTATTATAAATAAAATATTTTAGTTTTCTTTAACCTATTATTACATTATACTGAATTTTCTTCTAATATTTCTGTGAATATTCCTGTGTCTTTAGGAAATTTATAAGAGTAATTAAAGTTTTGAATTATCTATATTATATCAGAATTCAGGATAATTGAGATGCAGTTATGCAGCACTAAAATTTTTTTGGTTCGTTCCACTTAATGATAAATTATTGAAATTTCGAGCGTCTCCTGCTTGTATGTTAATATTAATTTAAGGTTTAATTGTTGAAGTTATATCCTCGTGAATAATGTTTAAAAGGAATCACAAAGGATATAGAGAAATATAAATTTTATATGTGTTGTGGAGTAGATTTTTTACCCAATGAACTTACTAAATTGCAAAAAGATCTGGTAATGTTTTCTGTTGGATCCCAGAGCGTTTATGTATAGGTCTTGAATAGAGCCCCAGACCAACGCATGAGATTTCCGCTGTCCGAATGGTGGCGACCATAATGCATCTTTATGAAGTTTTTTGCTAATTGCCTTGAGAAATAAAGGTATTTAAAACAAATTTTTCAGAATTTTTTGCTACCAAACGTTCGACATAGGCCCTAAGATTATTTTGTGCGTCATTAAATAATGAAAACGGCAATGTTTAAACCATGAATAGTCAAAACTATTTTATGATGCTTATGGTTTGCTCCTTTTTCTTTAAAATCGCCCTTTTGGCGCAGTCTGGTCTTGCTTGTTTTGATTAAGAAAAACTTACGTGTTAAAAAGTAATATCACTATTTTTAAGATAAATAATATTTTTTTTAATTACTGGAAAAGCTTATTTAAAATGTAATTAAGTTTAAAATTATAACATCTTATTACATGGTATCTTGTTTGAAGTATTTATCATTTTATTTATATCTGAATACAGAGAAATTTTGTCATATTTTTAAATTTTGTATTTTTCCGCCATCAAACACATTTAATAAAAATGAAATGAAATAAATGGCTCATGAAAATTTTTAACTTTAAAATTTATTTTAGATTATATAATATGTGTTAAGTATATATTACTCTCAAATTATATGTTGTAAATATATATTACTTACTAGCTAGTAATAATATACATTTACTATAGGTAAGAAATGTTTTTTTATTTTTGATTGTTATTATGTATATGAAAATTATTTTTAAATTACTTACAGTATAATATAATTTAATAAAAAATAGTATCTCTCTCTACTGACCTTTTTTTTTAATAATATATGAAGGTATATATTATTTATGTAAGTTATAACATAGGTTTACATATTGTAAGTATGTATGCTTGTCAGAAATATTTTACTAATATAATTACTATAATAAATTGCTTATACCATGTACAAAAAAAGATTTTTTAAAATTTCTGATATTGTTTATTGCATTAGTAAAACACAATTTAATTAAATTCTTAAAAATTATTAAGAATAGTTTTTGCACTTTACAATCCTTTTTAAAACATATTACGGGAGAAAATATTACTTTAAAAACGTATCAAACAACGAAAACAAATGTATCAAATGTAAACTAATGGATATAAGACTGTTGCGTCATACAAAGTTTTATGGGTACTATAGTGTTTGTGAAAGGTGGGTAAGTCCATGCGTCAGCTTCCCTTTATAGGAGCCTTAGTCTTGAAATAACGAAAGGGCTGATGTCTACTCCAATTCATACTTCTATTCCATTCTGTGGTGGGAAAAAAGATGTGATCAGTTTTATATACTTACATTCGCAGCGATCGTGGCGTATGCAAATCAGCAACAAACTAAATATACCATAACTTCATCTCATTTTCAGTTTTACCGTTACGAAGTGTGAATGTAAAATTAATCCACCTTCGTATCGGGCACACACGTTTCACACTTGAGTGTCTGATTTTAAAATGAATTGAAACCTTTGTGTGAAACCGTATATTGTTTTTCACACTTTAATTTCATGTTCTGATTTTAACCATCATCGTTACAAGTTCTTTTAAGACTGATCATTTAAGAATGCGGCATTTGCTGGATGAACCTCTGGATTTAAGCATTTTTGCAATATTGAAAGGAGCATCGGTTGTACAGATTTTTTATATCATTTTAAATCATAAATGTTTTTAATCATACATTTATATTATTTTTTTTCTGGTTTAGCTTTTTCTTTTATCAGTTTTAAATATAATTTGTGTTGTGTTTTGGGTGTTTGTCTATATATGTTTTAATTTATATTATAGATATCAATATCACTTATCAATATTTTAAACGAGTTTTAATAAGTTGATTGGGTTTTGAAAAAATTAGAAATAAATCATTATGAATATTATTTAGTTTTGACACAGAGCTTGTCCTGATTTGAACTTAGCGCCGCAAAATCCAACCAACCAACAATAAATACTGTAAAATATATTCTGAATTTTCTAAGTGCTTTAAGAACTTATATATACATACATATATATATATGTAAAATACTCAATAATAAACATTCACAGTTATTGACATTTATTGAATAATGAAGAGTCTTTAAAAATTGTTTACTCATGGGCGCATTAATGGTTAATGCGAAAAAGGCTGTTAAAAGATAATATCTATAATTAACGTTTTGACAATTAGTTCGTGAGTTCGATTTTTTTGTCTTAGATATGGACTTTTTTCTAATGATTCATTTGTCACTTTTAGCAATAATTTCAACTTGAATAAGTCGATTATGTTAGGCGAAGATTGCTGTAATATACTTCAAGCATTTGCCCAGATTTCCTTCTGGGAAATTCTTCATAGTAATCTGCATTCATTCATGGCAATTCACGAATTCGTTCGTTTTAATAAACATGTATGTCTTTGTATTTTTCATTCTGGACTAATGCAATATATGGTTGAAAAAGTATTTGAAATAATTTATTTTAACAAAAGAGAATATGCATATAATGTATGTGTGTGGGTGCGTGTATTTATAACATACTTAATTTTACTGTTTCGTCATTCTCCTTGGAATTGTGTTTTCGTTTACGTTTATGTAGCTGACTAGATATTAGATTGCTGATTTTCAATATTTTCTCATGCATTGTCGAATGTTATTGAATTATCATTGTCATTCCATGCTAATTTATTTACATTAATAATCTGCATTTCTTATTCGATGTACTCAATAATAAACATTCACAGTTATTGACATTTATTGAATAATGAAGAGTCTTTAAAAATTGTTTACTCATGGGCGCATTAATGGTTAATGCGAAAAAGGCTGTTAAAAGATAATATCTATAATTTACGTTCTGACAATTAGTTCGTGAGTTCGATTTTTTTGTCTTAGATATGGACTTTTTTCTAATGATTCATTTGTCACTTTTAGCAATAATTTCAACTTGAATAAGTCGATTATGTTAGGCGAAGATTGCTGTAATATACTTCAAGCATTTGCCCAGATTTCCTTCTGGGAAATTCTTCATAGTAATCTGCATTCATTCATGGCAATTCACGAATTCGTTCGTTTTAATAAACATGTATGTCTTTGTATTTTTCATTCTGGACTAATGCAATATATGGTTGAAAAAGTATTTGAAATAATTTATTTTAACAAAAGAGAATATGCATATAATGTATGTGTGTGGATGCGTGTATTTATAACATACTTAATTTTACTGTTTCGTCATTCTCCTTGGAATTGTGTTTTCGTTTACGTTTATGTAGCTGACTAGATATTAGATTGCTGATTTTCAATATTTTCTCATGCATTGTCGAATGTTATTGAATTATCATTGTTATTCCATGCTAATTTATTTACATTAATAATCTGCATTTCTTATTCGATATACTCAATAATAAACATTCACAGTTATTGACATTTATTGAATAATGAAGAGTCTTTAAAAATTGTTTACTTATAGGCGCATTAATGGTTAATGCGAAAAAGGCTGTTAAAAGATAATATCTATAATTAACGTTTTGACAATTAGTTCGTGAGTTCGATTTTTTTGTCTTAGATATGGACTTTTTTCTAATGATTCATTTGTCACTTTTAGCAATAATTTCAACTTGAATAAGTCGATTATGTTAGGCGAAGATTGCTGTAATATACTTCAAGTATTTGCCCAGATTTCCTTCTGGGAAATTCTTCATAGTAATCTGCATTCATTCATGGCAAGGACAAGAACTCTCGAGTGTATTTCAATAGAAAAATATGAAGAAAGCGAAAGGGCAACATTTGCCTTTTGTTCTTTAACCGTGGGATCGTGGAATGAACTCTTCAATGATGCAGAATGCTTGAAAAACCTTAAAAAAAAATTTAAACAGCGGGAGAAAGATGATGAACGAGAAATTTACGTTTTTTATGCTTTAAAAGTATGAATATTCATCAGACGGGTTCAATAAATCAGACGTGTGAGTACGGTCAATTGTTTTCAGAAGTTCATCTTGAAACCATAATCTGACGAATTTCAAAATACCTTATTTTTCAACAATTAACTGTTAAGCTTATCCATTGCCTGGGTCAAAAGTTTTGCTTGGTGTTGAATCACTATGACAACATGATAGGATACTTGTACCCCAATGATACATACTTTGAGAACTCAATGGAAAAAACATCATTTATTTTTAACCGGCAATAGATTATATAGATATTTTTAAACGGCTGAATAAAAAATGATAATTTCTGGGTTGAAATACATGTCTCACATCCTTTCGCAAATAAAAATAAATTAGAAACTGCTGTCATCTGTCAGATTCTTTTTCTCTGCATAATAATATCTCAAAAAGTTAAATTCATAAAAAACTAAAATAAAAAGACATGTCCCTGTTGATTAGCGGAAGAACTTCATTTGTATTTTATGGGTGCAGCTGATTATTTTTACAAATGTGTCTGTGTGGGGAAAGTTTTAATTTTTATCCGCCATTTTATATTCGACTGAAGTCCTATTTATGAATATCCTCATAGAAAACAATATGGACAGATGCTAAGCGCTTTGAGTTAAGTTTTAGTTGCTGAGCTATCAAGTTTCGTTGAATCATGTTAACTTTTTCTCAAAGATATAGAACTCTGAATAATGAATTTAATAATTGTTTACTAAATAATCATTCTATATCGAAATCATTGTTACTCATTTGTGTATGATTTTTATGAAATCGAGTTCAATAATCATCACGCACATATGTCGACATTTATTTTGTTTCTAATAGAATTTTTGATCGCAAGAATCACAAATTATATTTGCTTCTAATTAATGTTACTTCAATAAATAAATGTCAAGAATATAAGAATATTTTTGTTAAATAATCCAAAATATTTATTGTAATAATTGCATTAATCTTACATTTATTACTCTAGTGAATGTAATGAAATTGTTATAATTGTTTTTTCTCTGCCAATTTCTTATGTGTGATTCCAAAATCAAATTGTAATAATACTTTAAAATGATCTTACTCTTTATTTGTAATGGTATTATTTTGTTAAAATTATTATTTTGTAAAAATTATTTTGTTGAGAAACTACAATGTAATCCTAAAATTAAATCTGCTTAGAGTAATGAAAAATTTATTTAAAATTTCCTTCTGGTTGCTTAGTTTTCCCTCTATTTCTCATGAAATAACTTAATGAATTTTTTTCTTAAAGTAGGCGTTTATAAAATTCTATCAAGGCAAACAAATTTACTAACTTCTAATTTTTTGTCACGTCAAATTACTGTGTGCTTCAAATATTATTTTAATTGATTGATATCTCTCTTCCTTAATATATTAGTTAAATAAAATTATATTGTTTTGCGTATTTAAATCATTGTGTGTCGTAAAGTTATTGAATGTTTTTAACGTTAATTCAAACGATTGATTAAATTATACTGCTTTGATATTGTTAAAAAGTCTTAAAATTTTGGAAAAGAATACGCGTGTTTTTTTAAAGTGCATTTCGGTAAAAAAAAAAAAAAATTCTTTAAGAATTTTACAGGATTATATCTATATATTCATTTAATTAATATTGGCTTTTCGCTAATGGATTATTATATTTTCCAATAGATTTCGAACTAACATAATTCCTTAAACGAGTCCTTGAATGATGACTCTGGTGAATTTTCACATTTATCCATTTCCTTTTAATATTCGTCGATATTCAGCAGTTACATGAAGTCACCTGTATACATTTCCCTGTGTATTCAATGACAACAATTCCAAATTGGTGCTCTGGCTTTCAGTTTAAGAGATCGTATGTTCAAGCTTTGTCTCGGACAGACATGTTTGTAGTGGTCCTTCTAAAAATGTAAGTCTCAATTGAATTTAAAAAAAATTAATAATTGCTCGCACGCTAAACAATCGAAATCTGGCCTCCTGTTAAAATATTTTCAATTTTTAATTTCCACCCGATGCGAGAATAATTCTAGTACTTTGAAAATCTTTTTAGGATCAAATAGAATTAGATCTAGTGTAAAAATTTTATTCTAAAATTACAAAAAAAAACCATTGAATTTTTCTCATTAATTTTTTAGTTCTTATTTATGGAGATCCTGACAGGATGAAATCTCGTTAATGCACTAGTAATTTAATTTTTCTATGAATTTTTATTGTCGAGTTCTTTGGGTTGTTTAATATACAAAGTAAAGGGTGTGGAATAAGTTAAAATAAATAAATTAAAAAATATCCATCATTCTAATGCAAAGTTTTGCGGTATGCAGATGAAGATTGCCTTCAAACATCTCATAGAAATGAGTGTAACTATTAATTTGGCTTACATTTCCGCAAAATTCCACTTAACAATATGCTGATTTTCAATTCACGAATTCGTTCGTTTTAATAAACATGTATGTCTTTGTATTTTTCATTCTGGACTAATGCAATATATGGTTGAAAAAGTATTTGAAATAATTTATTTTAACAAAAGAGAATATGCATATAATGTATGTGTGTGGGTGCGTGTATTTATAACATACTTAATTTTACTGTTTTGTCATTCTCCTTGGAATTGTGTTTTCGTTTACGTTTATGTAGCTGACTAGATATTAGAATGCTGATTTTCAATATTTTCTCATGCATTGTCGATTGTTATTGAATTATCATTGTCATTCCATGCTAATTTATTTACATTAATAATCTGCATTTCTTATTTTATAATTATTTGTAGTGTTGAAAAATATTTGAGTTGCATTAAGATTTATTGATAAATCCGTTGAAGCAACCTCCATTGTTTCCTAAATACACATTTTCTACTAAACTTTTTTTATGATAAAGCAAATTCGTTAATGCATATTGATTAAAATATTTCGATTATTTGATTGCTGTAATAATTTGTCTCAATTTTTATTACCACATAAAACAATCCATGTATATCGGTACTTTTTATTTAAATTCGAAATTTAGCAAATTTTCATAGCATTTTGCTGGTATAATCGATTATTCTTTATTTTTCTGGAATCCTTTAATTTTCTAGCAAAGATCGTCATTTTATTTAATGCTAGGCAAACTTTCAATAGTTGTGGTAACAACTAATTCATTAGCTAAATTCGTAAAAAAATATGAGTGTTGAACTTTCTTGTTTTATTATAATTAATTTAACTATTTCTTTGGTAATTACTTTCATTGTAGGTTCATATTTTTAAAAAACATTTAAGTCATTTACTTTTTTAATTATAAATAATTTAAAATTGTTTATTCTTTTAAAATGAAAGTAATATTGGAATTTAATAATGAAAAAAAATATATTTAAAATGAACTGACAATTAAATGTACTGCTACCTTTCCGTTTCATATATTTTTTTTCATTTTGTAAAATTGTACATTTTTCTAAATTTTGTTTTCATTAATTTTATATAATTAACAAAGTATTTCACTTTTAAATAATTAAAATTTATAAGTATTTTTAACAATTTCCTATTTGTTGCTATTTATATAATATTTTTAGTATAATATTTCGTATGCTGATTTTTTCTTTTTTACGAATGTGTGTCTTTTCATATATGTTCTCAATATGAATTACTTTCTGTATAAATGCTATTACGAGAACAAAAGTGAATGAAGTTTATCCTATGAAAAATTACGAAACCATAGGTTTTAAAAATGGTAATTGAAATATTTCGAGAAATATGAATTTTTAAGATTATTTTCCGTTTTCTCTGGTAATTATACTTTTTAACTAAAACAAGCTCAAATGCTGATGTCAGAAATAATTTAGTAAAAAGACACTTTTTTTTTAGTCCAATTAAAACTTTTCTTTTTGCGTTTTAGTTTTCAGTTTCTTAATTGAAGGAGAAATGACATAGCATTTAATTTTCGAATTATAAAAGTAATTTTAAATAAAGGCATTATTTTTTTAAACTTATTTTAAGAATTATTTCATCATTTTCATATTTGATTTTGGAATTAGATTTCTTACATTAAGCGTATGTGTTTGTACATCGAATCTGTGTAAACAAAATCCTTTTCTCGCCGAAATTTTATCCGGAGTTGAAGTGAAAACGCCGCTTAGAATAAAGTGAATCTTGTATACTAGGTTGTTGTGGCAATAAATTAACTTAAAATGTAAGATATAGTCATTTCCATAGTTTGATATCAACATTAGATATTAATTTAAACCGTAAATAATAGTGCTTTAAACTTATTGTATAGTTAATTTCGGTATGATCCTCACCATTTCGAACTTTAGTTCTCTTCAGGAACATATCAGAGCATAGTTTTTATTAAAAACGTGACAATCAATTTTTTAAATCATTTTACCTATTAAATTGCACTATTTTTATACTTATTTTACATTTATATCTATTGGATCTTATTGTTTTCGTAAAAAAAGAAACAAATAAATAAATAAATGAATAAAAACAATCTGCAAATATTTCTTAAAGGGCTTCCACCGCGGAAAAGTTAATTGTAAATTAATTCTTGAATATTTTCCCGCAATAGTAAAGAGTTAAGGATTTAGCCTTTTATAGTTCGTTACATTCGTTGAAAACAGTCATTGATGTTATTCATCAATTAGGTATTCTCTTGAGTAAATATATTGTTTATTACTATTCAACGGTTAATTTTTATTATTATTACTGCATAATGTTCCATTTGCATCGACATTCAATGGAACGACGCGGTAATGCATCTTTTATTTCCTCCCATTCCAGCCAAAAATAATCTTAAAATTCTGAGAATCGATTTTTTGTACATAAGTTCGAAGTAGATTGATTCTGCTATTTTTCATATTTAAAATATTGTATTTAATTTTAATGTTTACAATTTTGTATGTAATTTCATCTTAAAAATTGTATAATAAGAGATTAACACTCCTTCAATTAAACTTAATGTAAACGTAAATTTCAAAAACTCTTATTGGTACTAACAAACGCAATTGTAATGTTACTCCCTTAAATTATTATTTTTAATTTTAATGAGAAATATTTATGACTATAATGGATTTTTAATCCGAATTGCTCTAATTTATTCAACCAAGAGTGAACTAATCAAATTTTAGTCTTTACAAAACGATCTTATGAACAAAAAATTTACGCTGGATAAAAAAAAAATTTCCAGTCATTGTAACTTTATATATAATATATATATATATATATATATATATATATATATATATATATATACAGTGGGTAAAAAAGTCCCCGTAAGCAGATATACGAATCCAAATCAAAGTTTAATTTGTCACACAAAATTCATAATGATATAACTGAAAACTTAAAAATGAGTTAAAACTAATATTATTTAATATTTATTCATATTGTAAAGGATGATAATAGTGACAAAATTAAATAATAAATCTTAAAAACTAAAAAATGCCGTAAACATGGAACAAAGTAGTCTCCGTACGGTGCCCTAGCACACGAAAAAAGTTTACAAAAATGCAAAATACATTTAATAATCAGTGGGCAATCCTTTGGCCTTCATCACCTCTCTTAGACGTTGTAGCATTACCCCTACAAGTTTTTTTTTGTTGTTTCTGGAGAAACATTACACTAAATGCTACTAATGGCACTTTTGAGTTCAACTTTGTTTTTTATGTCATTTTTTAAGCTGTCGGCCAATATCTTGCCAGAAATGTTCGATGGAGTTTAAATCGGGTGACTGGGGAGGGCTATGAAGTTGTTGTTTAGCATTGTAAAGGGACCACTCTTGGCAAATCTTAGAGGTTTGTTAAGGATCGTTGTCCTGCTGAAAAGTAAATCCAGTTCCAAGAGATAGTTTCGCTTCGCTGGATAACACATCTTCTTTAAGAATATCCAGATATCCATATCGATCCATATTTCTCTCGATGAATTGCAAATTTCCTACTCAGAAGAACTCATACACCCCCACATCATAACACCGCCACTACCGTGCTTCACAGTTCCGCATAAATTCTTAGTTAGCGTTTGTTCTTTTGGTTTTCTCCACATCATAACTCACCCATCTGACCCATGAATGTTAAACTTGGATTCATCGCTAAAAAGAATGGATTCCCAAAATGATAATGGCTTATTTACATGCTACTTTGCAAACTGGAGGCGCTTTTTCTTGTTGCACAAACTTATGTAGGGTTTCTTCCGGGCCACACGTCCATGATAATCGCTTTTTTTAATGACATTTCTCACGGTTTGAGTTGAGACTTTAATGTTGTAACTAACAATTAAATCAGCTGCCAACTGAGGTGCAGCTGATTTAATTGTTAGTTACAACAACGTGGATTTTCTTGAACTTGGGGTATGATGTTTTTTTTATGCACAGGATTTAATTTTGGCGGCCTTCCGGATCGAGCTCTATCCTCAAGTGAAAGAAGTTAACGATATCTTTCAATTATATATTGTAATGTAGATTTCGATTATTTAGTCATTTCACTAATCCTTTTCATGGATAATCCATCTTTTCGCAAATTAATCATCAATTCCCGAATAGCTCTGGGAACTTCCATTTTGGGACGATAAATAACAAACTTGAACTCAATAACTGTCAATATGTTGTTTTCTTATCAGGTCGGCCAACTTGTCTAGTAGTCAGCGTGCCTGACTCCGGATAGGGAGGTTCTGGGTTCGAATCCCGGTTCAGGCATTGATGTACTTTCTCTCTCTATCCTGTCTTTGTCCTTTCCTTGTGTGTGAATGATGTATGAATGGTGCCTACCCTATAAACGGGTCCCTATGGCATGTGCGATGGTGGCCCACCCCCTGTGGTGCACCCAGGGAAAGGCCTCTGCGGCAATGTTTCTGGCCGGATCCTTGGGTATAAGGGGGCAAAACATCCCGATATACCCCGACCATTGAAAAAAAATGTTTTCTTATCAGTGATTCACTTTATAAAGATTTACTGCTGGCCTGTTAGTCAATAAAGTCTACGTACATCAAGAGAAAGTAATATCAAGTTCAAATTTAAGGTGCGAAAAGGGTAGTTTCTTAAAGTTTAATTTTTAAATATTTAGTTTCAATAAGGGTCTTTGAAATTATTTAACTGTAATATTTTCACGTCTAATAATTTATGCACACTAACTTTTAAAAGATAATTAGCTAGACATCAAAACTAATAAAGTTTGCGTACAACGCAAAGGAGGCTGAAGATTTCTTGTCTAACTTATAAACTTCAAACTTGAGAATGCAAAGGTTACACTTTCAAGGTCATTGACTTCCGAAGCAAATTTCGCTTTGATTGGAAGTTGTTATGTCTATTTTCTTTGACGAAAATGACAACCAATAAAGAAATTCCTTTAATTAAGAGATAACTAATTATTAAATTGAGAGATGAAAATAAAGCTCTTCGTGATATTGGTAAAACCATTTTCTAGAGTACAGAGAGTTATTCAAAACTATCTTGACACTGGTAGTCTTGCTGTAAAACCAAGATGTCGGAGACCGAAGAAGCTAACGCAGAGAGAAGAAAGAAAAATTCTTTTATGAATCAAACAAAATCCTAAATTTTCTGCTGCAAGCATTGCAAAAGACATTTTGTTTAACTAGCAACAAGGAAATCTCTCCTGAAACTGTACGAAAAGTGCTACGAAAGGCCAATTACCATGGATGAAAACATACATTTCCGACACAAATAGAAAGAAAATAATTGCTTTTTCCAAAACACATTTAAACTTTTCGGAAAACTTCTGAAACAATGTAATTTTGTGTCAGATGAAAGTAAATTTACAATATTTAAAGTTAATGACCAGTATGAAGAAAAACAGGAACAGAACTGAATCTGAGAAATTTAAATCCAACTGTCAAACAGAGCTGGCGGTGTGATGGTATGAGGGTGTATGTCGTCGAAAGGAGTTTGAAATCTTCACATTAATGATAAAGTCATGGATAGGTATACTTCTCTGGATATTCAAAGGAAAAAAAGATAATAATCTACTAGATAGTGTCCAAAATTTAAACCACTCTAATACTTTTATTTTCCAACAAGACAACGGCCCGAAACATACAGCTAAAATTGTGAAGGAATATCTCCTCTGTCGCACTCCAAGACAGTTGCGTACTCCTCCACAGTCACCAGACCTCAATCCAATCGAACATTTGTGGGCAAAGTTGGAGAAACGAATTCCGTAAACACAACATTACGTCGCGAAATTAGCTAATTAATAAATTACAGGAAGAATGGGCGAAATTTACGTCGGATGACACTAAAATAACTAGTTCAGACGTCTGCAAGATGTTGTGAAGAATAAAGGATACGCTACAAAGTATTGAAGTAAAATGAAAAACTTTTATTTTGCTTTATTTGAAAGTGTATGTGACTTTATAGGAGGGAATTTCTGAGTTTTTTTTTTTTACTAACTATATTTTTGTATAAATGTAAGAAGTATAACTTATATTAATTACTTTTTATTGAGGATTACAATTGCAGCTAATGGAAGAAAAAATTCAATAATTAAAATACATTTTTCAATGCTTTAAGTGTTTTTTAAATTTTAATTTAGTTTGTACGCAGACTGAAACAAATCATATAACCAATAATGAGAATGCTTTCGATCAAGATTTTTGCAATCTGGTGCCTTGGTTCAAAACTTAAATAATCTAGAAATACGCTTTCATATTTATTATAAAACAAAACAACACAACACATACAAACATAAAATTAGACTGAAAATTACAGGAGCAATCGAGAAGTGCTCCTTCGAGAGAGTAAATACAAAGACGAGCGAGTAAAACTATTTACAGATTCGAAAGGGGGTAATAAGAATCTTTTCCCTCCCTCATGAATACTTAAAAAGACTCAATATTCCATAAACATGTCAAATTATTTGCAACCGAAGTATAAAAAACACTCAAATAGGAAGTCGCATCCTTGAAATGATCATCTGTCCCACTAAAGAATCTCCGAACATCGTTGGCTGAAGGAATAAGTGCTTGCCTATTTTTATTAATTCTCCTTTTAAAGTAGAAAATAAAAAGTGCCCAACAATATTTGAATGGGCTTACTTTCATTCCATGAATCAGCCATTTCATATCCGCGAGAAATTAAACTTTCAATTAATTGGGGATCAATTTCTGAATTCAATTGAGTAGCGCATATTTCGTCCGTAATTAAATCGTCAATGTTTATACTTGAGTGTGGGAAAACATACTACGCAATATGATATTTACCCATTCAGATGGATTTCGATTTGAAAATGTGTAAATAAAAAGAGTTTTCCTTTTCTTATACTTTTCATGTTTAATGCTTTAGCTAAATGCCTTCGAATTAAAGATTTTTGAGAAGCAGAAACATAGAGTATTCTTGCCAATTATTTTTTAGATCTGTTTTCAATTTAAATTTGAGCGGTTTGTAATAATGTAGAATAACTGTTTAAAGAGCTACTATTGTTTGAAAACAGAAGTCACATTACAGCTTGATTATCTGAAATTTCAAAAGTTTGTTTTATCAGGTGGTGGAATTTGAACTGAATTTTTAAATTTTGTCTTGGGGCAAAATAATTTGTGTCAAAATTAAACCTTGTGAAAGTTTTCAACTTTACACTGATTTAATAAATGGTTTTTGTTCATCGGTAAAATTTCTGCATTTTAATCCTGCATGCTAGGTAGAGTTACAAAATATACAAGAATTTTTAACAACTATTGAGAGCGGCTGCAGTTGGAATATTTTTACTTTTAATATATCGCTTTTCATTTTTTAATCTAAACATTTCACGAGTTTTTAAGGAAATTCCTGAAATTGCATTAGCTGCTTCCCGAGATTCAATTTCAAATTTTACAAATTTCATAATTCGTTTATATCGCCCGATTTTTACCATGACCTTTTTTACGATTACATTCTAATACTATATTATAGGATAATTGTTTTAATAAAATCGGAATTAATAATTGGCCGAAATTATCGGATGCTACACCCATCGATTGTAAATTTCTTATTCTAATTTCACTTTCATCATACAAATGCCATTGAATATTAGAACATACATCATTGAATATTAGAACAAGATTTAACTGGCTCAATTTGGAAGAGTTTGTTTACAAAGCAACTAATAAAATTTCCTATTTTCCATATCTGTCTTTTAACAAAGTTAAACACGATTTGTAATTTTCTTTCGTTAAGGCAAATCCTGCAACTGTTTTATAAGCTTCCCCAGAAAGGAAAGAATTTAAATAAATAAATTTATCACAAAATTATTTAATGATTCATTTAAATCACACTACACAAAAACTATTAAAAAATTCTAAAAATGTAATAGAATCACCATCAAAAGTTGGAATGTTAAGTTTAGGCAAATTACTAAAAATCGGAATATGCTACCTTACTATTTGACCTACCGTTACTACTTGAACGTTACTATTTGAAACCGTTACTATTTGAAACATTAATACCGTTACTATTTGAAACATTAATATTTTTAAATTTTGTTAGTATAACTCTTAATTTTAAATTTGGAGTCACCTATGTTTTCATCATACTCCATGGAACTTTTGATTTCTGTTTCAAAGACATGCATCTGTGATTAATTTTTCCATTTTCTCATTAAAACTTTTCAGCTCAAGTTGTTTTACTTTCAATTCTGATAAATACTCTGAAATTTGCTTATGATGCATTTCATCTTCAAAATCAAGATTTAGCATAATTGCATCAATTTTCGTTATTAACTTTGTACAAATTGTTCTAGCAAGTTTTCTTTTTGATTTTAATTTATGAATACTTTCCATTTCAAATAATATAAATGTACAGTTCCTCTTAAGCTTGAATTTACTGTTCTGATGTTATTCAGGATTCGAGAAAGATTCGTGAATATATTCCAACGGTAACATTGGTTCGTGAATATATTTCCAGGTTTCAGCACCAAAAAAATGAAACAAATCATATAACCAATAAAGAGAATGCTTTCGATCAAGATTTTTGCAATCTATTATCTGGTGCCCTGGTTCAAAACTTAAATAATCTAGAAATACGTTATCTCATATTTATTATACAACAAAAAACATACAAACATAAAATTAAACTGAAAATTACAGGAGCAATCGAGAAGTACTCCTTTGAGAGGGTAAATACAAAAACAAGTGAGTAAGACTATTTACAGATTCGAATGGCGGCAGTAACTCTGCCTTCAAGAAAATGGTTCTTAACACAGACTTTGGTGACTAAGTAGCGGTTCTTGATCACTTTTGATATAGCCTTCTGTAAAACTTTCATTGGAAAATGTCTTCAAGCTTTTTTAATGACGTTTAAATTATCCTAGTAATATCCGACATAAAAAATCTTCCAATTTTTACACTATTTATATCTGGAAAGTATCTGGTATATCTGGAAAGTATCTGGTATTATATCTGGTATTTGTATTGCAGGTTGATTATTCTTTAATAGTCGATCATATTCCTGTGTTATAAGGAAGATAATTTTGAAAACTCTCAAGCATTTACTCTGATAAATGTATGTGTTGAAAGCTGAAGCGTGATATCCCTTTTCTTAATGCTTTTGATCAAACTGTAGAAACTGTCACTCCGAAATGTACGATTATGACTATTGTGGGCCAGAGAAAAAGATATTCGACTTTGCAAAGTCAACGACATTCGAAGACATTTTTAAATCATTTGTACACCTTCTGCCTGTTGCCTGAGATTCTTTATCCATAATGTATCATTTATTAAAATTCTATCTTTATATATGCTATAGATTTTTCTGATTTTCTTTTTTAGGAATTAGTGAATTTGACTTGCAAGTTATGAAAATAAACTCATTATGAAATTTTTTGGTTTATTTGTCGCTTAACGGTCAGTTATTGCACTCAGTGGCTAATTAGATCAAGATCTACTGTTTACAGTTCATTTGTAATCAGTGTAAACATCCGTGCCAAATAAGGGATACGAATCCACGATCCTTTTAACCAAAAGCCATGAAGGAATCCGATAACCATTTAGCTGTCAGCTTGGCAAATTTTTTTTGAAGAGGGTGTGTGCAGTGAATATCTAAATATGTTATGGATACATTTTTAAATATTCACAGTAATTACAAAATCAGTTATGGAATTTTGTTTCTCTATTTAATTGACAGTAGACATGAAGTAGTTCTATTAATAGCTTGAAATAGTTTGACTCCACGGAAAATAGTTATATATTTTAAATTTATAATAAATTTCTTAATATATCATTTAAATTGTATTAAATGTAATCATATATACTGCAATCTTTTTCTTAAATATTTTCTTCCAATTTGTACTTTTTTGCAGCCTTTAATAATATGTTTTTATTTCGCTGAAGAATATTTTTTTATTTTTAACGGCAAGACAGATTACAATTAAGGTTAGTAAAATGCATTTCTCAAAATTATGTATTAATTTTCCTAATGAAATACAAACTTTAGTAAAATCTTAGAAAATAACAGAAATCGTTACCTTAGAAAGTCTCTGTCACGCCAGTGACAAGAAGTGCTCGACTGCGATACATATGGGCGCCGTTCATATTTTCTCAAAGATTAAAGAATGGGAAAAAAAAACGAGTAAAAATTATAATGCTGTGAAGATGCTCGCATAGGTAAATCATGAGCAGCGAGTACCCTATAGGATGCTATACTGTATCGCGTCTTTAACAATCTGGTAAACTAGCGAAGCTCTCGATTTTCCATTATTTCGACTGAAATTCGCTTATTATTTTCAACTTAGGATTTTATCTAACAAATTATTTTATGGTGTGGTATGGAATATTTGAATATTTTGGTTGTACCAGCGTTGCGCTTTTTCGTGTGAGGGAGTCCGTCTCCTGTTTTTAAACATGTTACTGTGACCAACAGGTTGTTGTAGTATAATTTCCTTATTTTTCTGCTGTAGGTATCGGATAGAATTTCACTGAATATTGTTTGATGAATAATTCTGCATCACATAAAAAAAATCTTGATTAGGATATAAACAAAAATAATTTGAAACACTAATATTGCATCCAGTTTAGTTTTAATGCATTGGTACACCACGCCCTAGTAATTTACAGTATTTTAACATCATGTAATGGTAGGTTTAACTCCGAAAGCTATTATAAAACACTTAGATATCCCTGTTGTATCTGCTTTTCAGAAAGATTTTTCATGGAGCATGAGCTGTATCCACAAGTCATGAAGAACGGAACCTGGAAATTTGCCTATCATTCTTCAAAACAGTCTAAATGCTGAAAACCAAGGTAAAATTTTTTAACCTGGAACATTTCATTTTAAACAACGTATTGTTATTGATAAATCACAATAAGCTCAAGTAATGATGTAACTAAAAAAATAACCGTAACTAAAAACAGCTTTTGAAGCTCAAATTCTAGTTACTCATGAAACTTAAAAATCGCTCATATATCATGATCTTTCTTTCAGCAGTCATGATATGAATTGTGTCATGAGATTCACAACAAAATTTGAACAAAATAGATACACATAAAATTCATTTAGCACTGTGGTCTTTTGTTCAGCAGTTTGTAGGCACAAATCACACCATAAAACCATTAAAGTTTTTATTTTGAATAAAATGATATCATTTTTTTGTGTACCTGTGTATTTTTCTTTTTACAAAATCACTTATTAGGTCACACACACCACTTACTATTGTGCTTCTATATTGAATATTAAAATTGCAAGTGCTATATTTTTGTAAATAAGAGTATGTTCATTGATTTAAAATTCATTTTTCATGCAATTAAAATAATTAAAAAATTATGTTATTCCAAACACTAATACTTTTAATTAATAAAATTCAAAATTATAAAAATACTTAAAATTCATAATGTAGAAAGTTATTATATATGTAATAGTAGGTAAGTATAATAATAATTAAGTATTTATAAGTAATATTTAAGAAATGGTCTATTTAATGAATTTTTTGCTTGCATTTTTTTTACAGATTCATTTGTTAATACTGCATGCAACGCGCTGAAGGAATTGGGTAATTCACTTGATTTTTTTGCACTGATTGTACATGCTTAAGGAATTTAATTTGCTCTTACATAAATTAATAAAAGCATTGGGATAGTGAAATTTATTTTTTATAATTATTTTGGTGTATCATAAATAACATAATGTGTTTTATATGAAGTTTCTCTAAAATTTCTTTAGAAATTTAATTGTTGAATCTAATTTTCAGAACATTAATTGGCTGACTACTGGATATTATTGTACACATTCTTTCAGCATATTTTGTCATAATGTATAAGAATTCTGTCCTTCTTCATACTTCTTGTCTTATTTTTCTTTCAAGATATTGTAATTAAATTTTCTACAGTATTTTCGCCAAAAAAAGTAATTTACTCAACTTACAAAAAGGGACTGACCTACAGCATGAGATAACGTTTTCAGGGAAATTTTAGGTGGCAAATTGATACTGTATCTACAAAATGTTCAAGACAATTCTTACCATTCTGTGAGCCCTTGGGGAAATTATTTCCCTTATTGACTACTTTTCGTAAGTCTCAGCTGGTGTGTGCATAAAAAAACGCTTGAAATGGTATATATTTTTTTAGAATGTATAACAACAGATTTTGATCTTAAAATCCGAGCCTAAAAAATCTAATAATAATATAACTGTGCAAAGCATAAAATATTCGCAGTGAATAAAATAATGTTTTTGTGTGTTCTTATAATATTAAAGCATTGACTTTCCCTCTACTGGGCTTGTTATTCAGCTTACAAGAATCTGCGTATTGCTGTTTTGGAATTTAGTTTATTTAAATGTGCAGTTAATTTCACTGCAATAGAATTCATGAATTGTAAACAATTTAATTATGCATCTTCAATATTTTCTGAAGTGCTTTTTAAAGTTTCCATCACGTAAAAATATCGTATTATATAATCAGAATTTTTTTTTTTATTCTTAAATTCAAGTGTATTTTGAATCGGAATTAATTATGCTTATTTAAATGTATTAAATTCGAAGTTTAATTTTTCTTTTACTCAGTTGTTTTCATTTAACTATTTGCTTTTGGGAATCTGACTAATCAAAATTAAAAAAAAAAAATGAAAAGGAAAATGAAATATTAAGCTAAAATTACTGATACCCTTGCGAATGTTTTTTAATAAAGAAACTTATAAACGTACTTTATGCATCTTTACTAAAAATGTTTTAAAACCCGAATAAGATTTTTAAATTTTGAATATCAGATACACTATTTAATAAAATTTTAACTATGAATAGTTAAATATTCCTAAATGTAATTTTTGATACCTTGTAATAGACTACCTAAAGATCTAGGCTGTAAAGACTACTTCGTAATACGTTTTCCTAGCGAACTTCTCAAGATAGTGAATATTGTATTCCCATATTGAAAAGGAGGAAACCAAAATTTTCCTTTTTATCCACTCCAACAAAAAGCATTAAAAATGCTTAAACATAAAAAAGTACATAAAAAATTTATCTGCATTCAGTCTTTGGAATCAAACTCTTAACCTTCGTACCGATAAGCAGTGTTCTGCCACTAGTCCTCATTAAACCTTACGGAATTTTATCTTAAAACTATTAAAAATGTAACAGTGACTTAGTATCTATAACTCTGTCTGTATTTATAAAATTCCTATTCTCTTTTTTGCTAAACTTACTCAAATTTCAATTTAAAAGGACTGCATAGAATGGATAGAAAATTAGTTAATGTTTATTTCTTGCTAACTCAAAATAAAAACTGTTTCATTTCAAAGTTTTAATTTCAGTATTTGAAAATAATTTTTAAAAAAAATTTAATGATTTGAATTACTTGTAAATTTGCTTATACCGTGATTTGATTCATATAAATGGAGAAATTTCTTCTCACTCCAAGAACAAAGAAATAAGGCACTTTTGAGCACTTTTTAAAATGTCTGCTATGACAATCACTGAAGTTGCGAAAAAAATTATTTCCGGTCATCATATTCATTGTATTTTGTGTGTTTCTAAAAATTAAAATTCGGGATTTGCTTTTCCCTGATTCAAGAAAAAAATGCTATTTTTATCAATTGCAGCACACATATTTATTATTTTTTATTATAAATCCAATTGTCACCCTAGTAAGAAGTCCAAAATTCATTGATGAGCTCACTACATCATTCTATTCTTTTAAACTGATCTATATTTCAAACCTGATTTCGTCATGCAACACGTTTTTTTCTACAAGGTTAAATAAATCACAGGATTTTTGTTTTAATCAGTTTTTTTTTGCGCAAAAAAAAAAAAAAAAAAAAAACACGAAATTACTACTTACAAAAACAGTTGAGTTGGCAGCATAATAGACTGTACTCTTACTTTTGGTTCTGTCTCTAGGGTTACAACATCTCGTAAATGCTTGAATGTCAGTGGTTTGGAATTAACTTTAAACTGTTAATGCTGGTCTATATTGTCCATATGGAGGGGGGGGGGAAATGGTCATTGAGTGAAAACCAAAACAAATTCCAATAAAATCTAGGAGCCCTGCCTTGCTAGTTTCAAAAATATTTTTAGCTAAAATTTTTCATTTTCAGTGAATTGAATAAGATTCCTCTTGGAGGTCTTCAGGAAAGTTTAATCCACTAAAATGTGTAAGAATATTTTAAAATTAAATTAAACAAATCATTGGCAAAATACTTCGTAATAAGCTCTTTTATCTGTACCCGCTTAATTGGAGTTGAGATGTAAAAAGAATCATTTACGGAATTTATAATGCATAATGTACCTGCATCACACGTAATTAAAATTATTGTATTGCTTTTTAATGATAAAAATTTTCATGTGTAAATTAAAATGTTAAAGAAATATTATATAGTTACCTAACGCGTACTCATTATTTTTTAAAATGGCAGCAATTACTGGCAACAATGATTAAAAGATTTGTTAAAAGACTGTTCAGAAAAGTTGTTTTGGAATATGAAAAAAAGTTGTTTTGAAGAAAAGGTTATTTTTAAAAAAACTTGTTTTGAAATATAAAAAATATTATATTAGAATAAGAACAACTGAACACTATAAAAATTCTTTTATTTATAGCTGTATCTTTAAAGATCTCCCTTCGATATCCCATTGGAATTTATTATGCTTATTTGTTATCTGTTACACTCTTTTCTTAAAATAATGTAGTGCTATTTAATGAATATGTAACTTCTTAGCAAGTGTAAATATGAGGAAATACTTCTATACGTCCCTAATTCTGAATCCTGCCAGTAATGATTAAAAGATTCACTGGGATCGTTTTAGAAAAAGTTTTTGTATATTATGTACGAATATTCTAATGATGAAATAAGATAAAAAGTTTATATTTGCATCATACAACACATGCTCCTTGGAGATCATATCTAGATCATGGGAAATTATTATGCTTTTGTATCTAAAAATCTTATTTCTAAGAAATATGCATGAAAATATGTTTCAATACAATATTTAAGAATATTCTCCAAATACATGCCTTAAAGAACATTCTATATAGCTGTTTTGAATCTAAACGCCTCCTTGGAAATGGCATAAATAACCCATAACTATTTATTAGCTAATGCATCTATCAATCTAAATATAAAAAAAATTTTTATGGGCACTGTGTGTGTGTGTTTAAATAAAAAGAATATTCTTACTCCAGTTTAAATATAAAGAAGGTATTCCTATATTTCTATAATTTTTTTACATTCATAGACATCCTTGCGATGATTAAAAGATTCACTAGGGAACTCTCTAGAAAAATTGTTTCAAAATAAGAATATTCTCCAAATACAAGAACTAAAGAACATTCTATATTACTATTTTAAATCTAACTGCCTCCTTGGAGATGAAATTTAAAACCCATGGGTATTTATTATGCTGATGTATCTATCAATCATATTTCTAAGAAATATTTTTTATGTATGCTGTTTTAATAGAAAAGAGTATTCTTACACAAATTAATATGAAAAGGAAATATTCCTATATTTCTTAAATATCCAGAGATGTCCTAGCAATGATTAAAAGATTCGCTTAGAATCTCCTTAGGAAAATTGTTTCAAAATAATATGTAAGAATATTCTCAAAATACAAGCACTAAAGTACAGTATATTACTATTTTATATCTAACTGCCTCCTAGAAGATGAAATTTAAAACCCATGGGTATTTATTATGTTGTTGTATCTATCAATCTTATTTCTAAGAAATAATTATTATCTATGCTGTTTTAATAGAAAAGAATATTCTTACACAAGTTAAAAGGTAAAGGAAATATTCCTATGTAAAGGAAATATTCCTATATTTCTTAATTATCCAGAGATGTCCTAGCGATGATTAAAAAATTCGCTTGGAATCTCCTTAGGAAAATTGTTTCAAAATAATATGTAAGAATATTCTCAAAATCCCAGCTCTAAAGAACAGTATATTACTATTTTATATTTTTAAATATTCATAGATTTCCTAGCGATGATTAAAAGATTCGCTTGGAACCTCTTTAGGAAAATTGTTTCAAAATAATATGTAAGAATATTCTGAAAATACAAGCACTAAAGAACATAGTATATTACTATTTTATATCTAATTGCCTCCTTGGAGATGAATTGTAGAATCCATGGGTATTTATTATGTTCATGTATCTATCAATCTTATTTCTAAGAAATATTTATTATGTATGCTGTTTTAATAGAAAAGAATATTCTTACACAAGTTAAAATGTAAAGGAAATATTCCTATATTTCTTAATTATCCAGAGATTTCCTAGCGATGATTAAAAGATTCGTTTGGAATCTTTTTAGGAAAATTTTTTCAAAATAATATGTTAGAATATTCTCAAAATACAAGCACTAAAGTACATAATATATTACTATTTTATATCTAATTGCCTCCTTAGAGATGAAATTTAAAACCCATGGGTATTTATTATGGTGATGTATCTATCAATCGTATTTCTAAGAAATATTTATTATGTATGCTGTTTTAATAGGAAAGAACATTCTTACACAAGTTAAAATGTAAAGGAAATATTCCGTTATTTCTTAAATATTCAGAAATTTCCTAGCGATGATTAAAATATTCGCTTGGAATCTCTTTATTTATTATGCTGATGTATCTATCAATCTTATTTCTAAGAAATATTTTTTATGTATGCTGTTTAATTAGAAAAGAATATTCTTACACAAGTTAAAATGTAAAGGAAATATTCCTATATTTCTTAAATATCCAAAGATTTCCTAGCGATGATTAAAAGATTCGCTTGGAATCTCTTTAGGAAAATTGTTTCAAAATAATATGTTAGAATATTCTCAAAATACAAGCTTTAAAGAATAGTATATTACTATTTTATATCCAATTGCCTCCTTGGAGATGAAATGTAGAACCCATGGGTATTTATTATGCTGATCTATCTATCAATCTTATTTCTAAGAAAAATTTTTATGTATTCTGTTTTAATGGAAAAGAATATTCTTACACAAGTTAAAATGTAAAGGAAATATTCCTATATTTCTTAAGTATCCAGGGATGTCCTAGCGATGATTAAAAGATTCGCTTGGAATCTCCTTAGGAAAATTGTTTCAAAATAATATGTAAGAATATTCTCAAAATACAAGCTTTAAAGAACAGTATATTACTATTTTATATCTAATTGCCTCCTTGGAGATGAAATGTAGAACCCATGGGTATTTATTATGTTGATGTATCTATCAATCTTATTTCTAAGAAATATTTATTATGTTTGTTGTTTTAATAGAAAAGAATATGCTTACACAAGTTAAAATGTAAAGGAAATATTCCTATATTTCTTAAGTATCCAGAGATGTCCTAGCAATGATTAAAAGATTCGCTTGGAATCTCCTTAGGTAAATTGTTTCAAAATAATATGTAAGAATATTCTCAAAATACAAGCACTTAAGTACAGTATATTACAATTTTATATCCAATTGCCTCCTTGGAGATGAAATGTAGAACCCATGGATATTTATTATGCTGATGTATCTATCAATCATATTTCTCAGAAGTATTTTTTATGTGTGCTGTTTTATTAGAAAAGAATATTCTTACACAAGTTCAAATGTAAAGGAAATATTCCTATATTTCTTAAATATTCAGAGATTTCCTAGCGATGATTAAAAGATTCGCTTGGAATCTCTTTAGGAAAATTGTTTCAAAATAATATGTAAGAATATTCTCCAAATACAAGCATTAAAGTACATAGTATATTACTATTTTATATCCAATTGCCTCCTTGGAGATGAAATGTAGAATCCATGGGTATTTATTATGTTGATGTATCTATCATTCTTATTTCTACGACATATTTATTATGTATATTTTAATAGAAAAGAATATTCTTACACAAGTTAAAATGTAAAAGAAATATTCCTATATTTCTTAAATATCCAGAGATTTCCTAGCGATGATTAAAAGATTCGCTTGGAATCTCCTTAGAAAAATTGTTTCAAAATAATAGGTAAGAATATTCTCAAAATACAAGCACTAAAGAACAGTATATTACTATTTTATATCCAATTGCCTCCTTGGAGATGAAATGTAGAAACCATGGGTATTTATTATGCTGATGTATCTATCAATCTTATTTCTAAGAAATATTTTTATGTATGCTGTTTTAATAGAAAAGAATATTCTTACACAAGTTAAAATGTAAAGGAAATATTCCTATATTTCTTAAGTATCCAGGGATGTCCTAGCGATGATTAAAAGATTCGCTTGGAATCTGCTGAGGAAAATTTTTTCAAAATAATATGTAAGAATATTCTCAAAATACAAGCTTTAAAGAACAGTATATTACTACTTTATATCCAATTGCCTCCTTGGAGATGAAATGTAGAACCTATGGGTATTTATTATGCTGATGTATCTATCAATCTTATTTCTAAGAAAAATTTTTATGTATGCTGTTTTAATAGAAAAGAATACTCTTACACAAGTTAAAATGTAAAGGAAATATTCCTATATTTCTTAAGTATCCAGGGATGTCCTAGCGATGATTAAAAGATTCGCTTGGAATCTCCTTAGGAAAATTGTTTCAAAATAATATGTAAGAATATTCTCCAAATACAAGCATTAAAGTACATAGTATATTACTATTTTATATCCAATTGCCTCCTTGGAGATGAAATGTAGAATCCATGGGTATTTATTATAATGATGTATCTATCAAAAAAAAATCTTATTTCTAAGAAATATTTATTATGTATGCTGTTTTAATAGAAAAGAATATTCTTACACAAGTTAAAATGTAAAGGAAATATTCCTATATTTCTTAAATATCCAGAGATTTCCTAGCGATGATTAAAAGATTCGCTTGGAATCTCTTTAGGAAAATTGTTTCAAAATAATATGTATGAATATTCTCAAAATACAAGCACTAAAGTACATAGTATATTACTATTTTATATCTAATTGCCTCCCTGGAGATGAAATGTAGAAACCATGGGTATTTATTATGTTGTTGTATCTATCAATCTTATTTCTAAGAAATATTTATTATGTATGCTGTTTTAATAGAAAAGAATATTCTTACACAAGTTAAAATGTAAAAGAAATATTCCTATATTTCTTAAATATCCAGAGATTTCCTAGCGATGATTAAAAGATTCGCTTGGAATCTCCTTAGGAAAATTGTTTCAAAATAATAGGTAAGAATATTCTCAAAATACAAGCACTAAAGAATAGTATATTACTATTTTATATCCAATTGCCTCCTTGGAGATGAAATGTAGAACCCATGGGTATTTATTATGCTGATTTATCTATCAATCTTATTTCTAAGAAAATTTTTTATGTATGCTGTTTTAATAGAAAAGAATACTCTTACACAAGTTAAAATGTAAAGGAAATATTCCTATATTTCTTAAGTATCCAGGGATGTCCTAGCGATGATTAAAAGATTCGCTTGGAATCTCCTTAGGAAAATTGTTTCAAAATAATATGTAAGAATATTCTCCAAATACAAGCATTAAAGTACATAGTATATTACTATTTTATATCCAATTGCCTCCTTGGAGATGAAATGTAGAATCCATGGGTATTTATTATAATGATGTATCTATCAAAAAAAAAATCTTATTTCTAAGAAATATTTATTATGTATGCTGTTTTAATAGAAAAGAATATTCTTACACAAGTTAAAATGTAAAGGAAATATTCCTATATTTCTTAAATATCCAGAGATTTCCTAGCGATGATTAAAAGATTCGCTTGGAATCTCCTAAGAAAAATTGTTTCAAAATAATATGTAAGAATATTCTCAAAATACAAGCTTTAAAGAACAGTATATTACTACTTTATATCCAATTGCCTCCTTGGAGATGAAATGTAGAACCCATGGGTATTTATTATGCTGATGTATCTATCAATCTTATTTCTAAGAAAAATTTTTATGTATTCTCTTTTAAAAGAAAAGAATATTCTTACACAAGTTAAAATGTAAAGGAAATATTCCTATATTTCTTAAGTATCCAGAGATGTCCTAGCAATGATTAAAAGATTCGCTTGGAATCTCCTTAGGTAAATTGTTTCAAAATAATATGTAAGAATATTCTCAAAATACAAGCACTTAAGTACAGTATATTACAATTTTATATCCAATTGCCTCTTTGGAGATGAAATGTAGAACCCATGGATATTTATTATGCTGATGTATCTATCAATCATATTTCTCAGAAGTATTTTTTATGTGTGCTGTTTTATTAGAAAAGAATATTCTTACACAAGTTCAAATGTAAAGGAAATATTCCTATATTTCTTAAGTATCCAGAGATTTCCTAGCGATGATTAAAAGATTCGCTTGGAATCTCCTTAGGAAAATTGTTTCAAAATAATATGTAAGAATATTCACAAAATACAAGCTATAAAGAATAGTATATTACTATTTTATATCCAATTGCCTCCTTGGAGATGAAATGTAGAACCCATGAGTATTTATTATGCTGATGTATCTATCAATCTTATTTCTAAGAAAAATTTTTATGTATGCTGTTTTAATAGAAAAGAATATTCTTACACAAGTTAAAATGTAAAGGAAATATTCCTATATTTCTTAAGTATCCAGGGATGTCCTAGCGATGATTAAAAGATTCGCTTGGAATCTCCTTAGGAAAATTGTTTCAAAATAATATGTAAGAATATTCTCAAAATACAAGCTTTAAAGAACAGTATATTACTACTTTATATCCAATTGCCTCCTTGGAGATGAAATGTAGAACCCATGGGTATTTATTATGCTGATGTATCTATCAATCTTATTTCTAAGAAAATTTTTTATGTATGCTCTTTTATTAGAAAAGAAATATTCTTACACAAGTTAAAATGTAAAGGAAATATTCCTATATTTCTTAAGTATCCAGAGATGTCCTAGCGATGATTAAAACATTCGCTTAAAATCTCCTTAGGTAAATTATTTCAGAATAATATGTAAGAATATTCTCAAAATACAAGCACTAAAGTACAGTATATTACAATTTTGTATCCAATTGCCTCCTTGGAGATGAAATGTAGAACCCATGGGTATTTATTATGCTGATGTATCTATCAATCATATTTCTCAGAAGTATTTTTTATGTGTGCTGTTTTAATAGAAAAGAATATTCTTACACAAGTTAAAATGTAAAGGAAATATTCCTATATTTCTTAAATATCCAGAGATGTCCTAGCGATGATTAAAAGATTCGCTTGGAATCTCCTTAGGAAAATTGTTTCAAAATAATATGTAAGAATATTCTCCAAATACAAGCATTAAAGTACATAGTATATTACTATTTTATATCCAATTGCCTCCTTGGAGATGAAATGTAGAATCCATGGGTATTTATTATGTTGATGTATCTATCATTCTTATTTCTACGACATATTTATTATGTATATTTTAATAGAAAAGAATATTCCTACACAAGTTAAAATGTAAAGGAAATATTCCTATATTTCTTCAATATTCAGAGATTTCCTAGCGATGATTAAAAGATTCGCTTGGAATCTCTTTAGGAAAATTTGTTTCAAAATAATAGGTAAGAATATTCTCAAAATACAAGCACTAAAGTACATAGTATATTACTATTTTATATCTAATTGCCTCCCTGGAGATGAAATGTAGAAACCATGGGTATTTATTATGTTGTTGTATCTATCAATCTTATTTCTAAGAAATATTTATTATGTATACTGTTTTAATAGAAAAGAATATTCTTACACAAGTTAAAATGTAAAGGAAATATTCCTATATTTCTTAAATATCCAGGGATGTCCTAGCGATGATTAAAAGATTCGCTTGGAATCTGCTGAGGAAAATTTTTTCAAAATAATATGTAAGAATATTCTCAAAATACAAGCTTTAAAGAACAGTATATTACTACTTTATATCCAATTGCCTCCTTGGAGATGAAATGTAGAACCTATGGGTATTTATTATGCTGATGTATCTATCAATCTTATTTCTAAGAAAAATTTTTATGTATGCTGTTTTAATAGAAAAGAATATTCTTACACAAGTTAAAATGTAAAGGAAATATTCCTATATTTCTTAAGTATCCAGAGATTTCCTAGCAATGATTAAAAGACTCGCTTGGAATATCTTTAGGAAAATTGTTTCAAAATAATATGTAAGAATATTCTCCAAATACAAGCATTAAAGTACATAGTATATTACTATTTTATATCCAATTGCCTCCTTGGAGATGAAATGTAGAATCCATGGGTATTTATTATGTTGATGTATCTATCATTCTTATTTCTACGACATATTTATTATGTATATTTTAATAGAAAAGAATATTCCTACACAAGTTAAAATGTAAAGGAAATATTCCTATATTTCTTCAATATTCAGAGATTTTCTAGCGATGGTTAAAAGATTCGCTTGGAATCTCTTTAGGAAAATTTGTTTCAAAATAATATGTAAGAATATTCTCAAAATACAAGCATTAAAGTACATAGTATATTACTATTTTATATCTAATTGCCTCCCTGGAGATGAAATGTAGAAACCATGGGTATTTATTATGTTGTTGTATCTATCACTCTTATTTCTAAGAAATATTTATTATGTATGCTGTTTTAATAGAAAAGAATATTCTTACACAAGTTAAAATGTAAAAGAAATATTCCTATATTTCTTAAATATCCAGAGATTTCCTAGCGATGATTAAAAGATTCGCTTGGAATCTCCTTAGAAAAATTGTTTCAAAATAATAGGTAAGAATATTCTCAAAATACAAGCACTAAAGAACAGTATATTACTATTTTATATCCAATTGCCTCCTTGGAGATGAAATGTAGAATCCATGGGTATTTATTATGCTGATGTATCTATCAATCTTATTTCTAAGAAAATTTTTTATGTATGCTGTTTTAATAGAAAAGAATAATCTTACACAAGTTGAAATGTAAAGGAAATATTCCTATATTTCTTAAGTATCCAGGGATGTCCTAGCGATGATTAAAAGATTCGCTTGGAATCTCCTTAGGAACATTTTTTCAAAATAATATGTAAGAATATTCTCAAAATACAAGCTTTAAAGAACAGTATATTACTACTTTATATCCAATTGCCTCCTTGGAGATGAAATGTAGAACCCATGGGTATTTATTATGCTGATGTATCTATCAATCTTATTTCTAAGAAAAATTTTTATGTATGCTGTTTTAATAGAAAAGAATATTCTTACACAAGTTAAAATGTAAAGGAAATATTCCTATATTTGTTAAGTATCCAGAGATTTCCTAGCGATTATTAAAAGATTCGCTTGGAATCTCTTTAGGAAAATTGTTTCAAAATAATATGTAAGAATATTCTCCAAATACAAGCACTAAAGAACATAGTATATTACTATTTTATATCTAATTGCCTCCTTGGAGATGAAATGTAGAATCCATGGGTATTTATTATGTTGATGTATCTATCAATCATATTTTTAAGAAATATTTTTTATGTATGCTGTTTTAATAGAAAAGAATATTCTTACACAAGTTAAAATGTGAAGGAAATATTCCTATATTTCTTAAATATTCAGAGATTTCCTAGCGATGATTAAAGTATTCGCTTGGAATCTCTTTATTTATTATGCTGATGTATCTATCAATCTTTTTTCTAAGAAATATTTTTTATGTATGCGGTTTTATTAGAAAAGAATATCCTTACACAAGTTAAAATGAAAAGGAAATATTCCTGTATTTCTTAAATATCCAGAGATTTCTTAGCGATGATTAAAAGATTCGCTTGGAATCTCCTTAGGAAAATTGTTTCAAAATAATATGTAAGAATATTCTCAAAATACAAGCACTAAAGAACAGTATATTACTATTTTATATCCAATTGCCTCCTTGGAGATGAAATGTAGAACCCATGGGTATTGATTATGCTGATGTGTCTATCAATCTTATTTCTAAGAAATATTTTTATGTATGCTGTTTTAATAGAAAAGAATATTCTTACACAAGTTAAAATAAAAAGGAAATATTGCTATATTTCTTAAATATCCAGAGATTTCCTAGCGATGATTAAAAGATTCGCTTGGAATCTCCTTAGGAAAATTGTTTCAAAATAATATGTAAGAATATTCTCCAATTACAAGCACTAAAGAACATAGTATATTACTATTTTATATCTAATTGCCTCCTTGGAGATGAACTGTAGAATCCATGGGTATTTACTATGTTGATGTATCTTATCAATCGTATTTCTAAGAAATATTTATTATGTATGCTGTTTTAATAGAAAAGAATATTCTTACACAAGTTAAAATGTAAAGGAAATATTCCTTTATTTCTTAAATATCCAGAGATGTCCTAGCGATGATTAAAAGATTCGCTTGGAATCTCCTTAGGAAAATTGTTTCAAAATAATATGTAAGAATATTCTCAAAATACAAGCTTTAAAGAACAGTATATTACTACTTTATATCCAATTGCCTCCTTGGAGATGAAATGTAGAACCCATGGGTATTTATTATGCTGATGTGTCTATCAATCTTATTTCTAAGAAATATTTTTATGTATGCTGTTTTAATAGAAAAGAATATTCTTACACAAGTTAAAATAAAAAGGAAATATTGCTATATTTTTTAAATATCCAGAGATTTCCTAGCGATGATTAAAAGATTCGCTTGGAATCTCCTTAGGAAAATTGTTTCAAAATAATATGTAAGAATATTCTCAAAATACAAGCTTTAAAGAACAGTATATTACTACTTTATATCCAATTGCCTCCTTGGAGATGAAATGTAGAACCCATGGGTATTTATTATGCTGATGTATCTATCAATCTTATTTCTAAGAAAAATTTTTATGTATGCTGTTTTAATAGAAAAGAATATTCTTACACAAGTTAAAATTTAAAAGAAATATTCCTATATTTCTTAAATATCCAGTGATTTCCTAGCGATGATTAAAAGATTCGCTTGGAATCTCCTTAGGAAAATTGTTTCAAAATAATATGTAAGAATATTCTCAAAATACAAGCACTAAAGAACAGTATATTACTATTTTATATCCAATTGCCTCCTTGGAGATGAAATGTAGAACCCATGGGTATTTATTATGCTGATGTATCTATCAATCTTATTTCTAAGAAACATTTTTATGTATGCTGTTTTAATAGAAAAGAATATTCTTACACAAGTTAAAATGTAAAGGAAATATTCCTATATTTCTTAAATATTCAGAGATTTCCTAGCGATGATTAAAAGGTTTGCTTGGAATCTCTTTAGGAAAATTGTTTCAAAGTAATGTGTAAGAATATTCTCAAAATACAAGCACTAAAGAATATAGTATATTACTATTTTGTATCTAATTGCCTCCTTGGAGATGAAATGTGGAATCCATGGGTATTTACTATGTTGATGTATCTATCATTCGTATTTCTACGAAATATTTATTATGTATGCTGTTTTAATAGAAAAGAATATTCTTACACAAGTTAAAATGTAAAGGAAATATTCCTTTATTTCTTATATATCCAGAGATGTCCTAGCGATGATTAAAAGATTCGCTTGGAATCTCTTTAGGAAAATTGTTTCAAAATAGTATGTAAGAATATTCTCCAAATACAAGCTTTAAAAACATTTTATATCTAATTGCGTCCTTGGAGATGAAATGTAGAACCGTGGGTATTTATTATTCTGATGTATCTATCAATCTTTATATATTATTTTTATATGAGCGTTTTTAATAGTAAAGAATATTCTTACACAAGTTTAAATGTAAAATGAATATTCCTATATTCGCTTATGTTGAGAGACCTCTCAGCGATGATTTAAAGATTCGCCTAGGATCTCTTTAGGAAAATTATTTAAAAATAATATGTAAGAATATTCATCAAATACAAGCACTACAGAATATTTTATTTTACTATTTTATATCTAAGTGTCTCATTAGAGTTGAAATGTATAACCCATGGATATTTATTATTCTGACATATCTATTAATTTTATTTCTAAGAAATAATTTTTATTTGTGCTGTTTCAATATTAAAGAATATTCTTACAGAAGTTTAAATATTAAAGAAATATATTTGTGTTTACTATGTTCAAAATTCTCCCTGTGATATTGTTAATAATCGCTTTTGATCTTTCGATGAGAGACAAATCTTCAGACAGCTATAAATTATATTTCTGAGTGTTCTCACGTTAGTGTAATTTATATTCTACTTTTGTTGTTTTGGAATTTTTTGAATGATTCTTTCATCGTGACTTAAAATTGTTTCTGAATGGCACTCTTATCTATTTATAAGATCTAAATAAAATTCATTAATAAACGTTTGATTTTCCTTCTTCATATTGATAACTTATGGAAAAAGTGTCTTCTTTCTTTAATTGTTTTGAGAAATCTATGTAATTCATCCTGGCGTTTGTTTGTTTCTCAAGTGTTATTTTTCGCATACGAAGACTAATTAGGCTGTGATTTACGATTTAAAGTGGTTTTCAATGCACGATAATCAACAATGTCCAAAGTGGGACTTGAACCCATGAAATGTTGAACCGAAAGGAAAAGCTCTAACCTACCAGTTCGGCTAATATATCTTGTGAAGTAGACAGTTAATTTTCGCTTTGTGTCTACTGAAGCATCTCCTGATCTATCATATTTTCTGAAAGTGTGGCATATGTCTCCACAGGATCCTCTTATTTAAAAACTCCTTAATTATATTCATTATCAGGCTTTACAGGTGGTGTTTAAGTGTTTTTCGGACATTTCTATTACTATATGCGGAATTGTTTGAACCATCGTCATGCAGAAGGGAGAAATTGTCTCTGTCATCATATTTTATTCAATAGTGAACATCCGTTAAGTGAGAATTTATTTCACAATTAAATCGCCTTTTCAAAGATTGTCCAGCATGTATTCCTCATTTTGTAAGACGAATGCAAAATTAACTTCCAGTTGCTTTTTGTATTTTGGTAGAGGTCTAAACAAATGCTTTTTTTCGATCGTTCCCTATCTATAAAAGACAGTGTATTAACCCATTGTGGAATTTTATCAAATCTGACGTTGTAAATGCGATTTTAAAATTAATTTTTAATCAGAATCATCAATTTAACTTATCATATGTGTGTGTGAACCAGCTTTTACAGATAATTAGATATTTTTAAATATCAACAGGGATGTTACAAATTAATTTTGGATTTATTCTAAGTACTTAATGTTTTTCATGAATTATGATTATGTATTTTACGCTTCTAAACGTTTTATGCTCAATGGATTTTCTGTTGAGCTAGCTTTCGTCCTTTTGAGAATAGTATAGATTTTATACATATAGTAGATAGTTGTAAAAATTTATATACTATATTTTTTATTCATTTTTAATTATTTTTTAAATGTGTATATTCAAAATAATGTTGATATCTTTTTACACACATGCCTTTAAGGAATACGCAATCGGTTTCAGCTTTTTAATTCAGTTGATAGTTTTCAAAAAATATAGGTTCAGAAAACAAATTACTTAATTATTTATCCAGTTTGTATTTATTGATGTAGTTTTATTCAATAAATACATTTTGATTTTTATCAGTTATTTATGTGTGGACATAATATAATGTAAAATTAAAAATTGAAATTATATATGTATTTATAAATCTAATTTATAATTTTCTTTGTTAAGTATTTTTGTTGATTATATAGTAACATATTAGTAATTTTAGAAATGCTAATATTCCTTTTATTTTTTCCCTTTCATATCTCATTGGAGGAGATTTCTGGCTACTTCACAATGCTTTCTACACCTGCCATATAAATGCATCCAATAAAATCATAAGTGAGTTTATAACCTTTTTATATTTTTTGGAAATCTGATGTACTTGTAATTTAATGTTACATCTAGGCATATAATCAATCTTATTTTTTATCTAACTAAATGAAGCATTCTTAAATTTTTGCTTCAATAATGATACATGTATAATAAATATTTCGCAAATATTAATTTTTGCTTTATATAGAATAACATATTAATTTTTTTCACAATTATATATATATATATAATTTGTTTATTTACTGATTTCTGTTTCACTTAGATTGTTTAAGTAGAACTCGGTCAAGTTAAGTATTAATAATTTTATTAGTTTAAAATCTTTAGTAAAGAAATTCTCGCCCTCTACGAATAATCAATTGGATGTCTCAGTTTGAAAAATCGATTGATTAACTGGATAAATCAAGAATTTGTGAAAGATAATAAAACAGTATATATTGTTTTTCAAGATTCTTTTTTCATTAAACATTTTAAAATATGTATGTTTTGTACTAATACATATGCATGCTTTATCTAACATCGTGGGAATTATAAAATAGAATATCATTTGAGTAATTGCTGTAAAATCTTGAATAAAATATATATAATGTAATTTTTCCTTATATATTGAATTTGAATTGATACATATCTTTCACTTCTCAAAAGGATCTACTCCCTCACTCACGAAAAAGTTATAGTTATAACAAATATGAATAATAATTGTTCTGCTTCTGATATCTAATATTACGAGTAATACTATATTTAAATGGACTCATTGTCAATATAAATATATATATATATATATTCTTGCTAAACAGTATTCATCTATAGAATATATCTATATAACTCATATAGTATCGATTTGTCATTATAAAATTTTTTTTATTATACTCGTATGTTTGTTGTTGTTACTAATCCCATCTGATATAGCTCCGCTATATCAGATCCATGAGGCCATAAACCTTCAAAAAATCGAGAAAACGGAGAGGTCTCTCAAGAAACTCTTCCATAGTGAAATCCAGGCAATGAAGTAGGTGCTGAGGACTAGCCTCGCTGGAATTGTACTTCTCACAGGTTAGGAAGAGTTCAATTTTCCCCCTCAAAGTGAGACTCCTAGTATGACCACTGGCAAATCTACAGCTAGCGGTCTGTTCAGCACGAAACCCTTGCATGCCAAGGGCTCCACCAGGACGCATGCGTTGATACCAGTTGTGACTTGGAGGGACAATTCAAAGTTTGTTGACATTAGTTTTCCGGAGAGAAAACAATGCTGAAAAAGTGAGGGTCAAATCTGGAGAGGCTGGAAGGGAAGTACCGTCCTTTGCCAACTGGTCAGTACGTTCATTGCCAAATAGGCCTACATGAATACCTTGTAATGTTTTTTCCACTGGTTGTATATATTTCTACTCACATTACGCGATATGTACAGTTCGTAGACTTTCTTAATGCTGAAGTCCGAATATAAGTAATTTTCTCTTGTATTATATGCTATGGTGTAGCCAAAGAAATTAATTCATATTTTGAAGCATTTTATCACTTGGAACATTGAGAAAAAAACGATCAGTCAATCAATGAGACTTATTCCTTACAATAATTGTCGTAGTAAACCTTCAATGATCTTAAATATAAGGCCCTTAAAATATATTTCGCAATTGTAAAATTTTTGCTTCATCAAAAATGTGAAAGAATGCTTTGGAATTTTACTTTTATTCTTCGGGTAACAGCAAAATTCCAATTTTATATTTTAATACACCTTTTAGAAATATTTGGCTAAAATTAGATCCTTAATTGATAAAATACCTCCATGGAGTTTTCCTTTAATCCGAAATGAAAATTAGTCGCACTAGAAGCAACATCGACGGAGTGCTCATTTACGAATATTTCATTTCTGGTGTTAAATGCGAGCTTCTGTTTCTTTATCTTAAATACACTGCTCAACATTGAAAATGCAACACTAAGAAGGAGTTGCCAGAAAGAGTGATGAAACTCGGTAAACAGAGAGAGACAGAAACGAACAAAAAGTGATCTGTATTTCTTAGTGATATGCATAATGCAGAGCGAGGACAGAGTCGGATCAGTAGGTTGTAGAACCACCGTGGATATCGAGACGATTCACGAGGCAATACGTCTAAGCAGAGAGTCAATGAGGGTATGGATGTTTTGAGTAATGGCTCTCCATTCCTTGTTAATTCTTTGCTATAGTGCGTCTTCCGAAGTAGACAGTGGTAAGGTCTGCAAATGGCGTCCAATCATATTCCAAACGATTGGTAAGAGATTTGGCTAGCACAATGATAAGGGCAGCAGCTGTAGACCTTGCAGGGCAAGTTGGCTGATACGAGCAGTGTGTGGTTGGTCGTTATCCTGCTGATAAAGGGTATTGGGTCGCCCTGAAGGTAGGAGAGTGTCACCGGCCGCAGTACATCCATGTAACTTCGGGCTGTCATAGTGCCATGAATACGAACTAGAGGTGACCTGGAATCGTGCGCAATGACACCCCAAACCATGATGTTACGTTATCTGGTGATAGGGTGTTCCACAGTTGCTGCAGGATTATATGTCTCCACGTCGACGCCACACATGGTACGCTGCGACTATCATTGAAGAAACAGGAGCGTGACACATCTGAGAAGACAAACCTGTGCTAATCCGTCATTCACATAGCTCTAATCCAGCACCATTCCAGACGTTGGCGTCTATGCTGTGGCATCAATAGCAGTCTTCTTAATGGACACCGTGAATGCAGGCCACTAACAACCAATCAACGGCAAATGGTTCTGCTCGATATGGAAGCATCCAGGGTGTCTTGCAGATGCTGCAGCATTTCGATAGACAACCATTGCGGGCCACCACAGCTTCTCATCGGACGCGTGGATCCATCGGAAGCTGTCGGCACTCTGCTTGCACCCCTCAAACGTTTCCCAGTTCCAATCATCTTCTCAACTGCCGATGCTTTGTGGACGCGTCCAGGTGTTTATCAACTGGATTTGCTGTAAGGACCAACCTGCCCTTCTTAGACCTATCACCATGCCTCCCCCCTAAATTTGTCTTTCTGCTGGAACTAACTCTATCGACGATGTCTTGGCATTCTCTGCAATTACAGGCGTCCTTTGCGACAAGAGCAAATTTTCAACGATTATTTTCTAAGCAGCGATAATGTCATACATATTGCCCACTCAGCCGGCTTCTCTCCTTGTATGTTTTTCTACGTGCACTGGCGAACTGTGCATTTCCCATCATTTGTTTAACTCAGTAAGCTTCGTTTTCCCTTCAATTTGTATAATTTTCTGTCCACTTCCTTCTTAGTGTTGCAATTTCAATGTCGGGCAGTGTTTTATTCTTTTATGGATTTGAACATTTCAATCCAAATCAGCTTGATTACGCCTTCACCATCGTTCGATCAAATTATTTTGTGAAATCTTGTCACTGCTTTATTGATGAACATTCGATTCATTATTTTCCTTTTTTGAATTCTTCTTCTTAATAAATTACAATTTAATATAATATGACTGTTAAAACTTTTTTCATTTAAATTTCGATTTTAGTTCGTTTTTTAAAAGTATTTTTATGGCACTTCGAATGCAACACATTCATAGTTAATAACTTTCGTATTTTGTTCAGTCACGTCTAATAGTGACAACGAAATTAAAATCAACGAAGTAAACCCAGGCACATTCCACTTTTCTTTTATTTTAAATACATTTGATTAAAGAATTAATCAAATTAGTTTCTGAATGGAATTATTTTTTATTCAATAGTTAAAAAACATTTGTCAACTTATTATAAGAACAATTTGTTTTGAATTTATATAGTTAGGAGCCAAATAGGTAATTTTATTAAATTCGAAAAATGTAATTTTATTAAATTCGAAAAATGACAAGTGAAGTACACTTATGTTGAATTTATTAAACGTTTCTTAATTTCTGATTTACTCTCTCTCTCTCTAAACACAGAGTTAATTCCAAAAAAATATTAAATCATTATAATTAACTATTTTTTACTGAAAAATTGCGTACGGTTTTTATTATATTGACAGATTGGCCTTCTTTTTCTACATGATATTAAACAAAAAAATTAAAATTATCAATAAATTAACCATACCTCTTTAATTACAAGAAATTCATTTTTATTCAAGCGGAAAATTACTACTGAAAATGATAATATTATATAAGCAAATACTGATGTAACATGTGGATTTCTCAGAAAATCGTCTTTTCAAAATAAGCTACTTGTGTATTTTAAAGAATGATTTAATTTATTAATAAAAAATTACTATATATAATTAAAAGCATCCTGGCTTCCAATACCAACAAAAAATGAGGCTTGCGAAATGAAATTTTGGCAATGTATTTGCTTACTGATTCACGACATCAGGCGCGAGAAATTCCTATGCACATGTGAAATACTGGTACATCGATAAGTGGTAATCATCAATCAGCTGTACATCTGTCTGCTTGAATTTCATATTCTGGCGGAAATAAGTTTAATGAATGCAGTTCCACTGATTTTATTAGTTTATTGGTCAATACAAGGACATACTTATTGATGAATGATGCTGGAGCTGTTGTCCAATAATGTCCCATATATGTTTGATTGGTGATCTATGAAACAAAGGCAACTTGTTAGCTGTAATATATAACTCTTAGGCCTGTTGTATTTTAACAGTGGTATGAAACAACTGGGGTGTGTCTGGGTAAGTGGAACGTCCTGTCGGAAAACAACTCGTGGTATGCTGTTCATGAGTAGCGGCATAATAGGTTGAATTATCAGATTGTTGTACTGATTTGGAGTCAGTTTGTGTGTGGATAAATTAAAATGTGTGTACATGTCCCGGCTTTCATAAGAAATAGCTTTTCCAAACTATATTCCAAGTATTGTATAACCTTAGGCTTTTGCATAACCTTAAAACTCAAATTTTAATTTCTACTGATTATCTGAAATTAAATTTAAGAAATGGAATATTATCGAGAGAAATTTGTTTCCTATGTCTACTATTTGTAATGTGTTCTTAAAAATTGTTTTTTAAAAAAAATATCGTTTTTGTTTTATTGATTTAAATTTAACTTCAATTTAAAAGCGTTAAGTTCATGCTAGTGGGGTTTTTATTTTCCCTTTAATAGATAAAAATAATCTTTATTTTTATTTTACCATGTAGTTTACAGGTAGTTCGAAACTTTTTATATGACGCAGTTAATGAAATCTTGCTTCCTTTAAAGAAATGGAAAGTTTTTTTTTATTATATCGCTATCTTACAAAATGAATGATTGTTAATAGATGTAATTCGTTAAAGTAAATGATTTATCTTTAACAGTACGAGTCCTAAATAAACAGTTTTGTTATTCAGACTTTAAATTCTATCATTTTTTGCTAACATGGTATAAAACCAAAGTGCACTAATAGTTCTTCTCGGTAAAGAAAGTCCAAAACGGGTTTAAAAATACTTTAAGACTTTTGTAAAGTTAAAAAATTCAATGTTTATTGAAATTACAATGCTGCAACTAATTTCCCCTTCCTTGAAAATTTCTAATTTTGAATAAACTATGATTGGATTGTAAAAAAGTTTACATCCTAGATATCGAGGAAAATTTTTTTATTTAAGTGAAAAATGATTTTAAGAAAAAAAGTCTTCAAAGTGATTTTATTCATCTTAGAAGTATATATGTATAACCTTATAATTTTTTTTATACAAATAACAAATGGTTATTCGTAAGTTAGTTTTGTAAAGCAATAATTTTAATAATGCGGGAATTTTTTTTAATATATCAACATCACTCCATTCAGTATAAATTGATAAAAAATATCCAAGAAATGGAAAATTGAAAAATATTTTAAAACTGCCAATTATATAGACAGAATGCATGTTTTTTATTCAAATGATTAATTTAGCCATTTTTTGATCAATTATAATCTTTAAAAACTTTTAGAGTTTGAAAATTATGTACCCTAGTTCCTTAGTTAAAATAATGTGTGAGGTATACTACATTAACTTTCGTATTTAATAAACAAAATAATAATAAATTTATAAAACCAATTGTTTAAAGATTTTCTTGCTCAAAAAAGCACTTATATTTAAGAAAACTTTAAAATAATTGTTTTTTAAGATTCAATGTAGGATTTATTAGACCGTATAAATTTTACTATTGAATCAATTCACAATCAATTTTAGTATTAAATTCAAATATATTGGTGTACCTAATGTTTATTCTTTGAATGATAACTTAACACATTGGCGGGAGGGGTGGTCTGCATGTCAGTTCTTAATTGTCTACATATTGAAGGTTTTTAATGATGTTCTTGAATTGCATATTTTATCTGTCTTGCTTTGTAAATGTGGCATAATTTCTAAAGATAATATTAAGAAAATAACATAGGTAAAAAAATATGCAGGAATATTTAATTCCTTTAAAACATAAGTTTCCAAAGTGGTCCATGTGGACCCCCATGGGTCCATAGGACACCACACGACGGTCCACGTTGACGTGAAATGAAAACAGGGGTTCACAACTTGTGAGTGAGGGTCCACGAAAAATTTTCTGGTGTTTAGAATAGAGAACAAAAATTTTGGCTTGGATTTAGCTATGAGCGTACGCAGGTAGCATCATTCACTAGGTAAGTATTCAAAAATATTCGAGACTCAGTTCAAACAAAGAATTGAATAGAAAAATAGATAATAGTACAAGTGTACACCACATGTCGAGACTTGCAAAGTGCCACCTGTGCGCTTGCTCGTCTGGGATGCTTGTTTAGACCTGCAAAGGGATGAAATGCGACTCCAACAACAAAACGTTACTCATTTGTTCCCGGGATTTTAAGCATGAAAGAGTGACTGTGAGTGAATCGATTTCAGTGTTTGCAGTGCCGGAAAAAATAAGTATCTGCCTATTTGTTATGCATATTTTTATTGTATATTGTAATTTATGAATCACATTATATTTATTTTACTATTTGAGTGTAGTAGGTAGTTATGTAGTAAAAATTATATACACTAGAGATTATTCTAAATTTCTATAAAAAAGATAAAAAAGCCAGGGAATAATAAACTTTAGATACCTAGGTACTTTTTTTTGATTAAGTAGTTTTTGTTAGTACCTAGGTGCTCTTTGTTAGCAGCAGGGGGTCTACCAAAAATAGTAAAACTTTAAAGGTGGTCCACGAAAAAATAAAGTTTGAGAACCCATGCTTTAAAATGATCAGGATGACTATGCAAAAGAGTGACTTCTTGTTACTGGTTTCTCTTCTGCGTGGCACCATTATATTGCTAAACAAAGTTAGCACACAACAAGGCATACACATAATCTGCTAAGTTGTATTTTCATGTGATTCATATAAAGTAATCTAATGTTGTGGTAACTACTGTTTATGAAAGAAAATGTTGCTGCATGTTTCTCATCTTTAAATTATGTTTGAAATTGTTTTGCTGTAAGAAATTCATTCTTATTCTCCGTTGAAAAAGGAGAATTGAATACCACGTTGAAATTGAATTGTAGCTTGCTGTGGAGATTCCAATAGGATTCTAAACTGCTCAGTTTTTAACTCAATTAATACTCACTTAAGGACTGTATAAAACACACACTTTATTTCTCCTACTCTCATATCGCTACTGCCGGTTTTTTTTATAACTCAAGGGGGACGCTGCGCTCGCAGGCGCCAACATTCCACCCGGCGTTGACATGGTACATTCAACAATTTGAAATCTCAAGAAAAATATTAACACACTATATAATATATGAATACAATGATACATACTATTAATAATAAACTACAATAAATACATAAAGATACACAGATATATTTCATAGAGTTCTCACTCTTTAATTAGGTAATGGCAAAATGCAAATTTTATTAATGCTCCTTTTAAAAATTCCGTTCTTCGTTTTAACTAAAACTACTCTCACCTTATCCTTTCCTGGGAATGTTTGTAACTGGCCATTGGGCAGAATAATGCAAACCTGTACATTATCTAATTTTGAAATCACCATAGTGCCGAAGTCCGATGATTTGCAGCAATTAGAGTTAGAGAAAATTAAGCTCGAACAGAGAAAATCTGAAGAACATCAACAATTAGAATTAGAAAAAATTAAACTTGGAAGACCGAAAATGGAATTAGAAATTGCTCGCCTGATAGCGGAATCTAAGTGAAATTCAGACGGTGAAAATGTTGAAAATAATCAGACTGAATCTTTAGACTCTCTCATAAAAAGTGTCCGTACTTTAACTATTAAAATTCTTAGTAGACCTGAGGGTTGGAGATATAATTTGGCATCTTTAGAAAGGTTCTTTATTTCAAAAAACGTCCCTGATAAATACAAAGCGGAGATTTTGTTAAATTTGCTAGGGGAAAGGGTGACTAATGTGATAATTTACATAAAGGATGACGAGTTCAATGAATATTCTAAAGTAAAAACAATAGTATTTCGAGAATTTGAGCCTTCCCCTCAATCATGTGTATAACATTTTAGGAAAGCCCACCGCCAACCAAATAAAACATATTCAATTTGCATCGCGATTAACGAGGAGCTGGGAATATTATTTGCAATTGAGGAAGGTAACAGATTTCGAAACTCTCAAATATTTAATTGTGTCGGATAAAAATATGCCAGACCTTAGATAGAGAAACTACGTGTCATATCAATATGAGACAGGCTGACACATGGTTTAAACCCTCTGAATTAGGGAAAGAAATTGATTTATATTTTACTTCTCGAGGTAAGACTTTGGTGGAAAAATCAAAGTTTAATAAATTGTCCTAGTCAAAATACACGTCGAGAGTTTTCCTTTCGGAAGTTAAAAATGAGTGCGTTTTATCGTATAATGAGAATCACCCCATATATAAATGCCCTAATTATAAAAATATGTCAGTAAATGAGCGTATTGAGTTTGTAAAATCAAATCACTTCTGTTTTAATTGCTTGGGGAATAATCATAGGGTAACGACTTGTAAATCAAAACATTCGTGCAATATCTGTAAGCGGCGTCATCATGCCACACTTCACTTTCAGTCAGAGCAAAAACGAGAACGTTTATCGGCGCCTAATGAGAATGTAAATACTCTCAATGCGAAAGTGAGTTCCTTCCCCTCCCCCACAGCTTTAGAATTCGTTCCTACTGGCAATAAACAAGAGGCACGTGGTCAGGATCAAAATTACTTGGCAGCGACTAGTTTTACTTCGTCAACAAATTCGCAATCTTTTATTTGTTTTTTAACAGATGACTTGGGAAATGTTTTACGCGTTCGTGGTTTATTAGACGTTGAAGTCAGTGCTAATATTTTGAGGAAGAGTTGCGTTGACAAGCTTAATTTAAGAAAGGAAAAATAAATATTGGAATTTCAGGTTTAAATGGAATTTCTCTGACAATTAAATCTAAAGTTAATGCTACGATTGTTAATGATATCAGAAATTTCAAATTTCGACCCTTTTAAGGCAAATTGATATTTGCGTTCCAGAATTAAAAAACATTAAATTAGCGGATTCGGTATTTAATGTTCCAGATCCAATCGATTTAATTCTGGGAGCAGAGAATTTTTATGGACTATTGTGTGAAACCTGACAGAAAATAACCTACTAATACTAAATTAATTTTACAAAATACAGTAATCGGATTTGTAGTTTGTGGTAGTGTACCAATAGTAACTGAGACCAATGTACACTGTGGGCTTATAAACGAGGGTGCCGATTTAAACAAAATTATGCGAAATTTTTGGAAAATAGAACAAATTGAAGAAATACAGAAATTTGAAACTGCTGAGAGAATTGAAGCTAATAATCATTTTATAAAAACTCATAAAAGGGATAAATCAGGAAAATTTGTGGTACAGATGCTATTTAAAAAGATCCGAAATTACTGGGAGAGCCTAGAGAGATTGCAGTCAAAAGATTAAATTGCTTGTGCAATAAGTTAGAAAAGAATCCAGAACTTCTGGCATTATATCGTCAATTTATGAGTAAATATGAGTGCTTGAATCATATGCAAGAAGTTTCTATGACGCAAGAACCTGAAGTGGTCTACTATTTACCTTATCATGCAGTTTAAAGACGCACAGAAAACGAGTACGAAATGTAGAGTTGTGTTCAACGCTTCACAAATTACTTCAAGTGATGAGTCATTAAATTCCATACAGCTAAATGGTGGTGTGATTGATTTATTTGCTATAATATTGAGGTTTAGAACACATCTTTTTGCTTTTACTACCGACATTCAAAAAATGTATAGAATGATTGGACTGATCATGCACAAAGAGACCTGCAAAGAATTGTATGGAAAGATTGTAAGAAAGCGAATATTAAAACGTATCAATTATGCACAGTGACGTATTGAACCACTAGTGCTCCATATTTGGCCCCGAGATGTTTTCAAGGTACTGATGAACAACTGAAATTTCCATTGGTTTCTCAGGTAGTACAGAAGGATATGTACATGGATGACATATTGAGTGGAGGGTCAAATTTTGAAAGTGTAAAGTGTCCAAAGCAAGAATTAACTCAAATATTTAAAACTTGTGGTATGGAACTACATAAATGGCAAAGTAACTGTCCAGAGTTAAGAGAATTTTCTGAAGATTCAAATGACTATAGCTTTGATCAAACAAAAACATTAGGGTTGCTATGGAAGGCCAAGAGTGATGAGCTTTCCTACAATATGCCCGAAAAAAGATGCTTCTATGTTTACAAAGAGAGAAATTTTGTCCATAATTGCCCGCATTTTTGACACACTTGGTTTGATAGGACCTGTGCTTACAAAGGCTAAGGTTTTTATGCAACGTCTGTGGAGGTTATCAATAGACTGGGATGAAAGAGTGCCATCAGATTTCCTACAAGAATGGTTACAGTTTTTTTATGGGTTGTGTGACATTAATTGTATTAAAATAAATCGATGTAGGCTACCAGAAAATGCTTTAAAAATTGAACTCTTTGGATTCTCTGATGCATCAGAGGGCTATTACGGTGTAGCAGTCTATCTAAGATGTGAATCAGCGAGTGGTGAAGTAAATTCACATCTGTGTGCAGCAAGGGAAGAGTTGCACAAATCAAAACATTTTCGATTTCACGACTTGAACTGTGTGCAGGTGTATTGCTATCTAAATTGATGAAAAAGGTTAGCACTTCTCTAGAACTTAAGATAGATCAAAATTAGTATTTTTTGGACAGCAAAATTGTTTTGTCCTGGATTCAGAAATCTCCGGCAGAATTGAAAACCTTTGTCGCTACCAGAGTGGCTAAAATACAAATTCTGACAGATGTCTCACAATGGAGGCATATATCATCGGAGCGATATCCTGCAGACATCTTTTCTCGTGGCTGCAATCCAGTAAAACTGAGAAATAATTCTTTGTGGTGGCATGGATCACTACTTATCATCGAAGAAATAGAGACTCTTAACAACTGTGAAGAGCCAATTAACGAGGACTTAGAACATTTTAATACAGAACTGGTTAGGAGTGAACGAAGGTTCAAGAGACTTATTTTCCTAGTGATTTTTATTCTTTAACTGAGGAGTTACTTGGTATTATATATATATATATATATATATATATATATATATATATATATATATATATATATATATATATATATATATATATATATATATATACTAACAATTATACTAAACTTGTACGTGTTTTAGCTTTTCTTTATAGGTTTCTTAATAATTGCACATCACAGCAAAAGGTATCTGGTCCCTTGCAATGTAAGGAAATTAAAGATGCTAAATTTATCTTAGTAAAATTAGTTCAAGAAGAGTGTTTTAAAAAGGAAATTTTTTACAGGCCTTTAGAAGGATGGTAATGTGCCGGTAGATAGTAAGTTAAAAAATCTTTTCCCATTTTTAGATGAAAGAGGTGTTGTAAGAGTTGGTGGAAGACTAGCTAACAGTAAGTATAATTTTGATAAAAGATTTCTTATAATTTTACCTATCAATCATAAATTGACTGTGATGATTGCTGAAATGTATCATAAGAACTATTTACATATTGGCCCACAAGGGTTATTGTTTCTTATTAGACGAAAGTTTTGGCCTTTAAGTGGACGTAACCTTTGTAGAAAACTAGTGCACGATTGTGTTGTTTGCTTTAAAGCAAAACCAGTACCTTGTCAACAGCTCATGGGACATTTACCTGAAGAGAGAGTAACCCCAAAGTTTCCATTCAATTGTGTAGGTGTATAGATTTATTTGGTCCTTTTTATATAAAATATCCCAATCAAAGAAAAGGAATGTATAAGAAAATGTATGTGTGTATTTTCATTTGTTTTGTGACTAAAGCTTGTCATTTAGAGATGTTAACGGACGTCTCTAGTGATGCCTTTGTATAGTTACACTTAATAGATTTTTTAGCAGAAGAGGGAAAAGTGCCCACACATTTTCTGATAACGCTACTAATTTTGTTGGCAGTAACTCCGAATGAAAGAAATTGAGTAAATTAGTAAGCAGTCCAGATAAAAACTTGAGTAATTATTTGTCCAAAGAAAAGGTTGAGTGGACTTTCATTCCCCTTAGACCCTCAAATCGTGGTGGACTTTGGGAGGCAGGTGTCAAATCCGCGAAATACCATCTTCAACGTGTAGTAGGCAATTTAAAACTAACCTTTGAGGAATTCTTAACTGTAATTGATCAGATTGAGGCAATTCTTAATTCCCGCCCATTGCATCCCCTATGACCTGACTTAAATGATTATGATGTCTTGACACCTGGCCATTTTTTGATAGGCAGACCTATCACAGCAATTGCAGAACCCCACATCCTAAATTTACATGACAATAAATTAAAACAATGGCAAAAATTAACTAAGATAGTGCAAACATTTTGGAAACATGGTCTAATAATTATTTAAGTGCAATACAAGAAAGATCAAAATGGAGGTTCACCAAAGAGAATGTGCAAGTTCTCACTATGGTGATTTCAAAATTAGATAATGTACATGTTTGTAACTGGCCATTGGGCAGAATAATGCAGGCATTCCCAGAAAAGGATAAGAAAGTGAGAGTTGTTCTAGTTAAAACGAAGAATGGAGTATTTAAACGAAGCACTAATAAAATTTGCATTTTGCCATTGCCTAATTACGGAGTGAGAACTCTATCAAATATATCTGTGTATCATTGTGTGTATTTATTGTAGTTTAGTATTAATAGTGTGTATCATTGTACTCATATATTATTTAGTGTGTTAATATTTTTCGTGAGATTTCAAATTGTTGAATGTACCATGTCAACGGTTGTTGTCAATGGCGGGCAGAATGTTGGCGCCTGCGAGCACAGTGCCCTTCTTGAGTCATAAAAAAGAAACTGGAAGTAGCGATATGAGAGTCGGAGAAATAAAATGTGTGTTTTATACAGTCCTTGAGTGAGTATTAATTGAGTTAAAAACTGAGCTCTATTTTACAACATGTACTAGCATCACTTTCAAGATGTCATACAGCTGGCAGTGTACGCGCGTGGTTCTTAAAACTCCAGGATGAGTTTATTGTTCTCCCTTAGCCAGTAAACTCACCTGACGTTAATCCAGTCGAGAATCTGTGGGATCATCTCTATCGGGTTGTTCGTGGTATGGATCCTCACTCGCGTAATCTAGCCACGGTTCTAGCGTTATAATTGCTCAACATCCCAGCGAACACCGTCAGAACCTCTTCCTGTACGTCTCATAGTAGTCCTTTATGCGAAAGTTAGTTATTCTGGTTTTTGACAGGTGGTTACATTAATGTGACTAGACTGTATCTTCATAGAAATTAATATCATGTATCAAATTGCAAAATTATCAATTGAATCATGACTATATTTTTTTAATAGTCGGAGAAGCATATCTATTTTTTTCCAATTAATTTAAAAGGACACATTACAAATAAACTAGTAAATAAGCGAATAAAAAGGAATTTTTCTTGTAAATATCTCGCAAAGAGCTTTCCATTCTGAAAAATATTGCCATTAAATATTTACCTTTCTCCGATATACAAAATAGTTAAAAGCCCCTGGATCAAGAGAACTTAACTGCCTCCATAGATTTAAAATGTTTCGTTTGTAAAAGCCTCCACCTGGGAATTGGATCTCGTCATTTCGTTGCAAATGAAAACTTTTTCTACTCTCATGTTAGAAAACCCAGCTGACGGAGCCAAATAGTTGCTGTTCTGACCTTCGGTTCAATATTTCGTGGGTTGAATCCCACCTAAGGCATGGAGGCTTTTAGTTGTTCGGAATGTATGTTAAATTTTAGGTTCCAGTTTAATTAAACCTCGAGTGGGCAAAAAATGATTGTTTAGTGACAAACCAAATTAACATTTCACTCTAGAAAGCCATCGATGGTATGTTAATCCTGAAACTGAAGTGATCCCAACGCATTATAAAAAAAAAAAATTCAATCGGGATCAATTCCACTCCTGCCGTCTCTATGCTTCTCTATTTTATTCTCTAGCAACTAGGATGTTTTTAACTGTATAATAATTAATTTTGGCTAATATCTGATATAAATATTCAGATTCTTGGTACTAGCAACAAACATCCATTGTAAAACATTTCTGTGAAGTCCTTTTTTCCTCGTCAGTGACGCCGTAACCGGTAGGAAAGTGAAAAATCCTTCAAAAATGTTAAACTATCTCGAAATCTTGTGTCGCTCATTTTTGATTATGACAGTATAGGTTTGATTATGACAATATTTCTTTGTGGTCTTCAAAAAAATGTATTTTATCACTCAACTGTGTTTAAGCTGGGGATGCGACACGGGCCATATTATTAACAATACACTAGTTGGATTTGTGCTCCTTTTCGCAACAAGCTTTTTTATTACCTACTTTGTGTTTCGGAACAATATACAAAATAAGGGAGTTTACGTTAACAATACTTTGATATTTCACGAGGCTGAATAATTTATATTTCACCATGTGAGTTAAGGGAGCGATGGGGTGAGGTGACTTCGTTGTCTAACACTTTGATTTCAGTCATCCATCCGTAGAGAAGAAATTTACCTACGTTGTATAATAAAAACGAAATTCTCCTGCTCTGTCATTTTCTTATATTTTTAATTGGCTTTTAAAATAGGTAGTCTCATGTTTGAACAGCGCTATTCAGTTATCCCGAGTTTGATACCGGCCACTGCTGATTCGGTTCTGCTTTCAATTTGAGTCTGTTAGTTTCCGCGAATAATACTGCTCTCTTCATTTAATATGAACTAAATGCATGAAGATATTATTTTCGCGCGTCGAAAGCAAATAATTTTTTTTAGAGTATTTCTTTAATCAAGAATATAGTAATTAATTTTTTTATTATTTATAATTTTTCATTCATGTTGCATGTGTAAGAGAAGCTCATTAAGGGAGAATGTGTGTGTCACACTTGCTTTCCCATCTTCAGTTTTTGTAGCTGACAACTGAAAGTTGTTTTCTGGTGGTGATACATTATTTTTCAAGAAAACTATCAATCATATGGAACCGCGCGTGGAGACTTTAGATAAATCTAAGGAAAAAAATTAAATTTGAGGAAGTCGAGCTTGGGCAACTGGTTCGACAGCTAGTATTGAACAGCGGGTAATGCACATTGAGACATATGGCATATACTATCCATGTAAAAAGCTTTTCTGAAAATGAATTTGTCATGCTTGAGGATATTATCAGTGACAGTCCTTTCTGTTGACATAATTTGGTAAATGAATTTTCATATCCGAGTAGATAAAGATCTCATGACTGTTGAAAAAAACTGAATACCATTAACTGGTATAGCTACATCTTATAAAAAAATTTCTCAGTAGATAAATAGACTGCGTTTAAGGAGGGTTACTTGTGTGTCGTATAAAATACTATCACCTTGGAAAAAAAATTCTGTCCTCTGGCCATAAAAATGCCATTCTCTGTTTCCATAAAATGCTACTCTCTTGTTTTTTCCACTTTCTTTGTCTTAAAAAGAATAAACACTCTGAAACAAGTTATTTAATAAATATGGGCTTATAACGTTTCGTATTTTCAGGTATTTTGATGCTTGGTATCCTTTCAAGATCTCGGATATTCACAAGTTTATTAATATATCAGTATCCCAAAGATTCACAATTTTATTACTAGGTCTCATCCATCCTTATTTAGAATTTTTTCTAAAAATGTTTTCAAGCAATCTTTCAGGTATTTTTACTTAATGATATAGAATTAACCAGTGTCAAGTTTGTCCTTCATTTTTCTTCCTGAAATATCGTTAGTCTCAATTATGTACATTTTCACTATTACAGCGATGACCTGGGAAACTATTACGTTCTTTTCATCATGATATCGTATTTAAATAGAGGATATAATTTATATCTGATTTTTCTCCTCTGAGACATGCTCAGTGAATGCTGTGAGTATGGTCATTCCAGCTGCCTTTTATAGCCCAGAAGCAAATGAGATAGATTCGTCATTCACCGCCCTGTTTACCTATTACGGATCATCCACTTCTGGAATCGTGATCGGACCTGGAAATGAAGGGAAATCAGTCTTTCGAGTTTACAAATGTGATTTCTGCAGGAGTGATTCCCGTTCCTGACAGTTTCCCTTCTAGTCGATATGCGCAATGCAGCAGTTACAATAAGTGAAAATGATCAGATGGAAAAAGAGTAGATGACTTATATAGCAAGTGTACCGGATGTGAATTATCAGAAATCTTATTACGCTATATTGAGACCTTTATCATGACAAGAAAAATTTCTACTTGGATTCCAACCTTTGTCGAGAAACAGTAACTTTGTAAAACCTCTGACAGCCTTCTTTCCTCAAAATAATTTGTCGTACCCATTCCATGGACATGATTCAAATTAGCAAATTCGTATATCTCAAGATTGGATTCACCTTTCCAGTTCGGTCACTTTTTTTTGCAAAATCAGAATTTCATCGAAAGGAAATGTCCTTCTTGGATTTGTGGCCAATAATCCATGTATGCACAGGACATGATAATGTAAATTCATAAATGGATTCAGTTTTCATACAAACTGAATCCTTTTAATCCTTTTTTTATTTTATACAAAATCAGGATTTCCTTGAAAAGAAATGGCATTCATGGACTTTTGTTTCTTTATTAGACAAGCAGACATGAAAAACACAGTCAGGAATTATTTCCTTTTTTATTCATTTTTTATTTCCAAATATGAAACTCGTTTTCCAGTGAAATTCAATGGCAGTCGGTGCTTAACCTTTTTATTTACAAATTGCAGAATTGTTATCTGTGTTTTGGGATTTCGAGAGGCCGAAATTGACGACTAGATTATCGCAAAATATATTGTTTCTCTCCTTCATAAGGCCTTTACTATTTCCTAACAGTCTGCAAAAAGTGTACTTATAAAAAAAACTTATTAACCGGGCCATTGAATTCAACGCAAATTTATTCGAGCACAAAATGATTTTCATAAACATCGCTGAAAAGACTGGAAATTTATCAAGTCACGATTAAATAAAAAAATCATAATATTAAAACAAACTTCATTTGAATTGTGTTCTATTTTAGTCTCTTAATATTAATTTTATATTTGTACTAGATTCAAAGTTTCATTTTTCTTCATTCTATCTGTAAATTCTAATATCAGTGGAACCTTCCTTAGTATTCGATCTCAGCAAAAAGTTTCATTTTGTTTAAATCCTTTATTCAAGCATTATTTTTAATTTTTTAAAAAACCAAATGCAAGGGATAAATTTATATATGACAGAAAAATGAAATTAGAGGCAATCAGAGTTTTTTAATGGAAGTAGATATTTTCTCTTTATATATCAGTTATCTCTTCTTTATGTATTCCGTCTATTAACAAAGTCTGTAGACAGATACAGTATTAATTATTAACTGTTACGTTCCAATATTTGCAAAAAACTAATAAAACCTGTATGAATCATAATAATCTCATTTTCTTATAATGAATGATTTCAATAGCCAACACCCCAAATTAAGATAATTAGCAAAACTTGTGTGTGTGTTTGTGAATTCGTTTATAAAAGTTGGATTATTTGCAACCACCATCTATATATAATTTTGTAAACTTTATGGTCTACTTATCTACAGCCAAGATGGTAGCCGAAAGCTTAACGCTTTTACCCTCGGTTGAACAGTTCATGGATTTGAAACCCACCTTTGTATACGTGGGTTTTTGTAGTGGTTCAGAATCCACTTGAAGCATTAAGTCACGTTCTATTTACCTCTCATACGCAAAAGAAAACCGTTCAGCGACAAACAAAACCACCTAAATCACACTCTTCTCTTTTTAAAATCTTTGTATGGTTTAGGACATCTTGATTGCGGCTCATGCAAAATTCATTCAAATTAGTGGCAAGCTGGCAGCCAAATAGTTAGTGCCTTCGGCTCTTAGTTTGTTGGATGTTTTATATTTCGGAATTTACTTTAAAAACTGTAGATGCCGGTGGCATAATAAGCTACTCATTCAAAAAATGATTGAGCAATATATGAGCCAAACCAAAATGATAGCGATCATCTTCCTAAGCAATTCCACTTTGCGGGGAAAAAAAATTAAAATCCTTTGCGTCTAAATATTTGGAATAGAATTGGAATAGTTTGTTTTATTGTTTTAGTTTTATTATAATGAGCAATAGTTCTGTGATCAGGAAACTACTAAAAACATTTCTGTTTTAAAAAGTAATAACTAATATAAATTCCTGTTTTCTCGAATGACCTCTAAATTTAATTTCTTGCGATAAACAGAAGAAAATATTAGATGTTCAATCAAAATACAGTGCTACTTCCATGTTGAGACATGAAAGCGTAGATGGTAGGGTAAAAAAAATGAAGGACATTTTTTGAATATCAGGTTATTTTCAATTTAATTTTTTTAAAACACCTGTTAAATAATCGCTTCTGAGATTTCATACGTTTAACTTACAACACAATATCAGGAATAATTTTTTTTCTATTCCTATTTATTGTGTTACATATTGATTTGGTTTTTAAAAAAATGTTTATGTTTTTTAATTTATCCTTCAGATTTTGAAAAACAAAAATTTTGGATTATCTTTTAGAAAATTAAATCCTTGTAAGTCTCAACCAAGTTATGCGAGTAAAAAATTGATAGCAGTATAAAATAGTGGTTCACTTCACACATATTGAAACTGTCTTGTCGCAGAAGCATTCTCTGAAGATAGATTTTGTTCTGGCGCGTGTATACAAAATATTAGAAAGTAAAGAGCATTGATTAATAAATGGTGTCTACACAAAACATATCCAAACTGTTTTGTTTGTCGCATGATCAATATTAAAATTATTAGAAATACTTAATAACAACTCATTTTCAACATTAATGATTGGAAGATATTCAGTCTACAATCAATAATTGCAAAATACAATTGACGATTGAAGTTTAGTAAATTATTTTGGAAATAATGTAATTTTTTATTATTTTGGGCGGTGAAGACCAAATTTGTTAAAACAGTCTCTATTATTTTACAGCATCTATTAAACTTGATCCGGCAAAAATAAAGTCACTACAATTTTTCAAGATTTATGAAGGGATATTAGAAATTTTATCTCAACCTCTCCATCTTTTGCTCCAAACGGATGACTATTCACTTTTATTAATTTCAAGTCTTTAACTCCAGGCAACTTTAAAATTTGGTCATAAATACAAATTTAGTAAAATAAAAATAAATTAAAAAGCCAACCTAAGCCAGCCTTTTTAATTTGGAAATTTTTTATGCTCTTAAAATTAGGCGAAAGTAATCTATATTATTTTTGAAACTTTATATCTCCATATATAATGGACTCGTTGCAAATCCTACCTTATATTGACTTATCTGTTAGGTATCACTTGGGATACATTGTTGCTTCCCAAAATGCTGCCCTGCACCTAGACCAGCTATGCTGTAACAGTTGACTGGAAGTCTTCGTAATTTAAGAGCAGGAATTCAGCACTAGGTTCCCCAGTAACCTGCCACACTCAGAGATATCGCTTCATTTGGAAGATATTGTCACGACGTCCGATTTAACAAGTACCAAGCCTCCATGATCTCCCCGTGAACTTTGTAATAAACGCCAAAATATGTTAATCATTTGGCTGCAAGCTACGTAGATATATTTACAGCTAATAATTGTGGATTTTATTGTTAATAATTGTGACATTGATTGCAGTATAATATTTCCTTGATACAAATGCATATGAAACATCATCACCCATATGCAGGAATTCAAAAATAATATTTTTTATGGATTTCACAAAGACTGATTATAAATTTCTTTTATGAAATATTTCACGATAGAAAGTTGTAATTTAGTTTGCTTACAAATACAGACTTACATGCCATGTCAGTAAATTTTAATAAACCATCTTTAAAACGGGCAATATTTTCCTGGGCTATTTATAATTGCGTAAATCTAAAATGAAAATTATTTGAAATATCTTTTTCTAAATATGGAAAACAGAAATGAATTAGCTGTCCAAGTTGAACGCCTAGGAATAGAATTTATACTACCGATCTTGAAAATTTTATCTAAAATTTTGCTAAAATCGGAATATGGATTATCAGATTCAAATTTCTGTTTCGGAAAAGATATAAAAATTTATACAGAAAGATTTTAAACAAGTTAACTTTTTTGCAAAGAAACATTTATACGATTTAGAATTAGAATCCACCTTTAAGATTAATTTTATTCTTATAACAGTTAATGTTATTGATTTTAATATTTGCAACACTCGTAGAGCGTAATATAACAGATGAATTATATCTTCATAAAAATACGGTTTACTTATAATAAAGATTACTTTTTAAGGATATTAAATTTTCATAATCGGTAATTAAAAGACATTTTTTAATATTAATTTCTTGTTTATTTTAATTCCCGTGTGGCTGTTTTTATTAGGTTTTGATGTACTCTTATGCCATATATCAGACATTTTAATTAATCGCTTTATAATTAATGTTAACATTTCCCTTTCATCTCCTTAATTAGTGATTGATGTATGCTTTACTATTTAGTTTACTATTAAAAAATTAAGGTACATATGCTTTATTAATATGTGTTCATTGGTCTTGGTAGGAGTTTGCAAAGAGTTTGAAATTTTAAGTAGAATGCCAATATTATAAGTTATTAAATATCAACATTTTAAATGTGTAATTCTTATCAAAATTTTAAATATAATTTTTTTTTAATTTCAATAAATTATTGATTTATATTTTAACGTAATAACTTAGAATATAGTGTTTCTGTTTTCTGTACTAAGTCGTTTGGTTATCCGTTATGCAGTGTCATGAATAAATAAAATAGCATATTTATTCCGTTTTTAATGGAACTAATTTCATGTCATCTATAAGCAAGTAAATTTAATTTTAGAAACCGTTTAATGAAATAAAAAGGGACTTTATTTCATTTTTCTATTTTTTTATATGAGGAATGTAACTGCTTGTTGAAATTCTCATCACACAGCGTGCAAATTTAGTTAGCCAATTTTCTATATTAATTTTTGTTGACATTGGTATTGTGATCACAAATATGCTTTTACCCACATATAAATAACTTTCCCAGTAAATTTCGTCATGCATAGAAAATTTTTTGCAAATGAAAATTTGCAAAAAGTTGTTAATGTCTTGGTGTTAAAAAATTTTCCAAGATTTTATTTTAAATCAGCCGAGTTTGCAATGGAATGGTTAGAGATTTGCATTTCGGTGCAGTTGCTCGAGGATTCAATTCCCACTTTGGACTTCGTTGTTTATGCATGTTCTGAATCTATTTTAAACTATCTGTTAAAATCTTATTAGCCTCGCGCAAAATGTAATCGTAGAACACTAAACAAATCAAACCTATAATTGCATGTCAGTAAGTTCAATCTACAGCTACTAAGTTGGTATCAATATCAGCGCTAATTGAATTTATGCTGATTTTTTTAAAATCCTGAAATATTCAAGTGATTCCGTCCTCCAAACAAATGATTTCTACAAAAATATTTTGGGGACTTTGTTTTCCTAATAAAGGGAAATTTGAAAAAAAAAATCTTTTTCTACTTTTTTTGTAAGCAGACAAAGTTTTTCCTCTAATGATAATTTTTTAACAGCCAAATTTCATGAGCAAGCAATCCTTTTTCTTGTTTATGGTCTCTCAGTTCATTAAATTTCTCAAATATATCAGCTGATTCCCCCATCTCCAATTCTTATATCTTATGTTTGGAACAATAGCATGAGATATCTCCTACGTCTCTAAAAATAAGAGGATTTCCATGATTGCTTTGCCTAAGTTCAACTACCTATAACTACTGTTTAGTTACGTTTTCATACTCGTGTGAATGAAGACGCGTCCATATAAACAGAACTGTCGATAGTGTCATTGTTCTTATTGTATTCACCAAACTACCATATACGTTATGTTTAAAGCTCCGTGCCCTTTCACAAAAGCTCTCCTGAATCAAAATGCGATAAATGGCAAGATCTCCTTGTATGTTGTGTTTAATATCTTAACCATACTTCACTTTTTTAACTTAAAAGCTCTCTGGTTCCATCAATTTTAATGCTAGCCATTTTGTTCCAGGGCAAGATATAGTTTTTTTCCATCAAATTTATTCCACGTTCAAGAAAGTTTTATCGAGTGATTGTAACCTTCTTTGATTTTAGACTAAGTAATTAATCTGATAGTGGGAGTGCCATTATTTTAAAAATTGCTTGGTTGATCTTTATTTATGTTTTTATCGCGCGCCAAAGGGAATCCAAGTTCCTGCTAGAAGTCCACATTAGTTCGCCAGTGATGAAGTCAATGTGTTACTCTTTGGGTCTCTCTTGACTGTGCAATATTTCCATTTCCTTCTTTTATCAGGATATAATAAAGTTGCACATTCTACTATACACTTTTTAATAAATTCGGTACCCAAAATGAATTGTTTGGCAAAATTGTAGGCTATAATGATATATAATTATACTCTTTAAATATTTATATTGCTTCCTGATATAATAAACATACTTTGTGTTGTCCTTTATATTAACAATAATATATTAATGCGCATTCTTCCTAAAACACCACATTCGTCCCTCATTTTATGTTTTTTATTTTTTTTTGAAGATTTACAGTGTCATTAAAATTGAAAGTTTATTTTTTTACTGTTGCAAAGCTTAAATTTTAACTAACTTTGTTAACCAGAGAGAAGCACTATTTTCACGTACTTCATGGATCGCCGATTGTGCTCACCAGAAATGTTATGATTCATTTTTCGTTGTATACATGCTGTCAGCTTATTAAACGGCAGTCACATTTTTAGTTTTACTTGTTACCAGGATCTCTCTCATGCATATTGATACGATCATCCTGGATTAAAATAGAAAAAAATAATTGAGTCTCCAGACAAAAACGAAGTATCTTTTCAAAGTGGACTTTTCTGATTTTTATTCCTCCTTTCGCAAAAAAAACAAACTCTTTGCGTATGACATGCGGGCCACTAATTGCTGAACTCTGGTTTATGATATTAACTAAATGCTGTTTCAACTTATCTTTAAAAGGAGCCTATCCGTTTAAATGGTGGAATAAATAACTGAAATAAGTTATCGGAATATTACCTCATAATGTTTTCGGTAGAGGTAAAAATTACTTCTCTATTAATATCACAGTGCTTAGATTTGAATTCAGAGAGAGTGAAATGAATTTTCTAAGCTGTTGCTCTACATGGTTATACTGATTCTTTCACTGGAATAATAATAGGGTGATTCTAGTTTCTATTTCCAAAGCACTTAATACTTAAAGAAAGGGAATCAATTATCCAACTTTATATCTGAAATAAAGCAACTTTGTTTCTCACCTTCGGATCTTGACTGCAATTAGAGTTATACTGATCACAATGCACTTACTTATTTCTTACAATGTCCAAATAAACCACCAAATTTTACTTCTCTGACTTGTTATTCTCTAGATCATGGGTTCCCAAACTTTTTTTTCTCGTGGACCACTTTCAAAGTTTTACTACTATCTATAGACCCCCTGCTGCTAACAAAAAGTACCTATGTACTAATACAAAAACTACTTAAGCAAAAAAAAGTACCTAGGTACCTAAAGTTTAATATTCCCTGAATTTTTGTTCTTTTTTATACAAGTTTAGAATAATCTCTAGTATTTATAATTTTTGCTACGTGACTACCTACTACACTCAAATAGTAAAACAAATATAATATGATTGATAAATTACCATATACAATAAAAAATATGCATAACAAATAGGCAGATACTTATTTTTTCCGGCACTGCAAACACTGACATCGATTCACTCACAGCAACCACACTTTTATGCTTTAAATCCCGGGAACAAATGTGTAACGTTTTGTTGTTGGAGTCGCATTTCATCCCTTTGCAGGTCTAAACAAGCATCCCAGACGAGCAGGCGCACGGGTGGCACTTTGCAAGTCTCGACATGTGGTGTACACTTGTACTATTATCTATTTTTCTATTCAATTCTTTGTTTGAACTGAGTCTCGAATATTTTTGAATACTTACCTAGTGAATGATGCTACCTGCGTACGTTGATAGCTAAATACAAGCCAAAATTTTTGTTTTTTATTCTAAACACTAGAAAATTTTTCGTGGACCCCCCCCACTTACAACTTGTGAACCCCTGTTTTCTTTTCACGTGTACGTGGACCCCTGTGTGGTCTCCTATGAACCCGTGGGAATCCACCTGGACCACTTTAGCAACCTATCCTCTAGATTAAAGATCGATGGTTACGCCTGAACACTGGTAGGAAATGACTAGCATGGAAAACAGAAGCCTTGAATTTACTTTAGCTTTTGACAAGTAGAGATCCTACTCAGGCATTTGTTCGATAAACATGTAAACCTATCATGTTAAGTTTCGATGTTTAGCGATAATTATTACTTGTCGTCGACACTTATTACAAACTTTATCTCATTACGAAGTTTCCATCATCATTTACAAATACTGTGTTCCATTTAGTACTTCATTAAATACTTAGTTTTCTTAGGAAGAGTATATTTCAGTGAAAATTTATCATAATTATAATTTTGAAATATTATGATTCTACCATAATGAAATCGTTTCCGTTTAACACAAATTGAAAAGTTGTGCAAATATTTTAATTACAAGGACTTATCTTTTTTGACGCAAAGAAATATTTGTGTATGCATTTAAAGCTCCAAAAATATTTTTACCTTCAGATTGATACGAATGTTTTTGTCCTAATGTTTTTATACATTTGATTTTTAAATAATACTATGTTGTTAATTAACTGTTTATCATTGCAGGTTACCTCAAAACAACATATATTTTGGAACTTCTCAGCAATATTTATTGAAGTTTTGAAGAAAGAATAAATCTGTTGCCGTACATTTTAGTAAACTATATATGAGCTTTATCCTAATCATTATGTTATTGAATTTAATAGTTGATTTATATTTAATTTTAATAAATATTTAATTATTTATATTTATTAAACTATTTGTTTTAAATTACAGCAATGAATTTTATCTGTGCGATGTTTAAAAAAGTTTTAGGATTTTACAAAATTATCGTAAGACGAAATTGTTAACTGCAAATGCATTTAGAAATTAAAAATACGCATTATTTAAATTTTTTAAATATCTTAAAAACGGAATTTAGCTTTATCCTATTTTGACATATAATATTCAAAAAAGAAATTGTACTTTTATAATATTTTAGTTATAGTAAACTTTTCTTTTGGTGTGGTGTCTTTATTTCTCTCACACAACATATGTACATGTATGTAACTTAATTAAATATGTGTGTTCTGCACTTTTTTCGGTAGCGACATTAGGGGGGAAAGAATTCATTTTGAAAGAACTCAGGGGTTGACCTCGTTATTTTGTACTTGTTAAATGATACGAAATGAATAGATGTTTTCAAGCACTTTAGACCAGGCATCATTATTTCCAATTAAGTCTCGTTCATTTTTCGTTTTGTTGATTAATATTTATATTGATTAATATTGCATATCCTAATCTACACGAATAAGATGAAGAAAATTATAATATTATTAAAGCTGAGTATTCCACTCTATGAAAGATCATAGTTATTGAAGATAAAACAATTTTTAGCTGTAAAAAATAAGGTATTTAACTATAAAAATAGGTTTTCTTTTACGTGTATTCTTTAATTTAGACAAACTACTTGAAAAAAACATTAGAATTTTTACTATATACATTTTTAAAATTTGACTGTCCACAAACGTGCTATGGCTCAGCGGTAGATTATCACTGCTTTAGACATTTGATATTAACGAAAAACGTAGCAGTAAACTAATAAGTAATTCATTCCTCTAATTTTAATGACTCATTTTTAAATGTATTTATAAATTTAGCATTATAGTAAAATAGCTTGAAATTTTGATTTTAAAAAACAGTTTGACCGTTAAATAATTTTAAACTAGGCTGATATTTATTTTCCGAAATACATATGCATGGATGACTGTGTTTTGGACAATAATTTAATGTTTCACCAGTTCATGATTTCGAATCTCACCTTAGGTTTGGATGTTCGTGATACGTCGGAATCCACTTTGACAAATAGTTTCAAACTATAATATTCTGGGAAGTAAATTCTGATTAAACAATTTTTTCTTAAGATAATGCGTTCCAGTGAAATGTCATACTATGAAAAATTGGAACCAGGATTTGGAGTTGCATGGGTTACAAATCTGAAATGGAAATTCAATCCTGGGCGCGATTGCTGAACTGAAGGTCGAAGCTCTAACAATTCTGCTACTACTTTTGCTTACTCAATGAAATAATCATTTTTAAAAATTCATTTACTGCATAGTATTAAGAGATAGCAATAACATCCAAAAATAATACCAGAAAAAATACTTTTACATAACAAATCAAAACAATGAATATAATTAAATATCGTATGTGTAATACATATTGAAACTCGGCATTTCGTAATTAGCTTTAAATTTGTCCTTTAAAAAAAGTAGAGTGAAGTTTACTAATGGCACAACTCTGTAAGCTGTTTCTTCACATAAATCCAATTAGTTTTATGAATTATAGTTAACTTTCATGCATACAATAATATACTATTATTATTTTGTTCAAGATGTAACTTTTTTTTCTTGTAATGCGTACAAGTGTGTGTTAAATAATTATTTCAAAAGATATGTCATTATACTTTGAAATAACAAACTTTATTCTTTAAAAGAATACACAAATTTTTTCTTTTAATTCTGCGAACTGATAGATATTATGATTCCCAAATTCGTAGTGTTAAATTAAGTACAATATGAATGGAGGCCAAAATTAAAGCAATTTTATTTGTTTATGAGAAAGTAATTTTCTCAGTGTAATTGATATAATCGATTAAGTAATTATAGATTAGGTTTATGAGATCATAGTTATCTATTCGCTGAATAAAACCGCTTCCTAAAGGAAGCCACGACAGAGTCATCAGTGCATGTACATGTATTAGTACACTTCATTCCACGTCAGAAAAAATATTTATACAAATTCTTTTTAATTACTTAGGATTTGGTTCACACCTTTCCGTTTATTCTGAAAGTAAAAGCGACGAGGTTGACTCCTGAGTCGAATTCTTATTAACTATCTTTTAAAATGAGATGACTCTGTAAGAAGCTTCATAGTCTTAGATTATTCAATACAAAAACTCTGCTGGATTAGTACCGAACTTTTTACGTTTCAGATAGAAGAGTTTAATTAAGTACAAAGGAATGAAGACTGGTACCTCTATCAAACTTGCTCTATGTTAATTATAAAAATCTTGTTTACTATTTACTTTAGACATATTAACAGAAATTGAACTTCTGCTGGTAAAGTTAATATAAGTTTCTGCACGTCTTTTCTGATTGATATTTCTAAACACTGGAATATATAATTTAATCATGATTTTGAATCACAATTTGTGACGAGGGTGATTCACAAGCACAGCACCAGCTTCCATCATGATTAGCTAAATAGAAGAATTTACCCTTTTAGATGATATATTACGTATACGAATTGATTATATATAAAAATTTGTTTGTAATTTTAACTACCAAATTTTTCAATTTGAGAATGTAAATCCCATTTACATCATACGTAATAGCATCTATTATTTCTTAAAAAAAACGAAGTCGCAAAATTCATATTTTAAAACCCTAATAATACTGTGAAACAATCGTGATCATATATTATTATTTGAATTGGACGTACCTGACAGGGAATGCCCTATAATCATCATTATTATTATGAAGACTTTAAAAATTTGTTATTGATAACTGTAAAATTTTCTACTCGATTTAAAAAAAAGTGTTACTTCTTTCGCTGGTCGATTTAGCAGAAGTAACAATTCACCTCGGTTTGGATACTTGCAGTGATTGCGAATCCACCGAGTTTTAGGTTTCAATCTCATTACATTTCATTTGCCAAAAATAATTGAATGAAAAACCCCCTTGAACTCACTTTGAAAAGCATATTCCTAAAGAGTGTGAAGAGAAACCTATACTAATTTAAAAAAACGACAAATTTTAATTGGTAATAAATCACGATAATTAAGAGCTTGAATTTATTATTACTTTGCAATGTTTGTGTTGCTGGCTATTTCTGCTAAGTATAAACAATCGCCTCTTAAAACAACGACGTGATCAACATTTGATTGATATGATTTTTCAATGACGCAGCTATAGAGAGACGTAATACAAAGGAGCTCAAAAGGATGAAATACCTCAGTTCGAGGCAACTTCGGTGGGGTTCAATATGAATTTCATTGCCTCTTGGTCACGAGCATGCCTGTTTCCGCTAAATTATCTGTATAGTCAAAGTGATGAAAAACATACAAAGACTTGTAACATTGCAAAGAAAAAGTAAATATTTAGGTATTCTATTACTTTGTAATTTATGCTTCGTTATTTTAAGGGTTGCGTTTTAAAACTAAACTAAACTACACTACTGGCCATTAAAATTGCTACACCAAGAAGGCGACATGCTACAGACGTGAAATTTATACGAAAGGAAGAATGTGCTGTGATATGCAAATGATTAGCTTTTCAGCGCATTCAGACAAAGCAAGCGCCAGTAGCGTCACCTACATTGTGTTTAAATGAGGAAATTGTTCAGCCGATTTCTCATACACAAATTGTATTTGAACGTTGTTGCCTGGTGAAAAGTTGTGATGCCTCGTGTGAAAAGGAGAAATGCGTACCTGCACGTTTCTGACTTTGATAAAGGTCGAATTACCTGGCCTGATGGTATGGAGTGCCATTGGATACACGTCTAGGTCACCTCTTGTTCGCATTGACGGTGCTTTGAACAGTGCACGTTACATTTCTGGCGTGTTACGACCCGTGGCTCTACCCTTTATTCGAGCCCTGCGAAACCCTACGTTTCAGAAGGATAATGCCTGACCGCATGTTGTCGGTATTGTACGGACCTTCCTTGATACGGAACATGTTCGGCTGTTGCCCTGGCTAGCACGTTTTCCAGATCTTTCACCAATAGAAAACGTCTGGTCAATGGTTGCCGAGCGACTGGCTCGTCACCAAACGCCAGTCACTACGGTTGATGAACTGTGGCATCGTGTTGAAGCTGCATGGGCATCTGTACCTGTAAATGCAATCCAATTTCTGTTTGACTCAATGCTCAGGCGTATAACTGCTGTTATCACTGCCAGAGGTGATAGTTCTTGGTACTGATTTCTCAGGATCTATATATTATCCAGCCAAATGTTTTGAAAATTTAATCACTTATTATTTCTAGTATAATATATTTGTCCAATAAATATCATTTTGTTATCTGCATTTCTTCCTTGTGTCGCAATTTTAATGGCCAGTAGTGTATAAGTAATTGACAAAGGTTGACATAGGGTTCCTCGTGCCTTAGTGCTGCGGAGCATATGGTATCGGGTTCGATTCTAGCCACTATTCAACTATAGAAAATGGCTTTTCTCTTTTTACTTCTGGAAGCACGTCGTTCCGGGATGATGCTTTGTAATTTTCTGGATTTCTCTCTTTTTCAATGCGAGAACATGGCCTTCTACCTTCGGGAAGTCCGAATAGAAGACATCTTTAGCGTTTAAATGCCTTATAAACGCCTTCTGCTCTTACACAGTCCACTACGTGAAATCAAAATGGTGTAGAAAACTCTTTATTTATAATATGATGTTTTTTATACATTCCTATTAACACTTCAAAACCAAAGTTTTTCACTTCAAAACCAAACGAAATATTTAAACACAAATACAAAAAATATTGCAAAATTTGCTTTATATTATAGTAATGATATTATCATTTATTTCAATTATAATTGGTTCTCCTGTTTTACTTCGAAACAAAAGTAGAAAACTCATCAAAAAGCGGTGGACGCTGTAGCATTTATCGAACTTTAATCTTACGATATCCATTTTCTCCTGACATGGCGTGTAAGAGCAGAGAAAGGCAGTCACTAACAGCAATCCAATGTAAAACTAAAGTCTAATGGCGCTATGCCCGAGCCTTCACCCATCTCCTCGTCTTTCATTCAATTGATTGAACGTAAAAAGCATCTGATTCTTCCTTAGCCAGTCTTTCAAATGAATCTCGTTTTAATCTTTCCTCCGAAAGGGAATTTCAGATAGCATTTGATGATCATAAACAGAAGAGGATCGAGTTTGCGAGGCTTAGTGCCAAAAGCTGAGGCTTCTGTAACTAATTTTGAAACCTTGCAACTCGAAGATTTTTGAACTCAAATCTACTCTCCAACTGCCGCCACCTGCCTCAGTAAATGAACCATAGAACCATATCTTAATGAGGCGAGAAGTCTCGCCGGCACCCACTCACTGATATTGGCACACACTTATTTCTCGTGGAAGACTTGTGTTACTGGCCCCTAAGTTCCCTCTGCCACTGAATTTTTCTAATGGCGTAAGCCTGTATGACTATATCAGGGTGGGCAAACTACGGCCCGCCGGAAGATTTCATGCAGCCAGCATATAGAATTCTAATTTGTCGATCGAATGTAAATTAAAAGAGAATATGATTCATATATTATACATCCATCTCCATTTCTACTTTGTTTAAATATTCTTTCTTTCTTTCTTTTTTCAAAAGACTGGTGATTTTTTTTTACTTTATCGAGTTTTATTCTACAAAGCATAAATCGTCGGAAATAGCAAGCACAGGCAGTGGATGTTCTTTGTTAGTTATAATTGTAAACTGAGGGGGCAACAAGCATTATCCCTTTCTGGGGGAGCAGACTTATGGAAATCCAATATAGGTGAATTAGATTTCAACTGTAGCAGACTGGGCATTTTAATTTCTAGCCATCCCATAAAATCAGTGCTATGTTTGCTTAATTTTATACATCTGAACAAGCGTTTTCAACTATGAGCCTTAGAAAGAACCGTTTCAGAAATAGACTGACAGATAAGCATTCAGCTTCGTTCTTTAGAATCAGTACATCTCACTTCGAACCTCTATATTAGGAACTTTTACATGAGACATCGTAATTTTACCAACATTACTTATGAACAAAGTTTTACTCAGTAGTAAGGTTATCTAAAAAGGGGATAGTCTTACCATGTACAAGTGTTGTAAAGTTGTCATCAGTATCTACTGTGACTTTGCAATAAGTGTTTCCAATGCCCGGTTATTAGGATTTTCACCTTTCAGCACTTCAAAGGATGAAAGTGATGGCACTTTATGTAGTGGGAATGCCTTACTAGCTCTGAAAGTGTCTTCATAATTCAGAAGCAGAAAACACCCTAAAGAGGTATTATTCCACTTAGAGGACACGGTGCCCACGACATACTTGTAAGCTCGAATCTCATCTTGTACTTGGATTTAGCAGTGGTTTGGAATCCACTTTTATCTATGGGTCCCGGTTCTAATTAGTCGTGTGCATAAAATGACCATTGAGCGACAAACAAACCACACCAACGTAACCCAGCTACCATTAGCGAACACGACGTGTCTTCAGTTGGTTTGGGATTTGAAATCTCTACTTTTTGATAACGAGACAGACACCCTAATCAAGTCATCGTGATCTAAAAATTATTCTTTCATGATGAAATATTTATTCGAAAACTAGATGTTATCATTAAAATTATACTCAGTCCTGATCATTCAAAATGTCATTTATTACACAATTAATTTATTACAATTTATTTTATTACAATTATTCTCATTGCTAAATATATTTATTCCAGAAATTTTTATACCTTTGACCTTATATGGTGACTGCCCAACAGACGCCACATTTGATGTAAAGATTTCTCTGTCTAGTTTTTAAGAGTCCAGTAGCTTCACGCCACTTCCCATTAAAATCAGCAAGGTATTGTTTGCCACGGGCAGATACTGGGAGGGTGACTACGTACATTCTCTCACTAGGTTGCTATCTACATTAATCGATGACATCTAAGTCCTACCGCTGGTGTGGCGTGGATGTTGAGAGGAGGATACCAGCTCAGGTATGACCTCATTACATGACCGTGGTTTAAAATGACGAGGCACTTAGTGATGGGCGAGTATTCCAAACCCTTTAACATAAAGGGACAATCCGGGACTCGTCTGCACCGCTATACATGTATAAATCAATCATGATCAATCTGCTTTTAAGCAATGGTGATTACGTTTTGTTATTGATCACTAACGAAAGATATTTCGGTAAATCATGGATTATCTCTTACTGAAATTAATTATTTTTATCATTAATCTCATGTGAGAAATTTTAAATGGTGATTATTTACTAAATACAAGCGACAATCTTTGACCATTAATCATTGAAAATCTGTAACGAACGGTCATTGTTTATTTTATTTTACAAGGATTTTTCTTACGTGATTTCATTGAGTTAATTGACTATCCATTGCAAACCTGCTAACGTAAATTTGCAATCCGGGACTCACATGCACTGCTCTGCATGTGAGTCCATTTTTTACAATAGGTCATATTTGCTCAGTGACAACTATTAAGCACCTTTCTTGAAAATATACCATTTAAGCAGCAGAAACATCCATTTCCTTCAACAATAGCTAAAACCTTACCAGTTGCTATACCCTCCGACGAGAGTGACTTTTAATGAAGTTTTGATTCTAACTGTTATAATACATTGTTAAAAAACGTTTTAAGAACTAAACAAATGTACTAGTAACTATTGAAATAAAGCAAATGTAAATATTCATTCATGAAAATATAAATGATTATAAATAAAATTACCAAATGATTATTAATATTAAAGATATACTATTGTGATATTAATTATGCGCGTATTGTTAATTTTTAATGAATATTATTTTACTTATAAACTTGTGTAGATTCGTAAATTAAGGAACCAAAGTCAAATTTGAAATGCATTGATGAAATTCCAATTTCCTTGGCAATAATATTTTACATGCCACTTTGAATGGAAGTTTGCTAGTGTGAAAAATTTCCTGTCTCATAATTTAATCAAGTTTTTGCTTTTTCTTTTTTTATAAATTAAATTTATTACAACATTTAATATAAATTACAGATTTTCGAAACTATATTTTTTACCACACAAACTTTAAGCAAAATCTTTTGGGTGTTTCCAACAGACATTATTTTAACAAGATAAATGTGGCATATTTTGAGTGTCCTGATATACTTTCCATTTTACAAAAACAATGAAAAATACTGAACAAGTTGAACAGAGGCATGTAGTAAGATTAAATATATTCTGTTATCATTTTATTCAAGAACTAGCCTCATTTTTTAATATGTTCTGGATTTTTTCATCATGCTCACTCTTTCCAATAACAATAAATAACGAATCCTTTTTACAGAAACACTCAAGATATTTTTGACATTAACAGAGAATTTTAGATACTAATTAATCAAGCTGTTTTTTGAAAAGGAAAAATCCTATCAGAATATCAATCTTTTTTATTTTTTATTTTTTTTGTAAAACGTGTACTGTTAGAACTAAACAAAGAAAGGATTTGCTATTTAATACATCAATAACATTATAAGTCTAGAATAGTTTTAGTATAATGAACTTTTGTGTAACGGCTTCAATTTATTCAGAATTCTTGCCTGCTTTAAGGAACTGAGAAGGAAAAAAAAATATTGCATTTTCTTTTTAAGTGATATGAATTATAGCCGATTAAACTTTTTCTCTTATATTTGATACCTTTTCAGATGATTGTTTACTGATAAACTTAAATTTGTAGTTATCAAGAAATACTTTTTGTATACCTGAATTTCTTGTTTCTGAACATTTTTTATAAGTTAACCCAGCATATCTTCTCGGACATGACGGCGTCTTGCAGTCCAATATTGCTCGGAAACTGAACTTGCAGGAGGGAGGACGCCAAAAGTCATCAGGAGAGGGAACAAACATGCAGAAAGGAGGGGTTACTGAAAAGATGTTCCTCACTCATTTGCATAGTGTCACGGAGAGAAGATACGGCCGGGCTAATTTTGAACAGATAGGCTTATAGGTAAACATGTCCGGTGTTATTTCTAGAATACCCGACTCTTTCCATCCTAGGGAAGAAAAACGTTGAACACGACTCTGTTTGACAGGTCTGCGAGTGGTACACAATGGGTGACTAAATCTGCTGCATTCTTCGCCATTATTTTGTTTTCGAATATATGGATATACGTATAATTTTTATCTTAGTATTGTGTCAATATTTTAAATTTACAAAATAAATGCACATATATAGCTCTTGTCAGTTTATAATTTGCACTTATTTACCTCAAAATAAAAAAAAATCTTTACCTATTTTATTACATTATTATAAGAGATTTATAAGCCTAACACTATAAGTGAAGTCATTCATTACTAGAAAAAGATTAAACGCAGTTTCATTTTACTTTATTTTCTATAAAGATCGTTATTTCCTTTTATCTTACTATCAATTACTTTTACACATTTTTTTAATAAATCATATTATGTATACTTTATACATAAATATCTCATAGGTTTTGAATATTAAGGAAGTTAATATTTTTTGTGTTTTCTTGTATCCTAAATTTATTTATTATTATTAATTATTTATTTTAGGTTTTTTAAATGTCGCATATAAATTTATTTAATCTATAAAATTTTATAATCTTTTTGTTTGAATGTTATTGGCAAAAACATGTATATTATTTTTCCTATATATAAGTATGTTCTTATATCTTTACGAGGATATTATTCTGTTTTTATTTGGGAATAAATATAAACGGTATACATCAAGTATATTCTAACTTGACCGATATTTTAAAAAATAAATAATTGATAAATAAATGATGCGTGAAATGAATTGCTTTCTTATTCGTTGGTTTCTCTTAGGAATGATGTCTGGTCACTTGAATTGAATGATAAAATTTACATTCCTCGTGATAAAGATGCTTTAGAAACTTACTGATATATTTAATAAATGATCCTCTCAAAGCGTGACCTCCTTTTACATATTCTTCTCGTTGGGGCAAAAAATAAAAAAAAAGCAAGGGAAAACTCTTCGATTGATGCGTTCGAAATCCGATTTTTTCCTATCTGAGCATTTTTTTAAAAATTCAACGAACTTTGTGAACCTATCTTTTACAAATCTGATTTATATTATTTCAGTAATATTAATTAAGAAAAATTTTTTAATTTTGGCGTAAGCAAGGCAATAGTCTTAAGGGTTGGATCCTATCAGAGCCCACATCCTTGGCGCAAATGAATTTGGTTGATGCTAATTGTGGTATGCGATACATTTGAGATAGTAGACCAAACTATTTCTGGAATTTCGTTCTGAATTGGCGTTTTTCTTCCTTTCGTCGCCAAGAGCGTGGGCTCTCCTAGGATTTTACCGTCTTAAAATTCAAAAGATATTATTTACAAATATTGCAATTATTAATTTAGAATTCTGTTAAATGAAATGTCAAAAATTTAAATCACCTTTGCCAATTTAAGCTTATTATAAAGTGGGTATTTTGTCTAGTCTTTTTCATTCTGCTTTTTCTGCTGTTCTATTCTGTCCATGTGTAAATAATTTGAATAAATGGAAAAACGACTTCTCATGCTTTCGTCCTTATGTAAGAAATCGTTTTATTAACAAAATAAATTTGGAAAATATTCTCAGACATGCGACGGTAAACTGCGCCTTGTTTGGTGCCTATCAGAGAATGTGATTTGAAAGCAGGGAGCAAATTCGTCGACAAGTCGGATTTATAACACCACCTCAATACGATGTGTGTGATATAGATGAAATGTTATCTGACATCATGGATATTTGAAACCAGAGAGAAGAATCGTAATAAAATGGCGTACTCAAGGTCTCAAATGTATAACGAAAGAAACAATCCCTTCATGGTTAATACAACACAAATTACAAAATAATTTAATTGATTCTCGCATAGAGGAAAGTCACAAAAGATTTCTAGCATGCGGTTATAAAGTGAGATTAGTAAATATGATAGAAGCACGTATTTTAATAGCTTCATATACAATTAGTTGCACGATCAATCACAAACTGAATAACTTCCTCAAAAACTGTTTTAATTTCTTAACTGAATAACCATAGGTAATAAATTTCACATGTTTCAGATTCCTTCACTTTCAAACCTCTCTCACGGATTTCAGATTAATTACAAAGGACAATGTTCTGACAATTTACGGAAAATGGTTTCCAAAATGATTGTTTAAAATGATATAATTTTGTTCCAAAAATTATACTTCCACAAATTTATTTTTTATTATCGATTTATTATTGTGATTTTTCATTAAAGAAATTTGCCAATCAATACATTTATAATATGAGTATACTTATTTAACAATTTTGTGCTGAAATATTTTTCTTAAATACATTTGAATGGGAATTAAAAATTTTATTTAGTTAATAAATAATTTAAATTTCTAAAAATTCCTTTTATTTCAACATTTTGTTTGAATGTTTTTAAATGTTTCCTTCTTCGTTTTCTTGGAGTAAACAATTAAAATGAGCGTTATATACTTCATGATTTAAATGTTAAGTATGATTGAAACACATTTTAACCCTAAACCATTTTTAAGTTATTTTCCTTTCCATCTGAAGTAATATTTTAGTGCAAGATTGAAAAAAAATAATAACACATCGAAGCCAATAATTGACTTAAACTTGATCCTAAGAGGTTCATAATCAATCAATTTCTTTTACAAAAGTAAATTCAACAAGTAAAAGAGGAAAAAACTAGTGGAATCTAAAAGTTGCGCCCTGGGCTATAAAATCTATGGACCTTGACTCAAAAAGTAATATATGAACATGACACAAAAAGTATCACCCGAAAAGTAATATGTGTAAGCCTGGAATTGTAAAATGAAGACTTTTCTTCAAGAATGAACACTTTTCTTTGGGGCTTTAGTGAACGTGACTTTCACCCTTCGACTTCTAGATCACAGCAGGGGGCTACGTACCGTCGCTGAAAGTTCTGTTCCTTTCTATGATGTGAGGAGATTATGAAACAACGGCGATATGTTGTATATCACCACGAAGTTGTGTTTCCTTTAAGACTCCCTCAGGTGCTCAAATACGTGGGCATTATTTTGAAAAGCCCTATCTTGCTTGCGAATCTATTCTGCAACACCTTACACAGTATGGATTCTCTGAGAAAGAAGTACGAATAGAATACTTTTTAACTAAACTAAAATAAAATGCGCAAACCTTTATTGCATTATTTTTGCTTTATATTTATAATATTACACTCTAATTAAATTTATTACTTAATTATAAATCTAAAAAAGCAATTTATTACAAAACAATTTTACAAATAAAGTACGATTTAAAAATTTACGGTATTTAAAAATGCATGAAAGATACTTTAATATTTCATTAAAAATGACATTATTTTAAATTCATTTGGCACCTGATTTCAAGCAAAAGTAAAAAGAGGATGTCGATAAATAACTATAACCTCCAAAATTTGAAAGGAAAACAGTTACTACAAGGTTTAAAATACATATATATATATATATATATATATATATATATATATATCTATATATAGATATATATATAAATATATATATATATATTTATATAGTTAAAATCTCTTCATAAACAGAACAATTTCGCATTTTTAATAACTGATAAATGTGATTCAGGTAAATATATATGAGGTAAGGCATTGATTCATTAGATGGCCTATACTTTAGGGTGCTCCTTAGTTTCTCGCCAATTTGGAGCCATATTTTTAGCGATGTTGGTTTATTTCTGGCAACTTCAAAATTTTTGGTTTTCTGGATCTCGTTTTTGTTTTGGTAAGTTTGGAATGTGATCTTTTCACTTTTAATTGTAAACATTTCTATGGCTTCCCCTATGATGTTTTTGAGAAAAAATATTAATTTTACGCTTAAATACATTTGTAGAATTTGTAGAATTGTTGCAATTATGATTCAATGTACATGTTTTGGACGCCATTTTATTTCAAACACGCTCGAGAATACGTCAGAAAATTTAGTTTACTTTAAAAAATGTGTGAAAACAAGCTTCTTGTTGATATTGTTTTCAATTAAAAAAGACTTTTTTAAAAGCATTTATAAAACTTGTATAATTGTTTTGTTTGTGATTTCATTGATACCCGTGTTTTCAGGGCCACCATGATTCTTCAAACATGAATGAAAACACGTATGGCGAAAACAAAATGACCAATTTTAGCCAAAGGGCACCTAAAAATATGTTTTTCGTAATCCATTTATTTAGGCGTTAATTATAAAATATCATTATGGTGATTAATAAGTTTTATATCATATGTTTGTTTTTAGATTAATTTAAATTGTTTGATGATTACAAACTTAATTCATCTGATCTCGTGAAACATTCGTTGCTACATATTCTTGTGTTGCAAAAAAAGGATTTACAACCTTCAGAGAGGACTTTGATCTGAAAGAATTATAAAGTCCTTCAGTAGGTAATTTAGGCAGTAGGTGTTAAACTGTCTGCTACTATGTGTTGTCAAAATAAAAGCTATCAATCATCTTTAGAACAAACGTCCATGAGTTTGATCACATCCAATGTTGAGTAAAGGGAAATATTTATTTATTTAGTACTAATGCCCAGAATATTTGCTACGACGCCATTAGTTCTCTGGCCTTCCAATACTTCTGAACAGTACAAATTAAAAATACAAGTACAAGCCACGAGTCAAGATGGTTAAAAATTTGATCTTGTTTCCACAAAGGACAGAAGAGAGATCTCCAAAGTTTCAACCGATACTAATACGATAGCAAACAATCATGGCATGTAAAAAGGTATAAAAGTGCCACACTTACTCTTCTGGGAAAATCAAGAATAGCGTCCTAAATCAGGAATGAACAAGGCTTACTTGTAGAATCACCCAATGCCTTCTGCTTTATTTCTAGCATAGTATGTCTTCTCTTAATTAATTTTACTAACGGGAAAGAAAGGCTTCAAAGATAACTTAGAACCCTTGCTACTTTCTTCGCCCGAAATTCAGCAGTCTCATTTCCAGGAATCCCTCAATTTGCTGTAACCCACTGGAAAGAAATAGATATTGACGTTGCAAGATCACAAAAAGATATATAAAAGTTCTGCCTCTACTTTCTGATTTATAACCGGAAACACTCAAGGGAGAATTTTTTAATATAGCATCATCTATGGCAAAAAGTATCTTTTCTACATATCTAAAACTGTCAACTGTAATTTATAACCACAATCTAATGCCTGGTTTTAGATAAAAAAATCTACAGACAGTGGAATTTTCTGAATGAAAACCATTTTTTCTTTTTGCTCAAAATACTATTTGTATATGACATTTTATGAAATACTTTCTGTTATTATTTTAGCTTGCAAATAAATTATATATAAAATATATGCTTCATATTCATTTACTGTGAAATTTAAATGAGTCATTACTTTAAAATTCCTAATATTCTATCTAAACTTTAGACGTTTTTTTACTGCAATTATTTTTATAAACGAATTTTTAACAATTACTTCTAATTTTTTTCAATTTGAAAGTTTGAAAATTTCGATGTTAAATATTCAGAAAGGAAATCACACTAACAAATTAAAAAAATATTTCTTAATTTTATTGAATTATTCTTGAGAATAATTTTCCATTGGCATCAAAACTACCTAATTAAGCTTATTTATAAAATTTAAGTGCACATGATAATCATTGTAAAATAAATTAACTATAAATGACATTTTAATATTTAAAAATTACAGTTGGATCTGGTTTCATATACGCTTACATTAACGCAATAATGAAAATCTATTGTTAACATTCAGAAAAATATAATTTTCAGAAATATTTCTTTTCTTTAACTGAAAACTGCAGGAAATAAGAATAATCAAGTTAAAACACTTTGTTTAATTTAAAATAAAAAGAAATTTAAATGTAATTAAATAACATAATAATTCAATCAATATGCGTCAGATTTAAGGAAAGGATAATATAAGATTGTAACATCATCTCTTTTCAGTGACAGTATTGTGGGTTTTTTTCATAAAAACATTTCAAATTATGTGACTTTAATATATCTTTTGGAGCTTCAAAATGCAAGAAAATATCTTAAATATATTTTCTAAATTCTTGATTTTCGCTTTCTCTCGAAAAATACTCTGTACATGACAATGTTTGATAAGTATTTATACGAGTCGTGAACTTCTCTAACAAATAGAAAAAGCAAACAATAGATTCAATCTTTGGCATCAACATCCCAATTTTAACGGAAAAGACTAAAATCTCAATATATACGCAGTGAATAAAAGCTTCGAAGCGAGCCATCATGACGCTATCGCAAGTGATTACTCCACCGGTTGAATACTTTTCATTGGTCTGTTCGATGCGCTTCCAAAAATGTCTTTTTCGGATCTTCATCCTGTTATGAATCCTTGAAAATTTCATACTTTACTTCCTTCTCTTGATGCTGGGTAAAATGTCATAAGAAAATATTTGCTCTTTTTTACATGTCTTAATGGGTTCATGTAACAGGAATATGAGTGAAATTTTGAAAAGCAGTTTTACATCCACTCATCAATTATTTTATTCATGTTTTTAAGATGTAATTATCATTTGTAAGTTATAAACAAAATACAAAAATTAAATTTTTATAATAAGATGTCTAGATATTTCCCTTTTTAGGAAATAATTATAATTTGGAGTACATAATTATTATGTACAACAAGGAATATATTCTTTTCTATTAATATGTTGTTACTAATGACACTTGGACAATTGAAGCTTGTTATGCCTTGGCTATGCGAATTTAAGTCAGTAGCGTCTTTCATTTAATCAGAGCACCACGAAGGTGAAAGTACGATTTTGCTCTTCAATTCCTCCGATAAATGGCACCACCAGAAGATCGCTCCCTCAATTTTGACATTGATTTAAAGGGAGAGGAAATTTTTTCCAGACCATTACACCCATGGTAACTGCTCAACAACTAACTACAGGACTTTCGATTTCACAGATTTAACGAGCACGCATATCGCATGTACTCGGTGTGTCATTGACGCATAGGGAAATCCGATGCCCTAACCACTACGCTAGCATGTCCTCTCTCTATTATATCATTCCATTCCTTTCTTTCTGAGTGGGAGGCCAGCAGCCCAGGTTAGCCCTAGCCTCCTCAAGAATATTCATCTTTAGTGTCAGCCACATTCTTCCAATTGATGACTTTTCAATTGGCAAAATTTCTTTCTATGCAGTCAGTCCATCTAGATTGGATTAGCCTCTAACTCTTGTTCTATAGGGCCTGGTCAAGAATATGTATTGGGTTGAACGTTCTTTCTAATAACATGATCAGCCCATTTAATTCTTTGGGATTATGTATATTTGATGATATTAGATTCGCTGAAGGGATGCTATAGTTTGAATTTGAGCGTCTGGGACATTATCCATCTACTTCTATATCTCCATAAAAGGCTCTTAAACTCCAATAGCAAATTTCAGACATAATTTTTAATTGCATAAATTGTAATTTTATTTAGTAAGTTTGCTGTGACCACATAATAAATTTTTTATAACATCAGAACCTTCATAGTTTTATACAAATTTTAGGCAGTAAGATTAGTTAGATATGTTAAAATCGCTTTGTTGTCTCAACTGTCTCAGAATATTTTTAATAATCTGAAAAAAAGCATGCAATTATAACTGTGGCTATGGTTCTAGCTTTGAATACATACAGTGAAAATGTTGGCTAATTTTTTTTGTATCATCAGAATAATTGAATCATTTTTATTTGAGATATATAATTATATAAATGCCAGAAAGAAGGGTTTGGCTTATTTCTGAGAAGATAATTTGTATACCAGATTGAATGTTCGAAATGGATTCCACAAATCGCTTCAAACTCTACGTTGCTATAGAAGAAATTTCATGGCAGAATTTTATTCATGTATTTACAGAAATAAATTAATTCAGTAACATATGCATGGCATTTACTATTCATCGATGCTATGTCTTAATTATCGATGGTTTATCAGTGCCAGATCATGTATGAAATGGGATTTTTTTAATACTATGACCAGACTGTAAAACATTTACTCCATTGGAAAGATTTACGTGTTGTCTTCCTATCGGATGTTTTTCCTGAACGATGTAAAAAAAGTCTTATTGAAAGACAATTACTCAAATCATCCTGTACACAAATCAGAAGCCTAATATTAATTTTTCATTATTATATGGTGTTTGCAACTGAAATTCCAAGATTTCATTTTGAAAAGCTTTCATCAGAAGCTTTCTGGTAATAGGTTTACTGTAACAAAGCTGTTAGCTTAACAGTCGAAGTCTGTTAAGGTTCGAATATTGGCTGCATGTTTTCCACCATGATGTTTCTTGATAGTGGTTCATAGCCACTTTTTGCAAAAAGGAAGAAAACTAAATATCCTTCGAATATATAGCCCTATGGATATGCATGCGGAAAACAGTATAGCTCAACACCGATCTCCACTTGTTCAATAGTAGCTAAAGATTGTAAGGATGTTTTTCAATCAACAAATGTTCTTTTATTTCCATGTCTTCAGAATGAAAGTTAAAAGGCTTCTTGCATTGAATATATTGGCTACAAACATAGTTCTCTTTTATAATAAATCTCATTTATACCTTCACATGCAGTTTTATTATAAATAGCTCAGAAAAATTCCTGCCAAACGTCAATACTATACCATCACACAAGAAAGAGTTAAATATTAAAATAACAATATTGGAACTTCATTATTTATAGTAAGGCTTCGTTTTTGGTAATATGTAATTAAACACTAAGTTTTTTTTATAATGTTATGATCAATTATTTATAGCCATTCTTTCAATGTATACCATAAATTGTTACTAACTGCGTAACAACTGGTTGCAGTTCGTTCATCATATCGTAAACTATCTGCATGATGTGTTTATTCTATTACACTCAATTGCATCACTTACTTATCTTTCAAAATTGGGATGTCCTGCACTGATTTTACTCTTGGTACTTTGTAGAAAATTCTTCAGAAACCTTCCTGTAATTCATTTTCGCATTTTATGTTGTTAAGTATACAAATTATAAAGACTGAAGATTTTTTAAGTGAGAGAAAAACATTGAACGGCTTTTATACTGCGCCAAGTGCCTTGGCTAGTGCCATTAATATTTCGCATTGAATGAATCCAGATGAGAGGGAGAGTTTTAAATATTTTATATTTCTTATTTTTAAATATTTGCGCTTGTTTAACTTGTCCCTTCATCTTTAGAAGTTATCACTTAAATGATCTTTATTTGAATTTGTGTTTTAAACAAAGTGCGAGAAACATTTTTTCTTTAGAAATTAATTGTATTATTTCTTAGAACATAATGATGAACACAAGATAATTTTCATATATGTTCATAATAAACTGATGAAATCTTTCTCCTGTAATAATCTGATTTGGAATAAATATGATTCCATTTATTTTTAAGCAAGACTGGCTATGAAAACTACTTTATTTTTCCTAAGCAAAATACCCCACTTAAGCTCCTTTTTTCAAATTCCTAATTTAAATACTAGGTTTAAATATGATCTTCTGTAGGGAATTCTTATTTAGGTATATTATATAATGTAAACAATATATGTAATAATATGAGGATTAGAAAGGTTTGACAACTATTTTACAACTGGAACACAGAGCTGCAGGTTCCTTATCTTTTATTTAAAGAGCTAGCACCTCTGTGTTCCTGTTGTAAAATAGTTTTAACTACATTCCATATCTTAATTGAAAGTCCTAATTTTAACCACTTTCGTCTCACTTTTTTCCACTACACTGTCTTGAATTTACTGGACTTAATTGGGGAAACCCTCATCCAAATATCTTTGCTTTTTAAGGACTATTGAAATTTTGCTCTGCTTATAACGCTGTTATGAAAACAAACTAACGACTCCAAATTTAGAAACAAAACATTTAATTAACAAAAAATTTACAAGGAGTCATTTTTGGGTTCATAAAACTCTCGCGCTTGCGTAGCGTACCAAAGAGTCAATATCAATTTCCAAAACTGAAAAAACGCAGCTTCTTCCGCCTGCTCCTCGCACCAATCGTCTCCCTACTCACACTCCCCATCAAAGGCTCTGGAAATCGAAAGCGCTGAGTAGGAGACGTTACAACGCCATCTCTTTATTCCAAATTAATTTTTAAACAAGATTCAAATTTATATTTTGCTGCAACAAACTTGTTTGCCAATTTTATAATGGGCATTTCATGTCTTTTATTCTGATTTGATAAAACTTTAAACATTCGTTCGGCGCAGTATCTCCTTTTTGGATTTTGCGCAAGAAAAAGACACACACACATAATGGTATACCAAACACTTGAAGATTATTGTAAGGCAACTGCCTCTGTCTTGAACAGAGATGGGTCGACTTTTCTGGGCCATGCTACTTTTAATTTGGAATATGTCTCACGATCTCTTTCAATGAAGATCGGGGTTTTAAAATGTATATATTTAAGGCATGTTATTATAAAATTTGAAGGAGTGATCTTCCCAAAATATCGTAGAAGTGCTTGTTGGATCGCTTTCTTAATTCAATGGTCATTCGTGATTATTCGGTAGTTTCTTGGTTCGGGGACCATACTCACATATAGCAGAGGATGATGTACCAGTAATGCTTAGCGAAATATATGATATTTGAGTATGCGCAAAGCACAATTGTAAAATACATTGCCCGACATTTTCTGGGATTGAAACCAAGACATTTTACTCAAAAAAACGCGCGTGCCAATGACACTAATCACCAGAAAGTTTAAGTATTGATTATTTTTCTTATATTAATAAGCTATCTTAGTGCTAAAACGTCCAGCATTTGTGCTGTTTGTATATCATTCGCTCGGACTGCAACACCAAATAAATTAAAATATGTCCTTTAATGCGAATCATTTGGTTTTAACAATTATTAATGCGAATCATTTGGTTTTAACAGAAAAACTATGAAATATGTCGTTATAACTAAACAGTGTGAAAATATTAGTAATGCCAATAAAAACATAATAAAATTCAAATTACTTTAATGAAAACTCCTTTTGAACTACTAATTTTTAAATATCTTTTGTTAATTTATCAGGTGATTTCACAATTTTTCCTACGAAACTATTATAAATTGCACGCTGTTACTAATATTTGTTAAATATCTGATGCCACAGCGTTTTATTACAGACAGGATCAGGAGATGCATATATTTACTATATGAAATAATATGCATCTGTTAGTGCCATGTTGAATTTCAGAATGTTTATCACAGGAAATTTGTGCATATATAAGACTAACACAATAAATAATAGCTTCAAATTATTTTGATATATAAAGGAATATACTTTTATAATTCAGCTCAAAATGAATAAGAAGCATTTTTCTGATAGGAATACCTGGTTTCTATAAAGTGTCACTTTTATAATCAGTTTTCATATTCCGAAAAATATCGAGTTCCAGGAGGAAAAATATCAAATAAATTACATCTGGATCATGGAATGTTTCTAAAATAATCTAAATGACATTTCTTTCTATTTGGTAAATAAACAGACTAATATTTCTTACTCCTCTGGACAATTATTTCCCTTTTGTGATATTATACATTTTATTTATATTTTAAATTTTTGAAAGAATTATTATTGTTAATTTTCTTACTTCAACTTTAAAATGATGATTAAAACAAAAAGTTTTCCTTTTTAAAATCTATTTTTGTGAAATCTTTTAGCTTTTCCTCAGTAAAACAAGAAAAATATATTTAAATTTTGCATTTTCTTTCTAGATTTACAAAACTTTATTTTCACTTTTAAACATATTAACGACAAAAAGGTTTTTTTTTTTTTAATCAAAACATTATTCACACTCCAATGGAATTTGATAAACATTTAGAAAAGTCATCCAAATAAGAACATTTTCGGAGGTACGAAATACGATAAAAGATATCGATTGAATAGAAAAATAAAATAACAAATAAAGTTCTTAAAATGACTGAGAGGATTGACGGAAAGCGATCACAAATTGGCGCTTCTATTGAACTTCGTGCGATAATGACATGATGGCATCATGAGAACAACTCCCCCGCGTTTACCCTTCACGTATGCGTAAAGTGTGTCTACTTCTAGAGACGTTAGAAAATTACATTTTATGCAACGAAAAGTGTGCGATAGGATTTTAGAACTTTATCTTCCATCGAATTTTTGCTGCTGATTTAAAGGATGAGATACAAAAAAAAAGTTTATGCTTCCCGAGTTTTCCCTTTCTTCTGTATAAGAATAAATAAGGGTAAACTCTTTCAAAAAGTGTCATATTCAAAACGTATACGGAATGTAAGATGTAATTCGAATATTTTATTTTTGTAAAAATCTGTATTTAAAGAAAGTTTTAAGGTGGTTAGAAAAATCTAACAAAGAAATATTGTAGATGAGTGAAATGGTCGTAAGAGAATGCTTAAAAAACTAGTAACTTTATTTCACATTTACTTTATTATTGTGTGTGAAATTATTATAATATATAAAATATAAAAACATAATTTCTTCTCAAAATTGCCCCAAATGGCACCATTGGAGTTAAGAAGTAATGATGCACAGAGGACACATTTTCTCCGTAAATATAATTTTCCTTCATTTCCGAATGTAAATTTCTTAATGTAGATTTTGTTATGGCTTCACAAAGATTGGTATAGGCCAGGTGGATTCTGTCTTTCATTCTCTCAGTGAGTCGAACTGAGTACCAAGCAAATTTGGAAACGCGAAACATTGATGATTTCGCGTTAAGTTGACCACCTAACCTGGATATATGTTTCACACCCTAGAGCCCTCGGTCAACGAAGCAGATATAGGCACTGTAGGCTTTGGCTACATTCTGGACTATTGTGCCACTGGTTTAGTTTATAAAAGAAAATATGGTTACTTCGTGTGTATAAGTAATTCTGTTGCTTTAGCTATTTAAAAAAACATTTTTTATATTATGGAGCTATTCGGAAAAAATAATTTTGGATTATTTAAAATGATCGTTCATTAGATTTAAGGTACCCGAACACGTTCAGAGTAATTTTTTTAAAAAAACTGCATATATACATTGGATTCTTTTTTATTACTACTACTTTAGAAAACATTAATATTGAGCTACTAAAATTTGATACATTCCAATATTATTCTTCAAAAATGTTAAATATATATACAATTTTAAACATTTTTAAAAAAAATTTTTTAAAAATGCTACATCAAAAATAATTAAACATATTTGAAAAACATTAACATCAAATAATCTATATGTTGTTATCTAGAGCATGTACTAAAATTTTAAGTTTTTGTTAAAAAATAAAAAAATTACGGCCAGTTGAATATTTATACTGGAATTTTAGTGAAATTTTTATGCCATTATTCGAATAACAGGCAATAATTTGGGAAATATTTTAGTGATTAAAAATCTTTTAGTACATTCCCTAGAAAACAATATACAGATCACGCTCATGAAATTCCATAGTTATATTATAAAAATATTTTGAGTTATCGTTTTTGAAGCGTGCAAATTATAGGCAAAAGCCAGTTCTGAGAAAATCGCGTTTAAAGATAAAAGAGTTGTGTCTTTATAAGAAATTCTTATATTTGCTGACTAATTTTTTCATTTGATTTTCTGATTGATTTCCGGAATAGTAATTATTTTATGAATCTTTTAAAAGCTTACTAGATTTATATTTCAAAATTAAACACTGTTTAAACTAATTTTTAACATCATTCCGGCCCTTTTAACACCCACTTCCGGTCCTTTAAATATGTCCACTTTTGGTTTCCTAATCTTTACGAAATCCTTTATATCTCGGAATCTAATTAACGTAGAGATAAAAACAAGCCTGTTTTAGAAAGCTATTTAAATTCCTTATTTAACGAAAGAATAAAATAAATGTATCATTTTTGGTCGAGACTGACGTCTTCAACGTGTAATATAAACATAATTTCTTTTCAAAATTGCCACAAATAGCACCATTGGAGTTAAAAAGTAATGATGCACAAAGGACACATCATTACTTTTTATTACATATCATTACTTTTTATTACTACATCATTTCTCCGCAAATATAGTTTTCCTTCATTTCTGAATGTAGATTTTGTTTTGTATATAAAATCAACACATTTAATTTTGCATATAAAATCAAGAACCGTTAATGAAAGAAATTATGTTTTAGAAGTCTCAAATTTATAGTAAAAATGATATTTATTTATCAATTAAATTGCACAGTTTTAAAAAATATCGCAATTTATAGCGTATATCATAGAAACATTAGAATAGTATTTCCAAGGAAAAGTTACATAAAAACATTCCATTTGAAACAAATGGTAATTACAATAAAAATAAATGTATAAGTATATAGATACATCACAATTTCAAATCCTGTCTTCACTGTTAAAGGAGCTCTTGCGCTTGAAAATTGGATATTTAAATTTGTTGCTTTAGCAAAATGTATTTCAGTTCTTGCCTGTTACAAAACAATGGGATGTTTCCTGTTCGGAATCCCGATTTGACGACTTTTGGCGGTGTTTTCGAACAATGTTCAAGTGGTGCTGGATGTAGCGCTCTTTTGGTGCCAGGTTCGAAACCCGAAGCAAGCAATTCTCGGCGTTTTCCAGCTCCCCTAGCTGAAAATGGGCTGCACATAAGTTATGTAATGCGGCAATGTGGTTGGGATCATGTTTAAGAATCAATTCATAACACTGAAAGAAGAATAAATGCAATCCTTATATACACAATGTTTAAAAATAATTTATCGTCAAAATTTACAACAGTGTGGATTTTATTAATCATATTATATACATCAATTCGATAAAATAATGGAATTGATGTATATTAATTTCTGAATTACATTCCTGACCACCATAAATGCAACACTCTGGAGGAATCATGTAAATAACAGGAAATTTGCAACATGCATCAACGAAGGTGACATGCGCAAATGAACAGAATTTCAGCGCAGACCCACATCACACTCACTGTGGCTGCACTTCAAGATGCTTGGAATTTTAGACGATTTCAAGTTCAGCAGTTGTGTTTTTTTTTTCTTTATTTTTTAAAGATTAATTATGCCTGTTCGCGCATGCGCGCACGTCACGTGATATTGTTTTGAACAAAGGAGATGGAATTTGGAAATTGAGGAGAACGGCTATGTTTCTCGAGCGGGAATTAATCCCCATATTCTTTGTTATGTTTGTCTGTGTCTGATAAATAATTTAAAAAGACACTGATCCGTCGTATGAGTGTTTTATTATTATATAATCTACACATCTCTTAAGCATACAAACCAACATAGTGGACCGCCGAGTCCGCAGTCGTGCCAACGAATTATGGATAAACTAAATCGATTAAAAGAAGCTATCAAAATCTCAATAACGAAGCTCGATAATTTTGCGAAAGAATTTTCTGAAACAGATTTAGCTGGTGCAACAGTGAGTGAGTTGGAAATTAAATCTAAAAAAGTTGGAACACTCCAAAATCGCAATCCTCTCCCAAAAAACATAAACAAGTTCTCACCCCCATCTAATAAAACAAAATCTTTGATGATTAACGCTAGCGATAAATCGAAATATTGTTGTGCATTATATAATCATGATCATTCTTTGAATAAGTGTCCTAAATTTCAAAAAAGTAGATGTTAACAAAAGATACGAAATAGTAAAAGAGAAAAATCTTTCCACAAATTGTCTTAATAAAAATCATAAACCTAGTTTTTGCTATTCTAAAATGTCTTGTTAAGTGTGTTCTAAACGCCATCATTCAAAGCTTCATCGCAAAAAAGTGTGGTCAAAGATGGCGGCGCTGATGGTTTGACATTCGATGAAAAGGCGGGTGGTATTTCTTTTGCTCAAGTTGAAGCGAATTCATCGGCGCCTAAGAATAATATAATAAATAAAAATGAGACTGTTTCTTCCTTTCAGTCTTTGAGTAATACATCTGAGAAAAACAATTCTGTTTTTCTGAGTACGTCTATATTTTATTTTAAGATATATTTAAAAAGAAAATTAAAATACGATGCATATTGGACTCAGCCTCGAATATTAATTGTTTAACAAATAAATGCGCTGATATGCTCGGAATTAAAAAAAATAATTAATGCTCCTGTTTCTGGATTAAATCTTACATTATAAAATCAAAGATAAATACAGTTATTTCAAATTCCGAAGAAAGTTTTGTAGAAAATGCAGATTTTTTTATTGTTCCGAGAATTACAGATTTAACACCAGCTTCTCGTTTGGATATTTCCTCAATCAATTTGCCTAACTTTATTGAGCTTGCTGACCCAACTTTTTACAAACCAGGAAAAATACATAAACTAATTGATGCTGAGTTTTTTTTTAAATTCTAAAGCACAATACATTTAATGTTAATGATAAGCTTCTGATGTGTGATTCTGTGTTTGGTTGGATAGCCATTGGTATACTAAACAATACCCAATCTTCTAATAAAGTATTGTGTTGTCTTGTCAAGGAGTTTAAAACGATAGATGATACTTTGAAACAATTTTGGAAGCTCGAATCTATTGGAATAAAACATGAAGACCCCAAACTTTTGGAAGGTGATAAAGCTATGGAGATATTGGAAGAAACAACTATCTTTCAAAATGGTCGTTACCAAGTTGAATTACCTTGGAAAAGGGACAGGAAAAATTTAAAATTGAGCGACAATTTTATCGTTGCAAATAAACGTTTGCAAGGTTTGCAAAAAAGACGTTGCAAAAATCCAGAGTTACACCTTCAATATATGATACTTTGAAAGATTATCTGAAACAAGGAATAATCGAACGGGGTAACGAAAATGAAACTGAAGTCGTAGATAAACCCATATATTATTTACCACATCAAGCAGTCTATAAAGAAGATAGACTTACGACTAAAATCAGAATAGTGTTTGACGCCAGCTCACACGATAATAATGAACTTTCTCTGAATGATTTTCTATGGACTGGCCCTAATTTGAACCCAAATCTCTTTGATCTACTTATTCAATTTCAATTGAATAAAATTGCAATCTCCTCTGGTGTAGAGAAAGCCGTTCTCCAGGTTTCCTTGTCGGAAAAGGACAAAGAGATGCAATGCGTTTCTTGTGGTTAGAAGAAGCAAATGGAAAACACAATCTCCAAATTTACAGATTCAAGCGCGTTCTTTTCGGAGTAAATGCCAGCCCATTTCTGTTTTCAGCTACCATTTAGGAACATTTAAAAAGATTTAAAAAATAAGTATCCAGTCACTGTAGAATCGTTAGATAAAAGTAGCTACGTTGATGACTTTTTTATCTGGTGGAGACAATCTTAATGATATTCTTGTAATTTCGCGTGAAGCCAAAGCCATAATGTCTGAAGTTAATAAGAACTTGAGGAAATGGATCACTAATGATTGTGAATTGATGGAACAATGGAAAAAAGAAGAATTCGATGTACAATCTCCTCAGAAATCTATTAGTTTGGCATCAAATTCCACAAAGATACTTGGCTTGGCTTGGGACACAACAGAAGATTGTTTAATTTTTGACATCCAAGGTTTGATGAAAATTTTATCAGACTGAAAGGACATCAAACGTTTCCTTTTACAAGCCATTGGAAAAATCTTTGATGCAGTGGAATTATTGACTCCGTTTACAGTAAGAATTGAGTACCTATTACAAGAATTGTGGCTTAGGAAAATCCAGTGGGATGAACCATTACCTCCTGATGTCCAAAATGAAAGGCTTCAATGGTGCAATGAGCTGCCAAACTCATCACAATTAAAGATTCCAAGATTAACTATACCCTGTATTACAGATCCAACTGTGATTAAAATACACTCTTTCTGCGATGCCAGCAAAAAGGCATATGGTGCTGCCATCTATTTGCGAGTCATAAATGGCAACGAAATTCAAGTTAATCTAATAGCATCAAAGAGTCAAGTTACTCCTCTAAAGAAAATTTCTTTGCCTCGACTCGAACTTCCCGAAGCTTTGTTGATGTCTCGATTAACGAATGCGATCGAAAAATAATAGATCATAAAGTTTCATCCAAAACTTATAACTGGACGCATTCTAAAATAACATTGCATTGGATCAAAGGTTCCTCTTATCGCTGGAAACTGTTTGTTGCAAATCAAGTAAAGGAGATAAAATATTTGACTGAAATCAATTCCTGGTTCTACTGCCAAGGAAAGGAAAATATTTCCGATGATGGCTTAAAATTTGTTCGTGTTTTAAGTTTTTTTTTCAGGTTCTTCAATAACTGCCAGTACCCTGAAAATAAAGTAGTTGGATCTCTAACCTCTGACGAATTAAGGCATGCAGAGATGTTCTTAATCAAAGAAACTCAAAGAGCTGAACTTAAAGATGACTTTAAATGTCTTCTTAAAAATTCAGCTGTTTTTACATCAAGTAAGATTGAAAGTTTATCCCCTTTTCTAGATCGAGAAGGTATAATTCGAATTGGAGGTAGGTTAACTAATTCCTCCTTAAGTTATTACAGTCAACATCCAATCTTATTGCCCTCTAACTGTTAGTTAGCAAAATAGATCATTCAATACTATCATGAAAAATATTTGCAATCTAGACCTCAAACTTTGTTGTTTCAACTGAGGCAAAAAAATATTGGCCTCTGAATGGTCGAAATTTGTGTAAAAAACTAACACATGATTGTGTCTCACATGTTTCAAAGCAAATCCTCAAATATGTAATAAAAAAAATGGGTGATCTTCCAAAGAAAGAATTAATCCAGATTTTATATTTAACTCTATAGGTATAGATCTATGTGGTCCCTCTTTTATCAAAAACAAAAACCAAAGAAAGGGTTCCTTAACTAAAATTTATGTCTGTATATTTGTTTGTCTAGTAACTAAAGCAACCCATTTGGAAATTGTATCAGATCTTACTTCAGTGTCAATAATTGCAACTCTTAAACGCTTTATAGCAAGACAAGGAAAAGTTTCAAAAATATTTTCAGATAATGCGACTAACTTCATTGGCTCAAATAAAGAACCAAGAGAACTTCATAACAGAATGCTTACACAAGAAACTTTAGCTAAATTTTTATCGGAAAAGAGCATTGAATGGAAATTTATTCCTCCTAGAGCCCCAAATTTTGGAGGCTTGTGGGAAACGGGAGTGAAGTCTATCAAATATTATCTTAAACACGTTCTGAGCAGCTTTAATTTTACGTATGAGGAATTTTTGACAGTCTTAGTTTGGTTGAGGCAATGCTCAAATCACGTCCCTTGACTCTTCGCTCTTCTCATATAGAGTAAATCCTCTATAACATCTTGAGTCCTGGACATTTTATAATAGGAATATCTCTTACTTCAATTGTAGAACCTACTTTTATAAATACCTGTTAAAACAGATGAAACTTAGTACAAAAAACTACAAAGGCAGTTCAACCGATTTGGAAAAATTCGCATAAACCTTATTTAAGTACCTTACAAAACGTACTAAGTGGATGTTTTCTAAACACAATGTAAAAATTAAGGATATGGTAATCTTAAGGGAGGAAAATATACTTACTTCGAAATGGATTTTAGGTCGCATTCTTAAAAGATATCTTGGTAAAGATAACTATATTCGTGTTGAGGAAGTCAGAACAAAATCTGGCATATTTAAAAGACCAGTATCCAAATTATGTGTATTGCCTTTAGAAAAATGAGAAAAGTTTTTAATGTTTTATTCAAAAAGATAAATTTAGTAAATTTATCACTATCCTTCTCTCTTGTATTGCTGATTGTTTACTTTATGTACGGTGCCTTTCAAATATTTGTATAATGTTATTAACTAGTTTACAATATGTAAAATTATTGCAATTTATGTTTGTAAAATTTATGTTAATAACTGTTATTTACTTGTGTGAAAATATTGAATGTTTCACATTGCAATGGTGGGAGGCATGTTCGCGCATGCGCCCACGTCACGTGATATTATTTTGAACAAAGGAGATGGAATTTGGAAATTGAGGAGAACGCTTATGTTTCTCGAGCGGGAATTAATCCCCATATTCTTTGTTATGTTTGTTTGTAATAAATGATTTAAAAAGACACTGGTACGTCGTATGAGTAATTTATTATCATATAATCTACACATCTTTTAACCATAAAAACCAATAATGCCTATATGAAAACTGCGATCATTTTTGATCAAGTATCCAAGTTCGGTAAAGGAAGGATAATGGCCCCTACCGAGATAGTATATTATCTTTCAGGGAAATCAGTAGTTCTGTTGGACGAAACCAAACAACTGTAATGCGGATATGTGATTATTGGATGCAGGAGGGTACGAAGGACCGACTGTTCAATCGCATCCACCTCAGTGCACCACTTCACGTGATGACAGGCAAATTGTGCGCATGGCAGTGACGGATCGCTCAGCCACATCACGAACCATAGTACAGCCCATTCAGTCTGCAATGCATCATCCAGTGTCTGCGTGTACCATTTAGTGCCATTTACAGCAGAGTGGTTAGTCCGCACGTCGTCAATTGCTTCGTCTACCCAGAACCACAGACGCCAATGGTACGATAAAAGAAGGATATGGACGGCAGAATGGAATGAAATTGTCTTTATTCACAAGTTAGGCTTCTTTCTGGATCACCATAATGAACGCATTTGAGTCTGGGAACATTCTAAAGAGAGGATGCTGAACAGAGCTGTGTTATGCAACACCACACTGGTTTTGCTCTGGGTATTATGGTATGGGGCGGTATGGGATATCCCTCTCGCACTCTTCTAGTACGCATTGCCGGTACATTAAACAGTCAACACTGCATCTCCGAGGCGCTGGAGCCAGTTGTTCTTCCTTACCTTTAGGCCTTACCCACAGCCATATTTGAACAGAATAATGCGCGACCACACGTGGCACACATTGTCCAAGGTTTCTTCGTCTATCGCCAGATTGAATTGCTTCCCTGTCCGGATCATTCACCGATAGAAAACATTTGGTCCATGTCTGCTCAACGATTAACACAAATGACATCCGTAGGTGACGCTGCTTGATTTGCTGTACCCCAAGAACACATGCAAAGTTTCTTTGCATCAATGCCGAGGTGTGTGGTAAGCAGTGATCTCCAATAATGGCGGCTACTCTGGCTACTGATTTTGGTAGGAACCACATTTAACAGAAATCTATAAATTTAATCATTTGATATTTGGTCAACATATTATTTTTAAAATAAATTTTGTTATGATATCTCTTGTCTTTCTTGGTGTCGCAATTTAGGTGGCCAGCAGTGTAAAATAAACTTCACTAAAAATTTAAGTATCGCCATTGTGTATGTGAATACTTTTTAAATTTATAACAATATATTCTTTAATAGTACACTGTGTAACTCTATGGAGAAACCACAAAAAAGTTGATACGCGAATTCCAATGAACAAATTTTATTAGAAGCTAGAGATAAATAACTTTAGTTTGTTTGCTTTTTATGTTCACATGTTGCACATGAAAGAAAATTTGGCATTACCTACTTGTTAAATTTATTACAAACTTTTACCAATATCTAGATCAGAAGAGGTATCTGAACTCTAGAACGCTCAGAAGTTGTAACAGTAAAACTATCCCTTTTCAGTGCTGAAATTTCGATTTTTTACCTTCGGAGATAAAAGGGTGATATAAATAGTGACCACGTCAGAAATTGTTCCATTGTGATAAAGTTTTTTTGAAGACAATTTTAGGTATACCAATATTTTTTTATGATTTATCATCACTTTATTTGGTTGCTTATCAACCAATCATAGAGATGCCAAAGACGGGCGTAAAATTAGAAGCTTTTTAAAAGGTTAATCTGTTGCACTCCTTTTAAAACATTCTCTAATTTAAAATTTTCATAACATAAAAAAAGTAATTTATATTAGTAATTTAATACTTAAGATAATGAAAAAATTATTCTTAAATATAAATGTACGCTGACCGACATTGAAAATGCAACACCAAGAAGGAGTTGACATAAGATGATGAAACTCTGCAAACAGAGAGAGAGAGAGAGAGAGAAAACAAGGAACAGTAAGTGATCTGTGGTTTGTATTAGGCACCACCTGTAGGTATGGAAGGGTCACTGGCCACAGCATATCATACTTATGCTCTGGTTTCACTTCATCCATCGAGTTATTAGCATATCATACACTTAATGTTGGGCTGTCATTGTGCCATGAATACGAATTGGACGTGACATGGAATCTTTCACAATGGTGCCCCAAACCATGATGTCATGTTGTCGCTCTGTCGGGCGTTCCCCAATTGCTGCAGGATTGGATCTAGCTCCAAGTCGACTCCACATTCGTACATGGTCAACGAAGAAACAGAAGCATCACTCATCTGAGGAGACGATCCTGTCCATTCCGTCGTCCACATCGCTCTAATCCGGCACCATTCCAGACGTTGGCGTTTTTGCTGAGGGGTTAATAGCATTCTTCTTAATGGACGACCTGAGCGCATATCACTAGCAACCAATTGACGGCAAATGGTTTTTATAGATATGAGAGCATCCTTGCACATACTGCAAAATTTTGGTAGCCGTGTTTTGCGGGGTGTGGTCCATCTCTCCTTTTGAAGCATCAATCTACGCTATCTAATGTCACTCTGTCTGCACCGGCACCCCGCAAACGTTCAGCAGCTTCAACCATTTTCGCCATATTCAACCACTTCGACATGCCTGGACGCGTCCACACAGCACCAGCCGCTGCACTGTGAACGCGTCCAGGTGTGTGTCAACAGTAATTTACCATGAGAGCCAACCGGCTCTTCTCAATCCGATCATTATGCCCCTCGTAAACTCTTCTGTCTGGTATAACTGACTTCGTCGACAAAGGCCTAGCTTTTATTGCAGTTACAGGCGTCCTTTGCGAAAAGAACAAACTTTCAAGGATTATTTTCCGAGCAGCAATAACGGAGCGCATATTGCCTACGCTGCTAGTTCCCCACCTCATATTTTATCCCATGTGAGTTCGAGGACTGCACATTTCACATCATTTGCATAACTTGGAAAGGTGCGTGAATCTTAAAATTTGCAAATATCAAGGTTCACGCACTTTGAAATCTTGAAATTTGCATTTTCTGGCCCTTCCTTCTCGGTGTTGCATTTTCATTGTCGAGCATAAATGTAATTATTATCAACTACACATTTATATGTTAACTATAATTTTATCTTTCTATATTAAATATAGTTATAATTATTGTTAGATTATATAGATACATTAACTGATTATAAGTATGGCTTATTTTTTATGAATAATTAAAATGATTGATATATTTTAATTGCGCTGTCTATGGGATATTAAATATAGAATTAACTTCAGTTTTGCTCTAATGAAACTAGTATCCCTATTTTAGTAGTTAATATTTGTAAAACGAATTTTTTAGAATCCCAGAGGCACTGTTGTGTAACGGTTGAAATCTACTTTATTCAGAATAAGAAACTTCACGATTATATTCTAACTACTGCAAGACAACGAAGGATGTATATTGAGGTTTTCGTTTCTATGTGAATGCTTGTTTGAGTGGTACTTCTGAGATTTCCGAATTTTCTCCCTTTTAATACCTGTATATGATTCACTATCTGTGAGAATCCTCCTGGAAGGTAAAGTACATCGTTGATGTTAAGAACTGTCCTGAACAATTTGAGTTTTGGGCCCCTCTGTTTACGGTGGGAAGTATGTGACACTCTGCTTTTTAATATGAAACCGAGCACAATTGCGCGTCACATCTATTACAAACATAAATCAAGTTACAAATAAACTAAAAAAGTTATCAAAGATCGTTGAGTGGTCATGGATATAATTATGATATGATATTACCTGTCTTGCTGCTGTGTAATTATTGAGCTCTCTGAAGTAGATGTTCCCCAATAAGACTAGTCCCTTCTGGTGTCGCTTGTCCAGTTTCTCCAGGTAAGGCAGAGCCTCCAGGGGGCGTCCCATCTCGTAGAGGATGAGAGCCAGGTTGAAGAGGGCGGCCTCAAAGTCCCCTTTCATCTAAATGGAAATATTTCAGTTAAAAATAGTGGAGGTTAAAAAGATTAGTGTATGTATGTGTGAATACCGCTTAGATATGAACCAAAACGGTGATGAACTAACTTGAAAAAAAATTTTTAATTTCGCTGGAAAACAGCTTAGATATTTTAAATTATAATTCGGATTAGCTAACACTTTCGATTAAGTAATTAGGATTAGATGTCAAAATATTTATGTTGAAGTCAGTTATATAAAGTTTATCACCATGAATTTAGGAAGCTTGCTGATCACTGGTCAGTCATTACTTAATTTCTGAAACAATTTACACGGTAAAAATCATTGAAAGTATGATATATTTTACATTACAAAAATTATGATATTTTAACAGAAAATAACTATATACTTTGACATGTTTCAAAGAATAAATTTCATCACAATAAAAATTATCTGTCATATTGGAAGTAAGAAAAAAGCTAGGAATGATGAATAGTAATATGGTACATTAGATATGAAAATTGAGTCTATTATCAGTTACATTTATTTGCATAATCACAATAGAATTCAATTATTCCATAAGTGATAATAAGCATCCACTAATGCTTTGAAATCGATTACCATCTACTTATTCTATGAAGAATATATGTAGAATTACATTGTTGACACTACTTTTGAAATTTATAGAATTATTAATGATATTTGTTAAAAATTTTCTTTTTTGTTATTCATAACCACCGAAATGTACCGGATATTTTATCGATACCTTATATTGTTAAAAAAAAAGATCATATATATATATATATATATATATATATATATATATATATATATATATATATATATATTGTAATTCAATCCCTATAATATAAATAATAATTTCCTTCCAGGAATTTATTATAATTCACACAATTATTATAACACAATTATTATTAATTTAATAATTAAAAAGGATTGTTAAATAAATTTATAATAAATAATAAGATGATTTATGTTAAAAGAATTTTGTTGACACTTTTCCCCCAAAATAATATAATCTTTCCAAATCCAATGGCAATAACCTATATGATGTATGAACTTTTTCTCATTAATAGCTTTTTTATTACATTCAAAGATAGATAGAGGCTCAGTTAAATTTCGCATCAATAGCGATAGTTAGTTAAGTTGTATTGCATTCAAATACAGAAACTGAAAAACATTGGTTTTATTTTTTATTTTACTACTCGCGTGATACTTCAATTCCTTTTTTAATACATAATGTAGAATAAGAATCTTCAATGAATAATGCAATGCATGCAATAAAAATTGCAGATTGATGAGAAAATTTTGATTTTTGATAAGTTGTGCATTTTGAGTTCAATTATAATTTTATAACAGGTGAACTTACAAGCATTGGGTATTAATCATCTGTATATGTGCGCCAAAAATATAAATTTTCCCTTTTAATCATTATAAATATATAAATAATAAAAAAAATCTAATCACAAAATTTTGAAGAAGGTGATTAATTTTGTAACTTATAAGAAGCTTGATTCATAGAATAAACGATGACACATCATAAATTGATTGATTCAAAAATTTGAATGTAGAAGATTTTGCGATTAATTTGCAAAAGTTTTAGTAGGAAATTATTTTATTTGCTTATGAATTAAAGCAGGGAAAAAATTTTAAAAAGTTGTTTTGATTTGTGAACAAAAATGATACTTTCAAAATTGATTGATTGATAGAATACTGGATAAAAAAAGGATGATTTGTAAAATGTTTGTTGAAATTTAATCTGACTGATAAGGAAAATCCTCATAGAGTAGTTAAATTATGTTGAAATTGCGATGTCGATCCAGAATCAAATAGTCAAATAGGGCTGTAAAAATTTATCACGTGACTGTGGTCACCTTGTTTGAAAGATTGTAAATTTGAGCTTCGACTTCACTGATGATCCATCGTCTTCTCTCAAAGTACGTAAAATACGCATTGGTCGCAATATCCTCCAAGTGGAATGATACCTCTGATAGAGCTATATGGGTCTCTATTGCTTAGTCACTATTTCAAAATTACAAAGACCATTCACTTTATGATGTCCAGTGCCCATCAGGTGCCACACTACATAAAGATGCTACCACATCTTTGTAGTGGGAAAAAAAAAGTGAAAATTTTATAATGTTTGGGTTTTAAAAAATATTATCATACTCTACTGTTAATACTTAATCTTTTATATAAAAATTATTTTTTTCCTTTATTATATATATATTATATAAATTTTTTAGATACTTCTTTCAATTAAAAACATTTTTCTAAAAGGACCTATCGAAATATTCACTTTCTAATTATTTATTGCTCGTACTTAAATTTGAAATTGAAGTAAATTAGATAATTTTGAAACCAAAACAGTTTACCTGAGGTGAAAATATAAACCAATTGCAAATTCAATTCAACAAGTGACTTGTGACATCACTCGATACGTTTCTTTTAATTTAGGAACAGTTTATGTTTTGCAAGATTTTTTAAATGATATTCTTTTCTTTTCTGATTCTGATCTGTATGAGGAAATTTATCTATTAATGAATTATAGAAAACTATAAAAAATAACAGGAAATCATACTGTAATTAGAAACAGTAAGGTTTAAAGGTTCTGTACAAAAGTGAGACAAAATATAACTGCACAGCTTAAATGTATCGAAAAAAGTTATAAACAACTAAAAATTAAGGAAAAAGATATTATTAAATGTTCCTGATAATTACCTGGATAGCCTTTCTGAAATAATCTTCTGCTTTGGTCGTGTCTCGGTCCTGCATAGCCAGCATGCCCATGTTGAAGTAGGTCCGTTCAGGTTGCTGTCCTTTCTCTAGCAGCACCTGCAGTCTGGGGAAAAAGTGGTATTTATATGCCACATTATCACACATACGGATCAGTAACCTGATATGATGTACAGCCTGATGGTTAAAAGATGCTGTAAATTTAGTTATTGCATCTGTTAATCATTAGGTTACATATCAAATTACATCTGGGTAGATGTCGATAACTTAATTATCTTTTCATGTAATTTTCATCAGTTAAAAATTGAAAACAATTTAATTACTTCAATCTTTTGTTTCTGCATTAGATCTGATATAAAACTGTTTGGTAATAAAAAGCAAATTAACATTGTGGTGAAAAGAAAACTGGTTGAATTTTATCAATCCGTAATTTATTATGCCTATTTATTATAATTCCATTGCGTATTAAAAAAAACTAAAAAAATATGCTTACTCTTTTTTAATTTTAAATTAAAACAAAAGTTCATCTGTAGCAAAAACAAAAAATAAAATGATTCGCCTTAAAATTTCTATTTGACCTAATGAGAAAATAAGCACACTTAGAATAAATGCTTTTTAATATTATGTAAGTTGTGAAGAAACGAATGATTCTCTTATTCAAAAGAAAATGGTTTACATATGACTCCATCGGAAATTACTAAAACCGATACGCATAAAATTTTCCTCCGCTGATGTGGAGTGGAAGTTAAGAGAAGAGGATGCCAGGTGAGGTACTGACCTCGTCAATTGATCATGGTTCAATAAAAGAAAGTTGGCACTGCTTCAATCGGTAGAACTACGCAGCCGGAAATATATTAAAGAAAGTGCAAAGTATACGCAAATAGTGTGGATTTATTTGATGAATGCAAACGGCCAGAACTGGGTAAATGTTGAAGATTTGGAAATTGTAGTAAATAAGTATTAAAACTATGATAAAATTCTATGATCTTGTACGGGTTTGGCGCGATTTCTAGTTTTCACGCCAGGTATTGCATGGTAATCTCACGGACGTAAATTACAGTGAAAATGTGCTTTGGGTCCCCTGCTTGGCGCATTTTGAAAAAGTCGCCAATTGGAGCGTTTTTGCGTATTGTCTCGCGAAATTGAATGCTTCGAGAGACACTACGCAAAAACGGGGTTTCTATGGCGACGAAACCGAAATCCGTGTTTTTAACAAATTTCACCGTTGGTATGGCAATGAAAACAAAAACAATGTTTTTTTTGCGAACTGTATAGCAAAAAATACACATAAATAACAAAAAAGACAGGATTGCCACAAGGAGTGCATTTCGGATGAAATAGTCAGTGTTAGCATGCTTTGCGCGTCTATCTCCCATTTGGTGAGAAAGGGGTACCAAAACCACAGAGTAACCTAAATTACTTCACTTGGCGACTTTTTGAAAATTTCTCCAAGGGTGACCGTATGGTAAATTTTTACCTTTTATTTGATTAAAATTTGAACGGGATAGTGTGCGAAGGGAAGTAATATAGGCTCGCGAGATTACTATGAAGTGCCTGGCTTGAAAATTAGAAATCGTTCCAAACGCGTACAAAATCTTAGAATTTTACCATAGTTGTAATCCTTATTAACTAGTTTTCAAAGCTTCATTATTGGCGAAATTTTCAAAAAGTCGCCAAGTGTGACTGTACATTGAATTTCCGATCGAGGAAAACGGCTAAAACAATGATAAACATTCCATACATTGTTGGTATCTAACCATATGCTCACCTAATTTTACACAATTAACAAAAAACGCAGATTTATATACATTTCAAACATTAATGGTAAAATAATAAAGTTGATATGTAAAACTATCCATAAAATGTTTTGATTAAATTTTATATTACTGAATTTAAATCAGTAAATATTCATGAGAAATTAATAAATATTCGTGAAAAATAGCGTTGCCAAAACACTTGTTTGCCGGGTTTCCAGTAAAAATGTTCGCCAAATTTGGTGCCAAAAAACGCGCTAAGGGTGACCGTACAGTAAATCTGATTCTAAGAATTAAAACTATGGTAAAATTCTAAGATCTTGTACGGGCTTGGCGCTATTTCTAGTTTTCATGCCAGGCATTTCATGGTAATCTCGCGGACCTAAATTACTTCACTTCGCACAATATACAGATCAAATTTTAACCAAATAAAAATATACAAATCAAATGCTCTAAGGATTACTAGCACACAAAACAAATTCTGCTCATGTACACAATTACGTTACGTCATACAAACGTACGAAAGCATTTCGACGTAGTAAACAAGTTTGTCGCAACTTATCGCCGCACTAGCACCTAGGAATGGGCCAAAATTATGAGCTCTTTCTGAGCAACGTAAGCAAATTTCGAGCTTAACATGGCCTAACTGTAGGATTACCATTTTTTGTTGGAATGTTTGAAGTTAGATTCTCGCCAATGTTGAATCGTAAATAGATAAGATGTTTTGGGTTTTCTTCACGTCTGTCAAAATTGGTTTTTTAAGATTTTTCCAGGTTACTTCTTATGCTACATATAAATACATTTCATTATTGAAAATGTCAAATATTCGGAAAACATATCTTTAGGTAATACATAATGAATTGCAATGAATTTCGTTTGACAGCTGATTTACCGAATGATGCTCAACAAGGATTAAAAAAAACGTAGCTCATATAATAAATTATAAATCATAACAAGTGAATGTATTTTATCAGTAAGGAATTGGAAAGGGTATTTTTCTCAAGTAATCCAATTCTTTACTAGCAAAAATAAAAGAAATATGTACATTTTCTCATAAAAATACCAAAATATTTAAAAAGATGTAATTTTGTATCGAATTATTTGCACCGAAAGAAGCATTATGAAAGAATTCATAATAATTAGTCAGTTACACCAAAAATTTATGTTGTTAATTTTTGCAAAATTTAATCTCTTAAACCCCATAGAATTCGAATTTGCTTTATAAAAGAGTTTCACTCGAAAGTGTTAACTTTACTGTGTCCCTGTAATGGTGTCAATATGTCCAATAAATACTCGGTAGCCTAATGGCGAAACAATGCTTTTAGAATTGTGTAGTTCCGAATTCGATTCCAACATCTATTGTTAAAAAAAGTAAGATGAATGAGGCGTTTTTAGTACCTGCATGCATATTTGTTGGGAGATTGAACTTTTTTCTCACGGAAAGAGAACACGCACCATAGATTGTGAAAAGAACTTCAAGAGGATTGTATACGGTAGACGCAGCCTTACAAGGAATATCAGCGATTAAATTACCCGCTACGCTGTGCCAGTCAATGTGCAACTATTTATTACCTCTTAAAGAGATAAAAAAATTGATATCCTCCCGTATTTCAAGCATGATTTAGGAAGCCTCGAAACAAGAGCTTGCCATATATATATATTTATATTTTAAATGCAGAATTTCATCATAAAATTCCCATTTATAGATATCTTTTATTTATTTATTTTATAGAACTATGTAATTCGCTAATAAATTGCTTATTTTGTTCAGAGTGCAGTTTACGATTTTAAAAACTATTTTCATCCTAAAATATCACACATCAGATTTTATTAAATGTGCGTATATTGTAATTATTCTTTACTTATATTAAACATTGGTGTTGATAGTATCTAATATAGTATAACAATAATATATTTAATATATTTATATATAAAAATATAATAATATATAAATACCATGTATTTTATTTAAGTTATGCAGTTCAGGCCTCATAAGAAATAATGCCTTGTTAAAATGGTAATTTATAACAAAATTATGTGAATAAAAAATGATGCATATAATATTACATTCACTATAATATCGAGTAATAATAGAATAGTATGAGATATGTCATAATTTTTAGGTTATTTAATGTTGCAGTTAACTGTTTTTATAAATAATATATAAATAATATAATAATAACTATAATATCATAGAATAATGTATTATTATTAATAGGCGAATTCTTATATATTATTATTATTCTAAAAACTAAAATAGAGAAATAACCATCCATTAACAAATAGTTAATGGGAAATGAATTATCAATTTCACCTTTCATGAGCTATTCTTCTCAAATTTGAATCGCCGGAATCTTGTGTTAAAATGGCGTAATTCAAAAGAGATTTCTGAAAAAGAATCAGAAATTTAAATGTAAAATATTACGGTAAAATAATAAGGTATTGTGTCTAAATTTATTAATAGATAAATATCGCATAACAGATTTTAGGAAATGATGGCTGCATTTTTTAGAACATCAAAAAATGTGAATTTTAATATTTTTCTTAAATGTGATATTTGTAATCGTATAGTTGATTAAAAAGTAATATCTAATTCATTTATAATAAAAAATACTTTGTTCTTAATCTAAGCGAATCCGACGAAATTTATTATTAATTAATATTAATTAAATTTTACATAAAAACGATTTACTAGAAAAATGTTGATTAGTACTTTTCAATTTTCCATCATAAATTATGGATATTTATAGCGGTTTGGAATGTGCAATGCCACCTGTACGCTCTTAAAGAAATCAAGCCATTTCTAGCGCTCGATGAGTGTCATTAAGTAAATCATTCTTAATATTTTATTGAGAGAAAAAGATTAAAATTTGATTAACTAGGATTAAATTTTATCTTTTTAAAGATTCTTAAATTTAATCCTTTGAGATAGGTTGAAAAAGATTTGAAATTCACTTCGTTTGAGTATAAATACAATCAATAATTTTAAGAGAGTAATTGTGTAAATTATCCTTGGTCAGAGCAAAAAAGTAATCAGTGATTGAGTAACGAGATAAGTTATCTAAATGGTAGACTACACAAGCTATCTTCTTTATGTTTAAATATGAGTTAAATAGAGCACAACATATTAAAGTATGATGAAATGGAATATGCTATTGCTGCTCACTCTCGAAAGATCTGATCAGCTCCAAAAGGTTATTGAGGGGCAAAAAATCTAAATTAAAGAGAGGATTGCTCGTTAGGTTCCTCCTAGGAAGCCTGATGAAATCCACAATATGAACAGGTGAAGCTCACGGTTTTTCTTATGAATGAGGTGGATTTTTCTGCCACTATCAAAAGTAAGACACTTAAATTGGCTACTTGTTAAACTAGCTAGAATAGTCTAGTTGTTAAACTAATTAGAGCCAAAGTTGGCCACTTGTTAAACTAACTAGAGCAGTCTAGTTGTTAAACTAGCTAGAGCCACTTGGTTAAACTAGCTAGAGTTAAAGTTGACCGCCTATTAAACTAGCTTGAGCTAAAGTTGGCCGCTTGTTAAGCTAGCTAGAGCAGTCTGAAAGCCGCGGTCACCTTTTATTTCAGGCAGAGAAATGAAATATTTAACAGAATAATAAATATGAGATTGAATACATTTCTGATTATTTTCTGTTTGTTATTCCAAAGTATTCTTAATAGATGATATTTACATTACATAAATTATATGTAAATAATTTTAAAATAAATACATTCACAATGTATATATATATATATATATATATATATATATATATATATATATATATATATATATATATATATATATATATATATATATATATATATATATATATATATATATATAGTAGCCAGGGTGGTTGTTACCTCATGGCCTGGATCAATCTGCAGAGCCTGATCGAAACGAGTCAGCGCTTGCACGGATTTACCCTGCTCCAGCAGCAAAACTCCCATCTGTGAAAATAAACAAACATTTTACGAATAAAAGAAAAGAAAAAATCAGTTCCATTTTGTTTTCCTTCAAAAATGTTTTTTTAAATAGTGAAAATAATGAATAAGAATATCTTTTAAAGATTTCCTAATGACAAAGCTTACTCTTGGTAAAATATTATTTTTATATTGCAGTTATAAAAATTAGGCCAACAATAAATACTTTCAAATTAATCAATGAATATTATTTCCTCATTTATATCACAGAATGATATTAAAACAATGAAAGCGAAAATATGTATATATATATATAGAGAGAGAGAGAGAAATAGTAAATAAATATATACTTTGAATAGAGTACATAGACTTTATTATAAATAATAAATTCCTCAAACTTTGTTTTGCAATCAAATACTTGTAAGTAAATTCAAATATACTTTCTATATTTATATATTTTCAAATAATAAAACAAATTTTTATTTAAGTTTAAAAATTTAATACCGAGACAACTAACCTTTAACATATTAGTGAGATAGTTAATATAAAGTTAACCATATAATTTACAGTTAATGAAAGCGTTAACATAATAGTTATATTTTAAAAATGGGAAAAAATTCATAACAATATAGTATGAAGTATTGTATTATCTTTAATAAATAAGCTGCAATATATATTTAATTTTATTAAAATGATCCACGTAACATATATCATGTTTTAACAATTACATAAATTGTTTAAAATTTGAAGAGAAATTTTTAAAATTTAAACATATTTTTATTATATATAAAACTTAATATTGTTAGCTTTAAATCAATTTTCTTATTGTAAATTGATTTAAATGTAAAAATCATAATCAAACTATCAAAATAGTTACTCAAAATTAAAAAAAAATTAATAATCGAGTATTAAAATTAATATGATTCAAAAGAATTACATTTTCAAATTTAAAAATCATATTAACTATACAAAAAGATACACGTTTTAAATTAATAACTCAAATTTATCATCTTAGTTTATTATTTATTACAAAGATCCAAATTTTTTAAAACTAAAAATATTTATATTAGCTTAACATTAGATTACAGAATCTATATTGTGTTTTGAAAAACTAACTTATTGAAAGAATTAATTTGAAAAAAAAAAAAAAAAACTTTAAGTCATGACTTTCTGGCAATGTTTGTAATTCCTCAATAAAACTGCAAATATTTGTTCACTTTCCCAAAATTTTAACTTTGCATTTAAAAAGTACTTTTAATGAAGAAATAAAAAAAACTTATCATAATGGTAGTAAGAAATAAATTTGATTAAAATTTCAAGTTTGTTCAATATCATTCGTCAGTTTTTACGGATATTACGTCATTTTCAAAATAATTGTAAAAAGTAAAGTGTGTATTCAGATATAAAATTAAGGTGTTAATAAATATAAAAAGAGTAATATTAGTTAATTAGTATAATATTCAATCAATCAATTAAAATAACCAATAATCAATAATAAATGATTTTATGTTATAGGATATAAATCCGCATTGTTAATTAAGATAAGAATAGCTGAAGAAGAGTCTTACTGACGTTGTAAAAGATGTCAGGGTTCATTTGGTCATGCTTCAAAGCTTGTCTGTACATGTCCTGGGCCTCATCTGATCTGCAAGACATCGTTATTGAATCAGTTCTCTTAAAAGTTGCTTGAAAAAATAAAAAGCCAAATTTATTTCCATTTAAACATATAAAAAATATGCCTTTTTCTCGTAGCCTTTGTGATAAATTGCCAGCTGAACTTGAAACCCTTCTTAATTATGTTTATATAACTATCACCAATAAGTATAGAACAATACCTGTTCAGCTTTAGCAAAACATTCGCTCTCTGCATATAAGCATCAATATAATCTGTCTTCATGCTGATGGCTTCTTGGTAAAGCTGGAAAAATTATTAAATCAGGAAGTATTTTCTCCATATATATATATATATTTGGTATGATAAAATTGATTGTTGACTGATAGTTACCGCTTGTGCTTCTTCCAGTCGGGAATCGTTTCGAGAAAGCAAACTTCCCAAATTCAGGAATAGGTCCATATGCCTTGGTACAATGTATGTCTTGTAAGTCTGTCCTGGTTGTTTTTTTGGCAGCAAGTTTTTAGCCTGAAATAAATCAAGTTTACAAAAGTTATCGAATTTTAAAAGAAAAATAGGTTTTTTTTTCTAACAAGAAAAGTATCAGAAAAAATTGAGATATTTCATCAATTTCAAAAATGTGAAATGATGTGCATTAATAGGAAACTGAATAGCAAAATTGATACCTCATGTCCTCAAGTTGAAAGATTAAAGATTTCACAAAACAAGAAGAATTTAGATAGAATGTATTTGGGGACATATCTTAAGCTTTCATATAATTTCGTATTCTGAACTTCCATCATAGGATGAATGTTAAGCTGTGTCTTCCATATTATCAGTTGGTTAATTTTGTCACATGGCCATCATAAGGATTTTTATGGATCTGTGCTGATTGATCTCGCTCACTATTTTGTCAATGAGAGTATTGGGAAGTTAAAATTATGTAGAAAGTGAAATAATATATTTGCTTATTCGTATGTGACAAATATTACCATTATTAAAAAATAGCATATACTTTTCTTAAGTTTTTAATTTTTTTGAAGACTAAAATAGGGTAAAACAATTACTCAAGAAAGGTTGCTGCACCAGAATAACAGCTTTCTTTGCTCGTGCAATAACATAACAACCTTCGTTAAATAATTCTTTAATCCCCTTTTTAAAGCTCAGAGTTGGGCTCTTCCCCTTCCCTCTACTCTAAGGAAGTTTTCATAATTTAGAAGGAAAGCAAACTGAAGACTCCAACACTAGTCTTGTCACACCTACAGATATCATTTCACTAAGAGGACATTGCGACCACGATCTACGAAATGCTCCCAGCCTCTTTTATGTGAAAATGACAATAAAGGCGAGTTCAAGCTCCCTCTCTTCTCAGGATGAGAGCGACTCTCTGACCAACCAAACGACCGCGGATCTCAAGGCTACTAACTATGGTAAGTTGTGAGAAAATAAAGCATCCATATGTGCAAGACGTCATGGGTTTGATACTTGACTTTGCACAGTTCTACTGCACAGAGGGAACTAGTGCAGGTTGAGAATAATTGAAGTGTTTATTGCCACTTTCTCTGTATGGACTAGAAATCAAAGGTATATCTAGTGTCTGTCTCATCCCTTTATATGATTTAAAATTACCGGGAAGTTGCTGATCTTAGTAGCATCAATCAGCCGAAGAAAGTAGCTCACAAACACCATTCAATAATGGTATACAATAAATGAAAAATTAGATAGAATATATATTTTTAAAAAAATAGTCAGAAAAACTATTACAAATAAAAATGCAAATAACCTCTTACCAGCCAAAAAGATTTTTCAGCTCTTTCTGTCATGCCCAAAATGTTATACATCCGCCCCACATTGAGATGCGAACCCAAGTCATCAGGCTGAGCCCTGGATAAAAAGTATAAGTAAATTATGCACATATATATGCATTTTCTGTCCAATAATATTTCTTTGGCAGGCCTAATCTTGGATATATCACTTGAGGTAATTTTTTGGAAACAATGATTTAAACACGCGCTATTTACGAAAGGTAAATACAATTACTACTTCGCATACAGATTAGTTATAAAATAATTATGTGAAATGGTGATAGAACTGAAAGTAAAAAAAAATAAAGTTTACAATTGTTCAACTTACTGCGCTGCTTTTAGAAACAGCTCCAGAGCTTCTTCGTGCCTTCCCCTGGAAACCATCACGTGACCGAGGTTGTTATAGAGCTTGGCGTTGGAGCTCGTGAACCGAAGGCCGGACCTGAACAGGGCTTCTTCCTCTCTCCTGTCAAAACGAACGATGAATTGAGGAATCTTTAATTAGAGAAAATATCTGGTTGGAAATAAGAATTTTTTTTAACTTACCAATCATAATTTCTGAGTATAGTCTTTGCAGCATGAAGGCACAGTAATATCACTAAACATGCCTGCAGTGTCCGCTTACTTTTCCTAAAATAAAAAAATAAAAAAAACAATCCTTTTTGTTAGACAAATACTAAACTCTTCAGAATGCATAGTATAATTTCTAAAATATCTGTTCCTGCTAATCCAAACTAACTCGAGCCAACTATGGTATAATGGCACATTTGATGTCAGAGATAGCACGCTATTCTCTTAAATCGTATATTCGCAGCAAAATAACTTTAAGTTTATGAATTCCCACGAATTTTTAACATTCATAGTTCCTCTCATTATGGCAAACATTTGATACACATTCAGAAGTGATCAGGTACCGGACCCTCTATTTTACTTATGGAAGAAAAACAACTTTTCTCACTCAAAATGTTTTAAAAGTTACCAAAGTTAGAATTTTGTAGGGAGTCTAGCACATACATATATTGCCGCAGAAACTCGTAATATATAATTATATATAAGCTGAATCAGACGTATGAGAATGAATTGTAGATTATTATTAATTGCAAATAATGTTGTAATGTTCAGCTATTAGAATAAGCGCCACAAGGGACGGAAGTGATGGCACCTTATAGAGTGGGTGAGCCATCGTAGCCCCGATGATTGGCCTCCATAATTTAGAAGCAAGGGCCAAGCAAAAATTCCTCAGACTTAGTTTGCCATCCCTATTTATATATCTCACATGGATAATATTTTTCGATTGACCAAGATTCGAACTCATTACCTTTCAATAACGAACACCCTAACCCACCAGGCCACCGCGGCTTCAATTATAAATTATATTAGTAAATATTTTATCGAGTTAATATGAAGTTTCGGTGAGTTACATTTTATATCGAAAATTATTTAATATATTTAATTCCAAGCATTTTGTTTTTAATTTCTAAATGTGTAACTTACATTCATAAGTAAATATCACTAAACATGCATGTAATAATTATGCATATATATGCATGATCATGCATGCAACAGTATTATGTATGATGACATTCGAATAGAAAAGCTTTGTAATCTATTTTCATGCTGTTCTTGGGGTGTTTGTTATTTGATACAAACACATATAATTGATGCACGCTTAGATCTCAAAGCTCTTATGAAGCAATTTCAGTACATAAACTTTAAATCTTGCAATGTTTTTTTGATCACGTAAATTTCAAAGTATTATACTCATCGACGTGCACACCTAAATCAAAAGCAAAATGGACACTTGCCATTATTTAATGGAGACAAAAATTAAATCCAGGGCCTTCTATTCTTTAAAGCTATAGGCGATTTCCGTTCATATGCATGATTTGTTCAAAATTTCGATAAAAATATATCAATTTCTCAAACAGAATAAAAATAAATAAGCATAATATAAGGAATTTATTTTAAGTCATAGCATTTATCATACTCAAAAACTGGATGTTTCAGATTGATAATATATCGAAAAGAACAATTATAAGAAACTCTAAGTGAGATTCTATGTGAAACTTTCATCTTAGATGACATCCAAATTTCGACGAAACAAACATTAAATAACTCTGAACCCGAAAATTAAGGATAAAAAGTTTTCATAATATTTCTCTAAAAGAATTGTTACTGAAAGCTAAAATTAAACGACGTAAAACGTATAATTAAAAATGAAAAATTGAGAAAAAGTTCTTTCCTTATATTGAGTATTAAAAACCAGAGCAATTTTTGCTAATAGAGTTTCGATAAAAATGGAAATATTATTAAAATACAACTTTGAAATAAATTGGTTTTTCAATAAAGATGGGAAAATAATAAGCTTATAATTTAAAGCTAAATAATTAAACTTTCCACTTTGCTACTTAAATACAGCAATGTTTTTCGAAATTTAAAGTTGTTTTAGGAATTTATTGAAGATAACATCAATTAAATTATCAGAGAAATATAAATAGAGAATTTTTATTAAGAATATTCTACTCAGAGATTTATTTTAATTTCATTTTAAGATGAATTTAACTAAATAAAATTTTACCGGGAGAAAATAAAAAATTAGTAATTCACATAAATCTAAATAATAATTATTAAAATCGTTTGTACAGTAAAAAAAATAATACTAAAATAATAAGAATAGACTATTAATATAAAAGCAAATTAGTAACAGAAATAGTTAGATATATCACTTTTTTTACAATCGTTTAAACTTTTTTTAAATGATTCCTTTACTTTAACATTTGCTAAGCTTAATCCTCAAATAAAAAGTATTTAAAATATGATTCAAAATGAATGTTATGTTTGAATATATAGGTGTTTAAAAATGTAAATGATGAAAACTAAAGAAAAAAATTTGTGAAACATCCTTAAAATTTATTAAAATGTTGATTGTGAAATATTTATTGAAATTTTAACTGTTTCATTTATTTTCTGAAAGAAACAATTATGAGTGAATGATGAAGAATCATTATTGAAACTAATGTAAACACAGATGAAATTACTTAAGAATTAAATAAATATAGAGAGAGTAAGACATTAATTCATCTATATGAGGCAGACATTTGTCTCGATTACTAGTATTACATATACGTTGTTTTCTTACATAAGAATCTAAACTAAAATAAATAATATTAATTTTATGTATCCGAAATTCTTAAACAATTTTCGAATTAAAAGGAATTATTATAATTGATTCTTTCAATACAATAAATAAAATGCATTACAGTTTTGTTCAAACTCATCAATGAATAAAACTTTTTCTTTATGGATGAAATGCCATTGGATATTAAATTAGGAATAGTTAAAATAGGAATAAAATCTGATTTTTAGGAAATGGGTTATACTCTTATTATTTGCTGTGTTTTTCCTAAAAATATTTATATTTAAAAATTAATTTAATAATAAAAATATAAATATTTTAAAAACTTGGATTTAGAACATTGCATATCATCAAAATTGTAATTATTAGCTTTTCACAAATTTTTGAGTCTGATTCTTTTAGCAACTTATACTATTTATATTTAAAATGTCTTTTTTTGTATTTGCATTGCTTTAATAACTTAAAACATAAATAGTAAATTTTAAAATGTTGAGTAGAAGCATTCGATACTACCAAAGATGTAACTATTGGCCGTTCGCAAATTTTCTAGTCTGATTTTCAATAGTTTTTTTTTAAAAATACATTTATAGTTTTGATTTTTAAATACATTTATTAAAGAATTTTCAATGAACAGAAATTTTTAAATACATTTATTAAAGAATTTTCAATTAACACTATATAATAGTAGGATATACAGTAACTGATTTTCCATTAGAGCTTCGTTATATTGTGTAAATAATGTAAATATATAGCACATATCCCTTTGGCGAGCCATTAAGTGTCCACTACAACTAATGGAATAGCAGCTGAAGGTTAGTTCTTGAGCACTATCACTAATTCTATTTGGTTACAGTTCATGTATTGTGCTAGGGGAAATTTCATGAAGGCGTCAGTTCTAATATTAAAACTAAATGAGTTTAACTGGGATTAGATTGCTTTAATTACATATGTCATTCTGGACTCTTCCTTCAATGTTTAGATTTGGGAGAGGAATATTGTGCGAGTAGTCTTAAACCGAGTTTTCTTCAACAACGTTGATAATGAGATGAATCTATTCCGAAATATCTGCTGGGTCTCATAATGAATCTACTTATATACCTTGATTACATATTATTATCAGAAAACTATCCTCACCTTTCCTTTTGAAAATAATATATTTTCATCTAGTTCTCCAAATGAGATTAAAAAAGGGCTTTTCGTAAATATGTGTTAAATAATTTTGTTATGACTTAAAAAATCAAATAAGTATATTTTCCATTCTTCACTGTAGGGAGAAGATATTTGGATTATATTAATAATCGATCTAAATAGTCTTTTAATAAATTTTACAGTAATTTATTTATGTCTAATAGTTACTTTTTCGAAATGCTTTGTTTTCCCGAATTTCTAATTAGCATCAGCATTCTTTGTAATTTATAAACATAGATAGAGACATATTTCCTATTTCTAGTATTGATTTATGGTTTTTTTTTGTTACAACTTATAAGCGCCATACACGTTAAAGTTAAAGAATTGTTAAAAGTTTTTTTACACGTTTAAAAGTGTAAGAATTTTTGTGATATAATTTGATTAAAGCATTTGCTTATTCAATATTTACGTAATTTCTGCTTTTAATATACTAGAGTTTCCTATTTAATTTCATATTTGAAATATTCAAGAATAACTTGGCTAAAATTAGGGGATCTTATTTTATAAGAGATGTGTGCCATGTTTTATAATTTGATATACTTGTTTACTGAGAATGATAAGCGAGTACATGAAGTAACGGGTATGGGTATTCGCTACCTTTAAATGCTACCTATATTACATCATCAAATGTAAATTGTACATTTGTATTTTTCACCTTACTAAATTAGAGCTTTGTTTGAATTTCAGTTAACATAATGCAATTTTTCCAGAATCATTAACATAGTTTGCTTTGAGTCCAAAGTGGTCTGGTTGGTTAGGGGGGAGTTTTCATTATCGGAAAGTAGTGAATTCGAACTTCAACAATTCAAAATATTCTTCGTAATTACTAAAAGTGGCTGGGGCTCTTTAAATAGATCGTGTTGCAATGTCTTCCAAGTGAAATGTTACCTCTGGTCAAGTATCGGGGGCTTTCTGCTTTCTTCTGAATTACTAGGAGTTCCACCCGGCTGCTTCCATTTAACTTTTAAAGCCCAACTCTACAGGAAAGCAGGAAGAAGCCTACTGGTGCACATACACTAACTGTAATAATATTGTAAATAATGTAATTAATTATTTAAAAATGTTAATAAAATCCTTATAAACAGTGAATTCAATCTCCTAACTTAAAAATACGTGGCGGTGGGTATGATGATTTCACTCACCAAAAAGTGCCAAACAAGTTCCAATGGCACTCATCTCGTCAAATATTTTTAACAAACACTTATAATGTGTATCTGGTCATACATGCTTATAAAATGTGTCTTATCTAACACCAAGTTTTAATAAGGCGCATTAGCCAAATACGCCAAACAATCGCCGAAATTATATGCCTCGTTCAACTTCGGAGAGCGTTTATTGTCATTGTCGAATTTCAGATTCCAAAATATTGATTTATAATTCTGTTTCTTGATTGATATTATTCTGATAATTTCTGAAAAAACAAGTGTATGATATTTGTTTTCTTAGGTTTTTTTCTTTGTTGATTTTAAAATTGGTTATCATTGCTTCAGAAATAATTTCTTTACTTGTAGAGCCAAATACACATTAATGTCTCACTTCATTGAAATTTATATATTATTCCAGCAATTAGGTTTGATCGTACCTGTAAAATGTGTTTGCGTGTTTTTGGTTATTAGAATTTAGTTTATAACACATATATTATTCTTCTTCTTCTTCCCAAGCTCTACAGCCGATTTCCGGCCAAGGCTGTCTTAGTCAGCTTATGCCATCTTGATCTATAACTGGCAATGACTTTCCAATTATTGACTCCTACGTCCCTTAGGCGTTTTTCCACTTTATCTATCCATCTAGTTCTTGGTCTTCTTCTTTCCCTCTGGAGTTTTAAAAGTTATTTGCCTGACAGGGTTTTCATTGTCATATCGGAATAAGTGTCCCAACCACCTTATCTGTGAAATCTTATTTTTTTTTTTTAAACAATGTTGGTTTCTTTGTATTTCAATTGGAGCTCATGGTTGTACCGTATTCTCCATATACCATTCTCTTTTACTGCTCCAAAGATCTTTCTCAAGATTTTTCTCTCAAAAGTCATGAGTCTCATCTCGTCGTCTTTGTAAACTGTCCAGCATTCGCTGCCATATACAACGATTGGTCTTATCAGGGTACTTTTGTTATATAGATGTATTTTTGTTTTGTTACTTATGATATATTATTGTTACCTATTTTTAATTATTATGTTGTTATAGGCTGATGTTCTTTTCTTGTTTTGCTACATTTGTATTCTGCTCTTAATCTCTGATAATCCAAACTTTTCAACAGCCTTATACTTATAATGTCTAATCCTTTGAACTTGATGCCTTGTTCTTGTTGTTACATATCACACTTGGAGAAGTCAACAGCTATGCGAACTATTCTATTAACAGCTATGCGAACTATTCTATTAACAGCTATGCGAACTATTCTATTAACAGCTATGCGAACTATTCTATTAACAGCTATGCGAACTATGCTATGCGAACTATTCTATTAACAGCTATGCGAACTATTCTATTAACAGCTATGCGAACTATGCTATGCGAACTATTCTATTAACAGCTATGCGAACTTAAGTCAGTAAGGTGCGTCTTTCGCTTAACCCGACGTAGGGGAAATTAATTATGAATTTGATCAAAGACTCCTCCTATATATGGCATCACCAGAGGATCCATTCCCTCAACTTTGACATTGATCTGAAGGGGGAGGAAATTTTCCCCAGACCATTGTTCCCATGGTAACTGCTCAACGACCGATCACAAGACTTCCGATTCCAAAGATTTAACAAGTACGTATACCGTTTGTGCTCGGTGACTCTTTGGCGGCATTTGGAATCGAACCAATCTCCCTACCAGACGGAAGGCTGCCGATGCCTTAACCCTAGGCTATACCTACGGCTCCAGTTGAAACCTTAAATAACACCATCACTTTCGAATTTCTATATCATTATCGCGGTTTTATCTTTATATAATATACTAATGAAATTAATGTCACGAAAAGTACAAAAATTTAACGTCATACATTTTTATATTACCATACTATTTAATAATTATTTCTTTTTGTAAGTATATCAAGTTATTTTTATTAAATGCTTTTTTTACGTAAATTTAAAAAGGATGTAAAAGTTATATTTAATGAATGTTTAAAATTCACATATTCTTATATTATTTCAAAATTATTTTTATATTATTATCGTATACATTCATTGTATTACTTTTAAATTTCTTTACCTTGATTTTGTGATTTATCATAGAATATTTAGAATTTTTTGAAGCTTTAAATATTGCTTTTATGACATCTTTTATTAAACATCATATGAAGTTATAACAAAGAAACTTAGTTTTAGTTGAAATTTGTAATTGGAAAATAAATATTTAAATGATTAAAGTTAAAAATAATTAATGTTTTGTTCTTTTTTTCCTGTTTCGTAAAGTTAAATCTGCCAATTACATAAATTTTTATCAGATGAAGGAAAATTATTTCACCCATTTTAACTCATTATTTGTCTTATAATTTAATTTTTTCCTAATAAAGTAATTTTATTTTATGAATAAAAAATTCATTAAATATGTTTATAAAAATGTGCACTGAATAATGTGCAATAAGATCTTTCCTCTGCATATTTTATTAAAAATGTTATTTATGCTCAACATGTAAATTCCTATTAAAATAATTCAATTAAATTAATCTTTCAAATGTTTCATCATTGCAAAAATTAATCTTAAATCTCTTGTGATCTTTTTTTTTTCAGAAACAAATTTATGCCATAATAGCATTCATTAAAAAATATGTGCTTTATAAAAGTTTTACTTTATTATCAAAATAACGAAGTAAAGACAAAAAATATCCTTGAGGAATTAGATTTTAGCTAAGAAATTAAGGAAGATCCTTGGGATTTAATAATTTGAAGCATATTTTTTACATGTAAATCGGAACCGCGAACATATCTTTATTTTTCTCTTTTAATTTCATATGATTCAATTCAATTCATTTATGAGTGAATTAATAATAATTTCATGAAAAAATAAAGGTAACATGTGCAAATCTTTAGTAAAATCCCTTATGAATTTAATCTGTCCTTTTTAAAATGCAACTTTCAAATGATGCTACAAAACGAAAATTAATTATATATATTGGCATATAAAATACTCTAATTGGTAGATAAAAATTAATTAGTTTTAAGAAGAATCAAATGGATTATGGGAGTGTAATATTAAACACAAGGGGATTCTTGTAATGTGCAGTTTTCATTAGTATATTGAATAAAAAATGAAAGTTTTTTTTAAGTCTTTGGGAATATTTTATTTAAAGATAATGACGATAATGAGATAAAGTTTTTTTTTATTTATATCGATATTTAGAGCACATTAGATTAAAAATTTCATTCCTAAATTTTTTTTTCTGCTTTAAAAATTCATGAAAACTTTAGATATGCATATTTTCTCATTCTGACCGAAAATTGAATACATAAGTAATATGAACAAATAAAAGGAATTAAACAGGATAAAACATATTTTTCATTTCTTTAAAACTTTTTTCAATTCCATATACTACATATTCAGTCGCTTAGGCTTAATTTGTAGCATAAATATAATTATATGTGTTTATTTTTGACTTATACTATTTATATAGTTTAGAGATAAAGATTTGTTTTTAAAGATAAAGAGTTTTTTTCTGTTAAAGTTAATAGCAAAAACATTTTTAACTAATGATTATTATGTGTAATTCTCTCATGATTTTACATAAATTATTTTACACAATTATTTTATATTTAATGAATTTAAAAAAAGTAGTTATTCGATGGCTGAATGGTTAGTGTTCCTGACTCCCAGGTTGTTGGTTCCAAGTTCGAATCGCGATTCATGTATGAATGTTCTTTCTTTCTTCAGAGATGATATGAATATATGTGACCCACTCTATGAACGGGTTTGTGGTGAAGAGGCGGGTATACTCGCCTCCGTGACTAAGTTCATAAATGCCCATAAAATGAGCAGCAGTTTCAGGCCTTGATGGGGAGAAGGGTTAGTTACCAAGTGCTCGCCGTTAGAAAAGAATATTTCGTCTGCACAAATTTAGCTTATAAAAATAAAATGTTTTCCTAGTATCTTTGGTAATTAAAAAGCAAACCAGCTGGCAAAGGAAGTGTGAATATTAATCATGTGTTATTTTTGGAAATCCCAAATATTATAGGAAAGTGTGTTGTTTGAGGAAAAAAAAAAACTGTTTTTGTCTGGAATACTTAATTCTCCAAAGCCCAGTTGTGGAGTTTTTGCTTGTGGCGTCGCTTGGAAGATGAACACGTTTTGTCGCACTGCAGGTTGCATTAAAGCGCCGAAATGGTTTATAGTGCAAATTATGAGTCTCCTTATTGGTATTTCTTAAAATATTTTGGGGGTGTATTGAAATGATCCCTGCTTTACAGAAATTTATTTGTCATTTCAACTGGTTTAACTGACAGTTCAATGTGGATTTCGATCCACAACAAAGCAATTCTTTAACTGTTTCCGCGTAAATGTTTTTATACTTGAATATATTTACTTTTGTAATCCTCGTGGCAGGCTTTGTGGTTCACGAAGTGTTTTAGATTAAATTTCTTGAACTAAAAAAGTAGAACTTTCATATTCTAATATACCTTCATTGATTTCGTCTAGAAATTTTAAATGGAGTAGGGCTTCATAGTAAGTAATCGCAGCATAGAGCGATGGTTGAATTTTGGAATTAGATAGTTGCGGTTGGTGGCTACTTGTTAGCAGGAGCAGATTGTTATAAAAAACATACAATAATAAAGTATATTATTCTGGTTTCCTTATCCAAATTGGGAAATAATCGTTTTAGTTGCCTCTGTTAATCGATTGGTTCGTTGTTCAAAGGTCATTTTTTGCTCAAAGAGATAAACGCCAAGAGAAAGAGAATGATATAAGTAATGAAACCGGAACTCACAGTTCATTGTGGAATCCGAACCATAACAATTAACTTAACCCGATATGAGAATCGAACTTACGAGCTATTTTAGTTTCTGGGGTATTGAGATTTCGATATCAGATTTAATCAAAGATAGTTGTGCTAAGAGGACCTATGCTTGTTAAAATTTTTGTAACATTTCTTCTTTGTTATGGCTTGGTGTGAGAAGGACATTGCAACTCGCTTGTCGACTTAATCATTTGACAGAAAATTAAAATTAAGACACGGTTAGTTGTGTTTAAATGTGTCAGCTCAGCAGAAATATGCAGGTGGAAAGTTATTGAAATAGTTTATAATTTATTCTTAGCATTTTCAAAATAAAACTACATTACTGAATACTGAATAACTTTTACTATATAACTGTTTTAAAATACTTCTATGAATTTAAAAATTTAAATCTATAAAGTTTGCGAAAAATAAATACTTGTATGGCAATATACATAAGCAAATTTAGGTAATATTTTAATTCAATAATTAATATATAGAAGCTCTGTGAAAGAATGACAAGTTAAATGAAATATCTTTAGTTATTAATTTCTACAACGATGTATTTAAACATAAATGAATTATATGCTTATGCATTTTATTTCTGTTTTGTCGTAAATTTTATTTAATACAATTTAGTTACGTTTGTAAGTTTTCATGCAGTTTGTAATCACGAGAGGAATATTACCGTTTATTAAGTATATTACATAAAATTTACATTGAAAGTGAAAAACTCTATGTAAACAACTGGGCAAATTTTATAGAATATATAGAAACAAATTCTTTTGAATTTATATAAACAAAAATATATTTTAAAAGTTTAAGTTTTTTTACTATGGCGTGTGACCAACTTACTTGTAATGCAGGCAGAGGGCGTGCCATCCGTAGGCCACTAGAAAGCAGAAACCCTTGCTCGGCAGGTACAGAACTCTTTCAGCGATCACAAATCCCACGGGGAAGAGCAGATTGGACGCAGGTAGAAAGGGAAATATGCACAATGAAATACCCTAGAAAGGAAAAGAAAAATCGCACGTAAACAATGAAATCACCTTTATTTTTATGATATTTAATTTTATTTCGATATGCATCCAGCACTTGGTTTTGCCAACCAAATAGGCTAACCACGAAAACCATCTCGAATCATGGACCAGAAAAGAGGTCAGAAGTAATTTGATAAAGTAACGGATGAGAAGTAACTTGAAACAGTAACGGTTCAGCAATAACTTAACATAGTAACTGATCAGAAGTAACTTGACATAGTAACGGATCAGCAGTAACGTGATATTTTAATGGATCAGAAGTAATTTGAAATAGTAACGGGTCAGCAGTAGCTTGACATAGTAACTGATCAGAAGTAACTTGACATAGTAACGAATCAGCAGTAAATCGATATTTTAACAGACCAGAAGTAATTTGAAATATTAAGGGATCACCATTAATTTGATATAGTAACAGATGAGAAGTAATTTGAAATAGTAACGTGTCAGAAAAAACTTGACCTAGTAACTGATCAGAAGTAATTTGACATAATAACTAGTTAAAAATCACTTATTAAAATAACGGATCAGACGTAACTTGAAATAGTAATAGGTCAGAAAAAACTTGAAATAATAACGGGACAAAGAAGTAATGGAAAAGCATTAACGAAAAGATTAACGTGCTCAAGGCGACAGTCTTATTCTAAATCCGTCATTAATTCCCTTACTTCTCAGATACAAGAGTGATTTGTTTTCGAGATTAAATACAGTCTCGTGTAAGATTTTTATTATAAATATACTTGTCATATAAAAATATTTACGCCTGAAAATTAATTTTTTGTTTCCCAAAAATTTATTACATTGATTTGCTTTATTACAGTAAATTTTTAATTGGCTATTTCTACCAACGGCTTTGTTTTTGGATATGAGCCCCAATGTCTCAGTTCTTACGCGTCGCTTTCCGTAAGGCCTGGGGCAAACGTGGAAGAATTCGTTGGAAAACTGACTCCGGCCAAACTTCGGCGAACAAGTGACGAAGTACATTCTCCCTCAATGAGTAGCTGGAGCTTCATGGGTTGGGGAAGTGCTCACATTCATCTATCATCCTTTCCGCTGCTGTGGCATTAATGTGTAGAGGAGGTTTTCCTCTACCTTGTCACCCGACACCATAGCTCAAAATTACGAGGCGATCAATGATAAGCAACAATTCCTAATGTGTTAACCTTAAGATATAGTATGTATGTTATTACATAGAGCCAATCACTTGATAATTTTAAAATTCTATTATTTGATTAGACCAGGATTACGAGTCAAAGTTAATATTTGAGTTATCATGATAAATTAAAGTGACCGAGTTTATGTGGAGAAGTAAGACTATCTTTTCCAACTTCTGTGCCACACTAACGGCGTGACATTAAACTCTGTGGAAATTTAAAGGTGTTCGAGGATGTCAAAACCATAATAGAATCTTGTCATAATACGCACTTTTAAGACAAAAATTCATCTTCTGTAGAGTATTTGTGTGTGTGTGGAGGGGGCACCAAATGTTTATTCTTAAGCATTTTAATTTGGAATGTCGGTTTTCGATTTTATTTTTCAAAAGGGAGCTATACATATTACAAAAGTAATTATGGATATGTGTTTTTTGGAGGAAAAAAAAATCGGCATTTCCTCCTTTTTTTTGTTAAATTGAAATTCGTGATGAATTCGCTCTGCATTTTGTTCATCATTCTAAGTAAATTTAAAGTAAAATACCATGATTTAAATTTTCGTTTTTGAATTATATAATTGACTAGCCTTTGTATCGCTTATTCACACTTCAGGTATAAAGATTTGTTTCTAATCCATTTAAAATGGCAAAAAACTTACAATGAGCCGTGTACAATAAGTCATATTTTTATATCCAGATTTTAACTATTATGTTTTATCTTTCTTGGAAGTGATATTTCAATCTTATTCGATTTATAGCATGAATCACCTCTTAATAATTTGCTTATTAAAGGACTTGACTGCACCAACTTTATTCAGCCTAATCTATATTTGAAGAGTTTCCTATGTATACAATTGGTAGCATCAAGATAATGAAGGCATCTCACTTTTATAACGAATCCTTTATTAATGTTGTGTAAAAGAACTTTTAGCATTTAGTGAATTTTGCAGTCGCATAAGAAGGGAGTCATACACAAGTGCGGAATAGTGTTTAGGAGAATGGTCTCTCCATGGAGATATTATGAAAGAGACAATGCTGGTGGAGGATATAGGTTCCATATTGAACGCTCTAAAATAAACCATAAGGATTCCGTTATTGAGGTTAAGTCAATGTATGGGCCAATTAAGATACTTAACTTTATCCATGGGTTTAACAATCCATGATTGGACAAGTCTCGCTGCATGAACCCCAAATTATTATCATGAAAAATTCCCGCTGGAAAGAAAGTTTGTATGGAGATTGTCAACTAAAATATTTCAATTTTTCTCCCCACTAATCATTCCTTTCAGTGGATCATTGCATTTTTAATTAATTTTAACCATGACTCAGCCGGTCATATAAAATAAAATATAACTTGTAAACATATATTGACGTTTGGGAGGACACAATCATGACCTTTGCGATTCAAAATGAAACAGTCAACTCAAATGTTTTTCCTTTTACTATCGTATATAAATTATTATATTAATATTTTCGACTTTTTACTAGATAATATATTACATTTTCTTCAGAAACTAACCTCCGATTGGTCACAGTCGGGTAGTAGTAGCGCGCCATCTGTGCATTCACGCGCTCAGCAGGTCAGTCGGCATCAAGGCCGTAGTCGAGTGAACATCGTACCTACGCTAGTTTGACATGTGGATTTTCAATGGGTGCTCTGTCGTAAATGTTTTGTTTATGAAGGGGCCTTTTAACTGTAACCATTGACACCGACAAGTCCAAATGATAAATGAGTTTCACAGTAATATTTACTGTAACTGTTTGCTTTTTAGACATTTAAAATCATCTTCAATATTGATCGACCTTTTTCAGCATTGATGCTTCGTGAAAATCGACGTTTCACAATGGCGGAGTTGTGCTGATTTTGATTTCTCTTGCAAGATAGTGACAGCAAGATTGGTAGACTATTCATGTTTTCGTATCGAATCTCACATAGAAGTTTAAAAATAATCAGAAGCAATAAACTTAACAAACTGAGGATTAACAGTATCATTTCTTGTGAACCCTGAGACAAACAGACAATCAAAGATTTAATATAAAAGATTCGTAACTGAAACCAAAAAAGTAGAAATGAAAGATTTCTTCTGCCAGAAAAGTAGGAATTGACCTTAAATTTTTTTTTATGTATTACTCGTTCACAGAAGTTTACCATTATTTTGCTAATTACTTGTAGGTAAATTATTTCTAATAAATAAATATATGGTAATTTTAAATCTTATTTAACTTTTTAATATGAAATTCATTGCATTTTTAATTAATTTTAACATTGCTTGAATTTCGAAAAATTGAATAAAATAAAAATATAACTTGTAAACAAATATCTAAAATTTGGCGCAACTTGTCTAGCAGTGAAATTTGCGACTCAAAATGAAACAGTCAACTAAATGTTTTTTCCTTTTAGTATCGTATATAAATTATTATATTAATATTTTACTTTTTTACTAGATAATATATTATGTACTGTCATAAGTAAGCATTATTTACCATTATTGTTATATTAGAAATTTGGATGTTTGGGTGGTGGCCACCCACCCAGACTAGTCTACATATCACAGCGTAAAACAGCAGGGAAGCAAGCACTCGGGGGTCGGTGAAGGTCCTGAGGAGGGACACCGTCCCCATGGTCCAGTCGCAGCACAGGTCCGCCGGGAACAGCAGGAGCCAGCAGTTCAGTGCTGCCAAGTAAGCGTGGGTGAGATGGCGAACGGGCCAACCCTCGGATGCAGCCGGATTGTCAAACCTGGTAAATATAGCAAATATAAAATTTGAATGTAGAAATGGAAATGATGACATTCCTAATCATATATCATGACATCATTATTCCAGAATTTATAAAAACTTGTATTGAAGGTTTTCCAATCATGTTTATGGTATTATCTTATAAAATACCTCACTATATATATACAAGTCACTTTAGGAATTGAATACAAAAATGTATTAGAAAAATATTATTGATTATACTGTAAATAAAGTAATTTTTTAAAGTTCTTTTTTTAGTAATGCATTGCTTAGAAAAAATGTAATCCGTAACATAAAAAATTAATTATAGAGCGGTGTGAGTAAAATTGTATAGAATTCTTGATATTTACATATATTGGATATATTGCAAAAGTTTCATCTTGTAAATAAATAGCGTAATACAAAATAGTATTGCTTTCAATACTTAAAATAAGTACAATGCAGCTTAAAATCAGCTGTTTTAAAAAATCACCATTCAGTAAATAATGGTTTACTGAATAATTATAAGGTAAGAAAAATATAAAAAAAAATGAGTTGTAAGTGATATTTTGCTATAGACTTGTTCAAAAATCGCATTGGTGCTTCACGTTGTGAAAGTAATTTCCATGGGTTACAAACTACAAAGTACATTTTATGAACTTCCTAAGACTAAAAGTGTTAAAACTGTGTATGCAATTATACAAATTTCACTGAAATCCACTAACGTTTATTATGGCCATTGTCAGTTAAATTTTATTTTTTAGACTGATTCTTAGCACGCTTTTAATAGAAAATATTTCATATAAGCATACGGAAAAATATACAAATAGCGCACAAACATTCGGGAAAAAATATATGTATGCAGGGTTAGTGATGTTGTAGGCAGAGAAATCCATAGTTTGGGAACGTTCATTCGTTATGTTCTAAGTCCTTCCTCAGGAGGAGTGTGGGTGTTGAAAGTCCAAAGTAACCTCGTCGCTAAATCATGGTTCAGAACCATGAGGCGCTTGGAGACAGGTGAATATGCTAAACACGTTAACCTTAAGCCCATGTTACATTTATAGCAGTTCAGTCCGAGGCTTGCCTGCACTGCTGTGGATGTATGCAGTAATCCGAGAATATTGTTAGGCATCTGTACATCAAGCTTTTGCTTTCTTCGCCATTTTTCTGTATTTTATTGCCATTTTCAATTATCCCATAATTATTCTAATTTTGCTAATGATTTTCTTGTATTTTCTTAACATTTTTCTCCTTATTCTATTTAGAAATTTTTTTCTAATTTCTTAAAAAGAATCTTCTTAGAATTCTTATTTCTTTTCGCTTTTTTTCCTGTTTTGTTGTGCTCAATGAGGAAGTTATGGTCCATTAAGCGTTTGTTCCTTCCATCAAGAAATAGTTCCAGAAATGCTTCAAGAAAAATTAATCAATAACATGAGATAAAATTTTATAACATATGACATTAATATTTAATTGAATTTGTTCTATATCAGTAATTGCAAACTTTTACCAGTATTTTTATATGAAAAATAATTTAATAAAAAATAAAATAAGTATTAGATTGGTACACCTATAATGCATTCAATAGTTCTAATTTTACTGATAGTTTCTAATTCGAAAATATTACTATGAAGTCTGGTAAATATTAATATCATATGACATATAAAATGATCTCTTTTACAAACATAGGAAACTTTTGTCATTCTTCATTTGTACAGCAAGCAACATCATTTCGTAATATAAAAAAATAAAGAAATAACATACTATTTATTATTACTGTATGCTTTCATTAATTTTCAATACGCAATTCAAGAATTTTATTATGAGAAACTTTAATAAGTACTAACCAGAGCATTTGTGAAACGCCAATAATAACTGCAATAATAACTGCATCATATAGAATAATAACTGCATTATATAGAATAATAACTGCATCATATAGAATAATAACTGCATTATATAGAATAATAACTGCATTATATAGAATAATAACTGCATTATATAGAATAATAACTGCATTATATAGAATAATAACTGCATTATATAGAATAATAACTGCATTATATAGAATAATAACTGCATTATATAGAATAATAACTGCATTATATAGAATAATAACTGCATTAAAATGTTCCTTATAATAAATCTAAGAAAATGGGGTTGAAAACAGGAAGCTTTACATACAAAGGAAGCATTTAATGTGTTTAAACAAATCCATTTATTTCATAGCTCAAATTATTTGCTCTGGGAAAGCAAATGCAATAATGAGAGTTTGCGAAAGCAATTAAATAAATTTGCGCAAAAATAATAGATTAAATATAATATGACATTATGGAAATTAAAAGCATCATAGTTTGATTTGTTTTCACATAAATTAGAAAAGAATTTCCAGTTTTTCTTGACATATATATTTTAAACTATTATTTTTTGTGAGGATTTTAAATTATTATTTTTGTATTCTTAAGAATAATTGCATGATAATTAGCTGTGTTAACAATTCACGGGAAGACAAGATAATAGCACGAAATTTAACGAAGCTGTTATTAACAAGGCGGAAGATAATTATTACAATTACCTTTCTATTTATAGAACATTTGTGGTATTAACTAGCATTTTTGATCGATATATTTTGCAAAAAGCGTGTGCCGTTATAATTTTATATAGAAACTTTCATTTCTCTAAATAAAATGCCACTTCAGAAATTGATTTTTATTCAATTCTATCAGCATTGTGATGTTATTGATAGATTTTTCTGGAATGTTTCTTGAATTCTTATTCAAAGTAAAAAAATTCTCAATATTTTTATTGCGAATCAATTGAGAAAGTTTTCGTTCTTAGTGTAAAACTGAATAAAAATAACTAAAGTACTGATTAGTACAAATTACATATAATAAATGATTTGTTGTTCTAGTGCGGTATTATAAATTATTTCATATGAAATATAAGCAAGTAGAAAGTATTTGAAATAATATATAATTTTTAAAATATGAAAAAAATTTTCACTCAATTTTTAAATTAGATAATATGTTTTTCATCAAAAATAAATAGAAATACAATTTTTATTAAAAGCATATAGTACACATTATTCTTTATTTATACTATATTTAACTGAAGTCTGTAAGTATAGTTCAACACAAATGTTTTTAAAATAACAATAAAATCTGCAATTTCTGTCATGGTTGTGGTCCTTTTAGTCATAATAAAAATAATAAGCTTGAATTGAATTTAAGGAGTTCAATGATTAGGAAATTATAATTGCACTTTCCTTTTTCAAATACATATATGCTAGACTTAAAAGATTTAAATCTATATTTTGTAATATGAATTTTTTTATTACAATTAGAAATACATTAAGCATTTAATCTTTTAAAAAAAGAACTATTTTTCCGATATTTCATATTTATCAGTCAGTAAAAAAGTTTAAATTTTCAACTATTTAATACTTATCAATGTCTTACATCCATTTTTTTCTTTTTGTGACTAAAACTTTCACATAAATGATAATATTACATGCTTAATGATATTATTTGTTATCAAACATTAATATATTGATTGATTGATGATTTATAACACATAAATAAGGCAGAAATTGATAATTACCCATGACTATCTTACTTTCACTTTAATTTTAGCCAAAATTGTAATGAGAAAATGTATCATTTTAATGTTTACTTATTAAAAATGGGCAATCTTGATCCCATGAGTTTCATCCTCACTGCTAGAAGTATCATGGTTCCCATTGCCATGACCAGTAAACGCAATACTAAATCCTTCCTCCATGTAGGGGTAGGTCCTTTTATTTTATTTCTTGAGAATCTTTTTGGAACTGAAGGAGTAGAGTTGATCTAAAAATATATATAAAATGAAAATGTAAGTATGTTCATGTAGTATGTGTATGTGTGTGTGTGAATTCATGTTTCTTTCACATCTCATTAGAACTTTTTAATTTCTTTATTATTTTATTAATTTCTTTATTATTTTATTAGTCCCAGAAATGAACAACATTGTGTTTGCATAATCTTAATATCTAGATAAAAAAATTGGTAGAATTTTTTGTACGAATCACAAATTTTGTGATTTATGTACTTTTACACTCTTTACGATTTATTCTATTCTAATTTAAATTTGAAAAATGCAATATAAAAGAAGAAATCTAGAAATTATTAATCATAAAGTGGTTGTTTCTCTCGTTCCATATGAACAAACCTACATGAATGAAATGAAGTCCATTTTATTACAATTCTCACTGGTTTAAAATATCCATGACGTCAGAAAACATTTCATCTACGACACATCGCATTGAGATGGCGTCGTAAATCCGACTTGTGCACGAATTTACTGCCTGACTTCTGATCTCATTTCGAGCTGAAGCAAACAAGGCGAAGTTCACTATGAAATGTCGGAGAATCATCCACGATGAGAAAAAATCCATTCAGGATATTTTCCATTCATGATATAAAGTACTTTTTAATTATAATTTTTCCTTTTGTTAGAAGTTTTGAAAATCATGAAAATTACACGTTGTTCAAAATAGTTATTTTAAAATAAATTACATTTTCGAACCTTAAGCGACATTCCTTACAAAATTGGACACATTGACAATAGAACAGAAGAAAAGTTAAATTGAAAATGACGAAACAAACCACCCACTTTATGGTTAGTTTAAATGAGCAACAACGATTTAAATTTCTATTATTTTATTTGTTATAATTTTTCTATTTTATATTATATAATGTATGATTATTAATAAATATACAAAATATGTTGTGTTCAAAAAGCCTGTTGGAAAGTAAGGAATCATTGCGGAAGAAGACAACATGCGAGTATCAGGAAATCAATAACAACAGGAAACACATTGAATAAAAACATGAACGACATTTAATACAGAAGAGACTTGAAACGTGTCCTCTGTTCTTGACTATAGTGCTATAGAAGTGGTTTCAGAAATGTATGCACTATAGTGTGCAGGAATCAAATGCACCAACCTCTTAATTCAGATGGCCTATTTCATGTCGTACAAGGAATTCTAAAATATTCTGTCTTCGAAACTGCATACAAATGAATCAAACGGATTTAGATCCAAACTGCTCAGGGGCCAACCTACTCCGAGAATTCCTCTGCCTTTAAAATTTACCAAACGTCGTTCCAAGTCGCATAAAAGTGTCAGAAGCTCTGTGGATGCGTGTCCCATTTTGCATGAACTAGCATCGTCGTTTTATATTGAGAGTATCCTCTTCAGGACCAAAGCCACGTTCAAGCAACTCCCGTTGCTTCATTCCTGTTAACATATCCTCAATGAATATCACACCAATTATTACTAAATTTTACTAAAACTCCTTTTCTTAATAAATCCTGGATAACACGAACGACATCATTTTGCTATATGTGTATCAGTCTTAGAAGTGCACGAGATTTTATTTTGTTAGAACTGCAATACGAACAATTACACATGAATTACTCAACTGTGAATCTGCATATATTTCATATGATATGCATTACAAAGAAAGAACAGCTCTTAATTTTTTTTATTTTTAATTTATTAAAGTGATATATTTATTCTTTGGAGTAAAAGTGACTTTGACATACCCTCTGGACTAATAATACATCGTATGTAATACACACTGCAATTACGGTAATTCCTTGCTCTTTGCTGAACATAGCTAGAGCTGACATGGCCAGGCATTGCAGCACAGATTTGAAATCTGAAAAAAAAGAGCATTTCTTTTTTTAGTATTCAACTAGTTAAAAGCGTATAGCTTAAAAAAGAACAAAAAAAATGAATCCCAAAAATGTTACTTTTTTGAAGTAATTATGATGTAAAACTTTAATTATATTCACAGCAAATGTTTTTCTTTAAGATATAATGTAGAATATAAGTGAATATAAAAAAGTGAGAAACCAGCTTTAATTTTGTGAAGACCTCAGCAATCATTTTTAGCAAACTTTTGTTAGTAAAAATACATTCGATTTTGTTTTCAGTTAGATTCGGAAAATATACATTTCCTGAAAATAAAAGAGTTTAAATTTAATGTTTAATTAAATTCTCTACAGACTCAAACACTTTTTACAGGTCTGAGGTTCTTTTATTGGGCTGGGCAAGGTTTAGTCAGATTGTCATACCTTCAACGAATCGATGAAAATAAGTACCTCGCATGCTTGGCAAGGTACCAAGTATGCTAAGTATATAGATTGCTTGGAAAGGTACCAAGTATGCTAAGTATATAGATTGCTTGGAAAGGTACCAAGTATGCTAAGTACCAAGCATGCTTCGTAGCAGAGGGGTTTCGAGATAGGCTGACTAACTAACAATGGCAGATGCTTCGCTCCACAGGTGGTTAAGAAAACAGAAGTGGGCAGTGCAAGCCCTGTCTCCATGGGGTAGTCATGCCCCAGAGTTTAGTCTTATATATCTTATAAATGAAAAAAAATCACTTCAATTTAGCGTGGAAGTTTATATCGAGCATTTTGGTCTAAATTTTTTTATAACATTATTTATATTTTAAGAGTGTTATTTTTCAAACTAAGAAGCGCTGAGAAAGTCTCAAAAACACATTTTGAAATGCCTTTAAGAAAGGCAGTAACAAACTAGTTACACACATTAGTAACGATTTAATTTTATTATCTTATAAATTAATAAAGATTGTAATTGATAAAGAGAAATCTTCTAATTTATGATATTAAATGAACAGAAGTTTCTGAAATAAAATAATTAGAATATTTTTATGAAAGTAATTTAAAAGTGAAAATTAATAATATTTATTTATTTCCAAAGTAATTCATTTACTGAAATTTATAGTTGGGTAAAATTTACATGATATAAGAACCATGCATATATTAAAAGTTGATTTATGTGTGCTTTAAAAGATCTATTGCTTTTAAATAATATCTTCATTTGCTTTAACATTTCCTGTTTTATCCCGTACAATTACAATGCAGTAGGTATTTTTGAAGTGCTAGTAGGTATTTCATTATAGGAGAAGATGGAAACAAATTTATTCGCCCTCCGATTGGATTAATTTAAATTTAGTTGCATTTAGGACAGTTTAATGAGGATAGTGTTTTACAATAGATACAAAATGAAATATTTAGTTTTGGTTGGTAATTGGAAAACCAGCCTTCAAAAGCCATAATATGGGAATTTCTTTTCACTATTGGAAAGCACGGTTCCTTTCGAATTTTTATTGTTAAGATGGGTGTCCTCATAATAAAAAGAATCCCAGGTGACAAAAAAGAGTTCTGATTTTCATATAAGGTAAGATTTTAGTGTTACCATTTTCGATATAGTATTGCAGACTTGAGTGCGATCCGAATAAAAAATGGAAAACGCAATAAATCTCAAAAAAAAAAAAAAAAAACACCTTTGATAAAAATTGTTTTTTTTGTCGACTGAACGGTATATAAATGTTGTCACTTCGGCTGTTGGGATAAAAATTTATATATCGTTTGGACTGAATGAGGATACATAAATTCAAAGAAATATATTTAATCGAGACTAAGACAACAAAACTAAGCTCTGTCATAAGTGGAATAAAAGCATTCACTCGTTCATTACTTGAGTTGAGGATGTTATCTAAAAATATTGGCCTCTCTGTACCATTGAAAAATTTCTTGATCAACTGAATTCCAATAAAGCATGTGACATTTTCTGCTAAATTTTACCAGTTAAATACTTTGCTTTTTTACTCGAATTTTATTTGTGTTTCATTCGTTTATATATAAGTGATATATATTACAAGTCTTATTGAGGGATATTGAATGAGAATCAGCATAATATTTACAAAAAATTATAAGTCTACTAATTTATTTCTGCGATAAAGAGAAACTTTCTAATTTATGATATTAAATGAGCAGAAGTTTCTGAAATAAAATAATTAGAATTTTTTTTTTATGAAAGTAATTGAAATGTGAAAATGAATAATATTTACATATTTCCAAAGTAATTCATTTACTGAAATTTATAGTTGAGTACAATTTACACACATGATATAAAAACCACACATATTTTAAAAGATGCTTGATGTGCTTTAAAAAAATCTACCGTATATGAGAATCTTCACATATATAACAAAAGTAAATAAACAGTAAAAAAAAATGGAGGAAATAAATTTTTTTCCTTTATGTATTGTTCATGAACCTCATTAAAATTATAAATGCATTATAATAGTAAAATTATTTAAAGAAAGCAAATTTGACAACATAGTTAATCAAAAGATAGGAGCATTTACTAGATTAAAAAAATACGACATTTAGATTAATGAGTAAAGAACAATGTATTCATGTTTTCAGATATGGCTCAAATTAGTCAAAAACTGAAGAAAGAAAGAGGAATATTTCATTTCACTGGAAATAAATATTTCTAAGTAATTTTATTGGGTAGAAAATTGAACATTTTTCGCTCAAAATGTTCTACGGTGATTGTTTGAAGCTTAACAGTCATTTTTAGCACACGACTAACTAGACAGGAACTTATAAACCCAGACAGTACGGTGGTCCTCAGGATATTCGGAGGACGTCCTTTCAGGACAGGTGGACTTAATTTGGACGTGAGAGAATGTCCGATGGATTTTCGTCGAAGTCCTATGGACGTTTTCAGCAAGTCCCAACATCCTGAAGTAGTGTGCATGGAGGACGTCAAACGTACGTCTGAGCAGACGATATTTGGACGAGATTCAGCCCACATTTACACATTCATATAACAAGTTTTATTAGGATTTTGCAGTATTAAATTATATATTTTTAATAATTATAATGAAAATTACACAGTTATAGTATACAATTTTCTTTATAATAAATAAAAAATAATTCAATACTATCATTATAATAAAATTATATCTTGTAACGATGTTTATAATTTTTGAATTGTTTATAGTATCAAATAATAAGTCTTATTAGTTTAAAAGTATGTTAACTACATTTATTTATAAAATACTTTTAACGATGTTATTATTTTTGTATCAGTGAAAATACATGTTTCTTAGGAAAGAACTTCCCTTTTCTACGAGGAAATAATTATTTTAAATCTTCTATTTTTTGCATCTTAAGAGTAGATACTAGTCTGAAAAATAGGTAATATAACTAATCCTTAAAATACCAATTAAATATTTACTCAAATACATTATACAGTTTACCATGGGGGGGGGACCAAGTAAAACATATTATAACCTCATCATCAAATAATGTGATAACCCGTTACAATATTATTTGGTGATGCTTGAATCTTTTAATTACTGTAATTCTGTCGATGTATGTTACGTACTCAGTCAAGTCCAGTGTCTCACATCTAGGTGGGGGATGCAGTATTCAGCGAATGATTCCTGCACAGAGGTGAACCACGTAGTTTGGTCATAATTCAAAATGATGAGAAGTTTATATTTTGTAATTTTAGTCAGACGAAACAGTCGTGGAAAACTCGAAGAAAAACTTACCAACACAACTATACTCTAAAGACGTGGACGGAAATAAAATTTTATTTTCCGTGGTCATCCAACTCTAAAGACGTGGTAGATTGGTTGAAAATGTTTTTGTGGTTTCTTGAATATACTGAGTTTGATAATAGCCCAGAAAAAGTTCCACTATGTTAATGCTGCATGTTAAGTAATCCACAGCGCAGAGTCTTTATGCTGGCTGGCTTGGTGTGGAGGGGAATAAGAGTACCAGCGTCTTGCAAAATAATTTTATCTTCACTATTCATCTGGAAAATTCAGCATCATTTGAACAAAGATTCTTTGTGGGTAAAAAAATTAAGAAGATTTTCTCATGAAAGAGACGAATAAATTCCATTTTTACTTGATTATCAGATTCAAAAGCAACATGCAATCCATCAAATCCCAATTTTTAAAATGTAATGATAATGTGAAATTGCAATGCAATTCTTATAGCTAAAGTTTTCTGTTATTTTAACTTGAGAGTGAGAGCGATCTTTTTCCTTGCAGTAATTTTTTTTCGATAAGGCATAAGTGACATGAAGACATTTGTGATCTAAGAATTACATTTCCGTCATGGCGTATAAGAATATTTTCATATTCAAGGCATCCCATGTTTTCAAATTCTTCTCAGTTCGATGTGCTGGGTAGGTAGGTAATCTCCGCTTTTCTGCACTAATAATGAAAATTCGTTGATCCGTCTCTTATCTTGGTCGAGGATATTTTGATAACATATAGTGCATAGTTAAGTGGTCAATGACTGATTAAAGCCTTTTTAACGTCCACTGCATATTATAGCTTTAAAAGAGGACCTTTAATTGATAGTGGGCCGTATTCCTGTGTCACAAGTGAGGAAACTCAGAAATTCTCAAGCACCCGCCCCGACAAAGAAATGGAAGCTTGAGAGTTTTCTGGGGTTTCCCCACTTGTGCACGCAGAACATCTTTGTTCCACAGTGTCTGGAATCGAAAAAGGAATCTTCTTCTAGAAAACTCTTAAGCATCCACCCCAACAGATGTGCTCGCAGAAAGCAAAAACGCTGAATATCTTTATACAATTATAATCCCCATCTTTATACAATGGCTGGAATCGAAACAGGAATCTTCTTCTAGAAAACTCCAATGCATCTACCTCGACAGACGTTTCCGCAGAACTCATGATTGTTCGACAGTGGCTGGAATTGAAGCAGAAATCTTCTTCTAGAAAAAATTGTTATTAACCTCATAAACTTTCTCCTTGAATATAAGAACTTAATAATTCCAGAGGAATAGGAAGATAATGATGGCTATGAAGGTGATAGACTTCACTTGGAATAAGATGAGTCGTAAAATCCTCATATTCCATCTCTCTCATCTTCTATATTTAGGGATTTTCCTCTCTACATGTAACATTTCACCTGTTTTTCGTTTATTTGTATATAGTTCATATTTATTTGTTTGCTATTTTCTCGCCATCATTCCAGGGCTCTTAATTATTTAATCGCAATTATTGTCATCATGTTGTATTGACCTATTTTAATGCATTATGCATAACCTATCTAAACTTTTTGTTTATATAGCTTAGAATTTCATATGTTTTAACTTACTTTGAGCCGCGAGACACACCCAACTATAAATTCATACAAAATGAATTAATTTTATATCATTAATCATTATTACCTCATTAATTTGCAGGAAGAGCAGGTATATGTATTCAACTCTGATTTGTCATTTTTAATTCCCTTTTGTATTCCATTTATTTTCTTTATTTCTTGTATGCATGGAAATTTGATTTGCATTTTATATGCTTGTCTTACCACATCCTGCCATGTATTTTGTCTGACACCTAATTTGAATGCTTCTTACGTGTCCACATGTTCTTTATTGCAATCCAATTTGTGTGTTAAATAGTACACTTTACTGCACTCTTTACTGTGTAAAAGAAATAATTTCCAGTGTCACCATATGATTGAATTCATAATTGTATTGTTTTGTATGTACTGTGTTTCTCAAAGGTCTTGTTTTCTTTCCTCTCCATGGAATCCATCAAATCTGGTAAAACCTTTTCAGGGTTAGATACAGGGACCTCTGTTGGCGTTTACTTTACTTTACCCCGACAGACGTGCACTCAAAAAGCGAAAACTCAGAACCCATCTTTGTATGACAATAGCTAGAATCGAAACAGGAATCTTCTCCTAGAAAACTCCTAAGCATCCACCTCGACCGATATGCACGCAGGACTCATGTTTGCTCAACACAGGCTGGAGTTGAAACAGGAATTGTCTATTTTGTAGATCATTGTCCTCTCATTAGCGATGCTGTGTCAGTGGGGAGTGTTTGTAGTAGTACGAAATCCAGTTTAACCATAGATTCCGGTTGAGGTATTTCTCGTGTACAAAAGAGAATTGAAATAAATAAATGAATAAATAAATAAAAAATAAAAAAATCAAAAGGAGCTTTTCAATTAATGTCTCGAAAACACTTTATTAACTGACGTGCAATGAGAAATATTCTCCTTTATTTATTTATGGAAATTATTAGCTTTAATTATATTAATCATAAAATTTGAATTTAATTTTATTACTTTTGATTCCCAATGAATGATTTTAAGCCACTGCATTTTTTCAATCAAGTTTTGTATATTTTTCAAAAAATTTCTTAACAGAAGAAAAATATAAGAATAACATAAATTTATCATGAAAATATGACAAAAACTTGTACACTTTTCAATGAAAAATTTTAGTCTCATTATTTTTAACAAAAATTCCCAAATATTGATAAGTCGACCGCCGTGAGGGCACTTCTATTAAAAAGAAAATAAAATATGCCAGAAGCAAATTCAATAATGTTAATTCCTTTCTGTTAAAGAAATAAAAATTCCTACAAATTTGAAATTATAATTTCTTGAGAAATCTTATATTTTTTGATACCTAGGGCCATAGGTTTTAATAAGGCAAGAATATTTGAAGTGTAGTGCATTTTTTATTACATAAAGGTTATACTTTTATTTCTATTATGTTTTGTCATAAGTCGATTTCTTGCCATCAGATTTTAACAATATATTTTCCACATAAAAAGTTTGTTTGTAAAACAGCAAATTATTTTTCACAGAAATAGCACTCTAATGATGTTTAAATCAACAACTAAGTTTAGCATTATTGAAAAACTTGTAGAAAATATTGGAAAAAAAATTTAAGGCATGTGCAAGAGTTGTTGACTTAATAAACTAGGATTATAATTTTATCAGAGTTTTATGGTAACATATTGATAGAATTTTAACTAGTTTACAAAATATTCACAGAAAAGTATTTTTTGTAGCTATTTCTTATTTCATCATACATTTTCATTTATGTTTTTATTTTTTTTTAAAAATATAACTATGCATTTAATTGACTTGAAAAATAAGAATTATTCTATTTATTTTTAAAAATAGAACAATGGGATATGAAACGATGGTTCAAATTGAGCTAGTAAGCTGTAAATAGCAGAAAAATAAACGATAGGGAAATGTTTAAATTCATTTTCATGGCTTATTGCATTTAGCTTATTCACACTATTATTAAGAACCATTGACCTTTATTGAAAAAAAAGCTACATTTTTAATATTTATTAAAGAGAATTTAATTTTTCAAATTCCCCATTTTCTAAAATACACGTCTAAACAAACCATACTTTATTTTAAAGAAAACAATGAAATTCACAACAAATCACTTAAATTTAATTTATCATTTTCGACAGAAGAATTACTATAAATATTTTTCAGAATGTTTTTGAAATCCTTATAACGAGGATTTTTTTAAATGTAAAACCAACATTATTTAACTAACGTAAATTAAAATAAATTCAATATTTTTTATAACAATAGAAATATATTTCATTCTGTAAGAAAAAATGGGTGTTCTAAATTTTAATAGTACCTATTAAAAATGTCTTCCCTTATCTGTAAAGTAAAGCTTTTGTACAAATTTTGGAAATTGTTTTAAAGTTGCTTAGAATAACTTGGATGTTTTAGCAATTTACAATTTTCGGGTTATTCATTAAAAATAACACATAGGGGCTGGTATGGTGGACTTAGATCGTAGGTGCTTAATAGTAGGACAGCACTCTATTAAGGGAAAAGTCTCGGGATCGATTCCAGTTTCTGCTGATGAATGCAAGATGAAGTTTTCATTTTGCTTAGCAACTTGCAGGTCTGTTAAAGTGGGGCTTTAAAAATACTCGTGTTTCCTTCCTTACAACACTTGAATGCGTTTTTGCAAAGTCTTCCCCGTAAAATGTACGTGGTTGTCATTAAGTTGCTTCTCTATTACCAAACCTTCTCCATTAAATTACCACTAAGTAATGTTAAACTATATGAAGATTTTTCCTGGAATAAAAAGAAACGAATCATTGTCCTTATAATCATAAGTATTATTTGATACTAGAACATATTAAACAAATAATAATTTTTGAAAATGAAAAAAAATCTTAAGTGTTTTTCAAGCTGGAGTAAAGGAATACCCACTAAATGCATACCATTCATAAATCGAGGATATATTTTATTAAGAACATGCAAGTGATATCACAAATTGTACTTTTACGCTGCAACTTAAGATGAATTTAATATTATTTGTGAGATATATTTTCCAACTTGTTAACAACGATTTGTAAAGAGACATGAATCACTAATTGTATTGATAAAATTTTTAATAGACTTGAATTTCATCTCTTTCAATGATTTAATAATTGGTTTAAAAATTAAGAACAATTTAGTTAAATTTATGTTAAATTTAATCTTATAATATATTTCCCTAATAATGTCAAAAATTATTAAAACATTGCTAAGCATGCTAATAAATTATAGTACAAAATTTCATAAAATGCAGATAAAAATTTATTCTTTCTTTCTTTACTAATAACGATAGAAATTTGGCACAAATAAGAAACATTTTCCAGTTACTGATGTCATTTGTTGTTGTTGTTACTTATGACACTTGGACAAGCCAAGCTCGATATGCCTTGGCTATACGAATTTAAGTCAAAAGGGAGCATCATTCGTTTAATCAGATCACCAGGTAGGTGAAAGTACGACTTTGCTCTTCAAATCTTCCTATATATGGCCCCACCAAAGGATATATGTTTTCCAGGTCATTGTATCCATGGTAACTGATGACCTACCACAGGATTTTCGATTCCACAGATTTAACGAGCACGTATATCGCATGTACTTTGGCGGCATTGAGAATTTAACCCCACCTTTCCGATGCCCTTACAACTAGGCTACCACGGCCTTTGATGTCATTTGAAAATGGAGTAATGCACCTGAAGTAAAAAGTTAAGAAGATATTACCGAACAGCAATCGTTTTTTCTTCAATTTTCAGGGTTTCATCATCATTGCGATTCGTAAGTACAGCCCACTATACCTGAAAAGTCCAGCCGAAAAGTAATTTATGCTTTGGATATTAAAATATCTTATAACTTAGAGAAAACGTGTTAAAGAAATAAAAATGCCTTTTAAAATAAAACGATTCAATGTGTTCTTATGACTGATTAATCCTTAGAAATTACCTTAAGGCAGGAGTTAATATGCTATACTTAATTATACAATGAAAATTTAAAATTTCATTCAAATAAAATTATTAATTTTGTAACAGAGGTTCTGAATTTAAGTTTTTGTGTTCTTAGAAATGACACAGTTTTGTGAATTGGTGGACATATTCCCGAGGAGATACGATGCACTAATATGTTAAATATGATTCACAAACATTGCTAATTGACACACAAATATGTTAGATGTAGTAATTATGTAGGGATATGGATGTCAGAATATTTAATAAATGTGCATATGAATATTTCGCTGAAATCCGCGATTTAGAGACAGCAGTAAATCCACTCTGCTTGGGTTTTACACTCATATTTTTAAAAAATGAAATAAATAAATAATTTAATGAAATTCTGAGCAGTTTTTAAGTATTTATTTATCTGTTGAACTTATTTCAGATGATAAAAATACATTTATTTTATGAAGCGATATGAATATAGTAATAAAGATATAATAATTTTTATAATATGAAGCATTTGAATAGAAATCCACGCTTACTCACACTTGATAACTTCAGATATTGGTGAAAACGCGTACTATATTATATATGACAATTATTAAAGTTAAAAAAGAAACACATTAAATATAAACTCTTCAAAAATAATTTCGTAATATTTTGATATTCAAAAATCTAAAATTTTCAAATTCTTTATTAAATAAGGCGAGGAATATATTGTATTTTAAAAAAATTGAGCACTAGAGATTAAATTTTTCTCTTTACAAAATAAGTTATATATTATAAATTGGGGTGAATATCAAAATCTTTAATAAAAAATTAGAGTGACTATAGTCAGTATATATATATATATATATATATATATATATAGTATTACAACTGAATTAGAGTAAATAATAAGAATCATAATTGATAATAAATAAAGAATTCAAAACAACTTAAATTTATTGAGGACAAAAGCTATTCAAGAACAACATGTTAAATAAATGCAAAGGATTTAAACGTTTAGATAATAAATATAATTTAAGAATAGTGTGTGTGTGTAAATGTATTTGTACCAGTAATAAATAAAGTTCATTTACTTACGCATAAATACTATAAAATTCAGAAAACCTGACACCAAAATGATGAAACTCTGCTACAGAATAATGAAATGATTCATTAAAAAATACCAAGTATTTTAATTTTCAATTTCTGAATTAAAAATTGAATAGCTTGGAAAACAAAAATTAAATCTCTTGTAAAAAGATGATATTCTAGCATTTTTTATATAGTTAATAAATAATTTCAGAGAGAAGTCTAAATTCCAATAAGTTGTGAGTTCATTCGATCTCTCAAATAGTTAGAATTTCATCCAATAAATTTAGAGCCTTATTTCTTAGTGTATAATGACATAAGTGTAACTAAATCAAATTGTAAACATTAAATAACCTTACAGATACAACTAAAAGATCTTGAGTGTAGTATGTTAAAATAGAAATTCTTCTAAAATACACAATAATGCCTGGTCTTCAACAAATTAAAATGAAATTACGAAAAAAGACTAATAATAAGAGATAATAGCGGAGTACATATGACAGGTTAGAAAGAGAAAGCAGTATTGGAATGGAAAATAAGCTACAAAAACAAATAGAAAATGAAACAAAGATTGGTTAAAAAAATATGTAACATAAGATAATTGGAAATAAAATAAATCACAAATATTAAAACAGAAAATAAATTATTAAAATGATGAACATCGAATAAGTATGATTATTAACTGTTTCAATTAAAATACAACTAAAATTTGAAAATACATATTAACAATAAAAAGAGCAAATGTATTAGTGACAAATAAATAGGGTGGAAAAATTACAATTTTTCTGATCTAGACACTATGACGCTGAAAATTAAATTTAATTTGTTTGTTTACCACTTATAGAAAATATTTTTTCTCTTTTACAATAAAATACAATACAGTTCCTATTACATATTGAGAAGAGCAAGTTATTAAGCAAGACAAGATCGATGAGATGAAGAGGAAAATGTGTTTATCCGTGAAAACTTTACCGTTGCTCTCCATCTTTCTCCTGGATCGGATGTAAATCAGGAACGCCAGCAGAAAAAATATCGATGACAGCAGCTCTGATCGCCCCACCACCCCGGCCACCTAAAGGAAGGGAAAAAATAGTATCAGTTGACAACATACCTTTATCACCTGCTACTCTGTCAGGCAACCCGGAACTGGCATCTGTCACTTATGTTATGAAAATGATTTTTTTTTAAAGTAGAGCATTTCAATTCTTTTTATTTTTGGTGAAAAGTATTCCCAGTTTAAAGTATAGGAGGGATATTTTTTTAAAAAATTTAAGGATGCTATCGCATTTGAAAGTAAAGAACATAAGAGTCAGACGATTTTGAAGTGCCAAAATTGATTCGAAAGCATAAGTTTTTTATCAATATATTTTACCATTTCTATAGATTTGAAATTTTTGATTAAAAATATTTTGTTTCAATTTTGTATAAATTTATAATATTAAGGAATTGTACAAAATAAAGTGTTCTTGTTTCAATAGAAATTATTACCTATTTGTTGGTAAATGTATATGTACTTACACACAAATAATTATAAAGCAAATAGGAAACATTCTAGATTTATTAAATTTACTATTTTAGCGAAGCATTCATCTTTGATTCTCATAAAGTTTGGATTCATTGAAAAATTGATTTGTGCAAATGTTGAATAATGTTAGATAAATATTAGGTATAACTGTTAGAAAATGAAAGGAACTGTACCTGGCCGTTAAGCGGTGCTCTTTGTCACTTTATATGTTTTCTGTTCTTTTGTAGAGTAGTAGAAGAGTAAAAATGCTGTAATAAAGTTGGGCTTTTCTGTTTGTCGCTAAATTCTTTGTTTCCTTTAATGAATCATATTTGAAAATACTTTTATCATCATATCAAACTATCTCCAGCATCGGGTAGATGTAAAACCCCATGAAAAAGAATATTGAAAGTATTTGTTAATAATACTTATTTACGATTTTGAAATCGCCACAATACTATTCTTTTGGAGATATTGGGGAAGTTACTGGATATTTTATGGTTGATATCGAGTTCTTACTAAACGCCTTGAATAAATAATAACATTTTCATTCAATTGAGGACTGCATCTGTGTGGACCGAGGTTGATCCTCATGGTCATCATATCATGATTATGCATGAACAGATTAATTTCTTAAAAGTATTACTGCAGGAAATAAAGTTTGGAATATAAGATAGACCGGGTCAGCTGAAATGTCGTTTCATTTCTTCTCAAGAGGTCAACAGAAAATCACCACAAGTTTGACCATATCGTGAGAAATCCATTTCCATGCTTATCATTTGAAAGAAAAATGTCACAAATATATGCTTGTGGAGGTGTCCATTAAACGCTTACTAGTTCCATTGTAGAGAAATAAAATTTGAAAGAGGCTTATTTTGACTATACATCTAGCTCCCACTACCAATGGGCCCGGTGTATTTCGATACTTCTTCAATACTCTTCGATCACTGTCAGCCAGCTATGTCTTTCATCCACTAATTTGTATAGTAAAGTCTATTTCGAAGCATTCTGCGTCATGTGTCTCTGATGACAGTACCTCTGAGATATTTATGACACAGTTGTTCCAGCCATTCGGGATGCTACAGTTCAGTCTCTTTGAAAGCTTATGAATCCTGACATTAAAAAAATTTATGGTAAATACAACGTCAAGAAGGGTATCTAATAATACTGGCATGACGTAAGCTATTAAAAAAACTGATAGTTAAAAGATTTTAATGCTTACAAAGAGTATTTTTAAATCTGTGTGTATTTTTTATCAATGATTTATTGCATTATTTTGGCAGCATGTGCGAGTTAGCAGCCGAGTGATGTATGCTCTGGCTTTCAGCTCAACAGTTTCTAGGCTCAAATATCACTTTGGTTTGGATAATTACAAAGGTTCGGAACCCACTTCATTCTGGTGATTCCGGTGTTATTAACAGATTTGAAAATATGTAATGCTTTTAAGTTATTGCAAATTAATTATATGTGTAATTAATTTACAAAAATACATCTTTTCTGCAATTTCAATGAATCAAAAAAGAGCATTTAACACTTTTTCATACATTTTTACTAATGTATTACGTAAAAGTATTTTTTAAAGTTATCTTTGTAGATTAGTAAAAATGTATGAAAAAATATTTAAATTTTTTAATAGTGACTCCAATTCAAATTCTGTAAAATTCTCCTTTTAAGTGTTTCCTTGCAAAAAATGTATTTAACGTTCATCATTTTTCTTCCTATTTAATATCTGTATAATATAAATTGAAAATAGTTGAGAAAATGAGAGACTCTTTAAATTATCTTTTGATTATGTCTTTTTTATTAATCATATATTGATGATATCTATCTATCTAATATATATATATATATATATATATATATATATATATATATATATATATATATATATATATATATATATATATATATATATATATATATATATATATATATATATATACTTTATTGTGATAACAAAGGATATGGTCCAAAAAAATCAGAGTCAAAATTTTAAGTTTGCAGTAATGAATAAGAATTGTGCAAAATCGACAGTTATATTCGGTATTACACATTGCGGTAGCTAAATTGTGAATTGCAAGAGTGATTTGAATATTTGTGCGTACAAAATGCCACTTACTGCTTCAGAGTGAATGGGATGCACGGCGAATAATAAAGCAGCCGCTGCACTTGCTCTACTTGCTAAGAATTCAGAGCAGAATCTAAAACAAAAAAAAAGTGTAAGAAAAGGAATGAATTGCAACTTTACATGCAAATTTTCCAGGATATATTTAAATTTTTTATTTAGACCAACCATTTGTCACCATCTTGAATTAAATATAGTTTATTAGTTAGTTTTTTTTATACATTTTTCACTAAAATACGAGCAAATTTTATTGGAATCATATATCTATTACTCTTAATTTCATGATACTAAAAATATTAATGTCTAGATTTTCGAATAAAGGTTTTTTAGAAATTAAATAATAATTTATAATTAAATTATACAAATCCATTAGTCTTAACTTATTTTAATATTCGCAGAATGAGAACAGTCTGAAAGAGGTATGAAAATCATGTAAAATTGGCATGAATTATTTGCGGTGATATATTTTCTTATGTGATGAGGTTTTATTTTGTATTGTTGTTCCATTTGTTGATAAAAAGCTGAAGTTTCTTTCTTTGCGAAATTAATCATTTTTTAAATAATTTTATGATGTTTTTATTATGAAAAGTTTATGTTTAGTTTTTGCACAAAGTTTATTGTGCAAATTAGGGAACCTAATATATTACTTCTAAATATAACAAAAATCTATTATTATTACAATATGTTCTTAAAATATTACAGAAGCAAATGTGTTATGATTAAGAATGTGAAATACGCGCACGCACACACGCACGTGCACGCGCACGCGCACACGCTCACACGCACACACGCGCACGCGCACACGCACACACGCGCACACGCACACACGCGCACACGCACACACACCTTTATATAACTTAGAGGTGTGTCAAGAAGCTTTATTAATATGAGGAAAAAATTCTGAAAAGTAATTCAATTCTTATCTTAAGTAAGCATGATCTAGCTTAATCAAAATGTTGCAATGAATTAAAACTCTTAAAATAAAGTTTATATAAAATATTTTCATTGAATCAAAGAATTTATAATTAATTATTAATATTTTTGCATATGTTCCAGCAGCTCCCATTAAACTGGTAAAGCTCCTTGGAGTTAGGTACAAAGGAGTTCGCTGGTGTCAATTTCAAAATTATTTTTAATGTGAAAGTTGGATAAATGTTTATGTAGTGAAGATAAGATTACTGTACTCCACGCATCCACATTCAGATATTTCTACAGATCGAGGAGTTTAAATCTAGACAATCATTTAAAAAATTTGGACTATACGCTTGAGTGACAAGATTTTCGTATGAGTTATCACAACATCCCTGGAATGATATTGGATCTCGCAAATTATTCAGCGCGAACAGGCAATCTAAAAAAAGTTAGCATTCATACAATTAAAGTTCCGAATCCATTAATTTCATATCATGATACAGGCGCCTTTTTAAAAGGGGCTTTTTCAGTCTAGTTCAGTTGTTATCGGAAGATAATGAGCTGGTATATCCCAACCCAATTGAAGATCCGTTTTATTCACTGATGACTGCTGAGGCAGGTAAAATAGGTCGTTGTGTCACAATGTCCTCTCTGCGAAATGATACTCCTGCGAGTGCCATGTCAAAGCTGGAATTCCCTGTTTCTAAATTAGGATGACCCCATCTAATTTCAGGGCCACAAAGACATGTTTACTGGATGTCTCACTTTATAAAAGTGTCATTACTTCATCCATTGGTAGTACTGAAATATGAAAATTACATTTGACAAAATTTGACAGATAGCAAAATTTGCTTAAGCGGTAAAAAACATAACTTTGATTTAATGAATTTCAACACTGGGGTGAGTATCATTCGCTTAAGTGAAAGTGATAGGGCAATCTGCTAATGCAAAACATTGAAAAGCTGTATCAATGTATAAAGTATACAATTTTTTCACTAAGTTGTCGCCCAATGATATATGGTTAAATTTAGTTTAACTTTTCAATGCTGGTATTAGTGGTATAAGTATTGTCAGAAAAGTAAAATTGATATTGGTATGAGCACTGTCAGAGTAACAGTCGATTATCGTATCTTTTTTTTTTTTTTATCATCTGGGCAGATATAAATTTTGCTTATGGATTTTTTTAAGAATATTCATGGAAGAAATGCAAATCTAAATTTTTGGCAATGTTTTTATTTAATTTAAAATATAACATTATCGTTTTAGAATTATGTCTTTTATATATATTTTTAAAACAAGTAGAAAAATTCAGTATGAAATAAACAGTTAGAATTTAAATATAAATATTTTTTGTTGTCAATAAATAAAGAAAAATTTATAAAAATTCAAATAAATATAATGTGTATTCGACAAAAATCTTTTACATTTAATAAAATTTATTTATTTTATTTCATATACATTTTTTAAAATTTATTATTATCTTTTTCTTATATATTTCATTAATTTATTATTATATTTTTGTTATATATTTTTTTCCATAACATCACCGAGCACATTTGACATGTGAGCTTGACGTCATATCAAGTAAGTTCATTATTGTTTTTACTGGTTGTTTTGAACAGAAGGCAAACCCAACAAAAAAGTTTTTATTCATTTTCCAGAAATAATTTTTTAGATTTTTTAAACTATTATGTGATTTAAAGTTTTAGAAAATACGTATTTTTATAATATTGGGAAAATTTCCACGTTAAAAAACATGCGCTTAATTTGACGATGAAAAAAAGTCGCAATAGTCGCCAATGGAGGGAGGTACCTGATTATAAATTTCTACCAAAAATTTAAATCATCCTTACCGATTTAAAGTAATCATAAAGTAAATGTTTTGCCCTATCATTTTAACTTTTTTCTGTTCTATTGTCAATGTGTTAATGGCTTGAAACAATCGAAAACGGCTTCTCAAACCAATACTTTTGTCTTTATATAATAAAAATTCTGATAACAAAATGAATTTCGTCAATATTTTCAAATATTCGATGGTGAACTCTGCCTTGTTTGCTGCCACTTGAAGCATGAGCTAATTTATCTGTTAATCACTTGAAGCTAATTTATCTGCTAGTCGTATTTACGACGCCATCTCAATATGATGTCATAATTAATTATGTATGACATGGATGAAACATTATCTGGCGTCATGGATGTTTTAAACAAATAAGAATTATAATAAAGTGGCTTTTTCATGATCGCATCTGGAGCGAAAGAAACAATCACTTTATGGTTGAAAATACACTTAAAAAAACTCTTAGAGCTGCCAAACAGGAAAACGTAAACGGGAAACGTGATGAAATAACAACTTTAAATATATGTAAGGGGCTTGTAGATTCTTATACATATTTCCCAATGTTTCTAAAAGTTCATAAAACAGATATTTATGTCCAAGTATTAGGACATTTTTCTTCGAAGCTTAAGTTCCCGGGTTCAATCTCGGCAGATGTTGAACAATAAAAGAAAGATGTTGCGTTTCTGTCTTCTGCATGCACGTTTGTCGGGGTGGATGCGTGGGAAGTTTTTAGTTAACGACACATGAGTACGAATCCTGTGTCACTGAGAAGCCCATTCGGAAGATAGTTCACAGGGAGGATATTAAAATGCCTTCGACCATTAGGCTATTCACTAGTCGCGCTGCTAACGTTTATAACATTTCTTTCATGGATTGTAGACTATATTCACGTGTCTGTGACATTCATCTCCTATTTTCCGATGGTTTGCTGACATCGAACACAGAACTTCTTTTCTGAGTTGCTGGATCTGACCAATGGTGTGCTGTGAGCATTTGATGATTTAACTGAAGGATTAAAAATTCAACACTAATGAAGTGGTTTGTATTTAGAGTCATTTTGATTTTATATTTCATTTAATGAATTATTCATTTTATTGAGTATATTAAAGAAACACAAAATATTTTAGCCCAGTTGTTACATAAACTCCAAAGATATCACCATAATGATGCGGATGCCCATGTGAAATTCATTATGTCTAAAGCCTTCGATGACATGAACAGTTTTATCACAGATCACTGATGGGTGGTTAGAATGGTGATCTCACTCTTCTCGGATCTCCTTTCTCCATCAATAAATCGAGAGTTTCAAATTATCTTTTCTGGACATTTTATCACTAAAATCCTCCATTCCTTCCTTCCTCACTGTCGCGAAACAAAACTCGTGGACAATTTGCGGTTTCTTAATTATTCCTTTTCAGAAAGTAAATGAGCGCCATCTCTTGCAGTTTTTAGTTATGCCAAATGATAAGTTTTGTAAATAGCACACAAACATATTCTTCGATATGTTGATCAAATTATTGGCAATTTTCCGTTAGTTAGTTTCATTGTTCTACGGAGCCAACTCATATACGAGATCTAATTAGATAGGTTCCTATAGTTTAAAGTGCATTAGACTTACTATAGTCCTACTCAAAGTAGAAATTGAATGTAAAAGTAAAACGGCAGCCATTATTCCTCGGTCAGCTTAGTCTTGACTGTTGTTGGAATCCACAGAACCATAAAAGAATAATGTGATAAAAAAGAGCAGCAACATCTAATTCAACAATTTCGGTGTCATTGGTTCGATACTAATTGGCATCAATCCTGTGATATCAATGAATATCGTTCATTGATAGCTCAGTTATATCCAAACTGAGATCTCAGTTTCCTTAAAAATGATAGCCTCTAGCTTCTCAATGTAAGCAGTGTAACATAGTTTTATGCTCATCACGGAGAAATCAGGGGGTGTCAGATTGAGAAACACATAATCTACTATGAATCCCATTTTTTTGAAAATGATAATCCTCATTTTCATGATTGTATTAAGAAAGAGAGATATCAACAGCTTAATAAAATATTTGTTAATGTATATCATATTGTAGCGAAAATTATTCCTTTCGAACAAGGACATCCTGGCTCAATCGGTAAAGCAGCGAACTCGCGAACGAGTGGTTGCCGGTTCACACTCAAGTGAGGCGAGTTGTATTAGAAAATTTATTTCTGTTTGCCTTATTCGTTTTATTCGATTAACTAAACAAATTCGGATGCTGCGAAACTGGACATCACGATTAATCTAATCATATTTTCCTTCGATCTAAAGGTCGAAAAGAAAGGAATTTTTTAACTTTAAAATTGGCATTATGAGTAATCAGTCAAATATTTTTTAATGATGATAAGCAAATCGGCGTTATCAAATCATTAATAAATCGGTATGTGTGGTAGGGAATAAATTTGCTTAAAAATTGTCTAATATGTTTTATTTCAATTATTTATATTCATTAAGATATAAAAATTATAAATCTTTTATAATAATTTCAAAGCGTTTAATAAGGAACTTGGTTAAATATATTTAGGAATTACTGAGTAAATTGTCCACGATAAAATTATTATGTAGAAACACATGTATGTATAATTTAATAAAGTAAATATATATGTGTAAAAATATACCATATATGCTCCATATATCATAGTTTTTGATTTTGTGTTTTTGTCTGTACATTTAGATATTTGAAGTAGTATCGTGAGTTGAAAATTTGATATTTGCGTTCTATAAAGATTACCAAGATATCTCGCAAATCTGGCGACCTGAAAAAATAATTTGACGACTACCTAAAAAATACCTAGGCTCTACATTAGGTTACAGTGGAAGCTTACATAAATACTATTTCAATCGCGTTACTATCGCATTTGCTATTACCACACCTTTTTTTCTACATTTACGCGTATTATGACGCTTAAGACAACTCCGTAAAACTTTTTGTGTTTACTTTTTTCCCAGTGGATTCAATATTTTCCAACTTCTTTCAAATGAAGAAGAAGCGATAGAAATTTTCATAGATGCAGGTATTATACACAAATAACACGTTTGTAAAAACGACCAGGATATGAAGCTTTAGAATTACAAAGCAATTATTTAACAAAAGTTTGGTGTCCGAACTGGTACGAGGGTCACTCTGAAATTTTTGAGATACAACTAGGTTTTTAAAGTTATACTTACAAAATTTTAGGTGTGTTCAAAGTAGTTCCTCCAGCATCAATGCACATTTGTAGACGAATTTCCCACAGATTAAATGCCTCAAGCCATTCATTTCTTGAAATAGATGAAAAAATGCATTTATAGCCACATCAATCTCATCTTCTGAATGAAGACGACGTCAACGTAAGTTCTTTTTTAGATTAAAGAATAACCAAAAGTCGCATATAGATAGATTAGGTGAATACGGCGGATGTTTGATCACTTTAATTTGTTTCTGTTTAAGAAACTCAACTGTTAATTCGGCTGTATATGAAGATGCATTGGCATTTTGAAGCAATAGTCCCCTAACATTCAGTTCTTGTAGAATTTCTGAAAGACATTTAGTGTTATACCAGTTTGCTGTTACTGTCTTCTGTCCTTTCAACATGATTACTTTGAGAAATCCCATACTTATGAAGAAAACGGCATACATCACTGTTTTCAGTGCGCGTTGTTTTTTCACCATTGTCGGCGTGAGATCATCTTCAAAGACCCATACCTTGCTTTCTTGACGTGTTGGAACGTCAAAAAACGGTATGTACGTTTCATCACCTGTTATAACTTTAGAAATGATGCGGTGGCCACCATCATTTAGCAATTTAAGAATTTCTTTACTGATTCTGACACGCTCCTCTTTTTGGTGCTCAGTTAGATTATGGGGAACCCAACGACAAACTACATATTTCATATGTAATTCTTCATGAATGATTTTGTGTATGGCTGTGGATCCAATGTTAAGTTACTTCTGTATCATTTGATAGCTAAAGCGATTATCATTCATTAGCATTTTTCGTATGGCAGACACATTATCCGGGATTACTGCCGACGGCGGCCTTCCTGTGTGAAGAAAATTGTGACCTCTTCTAAATTTTCTAAACCATCTGAATACAGTAGTGCAAGCTGGAGATTCATCCCCAAATGCTAATTGCAACCGTTGAACGCATTCTTCTTGATTTAATCCTGCTTTAAAATCGTAGAAAATCATAGGGCGAAAATGTTCTCGGGTCAACTCTGTTTTCTCTTCTGTTTAAAATTTATTCTACGCTAAACAAGTTGAAGTAAGTCAGTAAAAAATCGTCTTCTGTGTTAAAATACTTTGTATTTTAAAATTAAATCGTTATTTTTATTTTGTAAATTCTTGTCTACGCGTATCTCAAAAATTTCAGAGTAACCCTCGTACGTGGTCTGAAAACAGCCGTATTGAATTTTTAAAAAAATTGCGAATGATTTGCTTTTGGTGATATGAACAGTCGTCTATTTCATGATGCAAACATCAATTAGATTTATCTGATAAGACTGTGTTTGACTTGAATAACTATATGCGTGTAATGTCTGTTAAGGATTTGTAGGATAATCGACATATTAGAATTGGAGGACCAGAAAAAATTTTCGAAATATACGTAAACCTATTTACGCGTCGAGATAGTAATGTAGGTCGTATCTTACTTCAACAAGGGGTCTTCGTTGGAATTTGCCGGGAGACGAAAGAAACCTTTCTAGTCAGAGCTCCAGACTGGAAAGCAACAACATTAATGCATAAAATCCACAATAATTTTGCTGAAGGCTCAACAATAATGTCAGATTTGTAGCTTGTATATCAAACAAAGGAGATCATTGCTGCCAGTTTTGAACATTATATTGAGAATCATCGATGCAGTTTAGTAGATCCATCTACACAGGCTCATATTTAACAAGTGGAGAGAACGTGGGTTTCCACGAAACAGAAGAACAAGTGACAACGTAGGAGAAGCCACTATCATTTTGATGCCTTTTCACCTAAAAATATTTGGTGGGGTAAACAGGAAAATAAATTCGATGCTATTTTGAAAGCTATTTCCCGCCACTTGCCTCACCGTTAGCTTCAACGTTTTCTTTTAATCAGTTTTAAGTAAGTTAATTTTTGTAATTCGTAGCTAGTACACACAAACACACACGCACACACACATATATAATTGGGACTTTTTTTTTTGAAAAGAATTTATATAGATAAACCAAAAATCACCATTGAAAATTTTTATCTTTTAATGTCACCAAGGCAGTTGTCATAGTATGTAAGTATCGAAAAATCAAAATTCTCAAATAATTGCAATATTTTTATCATAGAGAATGCATTACTTTTCAGAGGAATAGAGTTTCAGAGTTAAAAATTAACATTCCTGTTTTACAAAAACATACATATACAATGCCGATGAGCTTTGAACTGGTATACAAATTGAGTGGCTTGAAATACTCGCCCATCACGAAGTGCCTCGTCATTTTGAACCACGATCTGGTGAGGAGGCCACATCTGAGCTGGCCCCCTCCTCTCCACATCAACACCACACCAGTGGAAGGATTAAACCACAGATTAACATGGGCGCATCCCCAACCCATGGAGCTCCGGCAACAAGTGAGGGTGCGAACGTGGTCACCCTCCCAATCACTGGTAGCGGCTAATAATGCTTCACTTAGCTAATCTTAATGGGAAGTGGCATGAAATTACTTAGCCACTAGAGCTTTGTATCGCATGATAAGAAACAAAAAAAACTATGAAAGTACTCACTCTGATAAAATGTGCGTAAAGAGTTTAAAACCAATAACGTTCATAATTTAGCATAATGAACACATTTAAGTCTGAAGTTTTCCATTGTGGATAATGGTTATACATCTATTTCATCTTCAGTTTTTGAGGGTAAATTAAAACTATATTTTACATAATAAATATATTTAATGATGTACAAAGTAGGAGAAATCATCCAAAGTAGATGACAATAATTACCGATATTTGTTGTTATGTATTATAAACTGGACAAAATAAAATTTCACTTTATTTCTCATATTAATTTGCAAAACTTTTATAAAATTAGAAAATTTCCTTTTTACATTGAGTAATAGAAATTCAATATTATAATTAGTATTATTCATATAATTAAAGAACACACACACACACACGCACACACACACACACTCACACACACACACACGCACACACACACTCACACACACACACCACACACACACGCTCACACACACACACGCGCACACACACACACGCACACACACACGCGCACACACACACACGCACACACACACGCACACACACGCACACACACACGCACGCGCACACACGCACACACACGCACACACACGCACACGCACGCACACACACACGCACGCACACACGCACGCACACACACACACACACGCACGCACACACACACACGCACACACGCACACACACGCACACACGCACACGCACACACGCACACACACGCACACACGCACACACGCACACACACGCACACACACACACGCACACACACACACGCACACACACACTCTCACTCACACACACGCACACACACACGCACACACACACGCACACGCACACACACACGCACACACACACGCACACACACACGCACACACACACACGCACACACACACGCACACATACACGCACACACACACACGCACACACACGCACGCACGCACACACTCACGCACACGCACACACACGCACACACACACGCACACACACGCACACACACACACGCACACACACGCACACACACACACGCACACACACGCACACACACACACACGCACACACACGCACACACACACACACGCACACACACGCACACACACACGCACACACACACACGCACACACACACACGCACACACACACACGCACGCACACACACACACGCACACACACACACACGCACGCACACACACACACGCACACACACACACACGTTACATTTTTCAATAAAATAATTTCAAAAAAATTTGCAAACTATTGGATAACATGATTTTTTTAATAAATGTTTATTTAATTAGAAATTGCTCATCAGATAAATATATGTTAAAAAAACAAACAACCCTTCTAACAGGAGCATTAAAAGGATCATTAACATGGCTAGGTAAATAATGGGTTGTGTTACCTGTGATACAGCAAGCAAACAATTACATGCAGCAAGATATTCACGAGGTGGTATCCGAAGGGATGGAGCCCATGGATCCAGTAGTTGATGCGGTAGGTAAGCACACATAAGGGACGGTAGGATTTGTGGCTATCCTCCTGTAAGGATAAGGATCACAAAATGACCACAGCAGTTAATGAAAAATGTTGATTGAGAAATTATGAATAAAATATGGCTTTTAATTACACAACACACACACACGCACTGAAAATAATTTATTCGATTGAAATTTAAAGATTTATCAAATCGTAATATAAAACTTATTTTGATATGTTAAGTATTATTAATGGTATTCTAATACAATAAGTATTTTTATGCTTAACATTTTGTTATGATTTGAAAATTTTAAAAATAAACAAGAAAATAATTCATTAAAAATCCTCAAATAAGTATATAAGTTATGTTATGTTAGTATTTAAGTATTATAATAATCAAATAACTATGTTCGCAAATAAATTCTTTCCAAGTTAGTTGATAGCCATTCTAGTAGGAAAGAGTTTCTCTGAGTATAGTCATAATGTTTGATCCTATTGGAAAGCGAAATAAATTTCTTTATAGACCAAGGGTGACTCTTAATGTTATTCAATAAAAAGCCTTAGCACTCATTTCAACCAAATTAATATTATTATCGTACTTACAGGAACCTTGTAAATAATCCAGTCTCTAATTAGAATTCTATTTCTTATATGTTTATGTAAATCTTTCTGTTTTCAGTACATATAGTTTAACAGAGCTTAATATACTCTTTTGATATAAAAATAAAAAAATTATATGAATACATTAGCTGCTTCCCCCGAAACTGGTAAATCTCAAAATCTCATCTTGAAATAGGTGCAGGGAAGTTTGCTAAGTGTAGCATTTCTGCTTTATATAGGCACGTTTGTGTGTTTGGTTACTCAGAATATTACCACACTTGCAGCTACTGAACACGAGTGAAAGTCTAAGAAACATTATGTTAAAGGCTAAATAAAGTAAATGCTAAGAACTGCTTGAAAGCGTTGTGCAGATCTTGGTATAGGTACAAGATTTGGTGTAATCTCTGGAAACTCTTCAACAGTGCTTCTTGATGAACAAATTGAAAACGAACGGCTCATGTACATAATAAAGCATCGATTTAATATACTTTTGGGAAGACAAAGCAATGCAACTAATTTCTAATTGAGTTGAATATAATTAAAAATTTACTTCGCTTATTTTATTTACTATTTATTTTTATTTTAAAGTATTAAAGTGTTCCATAATCTGCATTTTAATTAAAAGAGGAAATTTGTACCTTTTTAAAATGTGTTTTTTATGTAATGTACAAACCATTTTGTACAATGACTTTAACTTTTATTCTCTACATTCTTAACTAGGGAAGTTAATAAAAAATTCAGAAATAATTTAGAGAAAAAATTATGTTAAATATTTTAAAAATGTGCTTTTTACACATTTTTCTAATGAATAATGCCACAGTGATATTCTTTGTACAGAAAAAATATTTGACAAATGACAAAATGATCAGTTATGACAATCGTTAAAATTATTTTTATTTAAATTCAAAACGTTTAACATCTTAAACGAGGAGCTTTAAGAGACACATTATATAATTGACTCATTTTTCTATCCGGAAATAGGTTTTAAGAAGAACTAATTCAATGTATATTTCTTTATTTTTCACCTTATTTTCTTTTACATCTCAAATCTAAATTACATTGATTTCTTTAGATGATTGGAAATACTTTTATGTGTTCCAGCTGGAAAAGTGGAAAATAATTTTTATTCTTTTACCTATATACTCGACAGAAATGCCCCTTTCCCTTAAAGATTTATATTTTTCAATACATTTTTCTCGAGAATTATTCTCAGAAAAGGATTTAAAAAATGTGTTGAGAAAATGTACCTTATCCTATCCTATTTCTGTTTTCTTGTTTATCTTTTCCCCTTCTCGTTTAAGTGTCGTGTAATCTAGTTTAATTCGAAATTATTGAATTCTTTCTGCTTCTCCTGAAGATTCCATTAGTTGGAATTTTATTTCAGGCAGAAATATTTTTACTACTCACACTACCATGCAAAAAGCTCTGCCATGTTTTCATTGGATTATATGCATCTAAATAGGCGCTTTTTAACTTGAAAAAATATTTTCTCACCGATTCGTAATAGATTTCAATTCGATTCTCTCATCTTCCTGCAAAATATTCTCGGACCGGCGTTAAAATGTTTTTGTTCGAGATTTATAAAGCAACAATTTTAAAAGCGAATGATAAAGAGTAAAAAGAGAGTTATCGATGCCGGGAAGAATATTTATTTTACATTTGAATGAGTTTTTTTCTTTCCTTTTCCTTTTTTAAGAACTTTTCTTAGCAACAAAAATGGTTTTAGAAAATTAAACTAGTGAAACTTGTACTTTTTCTCTATTTGCTAAAAGTGTAAAATAATAGAATAACAAGAAAATAATTTAGATAATGATAATATTTTAGCAATTAAAAAGATGGATATTATGGAAGGGAAATATGTTTTTGATGTGAGTAGACAGTAAAATTATATAAAATCATTTGTTTCATATGACCTGGGATCACTTGATGAGGTATACTTCTGTCAATTTAGACATTATATCAAAGATAAAATATATATTATTTCATGTAGTTAGCGTCACACAAACACATTAAAGACAACTTTTATTTTTAAATGAAGTATTGGGACAAAAATGTTATTCTATATTTTATTCCGCAAGTTAATTTTGTTTGATAATTATATTACTTACATACATTATATTAATTACTTATATTTGTGTAAAATGAATGGGATTTTTATTTAAAATTTGAAATTATATAATATTTCTAAAAAGAGCAAGATGTGATAAAACATAAAAAAAAGATTTTTATTACAAAATAATGATTTTAAGCTTTTAAACTGAAAAATGAGCATTGAAAAACCCAAGACATAAAAGAAAAATATTTTGTGTTCTGACACTAAATTAAAGTCTAGAATGTTGCTAAGGTAGTTAAAATTGGTCAAATTACGTTTTTAATTTAATTTTATAAATAACTTTATAAAAAAAAAAAAGTCCAAGTGGAGGATATCATCTTTTAGAAGTTAAATTAAGTTGCGATAGGTATTTTAGCTAACTGAATTTCCTAAATGGTACAAACAGATTAATACTATCGAATCACGTTCGAAAGACGAAGTTAATAACCGAGTTGTAACTTTCTCTTTCCCGCCACTTAAACGGAAGAGCTCTGAACTGTACTAAGAAATTAGCACGCACAGCACTCACCAGAAAGCTAATTTTCGTTTGGAGAGAGGCAATTTATGATCATGAATATTCCTAATAATTTATCATTGTCTCAATTCAACTCAAAATAAAAAGGAATCATTAAGAAACGTGAAAAAGAAATTAGAAAGGATTTGATGATAAGGAAGGAAACAAGTATGACGCAAATGTCAAGAGAATCTAATACTCTAATTAAGATAATCAAATTTAAGAAAGTTCAAAGGATACTGATTCAACAAGTTTCATCATTTTCCAAATTTATCAAAAGCTCTTTTAACCAACAAGGCAAATGAACTTCCATCATAAATGATTTAATGAATATATTTAATATTCGAAGGTGAAAAGTAATTTAATTAAGGATCACTATATGTATCATTTACCATGGTGGTAAATGGTCTGAAAATCATTTCCTTCCCCTTTAGATGAATGTCAAAATTGAAGGAGGGGATCCTCTGGTAGTGCCATCTATCGGAGGATTTTAGAGCAAAGTAGTACTTTCCTCTTCGTGGTGCTCTGGTTAAAAACGAAAAATACACTCTACTAGCTTAAATTCTTATATCCAATGGCAAAGCGAGCCTGGCTTGCCCAAGCGTCATAAGTAAAAACAACATTATATGTATGACTAATGCTAGTAGAGAGCTGAGAATAAAGAAATCCGTTTAAACCCATAGATATATATAAAGCTAAAATAAATTTTACAATTCTTACAATGATATATATTCTTAAATAAACATCAAAAATGAATTTAATTAACGTAATATAAATAAATAATATTACTTGTGAAGAACTTGAAGAAAGAAGCTAAAGTAAGCAAAGTAAGTGTCTTTCTTACCTAATTTACAAGTGAGTTCCTGTATTTATTTACTGAGTAAAATTGGATATATTTTACAGCAATCAACAGAAATTTTCTACTACAAAAATTTCGACCATAAGATAGAGATTCGTTCCTCATGTTTGTGAATTTTATTTTCATACCAAATGGTGCGAATATTATTCAGTCATTCGATCTCAAATTTTAATCATTTGCAAATTCGGCCAAAATGTTTTTGCCTATGTAATTTTATTTTATCCAGACAACATCATCTATAATCATTATTTTAATCCTTTTTATAAGTCTTGGGGAGTATACTTCCCACCAACATCATTAATTTTTAAAACTGCAGGATGATGTGTGATTGACTAAAGTTGGTAACCATATGCCAAATTTACGCTATCAACCGAAGCATAGAAGAAAAGAACAAGATATGTTTGCCCAACTTCCAATGTCCCTCAAGAGGTTGATCAAAGTTTTTTGAAATTTCATCGACAGTAATAGTACTTAAATTTTTTAATACAAAATATATTTAATTCGTCATTCTTTTTCTAGATTTTAGTATGTGCAAATTGTATTTCATAAATGTAATTTATTGCAAACTAAAAAGAAATAGAAAATGAAATAAGCTCTACCTTTCCCAGCGGGACAAAGGAAACATCCTTCCCACCCAACAAATATCGTATTAAAAATAAATACAAAAATTAGGTAATATATGCTTCTTTTTTATAAACCAATTTTATTTTTTTATAAATAAATCTCAATCACAAAAAATAATATAAAAAAACATTACCAAAAATGGTCTTATAGGGTCAAGAAACGTTGTCACAAATATTAATTTCAAACAGATAAAATTTGTAAATCAAATATATTTCAGATTGGGCAGTATCTTTTTCAATTAATTTTTTACAAATTTATTTGGAGTTTCCTCCTGTCATATTATGAAAATTTAAATAATAATTCTGAAGAAAACTTTGATTGTCTATAAATGGTGATACGTAAATCGATAAAGATATCATCCAAAAATCGGATAAATTTAACTTTTTATTGAAGCATTAAAGCATGTAACATATAAAAAACAAGCGATTATGATAAATAGTTTGTCAGTACAAAAGAGTTAAATGAATTTTGAAAACTTCCCGTATTTTTTAATGACTAAAGCTAGTTATTTTATTAGACTTTAGCAAACTTAACTAGACACCTAAGAGGACAAGACACACCTGGATTTAAGAAGGATATTCCATCCTAAGCATCAATCAAACAAAATGAGATATACCGGTTTCAAGAAGAGTCTTATGTACTAAATATCAATCAGACAAAATAAGGTACATCGGCTCTAAGAAGGATCTTCCATCCTAAACATCAGCCAGGCAAAATAAGACACACAGGCTTCAAGAAAGATCTTCCATTCTAAACAACAACCAAAAACAAAGGGAAAAAGAAGATACACCGTCTTCAAGAAGGATCTTCCATCCTAAACATCAACCAGGCAAAATAAGACACACAGGCTTCAAGAAAGATCTTCCATTCTAAACAACAACCAAAAACAAAGAGAAAAAGACGATACACCGTCTTCAAAAAGGATCTTCCATCCTAAACATCAATCATGCAAATTAAAAAACACCGGTTTAAAGAAGGATCTTCCACTCTAAACATCAACTAGGCAAAATAAGACGTATCGGGTTCAAGAGGTGTTTTCCATATTAAACATCGACAAGATAAAATAACCTTTTCGATTTTCGAAATTTAATTCCTTTTCTCAGAGACAACATTTATTAGATCCTGTCTTCAATTCAAATTGATGGAGGAAAATTTAGATTCCGTCGAATTATATAATCATGTATTCATCTTTCATGCGTTATTTTTATGCAATAAAAGATACTTTCTTCAATATTTATCTTGATAAGAAGAAACTGTCAAATTATCTCTTACGTGAAGAAAATTCAAGGGAATCTGAAGTTTCCACACGGTATCATTTACCTTTTTCTTGTTACAGCATTGAACAAAAAAAAAAAAAAAAAAAAAAAACCATTTTAAAGTATATTATTTAGGATGTTATATAAATAAGCTTTACTTTTGATGTTAAAACTTTATTAAATTTTGTAAATTTAAAGTTATTCGGTACGGTTATGTTAGTTAGTATTTGCAATTTGTACTGTACGTAATATTCTCTCCCTCAATTCACTTATTTTGGTCACTTAGTATATTCTTAAGTATGCATTTTTTTATTTTGTTGGATATTGTTAAGTATTTTCGTAATTAAATAAATGAAGTCTTATAATTCATTTATAAAGTAAACTATAAACTCCCTCACACTCACTCACTTACTTTCTCACACTCACTCACTTACTTTCTCACACTCACTCACTTACTTTCTCACACTCACTCACTTACTTTCTCACACTCACTCACTTACTTTCTCACACTCACTCACTTACTTTCTCACACTCACTCACTTACACTCTCACACACACTAATATACATTTTATGTATTTAAGATGAAATAAATGTTAATTAAGCAATGTTTGTGCTCTTTTTGTATTTTCAAAATTATTCATTTCTAAATAAAATTTCTGTTTTTAGTAGTAAACTAAACTACTATGTATATATTTTAAATCAATAATTTAGTACACTAATTTTAATAGTTGATTTACTTTATTGAATAAATAAAATAAAATATTGTTTTTCTTATCTCAAAATTCAATTTAAATTATATTTAAATCGAATAATTGAATAATTTTAAATTGAAGATTCTGCAGTAGAAATTTTATACATACATTGTATAACGAGTTTATTTCTTTTATAAAAAGTAGTCATTTCTGGATAAAATGTCTGAAGCAGGAAACTTGAATTCCTCTAAAAAAATAATTATAGAAATATGATTGAAAATAAGCACATTATTTGTATTTCATTCGTTTGGAAACAGTTTTGATGAGAACTTGATTTTCTTCAGTGTATAAACATAAATGTTTCCTATAAATTCCTGTTAGAATACAGAAACTGACTTTTTTGGATTGAAAATCGATTTTCAGTTTGATGATGAAAAGTGATATTTGGATTTAAAGTACTTATAATATATAAATTGCAAAATAATTTCGATTTTTCTTCGAATCATTTTACGAACCGATAGAAGGAGGGCAATTTGATGGGATGGGACAATATGTATTAAGCTTCTTATTGAAGTCAATTTTTTCATCTATTTCATCTATTCAGGTACATGTCATTTATTCTTTTGTTTTTGTTCTATTATATATGAACGTACTTTGAATGTTTGTTAAAAAATTGGAATACTAATTTACATTTGCAAAATAAAATGAAACTACTAAATTAAACTACTTACACACTTAAAAATATATTTTGAAACAAATTACTTTTCGATTCGTAATTATTTATGAAAATTTCTTTTCATATTTCTTTTTAGTAAGTACAGTCTTCGAAATATTTTGTCATATAGAAGCAAATAAATTCAAATAAGTTAGGTGCACGCTGAAGAATAATTAATAGAATTAGTTTTTTTTTCAATTAACAAAAAATAATTTAAGAAGTGTTCAAATTTTTTTTGAATTTGAGTATTCATTATTTCTTGTTATTTAATTTGAAATATGAAGAGTATTCATGTTGCTTTTTTGTTTTCCATTTCAGAAATAACATTTTAAAAACTTTTATATTATATTTATCATAAAGTAATTCTAATTAATTTTTTGAAACTAATATTTTTAAAAATTTGTAAGTTTTACATTTAGATTAAATCTACAAATTATCCTATTTATTAGATTAAATTACAAAATTATTAGATAAAATTTTCAATTCCTTTAATTTTTTTGTCTTTATTTTCTTTATTTTTATATAGACTTAATATATTTACATATGAAGATAAAGAAATAATAGAAGTTTACGAAATTCGCTTAACTTATACATCAAGATTATATTTAAAGATTTATCAAAACAAATTTTAAGGTAATAAGGCTCATTCGTTTAATTTATACTCGTTATTATTATTAGGCCACCATGAATCCAATGAGCACATGTTTGCTTGGAAATTAAAGAGTGATGTTTATTGTGTCTTATAAACGTTTCCCTCTTACAAACGTTTTTGTTTGTGTATTAGCAGATTGACTTCAAGTACAGTTATTTTTCCTTAATTTCGAACAGCTATCTAAGATTTGAGTATAAAAGTAAGTGGACATATAAATGGCAAGTAAAATAAATCTTCAGATGACGTGTACTCACCCTTTGCATTGGTGTACCCCAGAAGTCATTGAAGAAGAGGTTTATAAGAGGAGTTTTAGGCCTCAAATCCATGTTGTCGATAATGGCAGGTCGGTCGTCGAAGACGAGTCCACACGCCAAGCTGTTGACATAGCAAATAAAAGCAGTAGCTGCGATAAGGTAAGTGGTCCAAGAAATTTTCTGCGTCTAAAATAAGAAATCATAAAAAATAACTATAATATTGGAGTTCGCTTTTGAAAATGTATTAATTTTTTTGTTATAATAACCATTTGTAATTTTTTTATTCCTTAATTTTGCTCTCATTTATAAAAACTAATAAAATGTTTTTGAAATAAATTTAAAAAAAATTAATTTTCTATGATATTTCATTCAAATGATATTCATTAATATTTGTTTAATTTTTAATTCCTTGTAAATTTATTTATTAAATAGTTTTAGAATGCTTATTTGTCATGAATGAAAATCTCCTAAAATAAAAAAAAAGTAAAAATAAGTTTTAGACTTAAAAGATGCTTTTAGGTCAGAATACAATTATATAACTACTTATGCGTCATTAATTATATAAATTATTTTGGAATACATTAATAGCAGCATTTAAATTTCCGTTTCGTGTTATTTTCGTATAAATTTGAGCTTCCTAATTTTAATTTGGAGTTTTAGACTTGATAATGATAATTAATGTTTCCTTTCTAACAAATTTCAGGCAGTATTTGAAAAAACTTTTTTAAGAGAAATTTTGCTTGCTGGCAATGTTCTCAATAAAAATATTTCAGCTAAAAAAATTTCAAAAGTAAAAAGATTAGAAAAATATTGGATGCATATTAAGTAATATAATGCATGAAATAAATACTGAAATTTAACAAAAATTCAGAACGATGATTGAGTAAAAATAATAAATCATTCAGGAAATAAATTATACTGAAAATAAACCATTTTTGAACCATGTAAAATAATTGCTTTTATCTCTCTTTTATGATTTTAACAGGAAAATTACATTACTTGAGAATTTGATGTAAATTACTTTTGTATCATTTATAATGTTTTATAATCTAATAAATGGCGGAAAGATTTTGGAAATTGCCGACATTGAAAATGCAACACCAAGAATTAGTGGCTAGAAAATTATGCAAACAGCAGAGTAGACGCACCTCACTGAATCATGCAAATGATGCGAAATGCGCAGCTCTCCAGCACGCTTAGGATAGGATATAAGGTAGGGGACCGGCAAAGGGGCAATATTCGCGCCGCATTTTTGCTTGGAAAAAAAAATCGTTGAAAGCTTGTTCGTGTCACAAATAAGAATACTAGGCCATCGTCGACGAAGTCAGTTCCAGCAGACAGACGAGTTTACGAGGGACTTGGTGATCGGACTGAAGAGGGTTCTTACGGCAAATCGCAGCTGACAGACATCTGGGCGAGTTCATAGAGCACTGGATGTGGCGAAGATGGTTGGAAAAGGAAATCTAGAACGTTTGAAAGATGCCGGTGCAGCCAGATTGACACGCATGGATGAACGCGTCCGACGGAAGACGGTGGTGGTCCCACAAAGCACATCTACTGAAATTCTGCAGAATATGCAAGACACTCTGGATGCTCCCATATCGAGCAGTACAATTTGCCGTCGATTGGTTGCTAGTGATCTGTGGTCATGGCGCCCGTTGAGAAGACTGCCATCAATCCCACAACAAAGACGCCAACGTCTGGAATGGTGCCAAATTAGAGCAATGTGGACAACGCAGTGGCACAGGCTCGTCTTCTCAGATGAGATACGCTTCAGTGACAGTCGCAAAGCACGAGTGTGGAGTCGACTTGGAGACAGGTTCAATCCTGCAGCAATTGGAGAACGCTCCACAGCTTGACAAATCGACATCATGGTTTGGGGCAACATTGCGTAAGATTCCAGGTCATCTCTAGTTCATATTCATGACACTATGAGAGTCCAACATTACGTGTATGATATGCTGTGTTCAATGATACTCCCTAACCTTCAGAAAGTGGCCAATGCTTTTTATCAGCAGGAGAACGCCCGACCGCATGTTGCTCGCATCAGCCAATATGCCCTGCAATATGTACAGCTGCTTTTCTGGCGACCCTGCTCGCCAGATCTCCCACTAATCGAACACGTTTGGGACATAATTGGAAGTCATTTGAAGATCTTGTCACTGCCTACTTCAAAAGACTCCCTCTAACAAATGGTTGACGAGGAATGGAGAGCCCTTCCTCATGATGCCCTCTGCACTCTCATTGACTCTGTGCCTAGACGTGTTGCTTCGTGAATCAGCGTCCACGGTAGTCCTACAATTTACTAACCCGACACTTTCTCGTTTTGAATTATACATATCATTTAGAAATACAAATCGCTTATTGTTCGTAATTATATATCGCTTATTGTATCTCGCTTATTTCATAAGCATATATAAATTTAATTGTACTAAAATTTAACACGTATATGTGTTTGCAAGTGCTGGTTTTCAATATCGAACTCATTGCCTTCTAGACCAAAACAACCCTTTTCCTTACCAATAGCCTCTTATTTAGAGCTCATCTTTATGAAAATTCAAGAAAGATGAGTAATATTCCTTCAAAATTCAAGTTCGACGAGGTTACTGATCCAAGAAATTATCTAATGTATTGAAATTCGAATATCTTCAGGATTCATCTTGTCATAATATTAGAAGTATAAATAAATTTCCGATAAAATTCATGCACTTATGCGTCCTGACGATGTTTAATGATTCAAGAAACTGTCTGATACAGTGAAGTTCGAATACCTTTTGGTCCATATGCATAAAAAAGAAATAAATGTGTTTGAGACACTTTTCCTTATATGATGCTATGTATACGATAACATTAAATTAATTTTGACTTCACAACTAGGTTAATAAAATAAAAAATTGCAAAAGAACCCCCCCCCTCTACAGATAATATCAATTCTACAGACAATATCAATTTTAAGATTTTTTATTCCTTAAATTAGCAGTTAATTTATGTATATAATATTAACTCTTATTATTGAATATGTAAGGAGTGATCAAATGAAAAAGCACGAAACGACGTAAAAACGTAATAGTTAAATATTTGCATATTGCGCCATGGGAGAACGTAGCGAGACATCTCGGGATGAGATTGGAGTCTCTGAGGGGATCGGAGCATGCGCGTGCATCCGCGGGCGTAGTAGAGAGCAGAGGCTGTTATCAAAAGAGGCGTCCAAATAATCCTGCAATCCGTATGAGGACAGTTCGCGTTGCAATATTCTATGATTGAGGAGCAGCGAGGTGTTTTAGTATTTCTGACAAAGCATGAGTCGTCACCTCCCCCTAAAATGTTCAAAACCGTACCGTCACAGGAAAGGTGTTTCTCATCGTCTTTTCGACGTTTAAGGTCCAATACTTGTGGAATTCCATGAGCCCAGAAAAACCATAAACTCCGATGAAAACCATAAACTCCGAATTCCATAAACTGTGAGACACTCCGACGCCTACACATGTCAATCAAGAACAAAAGACTGGGGCTGCTCACGAAGGGCGTGGATCTGTTACATTATAACGCGTGTCCACACATCTCCAGAGTCATACACATGGAACTGGCCAAGCTCAAGTGGGAGACATTGGACTATCCGACCTACAATCCGGACATGTCGCCCTGCGATTTCCATGCGTTTGGTCCACTGAAGAAACACCTAAAAGGGAAGCGCCTCCATTCGGACGACGTACTCAAGGACGCTGTGAAGGACTGGATCTCGTCACGGCCACAGGAATTCTGGGAACAAGGAATCCTGCGGCTTGTTCATCAGTGTGACCGTTGTGCTCAAGCCTATGGTGAATATTTTGAATAAAGTCTATATTTGTACCCAACGTGTCTTTTCATAACTTTTAATTTGATCATCTTTTAGATAATAAACTAAATTCATTCTAATTCATAAAAAATATGTTCTATTCAATTAAGAAAGGGAATCGTTATTTTACATTGTATAATGAGTAAACAATTCTTATAAATAGAAGAAATGATATTCATTTCTACAGAATCCATGAATTGTTGTATTAAAGTATAATGTGAGCAAAAATTTCTATCAAATCGGCAACATTTCTATTACATTCGATAAACGTCTTAAAGAATAAATTTAAGTTGTATTACGAGCAAAGAGTTCTTTCTCATTGATCGAATTGATGTTATAAATTTTAAAAAATATTTTCTTGAATAACTCATTGAAGTACATGAATTATAAACAAAGGATTTGTGTTGTATCCATTATTTTATCTAAATAAATGTTTACATGTTTATGAAAATACAATTGATTTTTTCTTGTGTTATTTAAGAGGTATTATTCTAGAAATTAAATAGTTCAATAAGCTCAAAATAAATAGCTCAATAAGCTTCGCAATTGCAATAGTTGGTTGGATGGCAGATAAAAGTTCTTTCACAAATCTCGCCAACTTGGCGAAAACAATGGCAAAGATTCCATTCTCTGCTCCTGATCCCGTCAAGAAGGCTTTACGAGCAGGATGTAATCAACTAATAGTTGACACCATCCCTGTTTCCGGCAGCTCACCTATCACTGGCTGAGAGAGATAATGCAGGGAAAAAATAAAAGATAGAGGAAAATCGACTTAGAAGAGGGAAAAAGTAGGATCCTAAAGTTGGGTAATCTTTTTAGATCTTCCTCAAACAGGACGTTAAGAGGGGGGGTTGAAACTCTAAAAAACTTCATTAGCGATTTTCCCTAAGCCAAATCACTTTTTGCTCTTGATTGCATTTTCCACTATTCGATATTCGGATCACGCCGTGGAACATCCTGCTCGACGGATGTTACTTCCGGAAGTTAGGGAGAAAAAGAACATTTTCAGGTTCTGTTTTTTTTTCATTATCGGGGGAAGTTTTCACCTAAGAGAAAAAGAAGTTTGTGATTTTACTTTTTTTACCCCTTTCATCTTGTGATCAAGATCGTCTCGCAGAATACAAAAATTTTAGAAGCTTTCAGTAATTTTGTAGATTAAAATTATTATTCCCAGAAGAAAAGAAATTATTTTGGCAAATTGCAATGCTCAGAGCTGATCAAAATAAATTTATTTATAATAAAAGAAAGGATGGCATTTTCCAAGAGATTTATAACTTTTATTCACTAATTTATTCATAAAATGGTTTTAAACAGATAATTTAAGAAATTGCACATGTAATGACGAGTTACAATGCTTATAAACAAAATTACAATACAAAAATAATGATACTTTAGCATTAATTTTTAATTTCATTCGATAATTTGATCAAAAAAAATTTTTTTTACAAAATTTTAAGCAAATTAATAAATTTTTTTATGAGGATGAATAATAATTGTTAGTGGTGGATATGTAAATTTTTATGATTGAAATATAATTTATTACAAGCTCATGTCACACAATTTCTTTACGAATTTTTTCATAATTTTCTTAAAATTGTACTTTTGAATTATATTATACATGTATATATATTTAAAACTATTCATGCAAATAACATATAAAACATTAAAAAAAATAAATAAACAAATAACTATGTAAATAACTAATAAAGTAAATAACAAATAGATTCTTCTGTTCCATTCTTCTGCACTTAGGTAATGTTTTAAATAAACAAATATGATTACATTCAGTGAGAGATGGGGTATATAGATATTATATTTAATGTCAACTGATAAATTGAATTCAAAAGGTATCAAATAATGTCAGAAGATATTATTTGGCATTATATGAAATCGAAATATATCATTTGACCTTAATACTACGGCTTAAATAGATAAGAAAAAATATCCTATTTGACATCAATTCAAAATGTATGATGTCAAACAATATCATTTAGGGTTAAATGACGTCAAAAGATATCGTTTGACGAATACCATAGCTAACTTAACTTCATTTAAAGTTATAGCGTAATCGAATTTGTTAAAAATATTCACAAACGTCAAATACTATTTTATCACTACTACTCGAAATGCGACAGATAGTTCTTAGTGAAGAGACAAATGATACGTCAAATGAAAGAAACGCATATGAATCGGAAAAATGACGGAAATTAGTGCTTCATGTGTGTCAACAAGCTAGATTTTACTTTAATGATTATGAAGGAAAATTGGCTAGAAATAGGGTCTACTTGTATTTTAAGAGCACTTTCAATGCAACTGCTTTAGAAATATTAAGGATTATTTTGAAAGCTCATAATCACATTACTACATTTACTCGTATATAAAAAAAGAATGTGTGTGGGACTTTTCTTCTCGTACTTCTAATTAGAGATTGTCTGAGGGGAAATTGAAATAAATTTTTTTAATGGTCTTTTTAATTATATCACCACCCTTTATTAGTTAGATCTAATTTCATTGTTTTTTCAGAAAAACAACGATACCGAAAGTAATGAAAGTGTATATAAAAACTTTACTCGACAAACTCACTCTCTCTCTCTGGAATATATACCATTACAGTTAATTTTATGCTGAAGCTGATTTTTAGGTAAAGGAAGAATATTATAAAATAATCCTACCCAACATTTAAGAAATTAAATCTCATATCCTAATTTATTTGAAGGAATATATTTTTTTCAATTACGTAATAAAACGTCCTAAAACTGTACTCGGAGAAAAAATTATATTAAAGTAATATGTAAAATAACAGTGAGACATTTACATGAAATAATTTTAGAAAAATATATCATTCATTAAAATTTACTTTTGCATTCTATTTGATCTCTAATCTCTGAAAAAGTGACACAAATTTGAACTAGTATAAACATTGTTTATTCGATCCCAAGGCACAGGTCCGAAGTTCGATTCTCTGCCTGGGTAAGGTGAACTCATCCCTTCAGTGGATCGATAAATTGAGTAACAATCATGCTTGGGAACTAAACACTGGGGGTTCAGCGTTGAGCTCACGACATAATGAGGATATGTGCTTCCTTGTGGCCTGGATAGAAACGGTGTCGTTTCCTGGACTGGAAGGGAATAACTTTTCCAGATTTGATTGAAGATTCTTTATGGTCACTAATTTGGACAGGTGCACGTATATAAGTCGTAATGAAGTTTTGGTGGAGAAGCTTAAATACAATAGTATGGAATATCAAAATTACAGTTTTTCAATAAATGGGAATAGATTACTGAGAACAAACTGTAGACAATAAAATTCAACATAACATAATTAACATTGGTATTCATAATCTCAGAAATTTATAGCGTATCGAAAGATAAATGCTTTAGCACAATCATAAAAACTGTTATGCATAAAAAAATTGTCTAAATCAATTTTTACCTTTGTTTATATATATATATATATATATATATATATGTGTGTGTGTGTGTGTCTGTATATATATATATATATATATATATATATGTATATATATATATATATATATATATATATATATATATATATATATAACGATATAACATAAAGAAAATCTATTTGCATAGTTGATCATCTGCCTGCCGAAAAGTACGTGGTTCCCATGCTATTCTCCTATTCTTTGTATTGTATTGTTTTATTCTTGTCAGTTATTTTTCAAATTTTTTGTATTGTATTTTTTGTATTTATAGTGCTGCGCTTTATTTTTCAAACTATATTTATTTCTTTAAATTGTATTTACTGCTTTATATATATATATATATATATATATATATATATACATAAATTTTAATGGCAGATTATAGGCATTTACAACTGCAACAGGTCTATTAATCTATTGTTCTCTGATACCAAGGAACCGGCCAGACACAGTGACCTCTTAGCGCCGAGGCGTTATCCCGGGTGCACCACAGGGGGTGGGCCACCATCGCACCCTCACACATGCCATAGGGAACCGTTTATAGGGTAAGCATCATTCATACTTCATTCACAAGGAAAGGAAGAAGACAGGATAGAGAGAGAGAAAGTATATCCATGCCAGAACCAGGATTCGAATCCAGGAAATGCCTATCCGTAGTCAGGCACGCTGACTACTAGACAAGTTGGCCGACATGTATATATATATATATATATATATATATATATATATATATATATATATATATATATATATATATATATATATATATATATTACCGTTAAAATGTATTAATTACGTTATTTCGTAAATATATAGTTAATTAAAGTATATAATGGATGAAAAATACCATACATAAATTGATTTATAAATACCTAAATGCAAATAGCTAAAATTGATTTTATTCTTTCAAAAAATCTATTTCTTTAATGATTAATTGATAAATAATAAGGAAAAGCAATATTTTTTTAATGCTCATATTGCTAAAAAGGAAAAAAAAATTCTCCATAATTTTATTTAAATATCTAAAAATACATACTGGGAAGAAAATCTAATATTTCATAAAAACATTTTGTAAGCGTTTCGAAACAAAAATGTAGCAGAATGAATCAAAATTTTAAGAAACTTACTTTACTTTTCTTTATTTATTAGAGCAAAGATTGTTGTGATGGCACTTTGAGTTGCTCTGCATATTATTTTTGTAACAAACACCTTTTATACAAGAGTACTTTTTAAATCCTTGTCCAGTGCCGCATCTTATGAGGTGTTGCACCAGTTCGAATCGTTGTGCTAATATTAAGGACTTTTTCTTCAGAGGAAGTTAATTCTCCTTTACAGATTTTGAATTGAGATTTAGAGTGCAGTTGTTTTATTCATCCTTCTGTTTGAGCTACTGGCCTTGCAGCTATAAGCGTTTCAAAACCTATTGAATGTAGCTCGATCCAGCTCAAAGAACTTTTTTGATTTCTGTATTTCATACAGTAACTATCCAGTATTCGTTATTCTAGAGAATACTTGTTAAATTGGGAGTTCAATAATTTTACATACTTTAACTGACGTCAAATTATTTACTAAAATACTTAATTATTCTATGAAATAACGTGTTTTCCATATTAATGGTAATATATATATCAAAAACAACGTTTTTCACGATCTCTCTACGCATTAACTTCCACATTTCATCTCTCCCTCTCTCTCTCTTGGCGTGTCTTATGGAATCAGGCCACTCATGCTAACAAGTAAATATCTGCAGGAGTGTGTCCTGTCACCCTTTTGGCACCGTCTGGTCAGATAAAAAGCTTAAAAGTGATGCAAGATTTCTCAAGAATATACGATCGTTTCACAAATTCAAAGCTTAAGCTGTATTTAATAAATGACCCGCAGCGCATTTGAAAGGCATAATTATCCGCTGCGTTTTATGATTAATTTTTGAATCGCGGCCGGATTGCCAGGTTATTAAGGGCAGAGGGTGAGACCATTTCTCACACTAATAACCGAAAAGGGACTTTCAGGAGAGGCCGATAGGGGTATTGTCAAGAGGTTTCTCCGGATGGTTTTGATGGAACTTCAGGATTATCAATCATTCTGGGCTCAATGATTTATAGATACCCAGAGATTATTGTTGCTCGTCTTGTCTTTTTTTTCTGATGTGAAATTGATTAGATTCATTATTTCATATTATTACGTAATAAAGTATTTAACACTAAAACTTTGGTGTACACGAAATTTGTCTAATTTGATAACCATCAAATATATCTGAATAATTTTGTAAAATGGTAACAGATATTATTCAATATTGAAAACCATAGATTGATCAAAACATTTTTTATTGGATACTGAAAGTGTACTCTTTTCAAGATTTTTAAAATAAATTGAAACATGACAAATCACATAAACTTGATGAACAGCTGACAATGTTTTCATTCAATATCATAACATCCTGGTGGTATCTTATAAAACACACAACGATATATATATATATATATATATATATATATATATATATATATATATATATATATATATATATATATATATATATATATATATATATATATATATATAGATATATATATATATATATATATATATATATATATATATATATATATATATATATTCATATATATATATATATATATATATATATATATATATATATATATATATTTGAATTCTGTTGTTATAATACATTAATTACAAATAAAATTTAATGTCTATCAACATTTAATATTTTTCTGATCGATGGCTGAGTGGTCAGCGCTCCTGACTCCTGAGCTGTGAGTCCCGGGTTCGAATCCCGGTTCGGGAATGCATGTTACTTTATTTCTCTGTTCCCTCTATGCGTTTCTCTGTGCTTTCTTAGGTGATGTATGAATGTGGCTCACCCTATAAGTGAGTTCGTGGTTGCATGGCGCGGACAAAGCTACTCGCTTCCGAGACTTGGTTCACAGGTGCCCGCTAGGTAACGACAAATGAGTAGCAGTTTCTGGCCTTGTTGTGGCGTAGAGTTCGTCACCCAATTACCCGGCGTTGGAAAAAAGAATTAATAGTTTACGATTTTTGTTGTTATTGAACAAGATGTAGCCCATAATTATTGAATAATAATTTGACATATAAATAACTTTTCTTAAAAATATTTTAAGCTTAAAATGAGTAATTATAAAAGTATTTACATATAAAGTACATTATAATTATTTAGTAATGTTTATGGAACTAAGTTATTTGTATAAAATTGGTGCAATTGCATAATTTTCTATTCAGAAGTTATCTTTTATTTTCTTCCTGAGATTAACTGAAAATTTTATTAGGCACCTGGATATTGAGTGTGTTACGTCTACTGGAAGAATTGTTTGCAAGACAAGAAATTCCGAAAATATCCGAAAGCAAATTCCAGCAGATTGGCATGCAAAAAGAGCCGGCATTGTTGCCATCACTCTTTATTTAATAGTTATTATGAAATTCTAATATTTCGACGAGAAAAACACTTAAATGTATCGCATGAATTGGCAATAAAGTAGTCTTCCTATTTTCATCTGAAAATTATTCAGTAAACAAATGTTCTTACCAATTTAAGTGTAAGAAAATATATTAAAGAATTTTTTTAAAGAAAATTTAAGTTTTTAACGTTAAAAAATTAGTTTATTTAAAAAGTGTTTTTTATTGAACTTAGCATAAACCACACAAGGTTGAAAAAACATTTTCGAAATTATTTCAAGTAATGGTTATGAAATAATTTGTGATCATTTAAAAAAAAAAAAACATTTTTAAAACTTTTAGAAATATTTCTGATAAAATAAATATGTTGAATTGACTAATACAACTTTTTTCTTGCATAAGAAAATAAATAAAAAAAAGTAAAAAAAATTGCAAGAAAGAAAATAAAATGACGAAATAGCATATCATAAAAAATTTACATATATATATATGTATATAAATTTATTGTTTCTACTGTTAAGGTCACCTTTGCTTTCGACCTTAATTTCCCTTAATTGCATAACAAATAGAATAAAATTTCAAAATCGTACATGGTGAGATTTTATTTAAAAACAATTTAGCATAATTACTTTGCAAAAGAAATATTAAAGGGAATTAATTTTTTTATTTAGTTTAATGACTAATTTATTGATATTTAAATGCTTTTGAATTTCAAACTAGATTTTAATTATATTTGGATGCATGTGACTAATAATTATAGTTCTTACTGATACTAAAAATAGTCGGTAATTAATATTCAGATTTTGAATTAAAAAATAGCATTTCAAATAAGATTAAATAACACACACACACACACACACACACACACACACACACACACACACACACACACACACACACACACACACACACACACACACACACACACACACACACACACACACACACACACACACACACACACACACACACACACACACACACACACACACACACACACACACACACACACACACACACACACACACACACACACACACACACACACACACACACACACACACACACACACACACACACACACACACACACACACACACACACACACACACACACACACACACACACACACACACACACACACACACACACACACACACACACACACACACACACACACACACACACACACACACACACACACACACACACACACACACACACACACACACACACACACACACACACACACACACACACACACACACACACACACACACACACACACACACACACACACACACACACACACACACACACACACACACACACACACACACACACACACACACACACACACACACACACACACACACACACACACACACACACACACACACACACACACACACACACACACACACACACACACACACACACACACACACACACACACACACACACACACACACACACACACACACACACAAACACACACACACACACACACACACACACACACACACACCACACACACAAACACACACACACACACACACACACACACACACACACACACACACACACACACACACACACACACACACACACACACACACACACACACACACACACACACACACACACACACACACACCTTATTGCTCAAAACACTCAAAACTTAATATTGCTTTTGTCAAAAATATTTCTTTTAAGAATTGATTGTATATGTTTCCTATGTTTAAATCTCTAATTGAAATTAATTTCTATTCACCTATAATTGTAATAAAATAGTTTGATTTAGATTATTTTTACTCTATGAATTACTATTTATAAATTAATTATTTAAAAAAGAGTGACATTAAAATATATATGTATGATATTCTTAACGGTTCCTCCTTCAAAGAGCATTTTTTGTCTATGAGGGTCACTTCAACCATAAGTTATACCTTATCAGCTCATTTTTGCATCTTTTTAAGCAATTTAAACGTTTTAGGAAATTTAAATGATATTATCCCTTATAATATTTAGAGAAAATTAAAGAAAAATGATTTCTACTTGTATTTTATATTATAAAATTTACAAAAAAAAAAAAAAAAAAAAAAAAAAAAATTGTCCAAACTATATATTAAAAAATTAAATTATCTTTAAGACGCAATATATAGGGTTACACAGTTTTTGTCCCGAGCAGGTCTAGCTTGTAGCTGAATGGTTAGCGCTCTTGCCTTCGGTTCAAAAGTTTATAGGTACAAATCCTATCTTAGTCATGGATGCTTGTAGTGGTTCAAAATCCACTTTGTAGTGGTAGGTCACAGAATAGATATTCCTCTGACACACAAAAAACATTATTAAATGATAACGAAACCTTGCGTAAATTTCTCAACTTATAAAGCTAATAAATATAAATGAGTTTCTACTAATTTAAATACATGAAACACTATACATTCAATTTTAATTGAAAACTATAACTAGGTTATATTTTTGTTACTTTACTTAATCAATAACGGTCAGTGTAACTTTCAAAAATGAATTTGAAACTTAAAATTTTTAGTCCATTTTTAATTAGAGAATCTTTTTCAAATGTTCTATTTTATGCATTATTTACCTTACATTGTGTCACCATTACATTATTTATCTTTATTAATGGAAGAAAATGAATGTTGCTTACATAGTGTCTTAAGGTAGAATTTTTGAACAAATTTTGATGAATGGTGGAGAAAATAAGGCGAAAGAAAATATTTGATGAATAGTGAAAAATGCAGGTGGGAGATTTTTGTTGTTGCATGCCCTCGAGGTCAGCAGCGTTAGACCAGGTCTATGAGCGCGTACACCTTTAAAAGTTCGGCACCATAAGTAGATACTCCATCAGATCTCTACCAGAGAGACCAAGGCATTGAAGAACATGTTCATGAGAGGTTCCTGTTCATTTAAGCACTTGGAGCAAATTTGGAATTTCTTCGTACCCTCGACGAATTTCAAGTTATTAAGATGGTCACTTCTGAAACGGCAAATAGCCGTTTGTTCTTGTCTATTAAGACCAGTATCCAGTGAAGACCTGGACGCGCGCAGGCGGTACCAATGAGTGGGACATTTCTTATGTGTGTCTGTAATATAAATTTTATTTGAATTAATAAGACCGGTAAAAGCATATTATCTGCAAATGCATGTGCTCTTACAGAATGTTTCGTAAACCAATAGGACTTTAAAGTTTAGTAATTATAAAGTATTGTGTCAAATTAATTATTATTTCATTTTAGCGAGTTTTTACTTTTCAGTTACCGTAATTAAATTATGTTCGGAGTTAAAAATTTTATTCTAACTTTCTATGACTCATTTAATGGCTAGATTGCTTGTATTCTTAAAGTAATGTCACTAACGTTTTTCTTAAAAATTATTTACACATTGTCTTTTTAAACAAGTACTTTACAACACAAAATAGTTGGAAATAATTTCTAATTAAAAATGGCTACTGTCAACAGTTTAGATTGTTAATAAGTAAGAGGTGACGGACCAGCTGTAATAGACAACAGAGACATTTATTTAAAAAATAATACAAATAGAAAACAATCAAACATTAATGCAGGAATTTTAATATAGTATTGTGGGTGTCGTTTTACAGAGTTATTTTACCCACGTCCTTCCTGCTTGGCATTCAAGTGCCGTCTGAACTCTGAGCTCAGACGCAGTTGACGCGCATGCGCCAACAGCTACAATTTCAACAAGAATTCTATATATTCACGTCATATTTGTTAAATAAATAGAATATGTTCGAATGTTTCCGATGCAGAACGTTCATACTCTTGGAAGAATGCTGTTGAACTAAAATTGATCAGCTGACATTTCGTATAAATTTAGCAAAAATGTTTCTTAGGCCAATTTTCTATTTTTCATTAAATATTTTTCATTTGCGATTTAAATTTGAACCATTTTTGATGAAAATTAAGTACATAATAGCAAAATAAAATTTTTCAGTAGGTAGAGTTGGAAAAATTAAGGGGAGAAAGTTATTAAGAATTCTCTCTCACGTTAAAATATAAATAAGAATGAAACAAAGAAGATTCTTTCTTTGATAAACATGAAGTAAAATTTGAAGTACTATTGCCAAACATTTCAAAGCGAATTCCCCTTCACTGTGTAAAATGCGTGAATTTGTTTTTATTTATAAGAACATTATATAAAGCAATATTCAATTTGTTAATGCCATTGTAAGGGACATCAATTTCCGTTACATTCTTACCCGAGAAAAATTCTAAGAACAATATTACCCAAATCTTTTAATAATACTATAAAATATTTCCATAGAAACTTAAATTTCCTGTGCGATAAGGATTAGCAAAACATAAACCCTTGCATTGTATCACTAATGAAAGATATTTCTTAAAAAGAGAGAAAGACGCAGGTTTTTTCCAAAATGAAAATATAATTTTATATAAGTCCATACGTTCACAATAACTTTGGCTTATTATAAGAGGCTATGGTGAAACGAGAACATGGATTGTGAACATCAAAAAAGTGTGACAGGGGGCGAGTGTAAATAATCGAAAACGATGCATCTGCAGTTTCAAAATGCGGTCCATAAACATAAATCTCAATCCTTGTTTTAAAAAGTGAAGCTCTTCCTACAACGGTAGTTTCTGGAGAAAGGTTTTAATGGGTCAAACAGAAATGGGCCCGATCTTAAGACCTCACATGTATGACGTCATTTGAAAAGGAATGATTCCAACTCCTCAAGTGTTGAACATTTCGCCATATGAAGGGGCAAGAAGAGAGTATTTTCCTACATTTCTTTTGTTCAGCAATTCGAATGCTTCCCGTTGACGGAAAATGCTGTCCCGAATTTTGGGTTTTGATAGAAGATATAAATTTCCGGTTCAGTTCGGGATTAGGGAAGATCAGGAAGCATTCAGTTTTTTTTCCCTCAAACTTTATTTATTCCCTTTTTTTATTTTCCCCATTCACTATTGAGCTTATGTTTGTTTTGTTAAGAATGCATTAACGCAGATTAATTGCAAAAGTTTTGGAAATAAATAAATGTGCAAAAATAACTTATTAAAGTATACATCATAGGTATGTAGTGCTTATTTTGAATCCTTATCTCTCATAAATCTTATTAATAGCTTGTTTTAATGGTTTTCCCTCAAGTGTTAGTAGCAAAAATAAAATTTTAGTTTCAAATATGTTTAAAAATGGAACAGAACTATAAAATTCATTGATATCAACTAATGCGTGCTATAAAATTCACGAATTGTGATATTCCTTTCCCTATAAGTATTGCTACTATTCTGAGAAATTTTACAAGCCTTCATTCCTACAATTTACAGTTAATCAATCTTTCTTATAAAATGGCTTTATAAATGTCCATGGAGCCTCCTCGTGCAGAAAAACTTTACACTTGTTACCAGAGATTCGAGAATTTATTTAATCTACTGATGACCGTCATCGAAGGTGAAAGGTGATATATTGCCTTTTTACTTAGAGAACATCTGTCACCAATTTATCTGTGCCTGTCTGTCACATTGGAAACAAAATACATTCCTTTTTCGACAGGAGAAGTCAGAAGGAAAGTAACAATTTTGGTTTATGGGTTGCCTTAAAACACATCATAATAAATAATAATACCACTAATTCATAGCACTTTTAAGTCCCATTTGAAACGGACAGCACTTATTGCTACAGTAATTCTGATATTGTTTGAAGTGGTGTCAGGAAAAGTGTTGTCATTGTTGCACCAGCACGCTTCTCAGTACCTAGCACAGATCTCGGCTTTAGCAGTCAATGAAAGCAATCTTTTGCGAAATGTAATTTAGAAGCAGGGACCAAGCACAATACCATCCAATATTTGACATGACATCCCCAGAGGTATCATTTCACTTGGAAGACATTGGGACCATGACCTTACTTAACATTCCTCAGTCATCTTTAATAAGCACAACAACCGGAGTTCTCAAATTAAGCCGAAAACTACTTTCCGATAAGGAAACGGCGCTCTAACCAAGCAGGCAACCTCTGCCTCTTAGCTAAAATGTTGGCACTGGTTTTATTTCTAAAGTATGGATTAATCTTATGACGTAGTTGACAGCATTTTAGCATCTTCAATTGTGAGGAACAGGTGATCGTGGAAATGTATTGCTATAAATCAGGACATACAGTGTTTTTCATTACATGTTGAAAGGAAATACATCACTTTCGATA